>OX453274.1:26598739-26706239 GCA_949710005.1 Ricordea florida | reverse complement strand
TTAACCACTGAGTTAGTGCACCATTCGCAGTTCAGTGGCCTTTAGGTAAAATTGCTGAGAGAATAAAAATAAACTATTTACACATGTGAAACAGGTAGCATTTTGTTACGATAATACAAAAACCTCGTCTACTTTAGCGGCACAACAGAAGTCGTACAGTAAAAACCCGCATACAAGAACACCCATTTTCGGGGTTCAGGCTGATGGGTTCTTATATATCGGGTGTTTTAGGTGAAATCAGTCTGAAAGTGTTCTTAAGTGTTCTTAATTTTTTACTTCTAAAAAAACTGTAAGGAATTCACTATGATGAAATACATAACTTTGAGAGAAAATTAACTTGAGACACAGCATTAGAAAATAAATTGCACAACCGAGCTTTCGACTGGCATCCGCTAGTCTTCCTCAGGGATTAGAACACAGCAAGTGAAATTACTAGCATTTACACAGAGATCTTAGTGCAATACCACAGTAAAGCTACAGACACTGTTCTATTAAACTGAAAAGGGAAGAGTTTTTATATCTAAGAACAATTTTCAATTTTCAGGCTGAATGTGTTCTTATATATATGCTCCTTTTTTACCAAATTTCAGCCTGGGTGTTCTTAATCCACATGTTCTTGTGTGCGGCTTTTTACTGTATGCCGAAAGCAGCATGCAGAACTGAGATAGAACCATGCATCTACCATATGCCGGAAGACTGAATAAACAATATCAAAACAGCTTTCAATTCTCTGTTGAAAGTAATTTCTTTATTATTCTGATTTTACATAGAGACCTAAGTTGATTGGCTCAAGAATCTTATGCCACTTCCTCGACCGATCAGAAGCAACACTTAAACCAATCGAAATCCACAAACAGGAAGCTCAAATTCTTGTCGATGAATTGTAATGGCCTCAAAAGCAATTCAAAGAAAGCTGCATTTAACTCTATGATTGACTTACAACAACCTGATGCCATCTTGGGCAGTGAATCGACAATTGGTTCACCCGTTCCTACTCGATCTTTCCTGACACTTACGAGATCTACCGTAAAGATAGATCGTTATCAGGAGGTGGCGTGTTTATTGCAATCAAGAATAGCCTTATCGCAGTAGAGGAATCTTTATTGGACACAAATGGATATGAAATTATTGGAGTTTCAATACAAATTGTCAGATTGAAAAAAATATTATAGCCAGCTTCTATAGACCTCCATCTGGCCATCCATTGTCACCTCAGTTGCTAGACAACTCTCTTAGCAGGTTGTTCTCTGCAGCTTCATTCCCCCGACTTATCCTGGGAGGCGATTTTAATTGCAGTGGGATTGATTGGCCATGTGATCATCAGTATGGCCACTCTCAGTGCCTGTGTGGAAGCCCTCTTAGAAGTCTCTTACAGATATGGCCTATCCCAACATGTTCACTCACCAACTCGGCCATTTTCAGGCCGCCTGTTAGACCTGGTTTTTGCATCACATCCTACAGTCTTCCAGGCCTGCCATGTCGTGCCTGGTATTAGCGACCATGACGCTGTTTTGTTGGAAGTTAATATGTCTCCTAAGTGTCCTCCGAAACCACCACGGAAAGTACTGTAGTATCACAAAACTGACTTTGATGGCCTGAGATCCCATTTTATCCTCGTTCGTCGCTACGTATCTCGAGTCTGACCCAGTTAACAGCTGCCGGTCAGATGGTATAAAAGAGGTAGTCGATAATTACATCCCACATAAGATGTCTAAAGCAAAACGCCACCTCCATTGGGACAGTCATACCATCAAGCGTTTGATGAATAAGCGTGACTTATAAGAGGGCTATGCGAACTGGGAATCCCGAACACAGAAAAGCCTAAATACAGCTCCGTAACGCTACTCTCAAACGCATCCGTGATACACAGGAGAAATATGTGAACGAGTTAATGGATGGTCTCCAATCAGCAGACCTTGACATTTCCATTGGCGGAGGTGTCAAGAGGGCGTGTTAATATCTTAAACTATTCCGTGCTGAATCGACTGGTATTCCAACTCTGTTCTGTAATAACCAAGTTTGCGTCTCCAATAGTGCCAAAGCTGAGGCCCTGCGCCGACAGGATGAAATTGTCTTTACACGCGAGGACTTATGTTCTACGCCGTCACTTGGTCCGTGCCTTATCCTGACATCCCGGAGCCAATTGTGTCTGAGTTAGGCGTCATGAAATTACTGCAGATTTTTCGACACCAGCAAAGCCGCAGGTCCAGATCTTCTCCCGGCCAGAATTCGTAAGGAAGTTGCCTTAGAACTAACTCCTATTTTAACTGCACTTTTCCAACAGTCCTACGACTCTGGCCCCTTACCTCAATTTACAATAAAGGGCCGAAGTCTCATCCAAGAATTACAGACCGGTTTCTCTGACCGCCTTAACATGTAAGGTTATGGAACACATAGTATGTAGTCCCCTGTCCCACTGTCTTTCAGCGAACTCCATCATTACTCCACTCCAACATGGCTTTCGGCGTGGCTTGTCTTGTGATACTCAGCTGACATCTATCATTCACGAATGGGCTAAGATTCTCAATATTCACGGTCAAGTCGACGTCATCTTTTTAGACTTCGCCAGGGCCTTCGATTCCGTGCCCCATGGGAGATTACTACTCATGGCTCGTCATCATGGTATTCGTGGCAAGCTAAACGAGTGGTTGCGTGACTTTTTATTTGATCGTTGGGAACACGTTGTGGTCAACGGGTCGTGCTCTGATTGTGTCAAACGTGTTATCAGGTGTCCCTCAGGGTACCGTCCTTGGGCCGGTCTTGTTCCTTCTGTGTATAAGTGACCTGCCTACAGGCAATATCTTCTGCAGTTAGGTTGTCCGCTGACGATAAAGTTTTATTCCGACAAATATGTTACCCCGACGATCACCATCGCTTACAGCGTGATCTCCACCAACTGGAGCAGTGGGCTGCTAAGTGGCAGATGAGATTCGCACCCATCAAATGTTTTGTACTCTCTGTGACCTTGCGTTCTAACTCAACGCATTTCAGCTACCGGTCTCGAAGAGGTTAAGTATTACAAGTATCTAGGCGTTTATATCACGAGCTCTCTCAGTTGGTATCTGCAATGCGAAGAAGTTAAAACAAAATGCAAATAAAATTTTGTGTGCAGTATCCAGCGGAACCTTTCATCTTGCGACAGGGCGATCAAGTCGCGAGCCTATGCTAGTTTAGTTCGTCCAATTGCGGAGTACGCAAGTGCTGCTTGGTCACCACACACCACCAAAGATATTTCTGCCATTAAGTCTATCCAACGGACAGCTGCCCCCTTTGTCTTTAATGACTACTCCCACAACAGTAGCGTCTCTGCTATGCTAGCAGAACCGAACTGGCAATCGCTTGCGTAACGCCGTATTATCAACGATTTGACGATGTTTTATAGCGGGGCTCCAGCGCGCGAAGCGCGCGCGGAGCAGAGCCCCATACTCATGGAATATGGTCAACCTCTTTTCTTTTGGTTGTCACGTGACTGACCGAGCGTACGTACGTACGTACGTACGTCCGTACGTCCGTACGTACGCGTCTACAGATTGTTAGGGTAGGGTAGGGGAGACTATCAAAAGGAAGGGAGGGGTATCTCAGGCTTGTCTTGGCAAATCCACATCTTTTATATTGGACATTCACAATATGGTCAATTGACAGCTGTCAAAACGGGATAGCCACTGACCAGCATCACATGACCATATTGTGGGCTCATGTGTCAACTCATCGAGGTGACGTGATTTATTTGGAAGCTGTTCTGGTAGGCCGCATATTTTTGGCGGGAAATTGCGTTGACGACTGAAAAAGAAATTTTCAGTTCGTTGTCTTTTTGAGACACAATATTACTGCTCTACACTGTTTGAGTTTTACTAAAGGATAAACGAAACAATTTGTATTGCTATGTCAACAAACAATAGCAGAGAAAATATAATTTGCAGAACACAGGTTTCAGGTGAAGAGCAACGGGAAAGAGAGCAAGAATTAACTGAGGAAGAATGAGCGAAGTAGATCGCCAAAGAAGGCGCGCTCGGGAAAGAGAAAGGAGACGAAATTATAGCGAAGAACGCCGACAAGCAGAAAGAGTCCGGGCTCGAGAAAATAGACAAAATGTTAACGAAGAACGCCGAGAAGCGGAAAGATTCCGTGCTGTGGAAAACAGACAAAATTGTAGCGAAGAATGCCGAGAAGCGGAAAGATTCCGTGCTGTGGAAAACAGACAAAATTGTAGCGAAGAAAGCCGAGAAGCGGAAAGACTCCGTGCTGTGGAAAACAGACAAAATTGTAGCGAAGAAAGCCGAGAAGCGGAAAGACTCCGTGCTGTGGAAAACAGACAAAATTGTAGCGAAGAAAGCCGAGAAGTGGAAAGACTCCGTGCTATGGACCACAAATTTGCATAAGTTTTGTCTGCATAATATTTGCTCACTGATGCGTGACTCAGCACTCGCACTTTCCACTTTCCCTTAAACTTGACACTTGACTTGGAAAACCGACTTCTAAACAAACCTTCTTCAGAAAAATGATCTTCTGAATGCACTACTTTTGAATGAGAAGCAAACTGATGAAAGATTTCAAATTTTTATGTCCTTTAATCATATAAACATCTCCCCTGTCGACGGCTAAGAAATACTCCCGCGGGAATTTTCTGTTGGCGGCAAATTGAAGAATGTAGCGCTTTCACTGGCAGCTTTTCGCGTTGTCGACGTTGTCATTTAGTGTGTCGATTGAGAACTTTGGTTTCAACGCCGTTGTTTTCGTAAAAAATGTTCTTCTAAATTGTAAAATGTCTCAAATGTATGTTAGTCATTCACGTGTTACGTTGGACCAGGTCTACTTATAGTTCACACTTTTACGGTTATTTATTTCTTTTGTTAAGTAACTACAGCTGATTGTAGTGAATAACTGAAGGCAGTAATTTTTTAAACTTACAATGTAATTAAGAAAAGAATAATTAATAATTATTTTTTCATTCTCGTGAAAAATGTTTTTCGGGCTAGTAGATGTTGGTTACAGCTTGCCTGAAGGGCAATGTGTAAAATTAATTTTCTTTGCACCCTGCTTGGAGTAAACATTTATTTTACCGAGGTGTTCGTTTTAACACGAAAATGACAAGAGTTGTGTGCTGCATTTCCCAGTAGCGTGTACAAATCTTTTAAATACATTTACGCAAATAGAATGGTTAATTTCATCAGGAATAGAATACAGTACATTGATAATTTGTGTTTTTTGTAGAATATACTCCATGACTTTGTAGGTAGAAAGACCGTACTAATGGCAGACGAAAGTTTAGACAAAAATCATAGCAAGTTAACCGACCTCGACACTTAACTATAGTTAAGAACGTTTGTGAATTCCTTCGCAATATTTTAGAATGCTTTTACAGTTTAAAGTGAAATGAAAGTACTAAACGAGAGCCCCGCTTTTAGGCTTGGCTAAATCTATTTATTAAGATCAGTTTCAATTTTGTGAACATCTCTTTCCCAGTCGAAATAAACCTGTGTTTTCAGGGGACTAGGAGATCGCACGATTATAAATTTAAACCAACAAAGTTAAGTTATATTCTCGTTGTAATTATTGCGATCACCAAATAGATTTCCCAGCCCGATAAGTTACTGAGCCTTTGGGAGAAACAGGCCGCAGGTTCTAAAACGCCCTTCGTAGTTGCAGCAATCGAAATGCAAAACGTACATTTGTTTTCTTGGGCATCGCAAGATATCGATTTGTAAGCAAAACGAAGTGACATTAGGCGAGCTAACTTGCGTGCAGAACGTTTCCTATCTGCTTTGTTACTCATTTTCCTTGGATTGTTCTCGAAGCCCCGCTATCTCGAAATATTATTCGTTTCCCTTTAGAGTTCGAGATAGTGAGGTTCTACTGTAGCAAAAAAAATTGCACGAGCCGGTGAGTTGTTCTCAGCCAATCAGCGAGTTTAAATTTTTGCATGTATATTATCATAGCAGAAGTTTTGCTTGACACATTTCAGTCTGGACAGACGTATCAGTGCCACTCCTAAATAAGTCACCTTCATGTTCTGTTATAATCTTTATTGGCCTTGAAGTCACTTGTTGATTCGAGTACGTCAGGCCAGTGCATGCAGGAAGTCACTTGTCATTATTCAGTCATTTATCTGTAGAACTGATGACGTCTCTAAGTACCGAGAAAGTCTAGTTACGTCGGAGGCCGGAAGAAATTGGAATGAAAAATACAAGTACTACTGGTAAGTTAATTAGGCATTTATTCAAAGGCATTAACTTGTATTTATAAGCATTTACGAAAAAGCTTGGCATGTTAAATACGCCATACAGGACCACAGTTCGTGCAGTTTGCTTTGATCACACTCTTCCCGAGGTCTGGACGGCTCTACAGCTGACTATAAAATCACTGATTTACAATCAATATACATCAGTACAAATCTAAAAATTATGATTAATATATGATTCATTATTACAGTAAGACCTAAATAATTGGCTTAACACTCGATAATTGATAATATAAAAATTGAAGTTTTATTTTAAAAATCACGATGGCAAGACCCCCAACTTGAGGAAGGGAAGGCTTTTGATGGTCCTGGGGTCTGTTCCTTATCTTACTAACCCCTCTCATGCAACCTTCAAGGTGCACGCTGCCTGTCGTTTGCTCAAGGCGACACAACTTGGAACGACACAAACTAAAACGACCTTGTACATGCGAGCCGCATTGTCCAGTTTCTACAATGTTGAATGCTGTATAACAGTAGTGATGGTTCCATGTGAAAGCCTAGAAGCAGTGGCTTTACTGAGCTGGTCTTCCACAAATACCTGCATTTCAACGACTAGAAATTACTAACAGGGAATTACTTTTAGTCCGGAATACAAGCACAAGAAACCAAGCGGCAGTTACTCAGGCTCTTGTAAAAGCACACAGGAAAACAGTTAAGTTGGCAAGGTCTAGAGTTACTTAAATCCCCTTAAACAAATAGACACCATCCAAAAACAATCCAAAAAAAAAAAAAAAAAAAAAAAAAAGAAGTTTTCAAATTGACGGAATGGTGCCAGAAAATTAATGAACTGTCAACTACAACTTGTTACCGCATGAATTGCAGTTTGCTTCAAAGCGAGTTTCTTACGATGTCATTCGTCAACCATTCAGCACTCTATGAGCACTACTTTGCCATGGTAACATACAGAGAAGCACAAAAACACAGTTACACTCCAAATGTTTAGAAAAGAAAAACTCGATTAGCTTAGTGTTGAAAAACAACAGAATAACACAACACTTACATCTAACTGTTTTGAACTAGCTTTGGTTTGCGAAACACAAAACCAAAAAAAAAATGGATTTCAAGAGACAAAACCAGTCGTTCCATTTCTTTTTAAACCCAAAAACGTCTTATCCCTCCCGACTTTTATCGTTTCTAAAAGATTTCGTGAAACCTAAAACGCAACAGTGTTATTAATGTCTGTGACGCCGCACCACATATAAAAATACTTCTTCTAGGAGTAAAATGTGTAACGCGTTTATCGATAGGGCGTAACGCGTTTATCGATAGGGCGTAACGCGTTTTTCGATAGGGCGGGACGTTTTCTTTGACAATAAACACTGAGCAAACTAGAAAAAAGGATAAGCAATAGCCGAACAAATCTTATGTAAACTCTTACGATTCTGCAGGGGCCTTCAAAGGAAAAAAAAGAGAAACTAAATCTCACTAGAGAAGTAAAAAACCGACAAATTATAGACCATGAAAACAAAAGCATATACTTCGATAAACAAAGGATATTCAAAGAAAGAAAGAAAGAAAGACTATTGCTGCAAGATTAGCACTTCACGAAAACCGAGATCTAGAAAGAACAACTAACTTACCCATTCTCTTATAACCTATTAAATACCGTATAAACGACAGTTATATTACGCGGATATAACTAACACAGGAAGCGATGTCCTCAAATAAAACGCGAATGTTTAACTATAAAGAAAGGCTGGATACTCCCCAACTTGATAAATATCTACAGAACTATGGTACACCTCTAAGGAAAATTAAATTTAAACTTACATTACCTGGCTGTTGCCACACTATTCCCAAAGTTTACCTTTAAAGAGTAAAACATTGTCAATTGCCTAAAATACATTCCACGGCGACATTGTGCAAAAATTCTAAATACGTGAAACTTTACGTGCATAACTTACATAACTTACTTCCTACAAAATTTGTGAATTGCATATCATTGGGAATTGCCAACACAATTCCGTTCTTTACTTTAAAGCAATGGCCATGATATTCTAACGTTTCCTATTCATAAATTACCGAACCATTATATGGTGCATAGCCCTCAAGGCAACACTACAAACAAATTCTTAACCTTTACATCGGTATCAAGAGGTCAATGCCCGGAGCAAACAACTGGACTTCACCCATGAGAGAACATTTCACGAAGCTACAAGCTGTTTTAGTTAGGTTCCTAGCTTAAATTCGATATAATCGATAAAATAATCTGAATGACTCGAAGTGAACATAAGCAATGCTGTTGTGTTGCTGCAAGGTAGATAAAAGGTTAAGGCATTTTAAGTAAGTTTATGGGATTGTTAAGTAAATTGAGGTATTGATTTTTTATAATGCTAGTGTGGTAAGCAATGTCAGTTTCGTAAGAAAATGTTCATACTGTGATTAATCTTGGTATTGCATGTAACGATAGTGTTGAAAGTAATGATAATTAAAGCATAGTATTATTATTAACAAAAGTAATAATAATAATAATAACAACAATAATAATAATAATAATAATAATAGTAATAGTAGTAAATAACAATAAAAGTAGTAACAACAAACGTTCCTTGATATGTTCTGAATTGCTCATTTCAAGGGCCAAGTTCGTGCCAAAAGCATTCAAAGAACAGCTAAACCTGTGAGAATACTCAGCCAAAAAGCAAGGATGGGAGTTGTTTGATCCGGGTAATAGGCTCCTGATGGTATTAAATTGACTAAAAGAACTTAACGAACGATGCACAAAGACCTTCTAAATGATTACTTACAGCTGCGGTCGGGTTACACTAGAAAAATTATATTTTAACACACAATATGTACTCTTACATGTACACTACTTTGGTTGCATTCAAAAAACATTTTGGGCTCAAAAAAAAGAAAATTAAAGAAGGAACAGCAACAAAAAAAGAACAGTTAATAGACAACACTACCATACAGAAAACGTTTTTCAGCGACAAAGATGCAGTGTTTGATTCTGGTAGTGAATAGGTGGGTTGTTCTTGTGTTTCCTATAACTAATGAGAAGTCACCCTTCAGGCAACCAAGCTAAAAGTAGCTACATTTCATCTAAAAAATGGACACACAGAACGAGTTTAGGACTTGAGATCCGACATGCCCTATGGAACTGGCCAGTGTTATCTTCAGTTGTCATCTAATGAATACGTCTAGTGATTCGGAGTGCTGGTTCGTCACGGTTCACGATCCGGGGACTCACTGCAAAAACGATTCAAAAACACATTAGAGTCCAGTGAAAAGTTGGCAAAAGGTCATTTCAACATATAATACTCGCATTTAACACATTTGCACTTCCTCTCTTCTTACGCACGGAGAAGAAAGCGGAACTAAAAGTACACCACTGAAGTTAGTTGACCGAAAGCAAAGACATGGCGAACATAGCTTTTGGAGTTTTCGCCATGCACACCTATTGTTATGGAGAATTAAGAGACAATGACACAGGTTAGAAGGAACTATTAAGACTGGTCTCTGACTAACATTACAAGGTTACATGGGCAGCTGCACGCAGCTTCTTACTACAGTCTTCTGGAAACATACAAAATCTTGCAACAAGCTGTTGCAACTAAAAGGAAGACCTCGTACAACTTGGAGTAACGGACTCCCAACAAATGACAACTTCTATGGTAGCAGAGAAGGACAAAGGTACAAAGTCTTTTCTTCAACAAACTACCAAGAATCTTGAAATATGATAGTGCTTTGTAATGGTCAAGATGATTGTAGCACCAGTGACAATAACCACGGTTAAGTTGAATTTGATTATGGTGATGGTAAGTGCGGTACCTGGTTATGATGATGGTGTTCATGATGATGAGATAACGATGATGATGATAACGTCGGCAAATGGTTATCATGATGGTAATCGTGACCGTTGTAGAGAAAGTAGAAACTTTGGTCATGCGAGTTATTGAAATGATAATGATAACAATGACATTCACCAAACTTGCAGTAACAGTTAAAAGATTTATTTTTGCATTAGAGGGTAAGTAAAGTTAACAGTCAACTTGGTCTGCTCTCGCATAACAGTTACTTCGGTACAGAAAACATCAGTGGAAGACGTCAAGATGTCTAGCTGCCAAGCTATGTAACGTTAAGAAAGCAGCTCACTTGACGAATAACTGAGTTCGGTAAACCGACTGCACGGTAATGTTTTCGTTTGGTTCGGACAGCTAAAATTCTTAATCGGAGAAGATCGTAAGAACGTTCCTGATCTAATGACATTAATTGATCATCGCAGTTATGTACACAACTTAAGCAGCTGTGAAATTAAGGCCTGAAAAAAAAAAAAAAAAAAAAAAAAAAAAAAAAAAAAACTCAGGCCTGAACGGGATTCGAACCCATGACTTCTGCGATACCGGGGCAGTGCTCTACCAAAGTTCCTGATCCTTGGCTACTACTCCAGTTAAGTAGAATTCCAGTGAATTTGAGAGAAATCTAGAAGTGTTGACCTCCACGTATCAGAACGAAAACTTGAGGAAAGTTTAAAAAATAAGAATAGTTAATCACACAATTATTCTTCTCCTTAACCATGCGTTTGACGATAGTGAAACACTACAGAAGAAAACATGTCATATAAACATACGGGGGCTGTTTTCGTAATTTGGATTAGGTCTTTATTTGTAGCTTCAGAATCTATTACAGTTAAACTGCTTATCAAGCTGACAGTAGCTAGGGTTAGTGCATTGAGCAGAAATTGCCGTGTCAAGGTATGGCAATGCTGGTGACGATCGTAATTCGACCGACAAACTTCTTGTGCAATTTACGATGATGTCTTACCATTGCTTCGTGGGAGCAATCACAGATTAGTAACTCTCTCGTCTATCATTGGTTGAAATTCGTCTTCATCTACCATCTCATTATCTTCGTTAACCCCTTCATTCTTGTTTGAAGATGAAGGACTAGTGTCTTCTGTTTTAGCTTGCTCTTCGTTTTCTGTGTCTTCTTCTGTATTTTCAGTTTTCTTTAAGAAGCCTGTTATTTCGGCGTATGGCGTTTCCTCATAGGCTGGCGGTCTCACTATGGGACCGGGAGCTGGGGCCTGCGGTTTTTCCCTAAAATCACCCAAATCTGCATATGTCCCTTCCCCTGGTTGCGCTTTCTGTAGACGAAGGCAAAATTAAGCCTATTTAACCTTAAGAAATCTTCACAAATGCCGAGTTCAGAACATGCGTCGCCCATCTAGTTTAACCAATTTTCAGAGAGATTTTCAAGCGCCGAAGTCCACAAGTAGCGCTTAGTTTACTTTGCTGAGAGTGAGGTGTTACCTGCCTTCTTCACTGTGCTTAAATAGACACCATTAATTGTTTGATTACTTGATTGTGCACTTTACTAATCAGCACTCGGTAAAGTGCAATCGGCACATGATTAACAATCACGTTACAAAAGGAAAAAAAGCCTGTAAGGAAAAATAAACCGTTCAGTTAACAGATCCTTCCTAATAAAGCTCTATTTTATTGATGACATTAACTGAGGGTTAAACATGGCAGTCATTACAAATAAAAGAGGGTAACGAACCTCTTTACAGTGGTCAAGTTACATTTAACCAACAAGTTTGTCGGCTATTATCGAAGAAATATTACTGTTATCCGTTATCGTTTTCACAATATAATAATATTCATGTCATATTAAACAGAACAAACGAGCTATTCATTAACGTTCAAACTTCTGACCGATTTTAACCTAAATTACAACTTGGTTTTAAAACACTGACAAGGATAGACCTGCTGTTTACATGCAAAAATTATTTTTTTTTATCTTAGTAAAGGTTACTGTTAATACCTTGCTGGACAAAAGACGGTACTGTTTACAATATGAACAAAATTGCACCACTGGCGGTGCACGGTGATCATTCTTCGCTCGGCTAGTCACTTGCATGCAGACGTTTATCGTCATACATAATAACTGGATTACTGCAAAATGCAATCCTAGGAAAACAACATGCAACCGGTTCCCATGAATCTCAAAATCGCTGTCTGTCACTCAGCAAGTTTATTCAATGCATCTTAGGTTGCCTTTATCAACCCTTGTCCTGCTGCAGTGTTCGGACCTCCTTAAGTTTCCTTTCTTTGTTACGAAATCAGGGAAATCTTCATTAGTTGATCACTGACTGGAGGTGCTAACAAACAAGATGGCTTCGAGCATGCCCGTACTTGAAGCGATTCCACTGCATAATCTAATTCGATGAAGTTCTCTCTGCTCGGCTGATTCACAGCCTGTTACAGCTCTCTGCAGCAACTGCACCATACTGAGCGACGTGCAGACGCAGTTATCTGAATGTTTCAAGCAGTGACGGTATACAGAGAAGTAATTTTGATTGGACTGATATAACGATGCCGATAATGCTAAACATGAAAACTTAACAACGTAAACAACAGAACAAACAATCAAGGCAAAAAATAAAGAAAATAAAATGACTTGCTGAAAACTGTTATCAGTGCTGTACACAAATGCAAATAAGAAAACGCAGAGACGAAAAAGAGAAAACAAAAGGCAATTCCAGAAGCTGCCTGCCACCTTATTCACTGAGAGTCTTTCAGTTCACTCAAATTAGAAAAAAAGCATCTTGACATGATGTACACATGGCGCTATTGCGTTTGGCACAGAAAATTATATTAAGGAGGAATTCCAACTTCCACCTGAATAATCCGTGCATATCCTTAAAGGAATTATCTATTTTCGTGAGTCATTTACAAGTCATCTAGTTTATAACGCGTTTATAATTTTACGACTTAGCATTATTACCACAAACGTGAGTTTAAGGGGCAGTTTAGAAGTTCTCTAATCTAAAAAGAATTCACAATTGCAAATTTAAATTTGATCCGAAATCCAGGACAATTAAACCAGCTGAAGATCCTATACTGGCTAAATAAATTTAACTATGTATTTAAATATGTTTTTATCACTTTAAGCAAGAAAGGTCCGAAATTAAATGTTTATTTACACACCCCCTCCCTACCGCCCTCCTAAACTCAATTCACGTTTCTTCCTTAGACAAACGAGTGAATGAATTAAGATCCTTCATGGAGTCCTACACTTCACAAAGACCGATACTAACCCCCGACTCTCAAATAACGTCTCGTGTACAATAAAAACACCTTCCCAAGGGGTATAGTTAATAAGACACTTCCCCCTCCCCACCCAAAAATTTACTCAGAAGCCAAAAAAACTAACGAAGAGCAAGACAAAAGCAACGAAGATGACGACATGGAAATTGAAATATAAACAGTCCGTGAGAAAAATTAAGCGTCTTTTTTTGTTGTCGCTACGTTTTATGTGAAACAAACGCCTCATAGCTATCTACAGCCCCGCCCCTCCACCCCACAACTCTTACCGCCCCGCCATCACAATTAGATTTTCGAAAAGTTTATCTCTTAATCTCTTCAGCCACAGGGAAACTTAAAGATGGAAAACCCATCGCAAGGCAAGTCACCTCTTCTGTACTTAGAGACAAACGACGAACGTGTTTTTACCTTTGTAGCACCTGGGTCATTGATGGATATCCCAGGTGTCTCTTCGGGTCGTGGAGGGCTAAAGGTAACCATGGGTTGCGCCGGCTCAGGAGAGGTGCCATTTGTATGGAATTTTTCTCCTTCATATGCTATGTTTTCCCTGGCATATGGGCCTGATTCTGTTCTAGCTTTGTTTCCATTTCTGAACCCATTCCTATTAACGGAAAAAAATACGATAAAATGTTATGTCGGCGACAGACAGAACTGTACTTGATAATTTATTGGCATCTAATCTAATCTAATCAAATCAGCTTTCACTGGACAGCAGACAAGCCCAGTGAGCATGAGCACGAACGGGACTCAGAGGTCCCACGCGAGGTGCCCGCTTGGGGTGGTCACGCTAGTTGATGGTCAAACTACGGGTGGTCACGCTAGTTGATGGTCAAACTACGGGTGGTCACACTAGGGTGGTCACAGCCAGGGTTCGTTACGTCCATAATGGTTCTTTAACTTCCCACAGAATTATGCAAATGGTTACGCGGCCAAATTGAAAACCGCCCTCTTGAAAACACGCGCTTTGCGGGCCGCAAATGACTCCTAGCGGGCCGTTAATGCATTAACGGCCCGGGAAGACTATTATTTTTTTAAATATAAACTGTCTTTTTGCTAATCATTGTTACCAATCTTTTTAAAAGTAGATTATATTTGACATTTTATTGTAAACAAAAAGGAATCTTATTTGGCTCTTGTTTAGCTGATCGTATTGTAGCAACAACTATCCATACCATAGTTTCATGCTACATCTCTGTTAAACATTTTTTTCTTATTAAATGAATTTGTACGATTTGGCCTTGTGTATTGATAATAATGATAATCGCATGACTCTTGTCGGTCATATAGTTTATTTGTGTCCCTCGTAGCATCATTTGCGCCCTTGCACTTCGCGCTCGGGCGCAAATGATGCCACTCGGGCCACAAAATAAACTATCTGCCCTCCAAAAGTCATGTGATTGTCCTATTATGCAATGCAAATGGTAAGACTAGAAAGTCTAACCATTTGCAGATGCTATTGCAAAGGAAGCATTTTCTCCTCAGTTATTTTAAGACTCTGAGTGTTGGTCCGGCCGGGGTTTGAACCCACAACCTTCCGAACGGTAGTCCAGCACTCTACCAACTGAGCCAACCCATCGACGGTATATACTTAACAAATGTAATCCTCTTATACAGGCTTTGCTGGCTTCGAAGTGCTTCCTTGTCTTATCCATGTCAAGTTTGCATATCAAAACAATTAGTTTAGACGTGTGCCATATCCACAACTGTGCTTTCCAAATGCTTGGATGAACTGATAGAATGTGATTCGCATAATCTTCTTTTAGATTGTCAGTCTAAATATCTTTAAAAATTAATTATTATTTAATTATTGCAGCACAGGATGTTTCCCTTACTAACTTTTGGGGCCAGGACACCAGCTACCATTTGTTTCGTTACATCAAGTTAGTTTGGTCACTCTATTTTTCAAAGGCGATAACAGGAATTTGCAATTCCAGCATCAATCCTACTTATTCAAGAATGGCAATGACTATAAAGTCAACACCATCAGCGTTTCCTCAGTAAATCATTAGCTTTTATAAGAGATATCGTGTCTATCTTGCAAGACATCACTGAGACTACAAGCTCAAGCTCTTTCTTGCTCTAAAACACAGAGAACGAAGTGGACCACATTCTCATGTGTAAGCCTTTTCTTTCCATTTTCTGTTAGTCAAAAGTAAGCCCTCAAAAGACCAATAATGTCAGGAAGAAGCTGATCCAAGATATGGGTATCACTCCTCAATAAGCACCATGAATTTCCATATCATGCTTGTCTGGATAATTTGGGGATTAACGAATTCAATAACCCCGAGCTTATCATTTTCGCTCTTCTCGTCGTATATTTACGTCATAATATATTGGTAATGGAAGAAAAAGTTACCCATTGGTCTTTTGTGGGCACTTCTGGGCGCGAAATGGTTCAAGAGAAACAACAACAACAAAAAAATTAAAACACCGTAGGCAATAATGTCAAGCAAGAAAGCATTATCTTATAGACAAAACTTACTCTGCATTTCTGTCACCGGCTGTAAGTAAGGGAACAAACAGAACACAAATTAATTGAGTTCTAAGGTAAATTGAGAACAGTTTATGAAAATAAAGTTGTAATACGACGCTTTCTATGAAGCAACTCTAAATATATAATCAATCACCTGACACAATTCATGAGACAACGTAGACTAACCACAACAATGCCACATCATACAACACCACCTTCATCATTTCAACACACAACATATCATAACTATCATCCTCATTACCACACTTTATCTTGTTGAACACGTTCACGGTAATTACCACTAACAACATCACAATTAACACCCACACCAGTTGGTCAGTCCATCCACCACCACCAGTATCATGACAACCACCACCAGTACCATGACAACCACCACCAGTACCATGACAACCACCACCAGTACCATGACAACCACCACCAGTACCACGACAACCACCACCAGTACCACGACAAACAACTCCACAACCAGAGAACATGGCAAATCACAACTACCAGTTTCTATAGCTCACATCACAATTTGAAATTATACACTACACCTTTTCTTACAAGAGTGCATTAATGGCAAAATAATGATCCACGATTGTTTCTAAGATAAGGAAATTACACTTGTTTCAAGTTCTCGCTGGATGGGAACGGTGGAGATGGATAACAACTTATGAATGACGCAAATTTTGGAGTGTAGTCACCTTGTCTTGCTAAGAGTTAATTATGAACTCCTATTTCTTCACACATTTCATTTACATCATAGTCTGGGTACTGCATACCGAATTTAGGTACGAAGCAAATCGTGTTCTGCGGTTACAATTTTAGGGCAGTATTGACCAAAGACAGAAAAAAATCCCGCACAGTGCCACTTTAAGTTGAAAGAACACTTCACCTGTTTCTATGGAGATGGACCTTGCATTATGTTTCTTCTTCTGCATACAAAAGGCAATAACAGCTATAATGAACGCCAAGACAACCACGCCCGCTATGATAACGAGGGCAAGCCATCCTGGTTTGACTGAAAGTGGAAAAAAGAAAGAAAGAAAACAAAACAGGAACAAATAAATAAAAGATAATCAGGTTTAATACGGCTGGTTTTTTTAGGACTGTATTTTTGGTTGGGACTTGACGGAATTTGACGAGGATAACGGCTCAGTGCTGTAGTAAAAACTTCTTCACTTTTGCGCTCATATTAGTCCGAGATCACACTGCAACAATGCTATGTTCAGTATGTAAAAAAGCAGAGAGGTGAGCATTTATAAAACATTCAATTACATAGATGAAGATAAGCCATGAAAATATCATAACTAAATAATGGAAAAAGTGAATAAGATGGGCCTATCTTGCCCGCTCGGGACTTTTCGCGTTGTCCCGCGAATCAAACCAAACAAAATGGCCATATAATAAATCCCTTATTGATCAACCCTGTTCGGTCAAGATGGCTGGATATTGTCTATGTCACAGTCAACAAAAACGGAAAGTGCCGCCATCTTGACCCCACACTCGGTTAAAAGCGTATGTCTGTAGAACCGCGATATCTGCATGGCCCATTATCTTCTTTCCAATTTCACTCATGAAGTCTACCTCGTTAATTTCAGAGATGCCAAAGGTATTTTGGGCTTTGGAACTCTATTTAAGGCTCTAAGAAGGCGCGAGATAGCACAAAGGCAAATGACTTAAGTGGAGGTCAGTAGCAGCCAACTGGAGGTATAGTGGTTACTTACCCTTGTTACAGTTTTCCCCTTCATAAAACGAACTGCACTTCGTTGGTACCTCTGGTTTCTCTGTTTCCTCTAAAAAACAAACGAGAATGAAACTTCATAAATAACGTTCCATCTTCCCCTCAAAATACAACAATACGTTTTCCAGACGAGCTAACAACGTCAGTTGTATCATCGTAAGATAAAGGGGCATCTTTCATTTCGTCTCCCGTTGATACAACTTACACTATAAATTTGTTTGATAAACCCATCTGTGTGTTTCAATTTGTAACCGACGCTACACCAGTTTCTCTACAGATTAGTCCCATTTGGAACTAGAATTAACCAATCTACCTAGTAGTTCACAATAGCAAAAGTGTAAAATAAATCAATAAATAAATGATGATGATGATGATGATGATGATGATGATGACGATGATGATGATGATGATGATGATAAACCGAAGTAGGGGAGAAAGAAAGGAAGTAAGGGAGGAATGGTGGCCCATGTGGTAAGTAAGTGCGGTAAGCTGGCGCAGACAGAATCAGTATAAGAAATGACATGATATTGTGGTAAGATACATTCACTGGCAACCCTGCGGTAAATCTGGACCTGAAGGAGATAAAAAACTGGTATGAACAGGAGCCTGAGGAACTAGTTGAAAATGGAAACTTTAAGATACTGAGGGATTAAACAATCCAGTGCGACCAGATCACTGACAAAAAAGAGAGAGAAGTTATCATAACTGATGTTGCCATACCACGTGATGACAGGGTTAAAGATAAGGAACCGAAGAAGATAGAGAAATACCAACTATCATGAGATGAGATAGCTTAAGGCTGGCAAACGAAAAGTCATCGCAGTGCCTGTTGTCATTGCTGCCCTTGGAACTGTATCAGTTAACTCTAATGAATACATGAAGAGAACTAGGGTGACTGTAAAGTTGGAAGTGGTCCAGAAAACGGCTTTGCTGGGGACATCAAAGATACTAAGGAAAGTACTTTACGACAGGAAGGAAGGAAAGAAAGCCCTGAAACCTATGGTGACTTGTTGAAACCCGCTCTCATGGGCTAAAAACCAGACCCAACAGCATGTCCGAATCTATAAGGAATGGATATGATAATTATATTAACGGTAGTAATAATAATAATGCTGTGTTTCGTATGTCAATCCCAAAATTCGTGAGTGCGGTAAATTTTATTTCCTTACATGCTAGATTAGAGAATTTAGTTTTTGATCTAATCAATACACATCCTTTAGTAGGTCACTTTCTGATTGCTCGTCATCTGTTTCCTTGATACAAAGAATTGGAATTGTAAGGAGACGTTCCCAACTGGTTACTGGTGGTGATTAAAAGGGTACACATGCCCAGTTTAAGACCATAATATATATAGTTCCCGTATGCGAGTGCCACACATATCCTTACATGCTAATGTGAATAACTCCGAAACTGATCCATTTGAAAGCATTTTGTTGATCATTTTCTGATTTGTCATCATCTGTTTGCTTTATAGAGTATTAGAATCAGAGGCAGAAGTTATACACTAGTTACCTGAGGTAGTGAAAGGGGTAATATACCCAATTTCAGACCAGAATATAACCTGCGGTGGCTGTAACGAAGACTCACTTACCTGGTGGTGAACCTGCGGTGCCTATGTTACTAATCTTGAACGCTCCAAATTGACCAGTACTATTGGCTTTATCTAATACAGTCTCAACTTCAGTCATTCCCACAGATGAATTAAACGTCAACTCGACATCGACATCCACACTTCCAGGCCTGTTGGAACATAGAGAGATAGTCTGGTGGTTGTCATTGGTTAATATGTGTGTTTATCTGACTTTGTAAAGAAATCGTCACCTTCAAAGAGACGGGCAGCATAATTAGAGTTACTATTTCATAAGAAGCAAAACTCAAATACTGTGTACATTACACAATCCTCGGTGCGTTTGGGATAATTTTAGGGGAAACTCGGTCTGTTTGTACCATCTGCTCTCACATTCTCTCAAACGCGCCAGTACAAACACAGTGGATGGGTCTTATTTGTCCATTTTTTTACAAAAAGCATGACCAGCTAGTGGTTCTTGAAGCGGTCAGAGACCACCGAAGTGGGTGAAGGTAAAAAAAACGGAGAAAATCCCACAGAGCAAGGAGAGGACAAACCACAAACTCAACTCAAAGGAGAAAGCGAGAACAGAATCCGGGTGAGAGGTGGGAGGCAAGCGCTCTTATCACTGTGTCAACCTTGCCTGACCTATTTCTAGTGGCTGAGCATATTTCGGCATTGTAAAATAAATCTGAATTTTCTGGACAACCATGAAAAATGTGAAAAGGATAACAAAAAAGATGTCTTCGATCCCACGACATTTTGGGTGGGCCAATTAAAAAAATGCATTTACTAACCTTAGGGCTCTTACTACACACTTAAAAAGATTCGGAAACAAGTCGAAGAACTGCAAAAGAGAGGAAATAATATAAATCCATGAAAAATCACGCACTTTCTAATTAACTTGAGTCAACTAAATTTAATTTACCCGCTTATTTTTGTGTCACCAGTTACAGCAATTCAAAAATTGAGGTCAGATGGGCGGTAACTTTATCATTAAGGCCCGGTTCAACGTCGAACTTTACATGTGCCGAAACTAATGTAAATGAGGGAAAGCAATAGATTTTCCTCATTTGCATTAGGTTCGCTTCATGAAAAAATTCGACGTTTAAACCGGGCCTAAGTTTTCTCTTATCATTTGCACTGGAAATTATTTAATGCCCCTCTTGATCAGCTAAACCCCAGGTTATTGAGGAGCTGGTTAATAGTGGTTATAGAAATGAGATGAACCCAACTCGTGATTAACAAATCGGATTTTGCAATGATTACAGACGCAATTGGGTGATGCTAAGGTCCGTTACCAATAGACAGTTTAGCTCGCACATTTTGTTTTCCATTTCAGATCACATGACGGTTTTCAAGGGAATTTGCCTTTTGTCTTTTCACAAATTATGCATACCAATGCACGTGAGTAAGAAGAGTTTGAAAGAAATTGCTCTCTGGAGTAACATCACGTGGTCTGAAAAAGGAAAACAAAACGTACAAACTAAAAGGGTCTATTAATCAGAAGCATTACAATTTCCGAGAAAAAGATCCTTTACATTTCTTAGCGAAAGAGCAATAAAGAACCCAGATCCGGTTAACCTTATCAACATTCACTTACTGCTTTCTTGATCCTTTCAATGAATTCTTTGGTTGTCGGAGCATCGAAGTTTTTGTAGACATCGTTGAAATCCTCGTTAAGGATCTTGAAATCTGTTGTTATTACTTCTCTTAATTCCTCTACAAAACAAGAGAGAGAAAAAAAGGCAAACAAATGAGCGGTTTTCATTTGATGAATTTCCCACTTGATAAATCTTCCATTACTGTTGTGCTCAGTCAAAACGGCACTCAGTTGAGAGCGGTAAAACCAAAACCAAAGTAATTACCTTGGCCAGTCACGAGTAATACCTTGAGTCCAATGACCCAATTAAAGCTTTAACTTAACAAAGTGGCTAAATGCCCGGCAGCCGGGCACGATCTTAAATAGACTAAATGCCCGGCAGCCGAAAATTTTTACGGAATTTCCACTTTAAGGTTCTTTTAAACTTCTTGAGAGTATTAGATGTGTTCTTAGAATTGTTGAGCGATTCCAAAAACCATGTTGACTTTCTTGTTGACGAAGTATCTGAACTTGGGCATACTGTAAAATCGCTGTGTTGTCGACACTTAGAAAATTTTGGCTCAGCCCGGCATTCAGAAATAGTCACCAAATCCCGGCAGAAAGTCTCATTCAAACCTAACGAGAGTATTCGATGTTTGTTAAGATATGCCAAGCGATTGTAAAAATTATTTTAGGTAAGGTTTGAATGAGACTTTCTGCGGGAATTTGGTGAGTATTTCTGACTGCCGGGCATTTAGCGCATTTGAGACCGTGCCCGGCAGTCGGATCACAAATCTTCAAGTGTGGAGAAACAAGCGATTTCACGGTATGCACAAGCTCGAAAAATTCGTCCACTACAAAACCAAAATAATTTTTACAATCGCTTGGCATATCTTAACAAACATCGAATACTCTCGTTAGGTTTGAATGAGACTTTCTGCCGGAATTTGGTGACTATTTCTGAATGCCGGACTGAGCCAAAATTTTCCAAGTGTCGACAACACAGCGATTTTACGGTATGCCCAAGTTCAGATATTTCGTCAACTAGAAAATCAACATGGTTTTTGGAATCGCTCAACAATTCTAAGAACACATCTAATGCTCTCAAGAAGTTTAAAAGAACCTTACAGTGGAAATTCCGTAAAATGTTTCGGCTGCCGGGCATTTAGTCTATTTAAGACCGTGCCCGGCTGCCGGGCATATAGCCACAGCGTTAACTTAAATGTTTGTATCCAGCACCAAGCGTGAAATATCCGTGAACTTCTCATGTTTAGTTTTGGTGTCATATTTGCTTGGTTGAGAGGAGCCAAACAGTTTTCATAATTATGGACTAGCGAAGCAAATCTACTTTTGGGAGTGAACATAAAACTGCTCGACTGCCCCAAAACGAGTTTGTATTACAAACAAATAGATCAAGGCAGACTAACTTCCAGTAACATATTTAACAATTATTCACCGAAGTGGAGGTGGCTAGTGGTGGATATTTACCGAGCCGCGAAGCCCGGAGGTGAATAGTTGTTTTAGTATATACTAAAACAGTGACATAAGTGTACACAAAAAAAAGAAAAGGGCTTGGAAAATGGAGGACTTCTCAAATGACAATCCAACACAGCGCCGATCGCCGTTAGGGATTTTTTGTTGTAATTACTGCCGTACGTCTCGTTTTCTCGCTGAGAGAAAAAAAATTGGTTAGTTCTAGTGGCGACATTTCATCAAATGGAGTTGCAAACCCTTTCTGTATTTGAAACCATTCTGTAAAAATATAATTCAACTTTGATTCTCAAGTAAACAAGCGACATCAAATTTGGTTATGCAAGATTAATTTGCATTTGTAAACAAAACCTTTCCCGTTGCTTTTTACCGCTAAACTCCGGGTTAAAAACATAAACCATTACCTCTGAACACGGCCAAGCCAAATTTAGTCGCTTTCTTGGAGTTTTCAGGGACTGCTTCGTTGTTAATTTGGATGATTTCTTCGCTTGTTATGCATACAAACCGGGCCGCCATATTCGCTCGGCGGAGCGAAAAATTCGCAAGTTGCTCCGAGGTAAATAGCACAGGATATTCGGAGTTTGACCAGCCAATCAGAGCGCACTTTCAACGCTATCCACTGTTTTAGTATATACTAATTAGCAATTATTCCATGGGCGCGCGTTGGATATGAGTTGGCTATCATCAATCCCAGATCCAACAAGTGCGAATGTAATATGTAATTTTTTTATTGAATGTCTATAAATTCTAGACTTTTGTTCAATGAGAATTGAGCTAAATTTAATTGAATCCTGTTTTATTTTAACAAAACGATCGGAAGTAGATTTTGCAAAAACAGCAACAAGGCCACAAGAATCACATGACATGCGGGCCGTTTGCAAAATTCGCTGAATGAAACGATTTGAATCAAGACACACTGCTGCACAGTAGTTCCAGTCATTTAAACTTACTAGAACACCAACTAGATGAAGGAGCTAAACCCGCGGTGGGGAATGTTAAAAATGTGTTAAACGTTTAGGACGTCGAGAGTTTAACAATTGTGCACCTGTGCTTTGCCGTTGTAAAACTACTGTGGAAAACCGACACAGAAAGCGAGCGAAGATAAGTTTCTCAAAGAGTTTTCCATTGTTTCGGCGCAACTGCTATCGTGGCCTTTATGACGTGCTTGTGTAGAGCTAATTTTGTGCCGTTACAGACTTGATACGGTTCCTATCGATGTTCTTGAAGTACCCTTAGTAAAACATCCGTCATTTATCCTTGTCGATCGTATATAAGCTAATAGCGCGCCGAGGTGGGTAAAGTTCAGATTGAGTAGAACTAGAAATACGACTCCCGCAAAACCTCGCGAGGCTAGTTTTTAAAGAACTCGTAATGGTTTTTCCTCTGAGGGATTAAACACCAATTTATATCATCATCACTTTTTGTACTTTCTCATTTCTTGGAATTATTATCATGGTTATTATTATTATTGTATTATTATTATTATTATTATTATTATTATTATTATTACTGTTATTGATATTGTTATTTTTTATGTTTAACATACTGCATTGTTATGGGGTGGGCCGGGGTGTAAGTCCCAATCTGGGAAAAGGTATTTTTCCTCTACTACTACAAGCAATACAGTTTTCTTCTGAATAGTGTTTGTATCAGAGGTGGTAAAAATTACTCAACTCTGAACAATACCATTCCCTCTTATAGGCTTAGAATCTAGTCATGTTTACCAAACCATAGGATCTTGAAATTCCCTGACTTTTCCCTAACAAATGTAAAATTTCCCTTACCAACTAAATAAGAAAAGTCACAAATTATTCCTGGTAATGGCCTCCAACCTCACCTCACAGCCAACCTCTTCACCCATTTATTTAACATGCTTTCAGAACGTCACATACAGTGCATATGGATTGATGGTTTCTTAAGATAACAAAGACATGGAAAAAGGATTGATTTTCTTGAAAGCCCAAAATCAGCCTGTCATTTACTTCTACCAATCCAACATATTTCATGCCATATTCTTGATCACACCAAACCATCGCTGAATCAAGAAATAAATTAGCACCCTTAAATTTCCCTTTTCCCTTACTTCTCTCAAAGACTTAAACTTTCTCTTACTCGAAATGAAATTCCCTGACTTTTCCCTGACCTTGAAGAATTTTTCTTTCCCTGACCATTTCCTGATCTGTGGCAATCATGCTAGTGCAGTCATTTGTCCATACAGTTAGTGTGGAAAATCATGATTGAAAGCATAGGGCATATAGGAAACTTCAAATACTTGTTATTACGTACAGCACACTTGCAATGACAAAACATGAAATATCATGAGAATTATGGCATTACAAACTTCAGTTTCTTCTTTATAGAGTTTTTTCAATGTAAAAGGTCAACTGTATATTGTGGTTGTTTTTAAATACTTGTATTTGACATCACAAAAGTGAATTAAACAGCATTGAGGAAAAAGTTTAAGATCTTATGCCTAATTTTGCAAAGCAGGGCTTAAATTAACTTTTCATTTGTGGGAGAAGGGTGGGGGCAAAGAGTATTTTCCGCGATACATCGAACTCAAAGGTAAAAACCCATTTTGAAAAGGCTATGGAACTTGTCTGTCCCAACGAAACCTTTTAATTATTTAATACAAATGATAAGCATACATTACATGTAGCAAAGATATATGGCAAAGAGAAATACTACTCAGAAGTCAGTAATAACATCTGCTTTATTTTCAAATAATTACATCGATCACTGATAATATTGCAGAACCAGTTACTTAGTGTTTCGTATCTTTTCTGTTGAAAATGCTGAACATAACTGCTACGTCTGACAAATCTACCATATATTTTCACTGTTGCAATGATATCAGATCACATAATTAGAAACAATTGCTGTCAAAACTGTTGTCTGTATTGGAAATTTCTTTCAAATGGAAGACAATCGTTTTACTAAGAAAAACACTTAATTGCATTCTCTTTGCAGTATTAATACTACATGACTGTAATCTTTCACTTCTTCGAAGTTGGTTTCTGTTTCCTCTTGCCTGGCATTTTTTTCACGACGATATGGTTATCTGTTTTGTCGTTCGTCCTCTGATTCTGTCCGTATGCTGTTGGCATAATTTCCCTTAAATTCTGAATCGGTTTTCATTGTTTTTTGCCTTGTGATTATTATATTATACAGTGTATACTGTTGGGATAATTTTTCCGAAGAATTCTCAATCTTCTTTTTGAAGTCGCTCCTACGTGGTTTCCGTTCTAAGTCGTTTTGCTACATTTTGTTCGCCAATTTCGTTATGTAATCGCTCGCCCATGTCCTATATAGCTAAAACGAGTCTTTGTTTCTGTCGATAACAAATTCAATTTCCAATCTAACTTGATTGTATTCCTGGTACTTTTCCTTGCTGTTTCCTTTGCCTATTTTGAGGCAACAGTTGCTGTCTTTGTTTTCTACCGTAGTTTCTCAATCTGAGCTTTGAGTCGCCGCTTCATGTGTGCTGATTTTTGCGGCATTCAAACTTACTCTACGACGATCTCTTGCCGCTCTTTCTTGTATATCTCGGAGATCGTCTTGCTGGGATGTTCTTCCAGGATTAGTGAAATCGCTTTACACAAAATTCACATTACTTCCAAAACATCATTCACGGAATTCGTAATGGCGGAGATTCACATGCAGTAATGTTGCCAGGTAACCCGGCCTGCGAACTGACCCCTTAAAAATAAAGATATAGATATACATACATAAAAACTCTCGGCTCGATTTACTCGGGCTTGCGAGCCACGTGGTCTGGCCGAAAGCGACACGATTAGTAACCTCGCTTTGCGAGGAATAACTCTCTTATTATATCTAGAAACCCTGGATTATGAGAAATTCAAACTAGTTTGAACGACTAGATATATTCTGATTGAAAAGCACGAACTAACTCCATTGTTATTTTACAAAAAGAACCTCGATCCTGTTGTCGAGCAGACGTGTAAAAAAGCTTCAAACAAGAGTTAAACACGGCTTTGGACATATCTGTTATGTACTTGTCAGATTTCTTCGAGTTAGGAAACCATCTACATACTTGAAAGTGGAAAAAAGAGCGAAAAATTAAACAAACTATCAGCTTTCGGATTCAACGAATAGTCCTTAATGGCAGATATTGAGTTTCACTTTAGTTCGCTATAAAAATGAAAGATTATGCAAACTTTGCTAAGACGATTTGCGTTCTTACCGTCGATTACTTTCATCCCATATTTATCGGGTTTTTGTAAACAAGACTTGAAGTTCCCTTTCGTCTAATTAAACAAATCTTTCTTTCAGCATAGAAAGGAAGCTATGAAACTCCCTGTATCAATTACGAGATTTCGTGTTCAAGTTTCCATATAGTCAGTGAACGGCTGATTGATTGTTTAAGTCAAAATTAACTTGCATGTGCATTCTGTTTAACAAGCTGGTAAGTTTGTCACTAAACACAAAACCAAAACGTAGCATCGTACTACAGTGGCTCTTAAGGGACACACCGATTTTTTCGTTAAGTTACGATCGCGACTTAGTAACTTGCGATCGTAACTTAACATTCAATTGTGAGTTAATACGTTCCTGTGACATCATAGGTCTTGGTGTTGATCATGCGACCAAGATGGTTGGTAACGACATGTTTGAACGTTTTTTCATGACTGCTCTCTTCGTTTACTCAGTGTTTTACATGGATGGGTTCTTCCAAATTATTTCCCGACCGCAAGGAATGGCAACCAAGAACGAAGCCATTTAATTGAACAGTATTTTCGACTCCGTTTTAACTACAGTTCGACGAATTGTTCAGAGCCTAGATCCTGTTCGGGTCGAGTCACGAACGGGGAAACGATTTCGAAGGAGAAGGTACGTGGTAGCAGGACCTAATTTTATATGGCATATTGATGGCCATGATAAACTTAAGCCCTATGGGGTTTGCATTCACGGCACTACTGATGGTTACAGTCGCCACAGCTTGTGGTTGGGATTAGGCCCCTCAAACAATGACCCTTTGATAACTGTACGATACAAGATCCATTGCGTGCGTCAGTTAGGTGGATATCCTCGAGTATTACGAGGAGACAAGGGGACTGAAAACACATCGCATCCGCCTAACGATTTCGTAGACGAAACTGTCAAGACACCTTAGCTGGAGAAAAGAGTTCCTTGCCGAGCAAATCTGTCGCCAACCAGAGGCTTAAGGTTTGGTGGGCCTTTCTCTGGAAAAGTAACACCAACTCGTGGATTAATTTTTTCAAAGATTTAGCAAGCTTAGGGCAGTTTGACATTAGCAATATTATGCATGTCGAGTGTTTAAGGTCTTGCATTACTAGTTTAATTCAGGAGGAGTTACATACAGTCGCACAACGTTGAAACCTGCATACAATAAGACCCCCAAATGGGGAGACGCCGCCGCGAGAACACACGTTCTGTTTTTCCTCCAAAAAAGAACATCCTTGATCCGAAAATTTGTAAAGAAGCCTATAATATGTGCTTACTGACTAAGTGGGAGGGCCGGACGGGGAAATATTTGGCTCGATGTCATGACGTACGGACCGAGCGCAGCGAGGTTCGTGCGTCATGAACGAGAGCCAAATTGTCGGAAACAGGATAATACCATAGATATCAATTAGTGATTGTGAAATGTTTGCCTGGAAATCTTTGTTGTTCTTATGTCTAGAAGATTCGGATCTAACCAATCAGCGTACTTTAACTAAGGTGTGCCTCGAAGATAAGAAACAACTGTTTGTGATGTAATTAGCCTTTGCGTCGAAGGTATCTTTCAGTCAGCCGAGTCAAAGGGTTGTGAAATCTAGCGAGAATCGAAGAGGAGAACGAGACAGTGTGGGCTATCCCTTTCTAATTCCCCACATTAGTGGCACCTCCGACGGGACCTGATTCGATTTGGACAACCTGTTAGTCAATGGAAACTAAACTGTAGGCCGAACTTCAGCTTCTAAAGCTTACACGAGAAAAACGAACCAAGGCCTGGTTACAGCGAAGGCAAGACTGGCTAAACAAGGGCTGACAACACCTCGCCGGGAACTGGTCTCCGGTCATATGGCTGTAAATCTTCTGACTAACGTACAAGATGCACTTCAAGGATTCCCTGTGACCTGGCTGCACTGTTGGCTTGACAGCAGCGTTGCCTTACATTGGATACTAGGTGGAGGAGACTACAAGTAGTTTGTGGCCAACCGGGTACGGAAAATTAGAGAACACTCTGATGTTGTCTGGAGGCACGTGCCTACTCAGGATAATCCTGCAGATCTTGCTAGCCGAGGTGGACTGGTGACTGAGGAAAACAAACTGTGGTGGAAGGGACCAGAGTGGCTTAGTGATCCTGCGAAATGGCCAGTCGACCTTGTGACCGCGCCCACCGCTTAATCTAACGCAGAAATGAAAACTGCAAAGGAGCTCTTTGTCATGGCCGTTAAAGCTGATGACGATCTAGACCATCTTCTGGCCAAGCACAACTACCGGAAAACTGTGAGAGTGTGGGCTTGGATTATGCGGTTCGCAAACAACGCTAGGGCGAAAAGAGTGACAAGGGAAAAGGGATCCCTGACAACAGACGAAATTAAGAAGCAGAAACACTTTTGGTTATTACGCGTTCAGAGCCGAAGAAGTGGAAACCTAAAGGAAGATCGCCTAAGACTCAACTTACAGAAAAACAAAGATGGTTTGCTTGAGTGCTGTGGGAGAATCTGAGACGCCACGACTTTCGCAAAGAAATATGTCGAACACGTCCACAAAGCCACTCTTCACGGGAAAGTGGGGCTTACCATGGCTAAAATAAGAGAAGAGCTCTGAATTCCCCACCTGAGGAGCCTTGTGATGAAAGTCATCAGGGAGTGTTATGGGTGCAAACGCTTCCAGGCTGTTGCTCTCGTAGCCCCATCCCCCGGCCATCTCCTTTTAAAATTGTTAGCGTGCATTTGCTGGCCCGATTAAGTACCGCAAGTCCTCTCGAGTAGAAGGGAAAGGCTACCTGGTGCTCTACACGTGCAGTTTAACGAGGGCCTTGTATTTAGAGGTCCTACCTAATCTGGCGATAGAGCGCCGGAGAGAGCTACAGTGCATACCCCCATGAATGCTGAATGCTTTCCAAGCTGGTCATTCACATGTTGACACCAGGTCTTTCCTTTAGTTTGTGGAGTTGTGGATGACTGACTGTTGCTTGTTGAAGGTTCAAACACATTGCTCATGAGGACTTCATCGTCAGAATCCTCACAGAGCTGGCATGTAAGATAGAGCTAAGGTCTGGTCAACCTGTAAGTTTCGAAATAGTCTTGAATGGTGAAAGGCTTTTCATGCCCATCATCGTCTCTATGTTTATTTCAAGTTTCTCCTTTAAACTTAGCCAGAGTAAAAGAAAAATCGGAAGCTTTTCCTATAGGCGCATTTCAAGCAATTCTTTATTGTCGCATTGAGTGGGACGTCTAAAGTCCGGCTTCCCCCTCCCCTAGCGTACCGTACTGTGGGCGTTTTCCATTTACCGAAAAATTCCGGAAATTTCATTGGGAAATTTCCATCGGTGAGGAACGTGTTCCATTTGACACGAGTTCCATTCATTCCCATGGGACTGTACAAGAATCTGTCATTTCTCTTTACCGAAGATGTGGTCGTGAAGAATCACCGGCGTGAAAGGTCTGGAACTGGTGAAACCTCATGAAACTCGTAAATGGAACACGCATTTTCCATCGGAAGGTTTCCAACGGGAAAACGGGACTACCTTTTCAGACGCTCCGTTTATTCCGGAAATTTTCCAGTGGAACGTACCAAAAAAGTGCGTTCCATTTACATCCCAACCGGAATTTCCGGAATCTCTTGCTAAATGGAAAACGCCCTGTAACAAACATTTGTTAAATCGCATCAGTCCTAAAACGGTTCTGCTGGTTTTGGAAGGTCTTGCTGCTTAACTCGCCGCATCAGATGAACTTGAGCTTGGACTGGTGCTAAGAATTGAAGACTTTCTCCTTTGTTTATTCTGTTTCTCTTTTATTGTCACAGTGCTTTCAAAGCATATGCCCCCCTTTCTCGACAAACCCATCTCTTCCAAACCACTCTCCGGGTACATTCAATTGCAGAACAGTCCATTTAAAGAAATTAAAAAAAAAATTCCACTAGTGCAAATTCCACATTTGCCTAGTGGCCACGTATATGGCTATAGTAATTGCTTGGACTTCGTTAAATGCCAGTTTCTCTAGCATGACATTGCATCAGTTCCAAGTTGCTAATTCATAGTCTCTTAGATATACAAGGTACTTATTTACTCATATTGGAAGTTCTAAGGTTCTTATCATAAAGTTTTAAGAAGATACATATAGCAAAATGTATCCCATCCAAAACGTTAGCCATGCCACATTGGTAAAATAGGATGTGCTTGAATGATAAATATTATACACATTATGGTCTTAAAAACACTAAACAAATGCTTGTAACTATCAGACTCTTGTGTAATTTAATTGATAAAAAAACTAGACGCTCTCGGGAGCGTTCACTCGTGCTACATTTTATAATACGGCTTCGAACAAACGTGAATGTCAGTTTACGCCTAAGGTTTGTACATGTTGCATACTACATGGCTGGTTCCACGACCGCAAAAAACCTACCAAACTGTATATCGCACCGCAATTCTTGTCGACGTCGTGTTTAAGCTGAGCGATTTTATCAGAAAGATGTCTAAGGGGGCTTTCCATTCACCGAAAATTTTCGGTTTGAATTTTCGAAAATTTCTGTCTCGAATGGAACGGGCTTATTCTCGCTCGTCATGTGGTCAGTTTTTGCCCCAGGCTTCTTGATGCTGCGTTTCGCATGTATTCAAAATGCAGGTGTTTTAAACATTTACGCAGCAACCGATTATGGGCGATTATGATCCCAATTTCATTTATAATTCGCTCTTGTTCGATGATGAAAACGAAATACCCTTACTCGCTGCAGTTTCGTGCTTTATGCGGAGAAGTCGGAATCGTATAATTGGCTTCATGCAAGAGACGGCTCCTTCGTAGTCGCAGTCGGAATTTTGTTTTCTTTTCTTCCAAAGAGCATGCGGAGAACAGTCCAACTGGAAGCTTTTGAATGGAACACAAGAATTTTCGAAAATACCGAAATTTCCAATTTCGGGAACACTGAAAAGGTTGTCCTAAATTTTCGAAAATATTTTCCGGAAAAGATCTGTTCCATTCAATTCCTACGCGAAATTTTCGAAAATTTCGTCGAATGGAAAGCGCCCTATGGTTTTACAGAAATTTCAGTGATTATTGGGTTTGTTTACTTATCGGATTAATGTTCACCAATCAGCTTTCTTGGTTCCCACGGTAACAAAACAGTTGTGAAACTTGATGCCATTCATCGTGATTCCAAGTTATCGAAAGCGAAGAAGCGATATGTGGGAAAAACAGCATTACTCCTCAATCGGATATACTATTCTTCCGATTTACCCTTATTGGCCCTGTTCCCGCTGTCTTTCCACACGACCACGCAGGAAAAAAAAAACGAGTGTGAATAAGAAAAGAATCCAGACATGACTTTGAAAAGAGGCCCGAGGGAATTCGGGCTGACAAACATAGTCTCCGAGTTAGCTTTGTTAGCCGTTTTGCGGTCACAATTACCAAGAACTTTATTATAAACAAACAACAAGTTCAATAGATTTTAGAAACAGTCTTAAATAACATTATGTCTAGCAATCCTTTGCAACGTCAACCCCTTCACCGGCAAGCGTAATCAAACTTTGAGCGTTATCACGCTTGTGTTGTCAAGTCTTTGTCTTGCAACTACTTTCCACTCGACCATGCATGAGACAGACCGTAACTGAGAAAACTTCATCCAAATATGCTACCAAAATTGAAATTACATGAAAATCAAAGGCTTCTTCGAGCTACCTCATGGTATGTGGTAATTATCTGATTATTCCATGAAGTGCTGTCCTTTCCCCAGACCATAAAGCGTTCATTCCGAATAGTACGTTTTGTGCACTCTTGCTTCGACTGATCGATTACTCGTCGTCCAACTTGGAGAAATCGTCACTTTTAAGACTTTAAAACCCATTTCTTTGCCCTCGAGCATTCTTGAACACATTTCCTGTTCGTTCGCGAGATCTTCAAGAGTGCATTTTGATCAAAGATGGAGCAAAAGGAACGAAAACCCGCCTTGACAATCTTTGCGTCGGCCTCAACACACTAGCGACTAAATCCAGAGATTGCACCGGCCTGTCATTGGAAGATAAAAATAGCAGCTGACCACAATGACACATGATTATCCGTTTCGTTACTTCGTGTTGTGTGTGTGTGTTGTCATCAAAGATTTCAAAAGCTATTGTATTGCATCGCATCGTACAGTCAAAGCGAAAGACTTGGAATTGTCAAGTTGATCACTTTTTGTCGTCTTGTTGTGAACCTTAAACATTCCTGTGAGTGATTTGAATCAAAGTAATAAACAATTCAGTTGATTTACCTCACCGAACGTCCTTGTGACATTTTATCGGGCGGACGCGTCGGTGCAATTCCTGTCCATACCGCTGTTCAATCTAAATGCAGGAATTGCACCGAGCTCAACCCTGAGAGCAGGTCAGCGGATGTTTGTTCGTCAACTTTTGCCCTTTTAAGACTTGTATTTGTGTTATTTTAAACCCTTCATAGAGAGAATATTGTGGTACTTCTGATGCTGTGGACATTATGCGTAAAAACGTGAGTTTGCATTGAGAGATTTTTAGTGATACGATTCTCCAGGAAAGAGGGGTATTTTTACAGGTCACATTCCACAGGTCAAAATACAGGTCACCATATATTCAATAGCTAACTAAGCCAAACAGTTTACTCCTCGTTCTTAAAGCACATTTTGGATAATTATTAGGACTAGGAGACACATTTGATCCTGGTTATTTATTTGTAGCAAGTTGACCTGTATTTTGACCTGTGGAATGTGACCTGTAAAAATACCCCTCTTTCCTGGAGAATCGTATCACTAAAAATCTCTCAATGCAAACTCACGTTTTTACGCATAATGTCCACAGCATCAGAAGTACCACAATATTCTCTCTATGAAGGGTTTAAAATAACACAAATACAAGTCTTAAAAGGGCAAAAGTTGACGAACAAACATCCGCTGACCTGCTCTCAGGGTTGAGCTCGGTGCAATTCCTGCATTTAGATTGAACAGCGGTATGGACAGGAATTGCACCGACGCGTCCGCCCGATAAAATGTCACAAGGACGTTCGGTGAGGTAAATCAACTGAATTGTTTATTACTTTGATTCAAATCACTCACAGGAATGTTTAAGGTTCACAACAAGACGACAAAAAGTGATCAACTTGACAATTCCAAGTCTTTCGCTTTGACTGTACGATGCGATGCAATACAATAGCTTTTGAAAGCTTTGATGACAACACACACACACAACACGAAGTAACGAAACGGATAATCATGTGTCATTGTGGTCAGCTGCTATTTTTATCTTCCAATGACAGGCCGGTGCAATCTCTGGATTTAGTCGCTAGTCTCAACACAACAGACGCCATTTTGTAAACATGTGCTGCCGCTTTGTCTCACCCCCTGCCCCCACATACGTGAACATAAAACAATTGCACGACGTTGTGGACGAAACCAAACCTAGCAGGGGAGATAGGGGAGAACCTGTTTAATTCACACTTAATGCGGATTTAATGCATAAATTAATTGTCTAACGGGAACGGAGTGACAAATCCAACCATTACTATACCTCATGGTATGACATACATACCATGAGGTAAAAATCCTTATAACCTAATTAATTCACGTAATGTTGTGTTGCACAAATTGTTGACTCGAGGCATCCAACGACGCGTCTGTCTGTGCTCACTGTTGTAGTTTTGGGTAGGTCTACCGCGAAACGCGTGTGCGTTTGTAAGCGATGTGAGCATTCCAAGGAGAAACGTGAACATAAACAGAGTAAACATCTTTTGCATCCAACATCGATGGTGCAATAACTTGATGACCTCGTACGCAGCCTCGTTTTCATAACAGCAATACCTAAAGGCCTCCGCGGGTAGTCCGATTTGCGACGTTGTCGATAGATAGATAGACTGATAGACCGAAAAGGTAAACCTAGACTCGGGCTACCTGTGGTAGTAGCCCGAGTAAAAAAGGGAAAAATAAAGCTCTTGTTGTTGTTGTTGTTGTTGTTGTTGTTGAGAGACGAAAACCGGAATACTTGGAGAAACCCCAAGAGCCTACTTGGGGTGCCAGAGCTCTCTCTTTTCTTACCTTATCTTTTTTATAATACTTCACTTCATATCTCGAAAGCTTGACATAACTTGTTCTCCCTTCAATCATCTTGAAAACACGTTAAGAGACGAGAGGTTTAGAACAATGAGATCGTAGATCCACAAATGGCTTTCTAAGCACTAAACGTTTTCGGGACTTTTAGAAACCGTCCCCAGAGTAAAGAACTCTGGGGACGGTACAAGGTGCAGGATCCGGCAAAGGCAAGCGCTCTCACCACTGCTCTCACTATGCTACTTGTAAGTGAGTGACCACGTCCATGCTAGCGTTCGTAAAAAGAGATTGAGAACCTACAATCTAAAAAGAAGCAACAACAAACTAACCTCCTTCACATTGTCGTCCGCCATTTTTTCATGTAGAGTGGAACCTACACGCATGCGCAAAGGCCGGTCACCGCAATCGCAAGTTGGTAAGTTGAGATCGCGAGATAAGAAGTTGCAATCGCAAGTTTACACGTTGCGATCGCAAATTAATAAGTTGCGATCGCAAGTTAGTAAGTTACGATCGCAAGTTAATATGCTGCGATCGCAAGTTAATAAATTGCGATCACAAGTTAGTATGTTCCGATCGCAAGTTAGTATGCTGCGATCGCAAGTCAATAAGTTGCGATCACAAGTTAATAAGTTGCGATCGCAAGTTAATAAGTTGCGATCGCAAGTTAGTAAGTTGCTATCGCAAGTTAATAAGTTGCGACCGCAAGTTAGTATGTTGCGATCGCAAGTTAGCATGTTGCGATCGCAAGTTAGCATGTTGCGATCGCAAGTTAATAAGTTGCTATCGCAAGTTAATAAGTTGCTATCGCAAGTTGGTAAGTTGCGATCGCAAGTTAATAAGTTGCGACGACAAGTTAATAAGTTGCGATCGCAAGTTAATAAGTTACGATCGCAAGTTAATATGCTGCGATCGCAAGTTAATAAGTTGCGACCGCAAGTTAGTAAGTTGCTATCGCAAGTTAGTAAGTTGCTATCGCAAGTTAATAAGTTACGATCGCAAGTTAATATGCTGCGATCGCAAGTTAATAAATTGCGATCACAAGTTAGTATGTTCCGATCGCAAGTTAGTATGTTGCGATCGCAAGTTAATAAGTTGCGATCACAAGTTAATAAGTTGCGATTGCAAGTTAATAAGTTGCGATCGCAAGTTAACAAGTTGCGATCGCAAGTTAATAAGTTGCGATCGCAAGTTAGTAAGTTGCGATCGCAAGTTAGTAAGTTGCTATCGCAAGTGAATAAGTCGCGATCGCAAGTTAATATGTTGCGATCGCAAGTTAGTATGTTGCGATCGCAAGTTAGCATGTTGCGATCGCAAGTTAGTAAGTTGCTATCGCAAGTTAATAAGTTGCAATCGCAAGTTAATACGTTGCGACGGCAAGTTAATAAGTTGCGATCGCATCGCATCGATCCCGTTCAGGCCTGAGTTTTTTTCAGGCTTATCTTTCACAGCTGCTTAAGTTGTGTACACAATTGCGATGATCAATTAATGTCATTACATATTACTCCGCAGTTCAAATATGTGGTCTTTCATATATTCATTTGAATCATTGCGATCGCAAGTTAATAAGTTGCGATCACAAGTTAGTAAGTTGCTATCGCAAGTTAATAAGTTGCGATCACAAGTTAGTAAGTTGCGATCGCAAGTTAATAAGTTGCGATCACAAGTTAATAAGTTGCGATCGCAAGTTAATAAGTTGCGATCACAAGTTAGTAAGTTGCTATTGAAAGTAAGTATTTTGCGACGAAAAAAATCGGTGTGTCTCATATGAGCCACCGTTTATATCTTACATACCATCATCGTCACAGTTTTCCCCTTTCTTTCCGCTAGGGCAAAGACAAGCGTATATCGTTCCCAACAATCTGCAACTTTTCCCGGGGGTGCATTCTTGCTTGCATCTGTTCACTACAAAGTAAAGGAAAGAATGATACCTGTTTCTAAACATTGCTTTGGTCATGGAAACGTACCTGCCATCAAAGGAGCATGACGCATTCATTCAATCAGAGCCTTAAAATGTTTGCATGTATATTATTCATACAAATACAAGACATGAACAATTTCTTGGTTTGAAAAACATGTAAGAGTCATCTCGCCAAGATAAGCCTAGAGATATTTCAATTACTACATAATGCAATTTGAAGGCAAGATATTAAAGTCGATAAGATATTTCTGTTAGATCTGAAGGTCTGGGGATAGAACCAAGGACGGTTGACGGTCCTGTGTTTCCTCTTTCGGTTAAAGATAGAAAAGACAAGGCCTCATAATTTGATCTCACTTAGAGAACACCAGGAATCAAAGGCTCCTTCGAGCTACCTCATGGTATGTGGTAATTATTCCATGAAGTGCTGTCCTTTCCCCAGACCATAAGGGACCGTTCATTTTTTAAGGGACGGGGGGGGGGGGGGGCTGGTGGGATTTGAGGGAGTGTCAGTGGGAAATTGAGTGACCCCCCCCTCAGCTTGCCAATTTTTTCACATGGCCCCCCGCCTCAAAAGGAATTTTTTTGGGATGACAAAATTAATTACTTACCTACTGCAAGCAAACTATTTTAGCAATGCGGCAGGAAGCTGGATGCTCACCAATCTTGAGCCAGGAGTTAGGAACAGAGTGTACTGCATCGAGCATCCTGAAGATTATCACACGGATGATACGAGTGAAGAGGAAGATGATGATGAAGAGGAGGGCGAGAATGACGAAGAGGAAGAGGAGAATGTCGAGGAGGAGAGGGAGGAGACACCTTATTTCAGTGAACTGTACTCCACTGATTTCTTCACTGCGTTAAATGTGCTACGGGCAATGTTTTTAAGAGTTTTATTCAGAACTATATTAAAGCATTACAAAATACCGTATAGCACCAAATTTTTGTGGTAGTTTTCTTTTTTGCAACTAAAAGTAAGAAAACTATCTCAGCAGTTTAATACTCGTTAAAACAACATTTCACAAATCAAAAACCTGTTGCTGTTGAAGCGCTGTTATTTGTAGTTAGTTTTGTTGATATATTGTCGTGAAAAAAGCAGGAGAATTTCTCATCAATTTATGAAAACTTCATACCACTTTTTCATCGCCTTTTTTTCGCTTGACTCCCCCCTTTTTTCCATTTTTTTTTGGGTGGCCCCCCCTTTGAAGCCATTTTTTTGCGTGCCCCCCCCCGAATCCCACCAGCCCCCCCATCCCTTAAAAAAATGAATGGTCCCTCAAAAGCGTTCATTCCGAATAGTTCGTTTTGTGCACTCTTCCTACGACTGATCGATTACTCGTCGTCCAAATTGAAGACATCGTCATTTTTAAGACTTTAAAACCCATTTCTTTCCCCTCGAGCATTCTTGCACACATTTCCTGTTCGTTCGCGAGATCTTCAAAAGTGTATTTTGATCAAATATGGAGCGAAAGGAAAGAAAACCCGCCCTGACAATCTTTACGTCGGGCTCGACACAACAGACGCCATTTACGCCACATATAGGAACATAAAACAATTGCAGGACTTTGTGGACAAAACCAAACCTAGTAGGGGAGACAGGGGAGAACCTGTTTAATCACCATTTAATGCAGATTTAATGCATAAATTAACTGTCTAACGGGAATGGAGTGACCAATCCAACCATCACTATACCTCATGGTATGACGTACATACCATGAGGTAAAAAGGAAAAGAGGCTTATCACGAAGAAAACGAGGAGACGAGCAATAAAGAAAGAGATGTGGGCAACAGACAAGAATTAGAAACAAGTTCCACAACCGGCCTTGTACTTGACAGCAAAGGGAGCTCCAGAAATCATCGGCCAGGTTGCGAATTCAATTCCGTTCCAGGTGTTGGATTTTTAGCCGACAGAAACCCGGTCTCTTGTGGTGAATGCAAAACCAACTTTTAATGGAGTTTGTTTCCAAGGCTGCATCGGTGGGTAACTGGACCACAAAAAATCCGGTTATCAAACGGGTTGATATGGGACGTTGCATTACCATCCAGTGATTAGGGAGCTGAAGTATCGAGCGTTAACCCTGCATCAGAGCAAATAACTAAATCTGTGATCATCAACTTACCATAGACAGTGACTGTCACCATTCTCTGAACAGTGTCACACTCATTGCTTGCTTCACATGTGTATTCGCCCCCGTGGGCCGCAGCTACGGCTGGAAATTCCCAAATGGACCCATTTCTTGTGGCACCATCTTTCTTTTTCCAGGAAACAAATGGTTTCGGTTTGCCAGAAACTGCGCAGGTCAGGGTTTTACTCTCACCTACTATCCATTCCTGACTGGCAGGAAAAGCATCCACAGATGGGGAACCTATGTAATTAATTAAAAATGAATCACTACTGTTAATGAAAAGAACATATGTCAATCTGTGCTTGTGTAGGGAAGAGAAACAATGGACAGAAATTAGTTGCACTTTCACATAACTATAACTAAGCATTTTAACTGTGACATATTGTGCGACGCACTCCCTGCGCTTCGGTTAACATTATTAACTTTTTATGTAACGATGATCAGCCATGGTCTTGGTATATCACCATAACGCATATATGCTATTTGAGGTTAATATTAAAAACGCTTTATAATTAACTGATCCAAAATGAGACAAACGTTGTTCTATCACGCGTCTACTACAGGGACCTCTCACGTTGAAGATTATCTGACTTCCAGAGAAGTGGCTGCAGAACGACCGTCATTTGAGTGCCCTTGAGTCAGTTGGGTAAATAGGAGAGCAACACCAAGCTCTCAGCTTAAGACAAGAACCGAAAAGAAAACCGGAGAGAGCCCTCTCTTGCCAAGTTTCCTGCTTGAATGAGAGGGTGCATTTACTGGTTGGTATGTGCAAAATGATGAAACTATACCCAACCCGCCTCTATGGGGACAATGAACTGGATTAACCGAGGCAAATACCGAGTCTGAGCCTCAATTCTCAAAAGTCACGATATTATAACGTGCCCAAAGCTCAATTTTTAGTTCGGAGTCTAGTGAATGTTTTTTGTAGTTCTTCTTGTGGCGTATCGACCAGACTAACGTGCATGTTAATCTCCGATTTCGTTTATCCTTCAAAAGCAACAAGATTGTAATTAACAACAATCGTCGCAAAGTGGAGGGTGGGTGCACATGGAGGCTATGGACCTGAGTGACTGCCCAAACCCTTGCCCTAAGAAGACCGCCCAGCCGGCTGGCACTGGCTGCCGACCCAGCCACGAGCCCACACACCCTACACCACACACTGAGCACTCGTCACACTGAGCAGACAAAAATAAATAACCGAAAAAAAAAGTAACTAGGAAATAACAGTAGCACTGAAACAATAATGAAAAACCACTAACTATAAGAAAGGCTAAGGGGAGTGGGGAGGGAGGGGAACTCGAAGAACAGATCCCAACCACTCGCCAACATGGAAGGCAAAGTACATGCTAAAAGCACACGATGCGTAAGATGAACCATGGGAACAAGAGAAGACCGCTGACCACTGACCCAAGGGCTCAGCTAACCACGAAGGTTACACGCCAAGATGGCTAGCTGCTGCACGCCAATAATGACAACCATGAAGTTTTCTCGTGAATCATCTGTTGATCAAACACCACCGCCCGACATTTGTGGATCACTGACAAAAAATACCATACGCCACAGACGCCAACTGATGCTAGGCTCACCAGTAAACACGCAGATGGTTACGAACGCAAACCGCTACAAACGCAAACCGCTACAAACGCAAATCGCTACAAACGCAAACTGCTACAAACGCAAACCGTTACAAACGCAAACCGCTACAAACGCAAACCACTACAAACGCAATCCGTTACAAACGCAAACCACTACAAACGCAAACCACTAACACACCGGCCGCTGATATGCTTCACACTCTGCAGGATGAAACCACCAAGGGAAAACATACGGCATTGCTCCTCGTAGTTAACGAGCTTAAATTACATTTAAGCCTATTTAGCGTTGTAAAAATAATGTGATAGTAAAATAGCGTTCCGGCAGTCCGTTTGCAGAAAGTCCCTGTAATTTTATGGGCCCGGAGTTCCAATGATACACCAGAGCCTACCGAATGTTCTTGAAGTTATTAGCGTACAAAGCAGCCTAACGTACGAATTAACCCAAAACAGCACTGCTTAACCTTGAGAACCAAAAAAATCGTAACTCCCGTTGTACATGTTGTCGTTCAATTTTATTCTTGGTTTAAATTTTATTTTCCTTTGTTTGGGTTATGGTAATTTGATGATAATGAATTTGAAACTAAGGAAAATAAAATTTGAACCAAGCATAAGATTGAACCACGACATTTATATTGCGACCATGAAATAGCTCCGGGCAAAGTAACAGTAACTTTAAAGTGGCCGGAGCTCCATTTTTAAATCGCTGTCAACGTAATGTTTTTGTAGTTGGTAGCGCTCTCACCAGGTTAACATTCAAGTTGACCAATACTTGTATTGCTTAATCGTGAAAATAAACGAAATCGTAATTCCTGATGTCGACATTGTGATCATAAAATAACTTTCCGGGCCCTGGAAGTCACCGGGACCACGTAACAGTTAAAAACACTAGAAAAACATTGCACTGCTAGTCTGTCCGCCACGTTATTCACTAAATTATCAGTGCCAATGGTCATAGCATTCCCCACTTTTACGACTGCGCCAATGGAAGGTTTCCACACAATCTCGCTTGAGTAAGAACAGTACTTACTGTAAACTATTATAATAATTATTATAAGGCTTGTATCAGTTCCTGCGCTATTCTTGGACACGCAAAGGTAAACGTAGATTCCTTCGCCCACCACTGTTGTCACAAAGACTCCAGACTCTGATTCTAACATGACTGTGCCATTCCTTATCAGCTGATAAGTGACAACAGGTGGATGGGCTCTTGCTTGACATGTAAAATTCACAACTTGACCAGAGCAGACTGTGTTTCCAAGCAAATTACTTGTAAGCACTGTGTTTTCTGGTGCATCTGCGAGAGAAAAATGGCGTCCAGTTAGGCTAATTATATAAGCAGAATTTTCTTCTGTCAAAATGACCGATTCTACTTTATCATATCTGTACCGAATTCAAGGCTAAAATAAAATGAAGTGGTATTTGCTGAGATGGGCTGATTAGAGCTTAGATCATGGTTTTTACCCAGATTTACGTCACCATTTTATTTCAATGGATTTTGTTTTTCTTACAGGGTTTTTCTGGCCGCCGTAAGACCGTAGCAGCAACATGTTTCCTTTAAAAGACAGTGTCATTTGTGGCGTAGTGGACATAAAATATGTCATTTCAAAGCGTTAAACTTTTAGTTATGTTTCAGAGGTGCATACCGACTAAAGGACCTGAAATCGTCTTACAACCTCTGAAATACTCAGTAGTCCGAATCACACCTCAGGCAGGTACTAAATACGAACAGTCACCTTAGTAATTAAAAATTCAGTGTAATGCAAAGAGAGATAAGTAAAGAAACTAGTTTACTAACTATTAACAACACCTACACAGTACAATGACGAAGATAATAACACTAGCATTGCCAACACTGTTGAATGCCTCGCACTTGTATTCGCCGGCATCAGTTCCATTGACATCTTCTATGTACCATGTCTTTTCATCTCTTGTTTCACCGCTGTCGATTTTGGTCCAACGGACGGTTGGTTCAGGATTACCAGAAGCATTGCAGAAGAGAGTCACATTTTCTCCCTTCGTTAAAGTCACGTTTGTTAGTTCAGGAATGAATGAGGCATCTGCAGCCATCAAGGTAAACACAATGTTAAATGCAAGCTTCAGAGAGAATTTCCTTTACACTTCGTCAATAGTATTTCTCCATATATCCTGCATAGTCGACGTTTAAGGGGCAGGAGAAGAGGGTTTGAGTACAAGGAGTTTGGTCGTTTAGTTCGAGGGCAGGGAAAAGCAAACCCTCTTTCTCCTTGCCCTTGCCCTTCCCGTGCTCGGGCTTAAGGTTAGAACGTCTCGCACTCGCACTCTCTTTCTCTCCCTCTCTTTCTCTCCCTTAATCTGAACTCCGGCTATGCAGACGTTTCCACAGCGTGTGCTACACCTTTCTTAAAACGGCAAAACAATGCAATATCCTTGAGGTAATAACTGCCACCATTCTAATCTTTTTTTTTCCCTCACACTGTAACTAAAAATAATCACAAAAGGTCGCATACTGACCACTTCTAGGAGTTAAACTACACTGCAAGGTTAAAGTCTTCAATTTCATATACTCACACAATACATCAATGTTCAAAGTGTCAGTGATATTTCCACACTCATTGCTTGCATGGCATCTGTACTCCCCTGCCTGATTTCTTTGGATGCTTGGGATGAACAAGGGATTTTCATCCTTTCCTTCATTCCCTGGAGTCGTCCAGCGGACAGAAGGTGAGGGAATTCCCAATACATTACAGGTCAAAGATACATTATCACCTTCAACAACATCCTGGTTAAGAAGAGGGGCATTAAAGGTCGGTCCAACTGCAAAGAATTAACAGTGGAAAATGTATCAAGCTTAGGAGTAGCAAAACCAACACAAATGATCCTGCTGCAAAAGGGAAATATAATTGCACAGTATATTCAGTTCAAACAACAATTACATGAACTCTATGGAAAACTCCAAAATATAACCCTTCAATATCAAAAGAGTGGATCAGTTAAGTTGTACCACCATAAGAGGACAACGAAACTGATGTCTTGCCCTTTGCTCTGACAAAGGACAACAGCTCAAAAATTCAGCTTCTATATCGCTCATATAGTCAGGTGCCCGATTACCTTATGATCATATAGCTTGGTTTATCAACCCCACTTTTCAAGTGACTTGAGCTGAATCCAGTAGCAACTTTTGCATTGTATGTGTTGTGGTCCAATTTTATCCTTGGTTCAAATTTGCTTTTCTTTTGTTTTGGTTATGGTAATTTCATGATAATTAGTTTGAAACAAGGGAAAATAAAATTTGAACCACGGATAAAATTGAACCACAACATATACATGGAATAACCGCAAGCAAGAAATCGTGTCAACATTTTCAGCCATGATCGTCAGCGTACCATAAACTGTTATGGTGACATTTTCACTTTCATCGGTCCCTTCAGTATTGTTTGCTTTACATCTGTACTGGAAGTCCCCGGATGACGACATTGCCAGGATCCATACTCCAGGAGTTGCCTGTGCGTCGGCCACCATGGCATTGTCTTTATAGAGTGTATAGCCTGGTGTTGGGTTGCCATCTGCTGTGCATGTGAAGTTCACCATAACATCCTGACAGGTTTTCAGACTTGCTGTAACATTGGTCATCAATTGTACATTTTCAGGCTGGTCTATAAGCAAAAGCACATTGGTTAGTAAAAAAATGCTATTCCCAACAACTATAAGTTCTGTGTTGTGCTTTTTTATTAAAATTAACAGTTTCTTGCAATTATGGTCCAGAAAGAAAGGAAGAAAAGACATCGCATGAGAGCTGTAAGACACAAGGGTGCTAAAAGAACCACTCTGATATCCAATTCGCTCATTCAGACTACTGTAAATTTATCTGCTGTGCTATAAGCCTTTCGTTTCGTCTAGAAAACAAGAGAAGCAATGAGAGGCATTTCTTGTGACCCACATTAAGGGTAGAACGCTGTACAAAGAGCAAGACTCCAAGCGTAAACTTTTCAGGTCAGTTTGCATTCATCTGACTCTTACGATCAACAGAAAACGCCCTAAAGTACTTTTTTAAAATGTGACTTAGGAATACATGGCTTCTGCCAGTGAGACTTTTAACATATGCTGTTATCCACTGCGTACTCAGTTACATATCCAGAAGCGCCATCCGCCTTATGGGCAATAACGAAGACTCTGTTTATCACACGTGAACCACCCAGACTAGCAACACTGCACGGAAAAAATTATATAAAAAAAACAAAGTACATGAGACTTACAGAGTACGGTAATGGTCGATGTTAAACTGTCAGTGCCACATTCATTGGTTGCTTCACACTTGTAATCTCCAGCCTGGCTACGGTTAATATTCTGTATGAACAAGGTCTTGTTGCTAGTGCTCTCACTGCTGACCAGGTTGGTCCACGTGATATTTGGTTCAGGAATCCCAGATGCATTGCAATAAAGAGACACATCGTCACCTTCTTTTTCCTCGAGATCTCCAGGATGTTCCAGAATAGAAGGAGCAACTACAAGTCATAAATACGAGACACTGAATTTAAAGGTTTTTGAGAGCAAAAAGGGGGTATTTAGAAGCCAATACTTGGATTGAAAGCATCTGTCAAAAATTTGGGACACCCTGTCCCTCTACTTACCCTTTACTTTCGCATATTTATGTTGCCTGTCTAACCTCGCTTTCCGTGAGCCCTTATTGAAATACACTGGATACTGACATCCTATTAATACCTTTTACCACAAAACTGCTTCTTAGAGATAACACCCTACATACCATTCAAAACTCAATGCTTTACAATTTGTATATTACCTTGTATCTCAATGATGAAAAACAATGGATGTATCTGAAGTCATTCCACGCAGTGAGCAGAATTGAATTAAAGTAACTTTACAAAAAGGCATGCAACACAACAGGATGCCATATTTCTAACAACACAATGACGAGATGATACGAGAACAGGTTAACGTTAGTAGCTCACATAAAAGGCTTTCCATAGGTGGCTATGACTACACAACTACAACATAAGCTGTATGGTATGGCACATTCCACAAAGCATGTAACTATGTCTAATTCATTTTATGCATATCAATAGCTGTAACATATAATGATTTATCATATTTGGAATTATATTTAATACACGTTGCAATGGATTCAACGAAACAAGAACCCCACAGAAAGGCAAGCAGCACAAATAAAGGCAATCACTGATCAAAACAACAGTTTTTAAACACCTGAACAAGATGAGAATATAACACAGCGTCTCATATCAATACGCTTTTCATTGCTACCTGGGACAACAGAACTTTACCTAAGCTACAGTACCTTTAGTAATGCATGCAAAATTTCTTTTGTTTACTTAATATACTTCTATTGGTAATAACTACATGCACATTTTTAACAATTTCTCCACGAAATCGAGTCGTAGCGCCGAGTTGGCAATAGTTCAGGTAAGAAGAGATCGAGCGGAATAATTGTTTTATTATACCTCTAAACCCTCGACTGTGAGAAATTGGAACTAGTTTGCACGACGAGAACTGACTTATTTGTTCTTTTGTAGACAGAACCATGTTCTTGTCGAGCCGACATCTTCAGTTGGCCAAATGTGTAAGAAAGTTACAAACTGAAGTCCGGCTCGTTCTTACACATCTCTTTAATGTACTTGTCAATTTTTGCGAGTTAGCGAACCAGACTGAGCATTTTTAAAAAACGTCACGGGGAAAAAGTTATCAGAAGTGAAAAAAAAAACTCAGTTTACGGGCTCCACGGATGTTTTAAAATGGCGGCTGTTTGTAAGAGTTTTACTCTAGTTCGTAATAAACAATTAAAATCGTGTCAATTTCGTTACATAATTTGCTCACTTATCGCCGAATAATTTTATCTAATATTTATTTGCTTCTGTCGTATCTCTTGGTGTAATCGTTTCAAGCAAGACTTCAATTTCTCCTCGTCTAATTCAAGAAATCTCTCCTCCATGTTTGCCGTTTTCCGCACTAATGGGATATGAGTTGATGGCCTGTGAGTAGGGAACCAATCAGAGGGCGCGTTTGCTCATATCCAGGGGTTGTAGAGATAATAAAACAAATTATACAACTTTTATAATTATGCGTAAATTGATCAATTGTAAGCCGTACCACGATCAGAATAACATGCAAATTTAAAGTGACCTGCTATTGAAAAATATTTAGGGTACATTCATTTACCCATTGGCACAAAATAGTGCTTTACTAAAATATAACGAGTACGATGACTCTGGATTAAAGTCGAGTCAAATGAAACAATAATACGATTGTATCCTGGTGTTTTTCGTAATACAGTGTTAATTTAACATCAATATCAAGGAAAAATGATTTCAATAAAACATTAACTTATCCTAGCATTTTTTGCAGAGTCAAACTCAATCCATGCATTCCATAGATGGTGTTAGCTCCTTCTGTAACTCACCATTGACCATAAGAGTGAGGTTTTCGGCTGCAGTGCCGGCGGTGTTGTTTGCCAAGCATCTAAATGCAATCTCTCCCTCGACTGTCAATGTTTCAATCCAGAAGCCTGGACTTACTTCATTCAACAGCATATCATTATGATACAGTACTACAGTTGCGGCCGGATTCGCCTGTGCAGTGCAGTTAATAGCTACCACTGTCCCAAGGCAAGTTTTAAGGTCTGTAAAATTGGTTGTTAACTGGATGTCCTCCGGTTTGTCTGTTAATGAATGCAAAATTAACTGACATCTTCAACTAAGGGATAGTTGATGAGGTATTATGGACACCTGTTCATGAGAGAAATATTGTAAAATCCTCATCCAAAAAAGTCGGCATGCACAATATTTGCAAACGAGAAAAGAGATGGAAGCTTCCTCCCTATACTACAGATTTATGATGAATTACCATCACAACTTCAAATTCAAGTAACAAAGACCTTCAGAACAAAATGCAGTGTTTGCATGCATGTTTTGTGTTGATGGAACCACAAATTTGGTCAATCTGCAGCTATACACTGTCTGACATGCAATATAACGATAGCATTCTTCAAGTGCCATGCTTGGCTACCGACCAGACTGCATAAGAGAAACAAATGCTGGTTCACAAGTGCATGCAAGTTGACAAGTGCATGCAAAGTATGAACTTACAGTGAACAATTATCGATGTGGTTGCTGAGGCATTGCCACACTCGTTAGTTGCTTCGCATTTGTACATTCCAGCATCATTTCTGTTGATGTTTGTGAAGTTCAACATGTTTCTGATGCCAACTAGGCCACCATCAATTTTGGACCAGCTCACTATTGGAGACGGCATTCCGGATGCATTACAGTACAAAGTCCTACTGTCACCTTCTGTGAACGTGTGGCTCACCTCCAAAGGTTCGATAGCAGAAGGAACTGTGATTGAAGTGGTGAGAAAAACTGAACTATCAGTAAAGTGGAAATGGGAAGGTGAAACTCGGCATAAATTCCATCAACGCCACATGCAACTTTAAGTCATTTCTGAAGTCTACGAGTGGAATAGTTCCAGCAAAATAATACTTTATCAGAAGTTACTATTTTAATGATATCAAAGAGGTAAAGGAATTTGAGCCCTACTGAGATACTGATCGTATTGTAATAATAGTTAATGAAAATTCAATTCCCTATGGGGCCATTTCATTAGTTCTTGAGGGTAACGTGGATTGCAATTTGTGCTACAATATGCATTTGGCACGAATATGAATACTGTATTTATCTCCCAATTGCACCCCATGTGCGTGTAATAAGCGTAAGAGCAATTGCAGATTGACAGTGGGATACCATTGCTTGTTGCTAAACACCCTCTCAAATGTCTTTACATGTACGTCTGTGAGGCTAAAAAACAATACCACCACCATTTTCCAGTAGTTATGCATGATCATGCAGGCTTCAGTGCAATAAAATTGCCAGCCTTTGGAAGGTTCAAGCTAACACTTCAAGTCACCCAAAGGACCACCATGCTCTAGAACCACAGTATTCCATCATGTAAACAACCATCAGTTACACCAAAATTCACCACTCAAACCATGCACATTTTACAAATCCAGCTATGGCGTTTTATGAACTCTACCATGATTATTGGAGTAAATGTACAGCGCGGTTGTGCACCATAGATTGAAAGCAAACCGACAAACACGACGACTCGGATAGTTCATGCAAACTATCAAAAATAATGCCATAAAGAAGAGCTTGATGATAGACACTTTACAGTTCGAGTCCATGCATCTTTATCATGCAGAAGCCTTTCATTAACCAGGTCATTCTGTTCACTCACCATTAACGGTGATGTTGATGTTGTTGCTGGTGACAGTTCCTACAGAGTTGTTCGCAACACACTCAAAAGAAGAGAGTCCATTGGCTGTCAGGTTTTCGAGCCAAAACCCAGGATTTTCTTCAATCAACACGACTCGATCTCGATACAGAGCAACACTTGCTTCAGGATTGGCCTGAGCAGTGCAGTAAAAAGCAACCACGGTTCCAACGCATACTTTGTTGTTTGTTAAATTAGTTGCTAAAGTGACATTCTCTGGCTTGTCTGTTAACACAAAAGGAACAGACAGGATCAACTGAAACAGCTGAACTCACTGAATGAATGTTTTATCTTGTAATTCAACACAGTAATTCTGATCCAAAAAACCTCTCCACTGTGCTATAAAAAAAAAATATGTCGCCAACAGTCTCTGTTTCCTCGAGCAACAATCTGACAAAGATGGGGTAGTAAACGGATAGAACATAATTCCCTGGTTTGCAAGTTTTTGAAACAGTAACTGAACTGTTTTGTTTTACTGGACTATGCGCACCCGTTGTACTTTGGCAAAGTATTATTGACACTCACTTGGAAACCGCCCCAATGATAACTGATTCTGCTCACAGAAAATTAGAAAGGAAGGGAAAAAATACCGCATAATATTTCTAGATCACTTTGGTCAATAATGCCTGCCTTTATTTCTCAAATGGTACTAAATGCATGCCGCACCTGGCATCCAATTTTATCAGAGGAAAATAAATGAAATGAATATAACAACACTTTCCTAAGAAGCGTAACAGTAACCAGTCAAGATCCTATTCAAGGGAAGATAGATCAACCTGAGAAAGGAAAGTAAGGCTCATGGTCGTTGGCTAAGAGTCAGTCAGTTATTTAGTTTGTTGATACTGCATTCGATCTCTTGCTCAAATCAAGGCTGCCATGAACGGACAACAACAGTTTGAACAAAATTATTCCTCACATACTTAGAAACTTACAGTGTACAAAAATATGAATTGTTGCCGTGTCATTGCCACACTCGTTAGACGCATCACATCTGTAGGCGCCAGCATCATTTCTGTTAATATTTGTCAGGTTTAACTCTTTTCCCGCGGTGACCTGACCATTGTCAATTCGGGTCCAGCGAAGCGATGGTGGAGGAGTTCCAGTTGCATTGCAATAAAAGATCCTGGTGATCCGTTCTGTTACGTTGTGATTCGTATCCATGGGTACGATGGAAGACGCAACTGTGGTTCACATGCACATGACGAGAGATTGTCATTTAAATAAATGAACAGAGTTGGCATAAAGAAATGAAGGGCAAATTGACCCTCGAGGGTAAAATATCCAACTACGTTTCCATCAGCGGTGCAAATATATGAGTTGTTTCATATATTCATTAACTCAAATTTATTCCTGACCCGGGCATATAAATGTATGAATCCATCATTACCTGGTCCCATCGTGGACGCCTGGCTTATCTCACCCAGTCCCACCAATATTCGCAAAGTCATTGATTCAAATGCAGATAGCCCGTCCTTTTTTTTAGGGGGGTGGGGGGGGGGGGGCTCAAAGTTGTGAAAACAAATTCAAGGATCAAATGGTTAACAACGTTTCCATCCGCAGCGCCAAAAATATGATGCATTTTATCTACTTAAATTGTTTAGAAATTGATGATCCTCCATTTACAATCATGACCACAAACATAACGTTCCTGAAACTTTTAGAATGACTAACTCTTTACACTACAATCTACTTAACACCAGCATTTTCAAGATCTGCTTACGCGTTGTACATAAACCGTAAATTACCATCAGAAGGGCTTTAAAATACTGTAATAAAGGCAAAGTATAAGATGGTAATAAAAGCTACGGATGTAATAAACAGAGCAAGTGCAGTTGCACAACACAATAATATTGAAGCAGCAAAAGCAACATCAAGAACTGGACATTAAAAACATAATTATAATGTCGTCTAAGAAATAAGCAATAACTGACAATGCGACGATTTAACATCTTGACAACAAATCATAACCACCGTGGAAAGCCTTTTGTGAGCTACAATACATGGCAATGTCCCACTTATGATATTCTTAATGGGTACCTGTACACAATCTTCACTTCTACCAGTAATAACAGTACAATGATCAATATTTTATTTTAAAGTATATATGTACAGTGTGTGTTGTTGCACACAAGTACTATATACATGCATACAGGCTATTTTATTGTACAGTACACTTCACACGACTAAGCACCTTTACGGCACAATTATTTCCAAGCTGCTGCAGCTGGTCCACAAATCAAAAACTCAAGCATGGTAAAAAAACACTGCTACACTTACCATTAAATGTAAGGGTGACATTGTTACTTGCCCCACTTCCTACAGAGTTGTTTGCCTGGCATCTGTAGTGAGCAATGCCTTGAGTTGTCATAGACTCATACCACATGCCAGGGGCTGATGCTGTTACCATGGTATCATTCCTGTATAACATAACGTCAGCGGGAGGATTGGCTTCAGCTGTGCAGGTCAGTTGCACCACTTGTCCAGTACAGGTTGTGTCTCCTGATATGTTGGTCATTAACTGGACATTATATGGCTCATCTGGACAAAAAAGGATATATTCAATTAACAACTTGACTGAAGTACATCGTATGTCCGTGCAAAAGCTTGTAGTATGTCGCTTTTCTAAAAGGGTACAACGACTGTTAGAGCTTTCCACTCGTTTTCTACCCAGGTTAGACGATTGAAAACCTGTCAATTTGGTCGTTTTGTACTTATACTATACATTGTCAAGGCTGGACTCAAACAAGATGAAGACCTATGATGTTGACGAACGTGTGCAAAGAATATGCTTGGTTCGCTTTTCTCTTCGTTCACACGTTTAACAATTATAATAACTACTAAGTATAATGTGCTACTGTCAGACGTTTATTTAAATTTAGACTTATTTATCAAAGTTAATAACTACTAAACTTTGATATAGAACTTAAATGTGTACTGATTATAAACGCGAGTTTACTGAAAGCGAGTAAACTTCTATATTGACCTGGTTCAATCAGAACGGTGTTGTTCTCACTAGCTATCCTGAATGTGATATATAAGGCTTTCAAAGAAAACGGGTACAAATCAACTGAAGGCTGGGTACGAAACGCCTGGATTCTGTGTGTGATGTCACACTTCAACGATGATATCAGTAAAATACCAAGCTTCTAACATTAATTTTATGCAGGATTTTTTAGGCTTATACTATAATGGAGATGCAAAAACTTCCACAACAGTGCAGAAAGTTGAAACTGAGTGTAGAAATTTGACCTTAAATTTTGTATACTATTAACAAGTAATCGACTGACCTCGGGTGCGATTTTGTGTAGATAAGCACTCCTAAAAGAACAAATTGCACTGGGCCTACACTCGCATGCAATTTTTTCAGTCATTAAAAAATTCACTTGTTCAAAATTGTAATCAAAACCACTTGATTACCTATATATTGCATACCTTATTTGTACATGTAAAATCCAGAACGAAAAAACCTCATGGAAATAAAGGCTGTGATTTCTTATTTACCTTAAAGCCCATGGGAAACTTGAATAATGAATAATTGCTACAACCAAATCTAAAATACAATAGCTTTGCAAATTTTCAGTTATCGTGCCCTTTCAAGAAAGTATTTAAGAAACATGACATCCATTTTCACATTTTAACTGCCAAAATTAAGCATTTTCTCATTATACTGTAAGTACTTGAGAGCCATCCATGTAATAAACACTACTCTGAGCATGATATACTTACAATGTACTGCAATAGTAATTTCCTTCTCTGGTCCAGGACCAAAGCTGTTAAAGGGAACACATTTGTAACGAGCTTGGTTGACTCTCTCAGTGACAGATGTTTCATGCACAGCTGGATGTGAGGTGATATTGATTAAAGACATGTCATCTTTGTAGATCATGTATTTAGCGGGTGGGTTGGCCTCTGCTGAGCATGTTACATTGAATGTTGCATTTACCACTGTAGCATTGTTCTGTAAGGTGGTCATAACTTGGGTGCCAAAAGGATGGAAATCTAAAACACAAAATGAAGGAATTACATCAGGCAAGTTGAAGGGCTGAGGGCATAAAGAGTGTGAGCCACATTTCAGATCAATTTTTGGCTATGCTCAAAATTGACCTTACTTTATGAAGATGGCTCTGTCCCAGTTTGTGTGGAAAATGTACCCACTTCCATCTGTTGTTAGTGAATAATGGTCCTTGTTAAATTTTCAACCTCGAATATTGCATTTCTAGCCTACTAATTGGCTCGCTCAACCTCAGTTATCAGCTCAAATACATCTTTTTGACTATATATGGGACATGATTACCCCAATTGATGCTCAGCTGAAAAATCTGGCGAAAATGGAGGAAAAAAAGTAGCTATTATAATCTTTCTACAGACGAAATGCAAGAGCAAATGGAAAATGCCGAACAGGCAACATCCAAGAAAACTAAAAACTTCCCTTGAAGGTTATTTACAAATAAAGAAAGTAATTCTAACTCTTCCGTAAGTTGAAATGTGCGAAGCACTGATAAACATTACACAACAATAAAGTTTACCTCAAAAATTCTCTAAATGGCTTGAAGTCCGAGTAGGAGTAAGTTTTCGGCAAAAGCGAGTGAAATAAATGAGCAATGAAGAACTTAATTCAAGCCTAATGCAAGTATTTCTACACATCCCTAAGGAACAGAGACAAACATTTCACCAAGCCGGGGTTCTTTAATAATATCGATAGGAACTGTATCAAGTCTGTGATGGGACACAATTAGCTTCACACATCCAGATCATAAAGGACAGAATAGCACTTACACCAAAACACTGGTTCTCGTAGAAACTTATCTTCGCTCGCCATTTGTGTCACATGGTGATAAAAGTTTTCCGCAGACGTATTACAACGGCAAAGCACAGGTGCACAATTATTAAGCTCCTCGACGTGTTAAAGCTTAAGCACATTTTGAAAAGTCCGCACCGTGGATTTAGCTCCTTCATTTGGTCGATAGTTCTATTAATGACTGTTATTACTGTGCTGCAGTGTGTCTTGCTTGAAATTGTTTCATTGAGCAGATTTTGCAAATAGCATGCATGTCATAAGATTTCCTGCGGCCTTCTTGCTGTTTTTGGTAAAACTACGTCCGGTTGTTTTATAAAATTAAAATAGAATTTTATGAAATTTAGCTCAATCCTCAATGATGAAACGTCAAGAACTCAATAAACTTAATAAATGAATTATTCCATTCGCGCTTGTTGGATATGAGATGGTGATAGCCAAGGAGACGCGTAGCGCTGAGTTGGCGATTAAATTTACCATTTCATATCCAAGCGCACTCATGGAATAATTGTTAAAATTAATATTACCAAAAGACAAAATTGATTGGAAATTCAAGTAATGGCCCTTTAAAAGGATTTTAGGCACAATGGTTCCTTGGCAAAACCATTTGATCATTTTTCCAGCATACCAGCAGTTTACACCATTATAACACACAGTACGCAGTCAAACAAAATTTATACAAATTTCCAATAAAAACAAACACTGGCAAACAGATGATCTCATACTCGGCCATAGATCTTTGGCAACAAATTCCATATCACTATAAAGATCTCAACCCATTTGCTTTCTCCAAAACTATCTATAATTGTCTCGTGTCCCAGCAACATTAAATTAAGTCAAATGTTTATTTTCCCTGACCATTTCTCTTCTCACTTTTGTCCCTCATCTTCACCAAGACTCAGCACAGCCACATAATATCATATTAATTTTATGTAGCACAGTGTAATTAAAAATAGAGCAAAACCAGTACCAACTGTATTTCGGAGGGTTAGCAATATTTTGGTGTTACACTGTTGAGAGAACATCAAAATAGCAAACTGCTTCCAAACGCCTCATGAAACAGATACAAGTTACGTAAAATAATATTAGATTATAGGAGCGAAAGGACTGGCTTACTTTCAACAGCAATAAACACATCTTTGGTTGCAGGGCTCCCAACTCCATTACTAGCAGTACACCTGTAGAATCCTTCATCCTGTTTACCAGTGATTGTAAGAGGAAAAGACACAGAACTGTTATCAACGAGTCTTGTCCAGGTGATGTTTGCAGGAGGTTTACTGTCAGCTGTACAGTCAAGAATGACTGTATCACTTTCATTTACAGTCTGGTTACCAGAGGTCGTTACATTGGTTGGAGGGTCTGTAAGAAAAGATATACAGTAGGAATGTCAAGAAAAGGAAATGCTCCGAGCTATATCACTCTTGGCTAATCTCACTGAACAAACATGGCAGCAAGGCCTTATGTGGTTCAACACAATGAACTTCAGATCAGAATGTTGCTGGTTCAAACCCAGTCATGGTATTGTGTTGCCTTACTGCACATGAAACTTTAAATAAGAAACATAACTTATGCACTGTTTTTGTGCTGTCTTGTTTACACCACGATGCGTCTCAGAGAACTTGAGAGCAGATCATACACACATTCTACCATCGGTGTAATGTGGGTGCCTTCTCAGCGCACTTAGGAGAATTCTTGACCAGGTACAAACACTTGACCTTAAATCTTGTGTTTGCACCCTAGAGACACACCTCACTCCTCTTGTTTCTCGTGATAATTGGCATTCTTATGACCAGTAGATCTTTATAATCAAAGTGCAGTTTAAAGAGTGGTTATACTAACCACTCTTGTTAATTGGCAATTACATCTTACATTGGAACTTACAGTGCACAATGACAAAGATACTTTCGCTGTCATCCCCACATTCATTAGTTGCTTCACAACTGTATTCCCCATCTTGTGTTCTGCTAACACTTGTGAAGTTTAATACACTTCCACTTGTACGATTACCGGTTTTCACATCAACCCAAACAACATCTGGTGCAGGGCTTCCAGTCACCATACAGGTCACACTTAAGTTATCGCCTTCTTCATATGTGACATTGGCTAATGATGCAACCTTTGAGGGAACTAGAGAAAATACAGATTAATAAAGACGTAATAACAGGATGACATCGACAACTTAAAAATAATAACAATAATGTATATAAATTTTACGTAGTAATCACAGGGTCTTTTTCCGTTTAGTGTTCCTATTTACATGTACCATCATGATGATGCAGCTGAGGTCAATAAAAATGCAAAAGAGAACGACGCCAATATCCAGCCATCTCGACCAAACAAACTTGGTCAACAGAGGATTTACATTTATTATACACCTGGCCAATCTGTTTCATGGTAGAAAGTGGGAAATACTGAGTAGACAAGATGCAGGCCAATCTTGCCCACTTGGGAAGCCAAGATTCACCTCACCTCACCTCACCTCACCTGCACACAGAACCAGCCATATCATTACGACATATATTATTGCTAGGTTGTGTTTGCATTCTCCCTTATCCATAACTACAACATTGCAGTAACTAACACACCTCTCCTTCTTACAGAACCAGCCATATCATACAAAATATTATTGCCAACATGTGCATGCATTCTCCCTTATCCATAACTACAATTACAGTAACTGATCAAGCACATATATCCTTCTAAATAGTCTTGAAACGAAAAACCTTTGTTGAGAATAACTGTGTGTTCAGTAACATCTAGACTGTTTACCATTCTCAGAGATCGAAATTGAAAAAAAAAAAATCCAGGTTGTCTCTATTCCAAATGCCGGACAACCAAACCTGTGATTTGGTTGCCCACCATATAAGGTCTTGCTTGCCTGCCAATGGTTTTTGCATAACGTCTGAGGTTAAGTTGTGGCATATTCAAAATGGCATCTCTGATCTTGTTCCCTACTAAACATAAAACTTTGGGTTTGTCTTAAGTTTTCGCACCTGTGGTACCTCTTGCATCTGTAACATAACATTTACAGCTCTCCTAAACACAGGAAAATGCTTAGCTAAGGCAAATTAATTATCATTAGCTTCATATTATCAGAAATTGACAATAAAAAGCGTCACATTTAGTCTTGTACCATTTATGATTAAATTTATTTTCTCAGTTTCGCTGGGTTGTCCATTGTTTATTCCCCAAGCAACCAGCCTCTTAATTATACCAAAATTGGTTACCTGGTAACTTTTTGGTTGTCGAGCTTGCACGACTGGACGACCGCTAAAATCAAGCACTGCATTCTGTAATCTATAGTGCGCAGTACTTTCTAAAATTTATACATTTCCTTTGTTTTAGGATGGTTCAAATTTGCATAATTGAAAGCTACACTGGTATAGCATACTGTTGTATGCTCATTTAACAGTACTCTTTCTTCCCAGATCTGATTAGTGCAGTGTGTGTTAGTATGTAGGAGACACGACATTCAGCCTACCATTGACAACAAAGTCATGACTTGAGCTGTTAGCAGAACCCACAGTGTTGATGGCTGCACATTTCAACATAAAATCCCCTTCCATGGACATGTTCCTAGAAAAATTTCCAGAGCTGCTGTTTTCCAAAAGTATGTCATTTTCAAACAGCTGATAAGTGTGCACAGCAGGAACAGCATCTGCTGAGCAGTTCAGTGTTATCCTATCATCTTTGCACACTTTGTCTGCTGGAGTAATCTGGAGCTCAACATTTTCTGGTTTGTCTGGGATGGTGAAAAACAAAACAAATATTTTTTTAAACAAAGTAATCCTTAGGCTAGCAATTTTGCCGTAACAGTCATATACTTTGGAGTTTGAGCATGCAAGGATGTAGGGAGTGGGTGCCAAATGCAAGTTCTTTGCAAAGCAAACTAACTACATGTATTTGAAATGATTTTTCGAACATTTAAATTGTTACAATTATATATCATAAGAAAGACAATTGGGTACAACGCTCTAATGAATATGGTGTAACCTGTTGCCACGTGCTTAGCAATTGAGTGAACAGTACATAACTGGTATCATGTTTCAAATGCACAGAACATGTTTGAAAGAAATTTTCATGAATATTAATGAGGTCCTTGAGAGCCCCCTATCTCACATGGTGATGTACACTGCACATGTGCAATTGTAGGTATAAGGCACATCAATGATTTTTAAGTAACATTTTGCCTAATTAAGTTGTGGCTTAGGCATGGACTTTCAATGAGATGTATGACCTTGATCATATTGCTAAATGAGTATGATCGTTCCACAGCCATCAGTAATTCACCTGAACTCTATGTGTGCTGTTAATACTAATATAACACTGCTAACTAGGTGAGATTGATTATTAGACATCAGTACTTACAAGTGCAATCCACAACTTGCATGACCAATTACAATGCAAGAAACAAGAAGCCACACTAATGTGCTTGAAATGTGTGAGCAACAAGTGCATCATTGTGTGTGCATTAGTCCAACATGCATTCAAGACTAGCTAAGCAGTAGGTACTGCATGTAGAAGGATAAGAGCATTTTTGCCTTGACAACCCTTTACAAAAAAGAAAATGTCATTTTGTTATGCAATGCATTGCAACCAATAATGACAAATTGCAGTATACATGTTACATGTACATACATGTAATTATTGTGAATGACTTGCTTTTTTAAGTTTTCTCCTAAAACTACAAGTACAATACTGTACTGTAGCCTCTGCCAAAAGTTTCTCAAAGAAGATTGCTGAACCTCTTACATGTAAACAAAAACGTTTTTGGTTTCCACTTGCCTCAAGTAAGGACATTTTACATGTACTGCAAGTACAACCTCCCAAATGACAGTGAAAAATCAATAGTGTCCAGTGTACATACAGTGTAACAATACCATTGTAGAGGAAACAGTACAGTACTTCACATTGTCTTCTGCATTTTAGATGAGCCAGCCAGGTTAAATGAATACAATATGCATAGCATATAACATAAAACTGTGCAAGAACTTTAATCTATCACTTACATTGTACTGTGATAAACATGCTTTCGCTGACGTTCCCACAGCGATTGCTTGCTTCACAAGTGTATTCTCCTGATTGATTTTTTAAGATGTGTAGCAAGGTGGTAATGCTGGCATTTTCTAAAACATCACCACTGGGGCTGATCCACCGAACTGATGCAGAAGGAATTGCTGACACATTGCAGGAGAGTGATACATTCTGTCCTTCATTCACTGTCTGATTTGAAAAAGGGTCTATCGATGGAGAAACTGTGAAGAAACATCAACTTATAAGTATGCCTACAACCTGTAATATCAATTATAAAAATGATAATACAAATAATCAATAACAGTATGCCTACAACCAGTAATATCAATTATTATAATAATGATAACACAAATAATCAATAACAGCAACAACACACAGGGCTCAACTTTACAAAAAAAAAACTTGGGGCCAGATGGCTCCTAAGTTTTAGATTTGGTCACCAGCACAATTTTTTGGTAGCTAAACATTTTTGCCCCTTTGGGCCAAGCCTTTTTACTCGAAAATTTCAGGTGTAAGAACAATATTTCATCAATAATCAATAAAGATGATACAAATTACACTATGTTTTATTTATTTAGGCCTCAATACTTTATGCTCAGCAATTCAACACCTCTTGACGAATCGTGCCGGATGGAAAATTCCATAGCGTGTTGATGTGCTTAATACAATAACTGAATTCACTCGCAAGCGGGAATAAATGCGGGCTATATTGGTTAAGGTATTACGTATGGGTCAGGGGTAAAAACACAACCTACCTTCATTTTCTGTCAAATTAATCTTTATTTCTATTTCTGAAAGATTGAAAAATTTAAAGCCTATCGGTGTGTTGGTTTTGGAATAATAAATGGTTGAATTCCATTGTCAAGATCCACTATTTGGGTGGCCATATTGGATTTGTTGCGAAGAAAACCCCTACTGTTTGAGCTGAAGGAATGCGCAACTCGCTTGAAATACGTCATTTTTCTCCTTTCTTCAACAAACTAAGTGTCCCAGAAGCAAATGCAGCATAAAACACAGAAAACAAACATGGCGGACAAGAATTATTCGAACGAAGACGCAAAAACAAGCAAAATGTGACAGATTCTCAGCATGTAACAGGCAAAAAGAGATATTTTCTATACCTTTTAATGAATTCTTCTGATACTTGGCAGACTTAACAAACACAAATAAAGCTATGTTCGCTGACTTAGCCGACATGTACCGTCTCATTGGAACAATTTAAGGATATGTCAAGTGATTGGTTTCAAATACTACGACTATTTCTTGAAGGATTGGGATCTGGATGTCGGCTAAGTCACAAAATAGTCCTTGTTTTACACGTATTAAATAGCAGAAAGCAAAAACTTTTTAATGAAAATATACGGAGTAATTAAAATAATTGTTCGTTTGCGTGACATTTTTAGGTGCTACTTTTCACACCTTTCTGATCGGAAATTGTCACTTTCGACTTCAAATTCAAAATCTGCAGAAAAAATCATCCTGGGGTAACTATAATAGACATGTAAAAAAGGTTTATGAAATATTGAAAAATGGACGCATTTTGGACCCATCTGACCCATACGTAATACCTTAAAGCTTGTGATACATTGCATGATTGGAAGATAAGTTAAAGTTACATCAAATGACCAAAATAATAACCACTTTTTGGAAAACCTAAAAATAGTTTAACTGGAGAAAATGTTAAATTTTTCACGTTTCAGTAACATGGATAAATCTGATATGTACAAAAAAACACAAGATGCTAATCCATGTCCTTGAGGTTTGCGTTTCAGCCGGTGACGATCTACCATCAATGTATTTTATTTCTTTCACATGCTCTTTAGGAATTAAACAGTTTTGTACATCAGGCCTTGTGGTACTATGCGATGGTGTGATTTCGCACAATCGACCTCAAATCGCATCCGATCGCACAATTCACAAAAAATCGCATAATTCAAAAAATAACGCATAACATTCATAAAATAAAGCATGAATCAACAAGTTTCTTTGGAATTCCTGCAAAAATATGCCATTTTTAAGATGATTTACCTTGGATAAAGGCTAACAAGACTCTTTCACCTTCGGTTTCGTATTCAATCGAAGTTAAGGCGTTATTTTGAATGTCAAGGACCTGGTACGAGTCTCATTCTTAAAGGGTCACCTATTGATGTAACACAAACACTCCCTTTGTTCAGATTAGCCAATCTGAATGGCTTTAATTTCCGGCCGTTTACCCGCACGACGGATTACCCTCACGGGTGAGTTTTGCCAAAAGGAAAAAAAGGAATCGTCAGATTACACTCACTTGTAGATAACCCCCACACAAAAACAAAAGAAAATTATGCAACATAGTTAGATAACTCATAAAATTTGAAGCGATGGAGCGATTTGCAAATTGCTCTGAGCCTTTCAGGCATTTTTTAATCGAACTCGTATTTCTCGTAATCGAGTCGTGGAAACACTTAACATAAATAATACATGTTTTTAAAACTTATCGAGTCAGTTAGCCTTCTATAATTATTAGAATCGAAGAAAACTTTATTCATTGTTTTTGCTTAACAAAATACTTTTCAGCGTGCTATTAGCAAGTTTTCAGAACCACTGTTTTCGATTTTCATTGAGAATTGAACAAACTTGTAAAATTCGGTTCGCAATTTCCTCAAGAAACAATATCTCGGGATCTTCGCTTAGCCATTACTACACTGTAGTTTAATATTTTTTGTGCTGATACAAAAACAAATTGTACCAAAATAGAAATTGAACTACAACATGTACACTAAATGTACATGTTTTCATGCACATTATATGCAAACTGATATAACTGGTAATACCACTTACAATGTACAGTCACATTCATTGTTTGATTGAATGACCTTCCAACTCCATTGTATGCTGTACAGCGGTATGTTCCACTCTGATTTCTTTGTCTGTTGCTCAATACCAACTGTGGACTGATGCCACGTTGGATTATTTCACCATCAGAACCATTATCCAATACTCTGGTCCATGTAATGTTAGGCTGTGGTCTGCCTGTTGCCTCACAGAACAGAGTAACAGTGGAACCTTCACACTCTACTTGACTGTCACTTGCACTTGTGAGTTTGGTCTCCTCTGTGTCAAAAGGATAAAAACACCTTGATCATTGAAATTGCACTACTGGTAATTATGTTTCATTATCATTCAATTACTGTACTATTATTTTCATTATTATTACAAGGATTCATTTTAATGTTTCTGCAATACACTTAATGCTATTTTGATCATTACAAATCATTGTTCATTAATGATGAAGTCTGGGACCAAATTTAAGGTCTAATATCTCTAGTCATTAGTATTGTTCATAAGGAAGTTTTTATCATTAAAAAAAAATAATGGGTAAAAGTTATATTACCTACAATTTCTGATCAAAGAGAATATTTAACAACTACTCACCGAAGTGGAAGTGGCTAGTGGTGGATATTTACCGAGCCGTGAAGAGGCGAGGTAAATATCCAGCACTAGCCAGTGACACTGAGGTGAATAGTTGTTTTAGTATATACTAAAACAGTGAGATAATGTACACCAGAAAAAAAAAATGGCTTGGAAAATGGAGGACTTCTCAAGTGACAATCCAACGCTGCGCGGATCGCTGTTAGGGATTTTTTGTTGTAATGACTGCCGTACGTGTCGTTTTCTCCCTGACAGAAAACATTTGTTTAGTTCTAGTGGCGACATTTTTTCAAATGGAGTTGCAAACTCTTTCTGTATTTGAAACCATTCTGTAAAAAAATTTAATTCGACTTTGGTTGTCAAGTGAACAAGTGACATCAAATTTGGTTACGCAAGATTAATTTGCATTTGTAAACAAAACCTTTCTGTTTAGTTTTTATCGATATAACCCGGAAAAACATAAGCCATTACCTCTGAACTCGGCCAAGCCAAATTTAGTCGCTTTCTTGGAGTTTTCTGGGACAGCTTTGTTGTTAATTTGGATGGTCTCTTCGCTTGTCATGGATGCAAACCGGGAGGCCATATTCACGCGGCGGAGCAAAAAATTCGCAAATTGCTCGGAGGTAAATAGCACAGGATATTCGGAATTTGACTAGCCAATCAGAGCGCACCTTCAATGCTATCCACTGTTTTAGTATATACTAAAACTTGATATTAATGAAACTAATTGAAGACTTGGCCTTCTGAGTATTAATGTTATGTGGCTCTTTAGCAATAATGATTTCACCATGAAAAAGAACACACGGAACACAATTTGAACCCATGATCATGACCTTGCAAATACATGTACCAGTGAGAGTCATGCACAAAAAAACTGTTATGCCATTTACATTGTGTGCACAGTTACTATCAACAAATGAGTTAAAGCCTCAAGCAAACTTTAAAAAGGAATTCACTTTGTTTAAAATCTTTTCAGTACAAGCATAAATTATGTAATAATGTCCACTAGATCAGGGCAGTTTGCTACCCTCATTCACTTTTTTGGTGAGCAAGCACCTATTTCTATAGCCAAAATTTTGTGGCAACAAAAGGAAGACATTATTAAAGATGACTGATCGATTGCTTTGCAGAAATATGTCATCTTCTTTGGATTGCACGCGTATGTTGTGATAGGTTGTTCGAATGTGAATTGCTCAGAAAACTACTTTTGCAAGATGCAAATTGTGGATGTATTCCAATGACATACCACTCAAATGAGTAATAAAATAGAAGTGTTAGTCATAAATACCAGGAAGCGGTAGATTGCAGGCCTGAAATCATGATTAATGCAGCTAAGAACTCTTTTTGGTTTTGCTTCTTTCTTAGGGTTTTAATTTCCCTCGAGGTCGCATGGATACTCGAGTCTCAAAATAGCCCTCGATCGAAAATCTTCTGAATCTGGTAAGACCACGCTTCTATCATCTCGTTTTTGGGTTTGTGCAATGATAATCTCCCCACATGTGAGTGAATAACCCATTTCCCTGGATACCTTCGGTCGTTGTCGCAACCTCCAATGCAACACTGGTCTCCAAATCCCATTTCCCCGACTAAATTTTATGCATGGAAAGTATGATACTTTTTCACTTTTGACCTAGAGAAACAGGAGACAAACCATACTTCCAATGTTTTTCTTTATGCTTTTCTTTTTTTGCCCACGTAAATCCCAGAAAGGACTGTTTCTTAAGTGCTTCTCTCAACAATGCAGACTGCGATTCACATTCGAACAATCTATCGCAACGTACGAGTGCAACTCAAAGAAGACGACGTATTTCAGCCAAGCAATCGATCACTCACCTTTAATAATGCTTTCCTTTTGTTGCCAAAAAAGTTTGGCTATAGAAATGGGCATTTGTTCACAAAAAAAGCGAATAACTATTTGAGCGTAGCGAACCGCGTCTTATTTTGAAAGGAAATATATGGCGCGTTGCACAGCAACCAGGTTTTGTTTGCCACCCATTCAATATGGCGACCATTAACCGTGGAAGGGTCTATTAATCATTCATTTTATATAAACAATACATAAATTAACTTAAGAAGGGAACATCTTGCAATATAATTTGTTCTGCCTCATTCCCTAAAGCATTATTTGCAGCCCCAATATTTTCAGTTTAATCACAGTAATGTTTTGCTGTCGAGATTTTTAAACACAGCTTCTGGTGACAACGAGAAAACCTCAGCAAAAGAGTCTGTAAGATAATAATATTAACATACAATTGACAGCTACATATTGTAGCACTAAAGGCAAAAGTGGTTGAGTAAATGTAGTAAAGCTGAGGTAATTAGAACTTCACAAACAGGACCTAATGAATTCATTGAACAAATTTGTTTCCCTACCATGTCAGCCAGAGAAAAACGCTGTTAGCCAAAACACATTCTACTGAAATAGCATGGTCACATTCTACAGTACACTTCTTTCCTTATTAAACATTTCTCAGGCAAAATGGTGCTGTAAATACGACAAACAAAGTCAAAGACAATGAGTCAAACAGTTTTATATAATTAACTGATGTTGCAAAACATCAGCCAATATTAAAAAAGGAACTCAATATTACCTATTCAAATGAGCGTTGCTTTGGAAAGTGATCAGCACAAGTAATAAACAAAGAACAATGGTCTACTTCTTGGCCACACTTGAAATCAAGTCTCTGATTTTACACTCTCCTACTTGTGGATACAGGATGTCTAAAGCTATGTTGTACTGTATAATCAGATGAGATAGTAAAGTATTTGCAAAAAATCAACAGTCTTGCAGAATCATGTTTCCATTGATATTTCTGTATTATTCAAATTTACTTCTAAGCACAGCAAGACACTCTAAAACTATGACCATCCACATGCTGATTTAAAAAAGACAGGGGGCTTAGAATAATATGTTCTGTGCATTGCTGCTTCTTTCATGTTACAAGCCTTACAGTATGCTATGTTTTTTAACTCAAAAATTTAGAGTCAAACCAAAACATTAAAAATCCCACACCCATCAACTTCAGAAAGAGATACAAGGTCATCAATGGTCTTCTCGAAGCACTTTTGACTAACAATTAAAGGACTCCCACTAATTCTAGAAACTTCTTTTACACATTTACTGCAAATATATATATTTTTAAAAGTATTTTCCATCATGTGCACCTATCAATTAAACTGCCTTTTGACAACATGAGGTACTTGGATGACCAAATGTTTTTGCTTTCTCTCTCTTTTCTTTTGATCTGGTTTCAATACTGTAGGTCTGTCACTTAAATACTATTAGCCAAACAAATTTCCATTAACATCTCTCCCCTGTTTACAAATACCAACAACAGTAGCCATGACACTAAGAACATATTAACACCAGAGAATTTATTTTCTCCTGTGACTCACACCCCCAGGTCATATAACATACAGCGCAGCATTTGGTAATAAATAATGCATTATCAAGCGTTTGTTAAGTCTGGCAGCGAAAAATTCAATGTCTTCGTTAATAAAAGGAAAACATATTTCACATATTTTCTCAAACTATTCTGGTCTCTTTCCATAAAGGACTAACAAGGATTATGTTTGAGATGAAACAAGGATTTATGTTGAGATTAAACAGGGATTTATATTGAGATTAAAATATCACTTGACATACGGTGTAACTGAACGACACGCTATGAAACTAACGAACCAAATCGCGAGCGAATAATTGTCTTCCTTGATCCATTTTCCCAGTTTCGTAACATTTACTCAACTGATGTTTAGTATGTCTAGTGATTTTTTTTCCTGTAGAGCAGACAGAGGTGCGGAGGAAATGCAAAGAAAACGCCAGACGAAATAAATGGGTGACTTTCGTAACCACACTAAAACCCATGCATTATGTTTAATTTTCTACCTCAACCAAAGAACTACAAGAATACACTGTGCACTTTTCTATTACAAGAAGCCTCAACAACCAACTGTAGTCAAAGAAATCCACGTAACGAAATTTATCTTTTCGCATGGTAACCGGTGTAATTGATGCTATTCTGTAGTTGTAACTTGAACATTAGATAGAGTCATATCTATTTCCGTAAAAATATGGCGCGCACAACCTAGATCGAATGCGATACCACCATATGCTTAGTCATGAGACAAGCGATACAGTAACTTACTTTTGACTTTTTCTAAAAAAAGGTTCTAAATTCACCCAACAAAGATCTAGATTTCAACATCTTTTCCCGCTAAACAGCCAAAATGAACAAACGCTACAAAGTTGACGATGAATTATTGTACAAGCACAACATCACCGCACCTGCTAAAAAAATTCATGCACCTAGAGCACAACATATTCTGGTCACGGCTTTAACTCATTTGTGTTCAGTAGGTCTACATCCTTTGAGTATTGAAAAACTGAGGCACAAGCCACTAGCGGTATCCTTCGATTCAGTAAAAACATAACAGGATCTATCAACAATCCTCCTCGCTTACTATGCTACCTCAAGGGCACATACTAAATAGGTTTGCGTCTTTTTAGTTAAAGTTACTGATGTGCAGATGCAGATCAAATCCTTTGGTCGCAGGGAAATAACTGGTAAACATGCAAAACACCATCTCTTCGTAACTGTCCGGTCATATATAGTTTCAGATACTCTACTTCGTAACAAGCAACGAAAAATGCTGCGTTTACTACTTTACCGTTGGTAGAGTTACAGAAGCTAAAAAATCTTTCACAAACCTACTACTTCGACTTCAATTATATCCCGCCAGTTGATGCTGCCGGCTCCAACATCAATAAAGTAGAGTCCTTCCTTTTCTAAAGTGACACTGCGGATGACCAGTGAGACATGTGTAACTTCTGCATTGTGGATGATGATCTGAAAACCCTGGTTAATTATAGTAGCCACATTCCCCCCAATATAGCCAATAGACCCATCAGCTGTGTTTGAGAAGAGAATTACGGTACGACTTTCATTTGTTAAAGCATATTCCCAATCCAGTGGCACATTTCTAGAATCCTTGAACACTCGCTTTACAGTTGTACGAGTCGAATTCACTGAATCTGGAGTGTACTGTGGAGCTGGTTGGAGCCATGTGATACTGCCATCTAAAACGAAAGAAGATCCATAAACCAAGCGATTACAGCAATTGTAGCAACGATAAAAAACAACCTCAACTCCCAGATAATTCTAGCAAAACGGGGAAATAACAACCACATAACTGCAGACACGGGATTTGCTTTCCGAAATCTGCTGCTGAAGGCATTGTTATCTACCTGTGATTTGAAGTAGCGCCGTCAAGCCAAGGAGTAAGAAAGAAAGCTTGCAATAACCATTCATCTTCAGTTTTCAGTTTAATCTGTTGAAAGAGAAAACATCACCATTCGCTCCGACGCGAAACAAGGAAATAACTCCAAAAGACGAATATAATTATAACATGGAGAACAAGCCCACAACAGTGGGCACGCATCAGCGGTTGCTCTAAATACAGTGTGTCACTAAAGTTTAGGTACGTAGTGTAAGCATCATATAGTGATTCCCCGTTAGTTACTAGAAGCAGTGTGCATAATCCTACTTAGTATATACTAAAACAGTGGATAGCGTTGAAGGTGCGCTCTGATTGGCTAGTCAAACTCCGAATATCCTGTGCTATTTACCTCCGAGGGTATCCAGTCGTTTCGTACCCACGACCAGTTCGTACCCAGACGATTCGTACCCAAATGTAGACGATTCGTACCCAATATCTTGGATGGTTCGTACCCAACCCTCTGGATGATTCGTACCATGGTCAACATTCATAACAAAAAGCATCTTTGAGAACGATCAAAGATCAAGATCAACCGACGTTACCTTGAATGATGTTGACTGTTTATCCTCCTTGATTCATAACTGCATTTTGACAAAGAAAACCGGCCTAAGCACGCGCAACACAAGCTTCATAAATTCTTTTTGTGATCGGCTACTCGATTGTTGCGTGCGACATGTCGTTAAAGATGTAACGAGTAGGATACATGTAAACCCCTTTTGTTTAACATCAACAGGCCTGTTATTACTTGAACTGAACACTTTAACTTTGCACAGCGTCAAACGTAAGAAGTAAAAACAAAATAGCTAACAAGAAAAAGATACTGTTTGACACAAAACAACTTGATAATGGGATGGGTACGAAACGTTCTTAAAATTTGTTGGGTACGAATCGTCCGAATTGGGTACGAATCGTCTGGGTACGAACTGGTCGTGGTTGACAAGGCGGAAAAACCGCTGATTGGCTGAGCAAAATGACGCAATGGGCGCTGCTTAACAGTAATGCGCCTGCGCGTGCTTTTGATATTTTTTGATAATGGCGGACGTGCACGAGGCATGTTGCGTGAATACGCAAAGATGCTGGATCTCACTGATCTTACAAACAACCTACGATCGATTTTATGAAGAAGGTTGCCCTGTTTATTGGTCATTGACTTTTGCATTTTGAGTGGCTTCTAAAGAAGCCGTTTTTAGTGGTCATTCAGGCGTTCTTGGAGTTCCACGTGTCTTCAGCCGGAGTGTGCCGTTGTTTACGTGGTCGTCTTGTCTGATCTGTTGATCAGCCTATTGTCTCGATGAGGCAATGCTGAGAATCGGAGAACAGCTTTCTCCTGTATCTTAATAATTCGTTCCTTGAATGACTTTTCATCGAATTTTGACTCGTTCTCTTCATCGTCGGTTTCATGATCATCCTGGTCGTCGGTGCCATCGTCTTCTTCGGCGGCGTCGATGTCATCGTTTTCACCTGCCAGATACCTCAAAAAAGTATTGAAATCAAGACACCTCGTCAGTATAACAGGTCAGTACAATCCTTCAATAACTTGAGCGACTAGAGCTTGTGGTCGTATGTAAAGCTAATGAAGTATATTTACATTATCAGCAAGGTCGTTTCTTCCTGTTTTTGGATTTTATATTAAAAACTAAATATTTATATTTATGTTAAAATGAAATTTTATCAATAGCTGGTACGTAATTTTTCATTTACCTTATATTTTTTGTAATCGTAGTATATTGTGGCGGAAAAGCCCTAGCAAGTAAGCTTCTACAAAATGTACACGATTGTTTGTATTCGTATGTATGTATTTACGTATTTTATTAAATTCCGTCAGTGTAGTGTACGTTTGATTGAAATCGGAAACTGTTTTGACCAAAGAGTTATTTTTTTCTTTCACATCATCAAGCAAGTTTACATTTTTCTTGAACCTACCTGTTAAGTGTGTTTGCAAGTTCTTCCATACGATGGCACAATGGCTCATAGCAAACAGGACATTTAACTTGATCTTCTTTCATTGCATAGCTGTGCTCTTGTTTGCTTTCGCTTGGATGGAACAGACATCCTCTGTGGAAGGTATGGCCACAGTTTAGCCGTATGATGGGTTGTTCCATGCAGTATGCAGGGTGCGTGTCACATATGAACCTAGTAAATGGCCTTGCTCGCCAAGTGTGTCTTGTAGTTCAGTGGTTAGAGCACCCAACTAGTATCTGGAAGCCATCGATTTTATCCCTTAGGGGACTCAGGTTTTTGCTTTGTCCCATGCTCGCAGCAAAATTAATGGTCATTTCATCTTAATCATTTAATGAGCTTAGAATTTACCATCTTCATGTTACATTTGCATTAATTCAGTTATAGACTCGAAAAGGGAAACTAAAGCATTGTAATGATTAACTGAAATAAGTATTCTTACTGTCACATCTTCCAAGATTCTCTTCTTTGTCTCTTGCTTGTTAGCCTCTACTGATGATTTTTCATAGTTGCGAAGAGTTTTTGGGTGGCAGCTATATCCCATGACCATCCCTGACACCAGTGAATTGTAACTTGCACCACACATTTTGAGATTCAAGCCATTTGATTTTTGCATTGGGCAAATTTTCTAGAAATAGGCTTTGTGTCTTAGTGTACAAGTATGTTTTATTGAATGATAATGGCTATTTTCCTTTTGAGGAAGTACCCCCTCCCCTTTCTACCCAGTCAGCCAGTGGTGCCCCCATTCAGCTTTGGAAAGGGGTGGGTAGACTGTTGGGTAGGCATTAATAAAGAAATCTAGTCAATTTATTACATGCAAGAGTGTCGGGAATGCCTCCAAAGCAAAGGTAGTTCAGTTTCCCGAACAAGTCACAATCACAAGTTAGCGAACACAACCGATTTTTAATCTCTCCTTCACACAGGAAATTCTCACGAACAAGAAAATTCCTTACATTGTTTGGTCCCAGTCTCCGACACTCTCCCCCCATATATCACCGAAAGTGATATATGTTGTCTTAACAGGAGACTGGGCAATAACAACTTCAATGAACGAAAGTCACTAATACAAGTGTATAAACTTGTTCAAAGTTCTAAAGTTCAACCAATGTTCAAATTATCACGAGTTCTCCTCTGCTTCAGCAATTTCACAAATCCTCTCTTCTGCTCTCAAGGAGGCCAGTCTTTGAGGCCGGAATGCAGGCGCATTTGCATTAAGCTCTCCAGCCTGAGCACGAACAGCAGAATCCCAAGAAAGTTCCAAAGGATAGACATGTTGTACCGGTCGTTCAAGGAAGTTTCGTCCTGATCGCAGCTTGACAGCTCTCACAACTCCATCCTTTCCTGGGTATAATTCTTGAACAATGCCGAGAGGCCACTTTCCTTGGTTCTTCTCTTCACACTTCAAAATCACTACATCACCAACAGCTAAAGAACAAGGTTTGCCACGATGTTTGAGGTTGTGTCTCTCTCTCAGGCTTCGAAGGTACTCAGATGACCATCTCTTCCACAATGCTTCTTTACACTTGCGAAGATGTTTGGCTCTACGTCGCAGATCTGGATCATCAATGTGGTGTGGTGCCAGGTCAGGTAAGATGTCACTCTGTGGGAACATCATGAAGTTAGGAGTGATGGTCGGTAACTCCACATCATCTTCTATGTAGCTGAGAGGCCTGTTATTCAATGTTATTTCAACATCGAGTAGTACTTCCACCAATTCCTTCCATGAGAGGAAACCGCACCCAATGGTCTTGTTGAGGGCGTTTTTAACCAGTCCGACCATGCGTTCAAACTGGCCACCCCACCAGGGCGCACGACTAAGGTTGAATTGCCAAACAATTCCATTCTCAGCAAGGAACTTGTTAAACTTCTCATCGCTCAATGCTCTCTTCAACCATCTTGCTGCACCCACGAAGGTAGACCCATTGTCAGAATAAATCTTCTGTGGGCGGCCCTTCCTTGCAATCAGCTTCTTCAAACTCATAATAAACTCTCGAGTCTCCAGGGAGGGCACCAAGTCCAGGTACAATGCACGACAAAGGGAACATGAATACAACACAATGTAAGCCTTGGCTTCTACTCTCCCACGATTCTTGTATTTGATAGGTCCTGCATAGTCAACTCCAACTACCTGGAATGGGTGGGTTCCTTGGGTCCGGTCCATGGGGAGGTAGCCAGGTGGGGGGTTTGCTGCAGCTACTGCTTGAAACCTTTTGCATCCATGGCAAGCTCTTATCGTCTGCTTCACAAGTTTCCTCAGGCGTGGCACCCAGTACTTGTTCCTCACACTTGTCATAGTAAGGCCCACTCCCCCATGTAGGGTGCGCAGATGTTCATGATGCACTAACTTCTTGGTATACAAATGCTTGTCAGGGAGATACACAGGATATATTCCTTGGAGTCTTCCTCTGCATTCCAAAATTCCATCTGAGTTAGGCTGTAGGTTAAGGCGGAGATAGTCATCTTCGAACTTACAGCTCTGTTGAGCCTTCTTCACCCAGACAAGGTGTTGTTTCTGCAACTCCTCAGACGTCACGGGGCCAGTTACCTTCTGTTCAGGATTACGCAAATTATCCACAAATCTGTAAACCAATGCACAAATGTTCAATGCCTTGCTCAGTTCAAACTTCTCAAGAACCGCATACAGCCTATCAGTGTTGTCCACAGCAACTTTAAACAACTCCTTGGTAGCTTTTCGTTCTGCTTCACTAGCTTCAGAAGGCTGGATAGCACTTTGTGGAGGCCAGCGTTCACGATCAGAAATCCAGTCTGGACCATTCCACCAAAGCTCGCTGAATACAACATCACCACCCCTGCTTGCAACATCCGCTGGGTTTTCTTGGGAAGGGACATGCCTCCATGTAATCTCTGGATGCGCAACTATTTTCTGTACCCGGTTCTCCACGAACTGCTTATACTGTCCACTGCCTTGGATCCAGTACAGAGCAACAGAGCTGTCCAGCCATCCATTAACGCCGGAGACAGGTAAGCCCTCAAGTGCAACTTTCACATTTACTAGCAAGTTAGTTGCCATATGTGCTGAGATCAACTCTAGACGGGGCATTGATAAACCCTGTTTGGCTAGTCTGGCTTTAGCTGCAACAAGGTGCTGGCTAGTACCCGATTTTTGCTTGACCACTGCATAGACTGCCGCACCTACACCACACTTGCTAGCATCACCGAATCCATGTAGCTTAATATCTTGAATGGGTTCTCTGTGATCAGCAAGGGCACGACTTGTCGCTGTCTGTTGGGGTAAATTTTGTTCCCATTTCTGCCACTTCAGCTTCAGCCACCCTGTCAACTTCGCATCTCAAGCCAACTTCTCACAACATACATCTCGGTACAGACACTTCCCCACCAAAGTCACAGGTGAAACCAGGTCTAGAGGATCATAGATACTTGCAAGCTTGCGAAGGATGCCTCTCTTGGTTAGGGGTGCTTCCCACTCAGGAAAGGAGACAATAATCTGATCACGCTCCTTGTTCCACCCTAGTCCCAGCAGACTCGATCCTCCTGCCAAGGACTCTCCGAGCTGCTGTTTTGCAAAGGTCTTCTCTTTCTTAGGGAACATGACTGGTCTCTCTTCAAGCTGGGGTTCATTTGACTGCCACTTGTGCAATGTAAAGGTTGCATCATCAAAGATCTCAATTGCCTTTGCTTTCAGCTCACTAGCCACTTTCTCTGTTGCCCCGCCACTAAGAAGGTCATCAACATAGATACTTTTACGCAATTCAGCAACCACTTGTGGTTCACGCTCTTCCCAGGTGTCTAGATGGTATTCAATAACTCCTCCAAGAAGAAAGGGAGATGGTGCTAGGCCAAATAAGGCTCTTGTGAAACGTAATATCTCAATGTCAGAGTGTTGTCCTTGTCTCCAATGAAACCGCAGAGCGTCACGGTCAGCTTCCCTTATTCGCACCTGTAGAAATGCCTTCTTCAAATCTCCCACAACTGCCACAGGATGCATGCGTGACCGGACAAGTACATTCCATAATTTGTTCTGGAGAGGAGGTCCAGGATACAGACAATCATTTAGCGATACAGCATTTGGATGTGCTTTTGCAGATGCATCGTACACCACTCGTACTTTAGTCGATGCCGCCTCTTCTCGAATGACAGGTTTATGGGGAATATAAAATTCCACCCCTTGTGCTGGCTGCTCAGCTGGTTCCACGATCCCTTCGGCCTTTTGTTCTTCAATGATCTCGCTATAGGCCTGCTCCACCCCAATTCGCTTCAGTTTCACCTTTAAGCTCTCGAGACGACGAAGGCTTCCCTGTTCATTTGAGGGTAAGGGTGGGTGATTACCTTTCCACGGTAGGGCTGCTTCATACCATCCTGATTCACTGCGTGTCAACTGCTCACGGAATTCCTTGTAAACTTCACCTTGATCATGCTGTGGGGTGTCAGCTAGTCCCAGAACATCCAATCTGCATAGTTCCTCAAAATCCAGTTGACTGGTTTGCGTAAGGAGCATGTGTGTCGTATCGATCTCTTCTCCTGGAGAAAGGATAACCCATCCCAACTTCGTGCGCTCAGCCACAGGTTCCCCTTGCTTGCCGATCCTTGGTCGAGTGTCAGTCTTGATCCTAGCATACACTCCGGCACCCAAGATCGCATGGACTGGCAATAAAGGTTTGGTATCTGTATCATCCATTTCAACACCCTTTAAGTATGGGTAAGTTTTCATCAGTTGTTCATACCGGGGATTTTCCAAGCTGAGGAGCTCTCCTTTATTGACCTTCGTAAGATTGACTTGCATTTCATAATCGCCAGACTTTGATGTGACAGTTGTCTTGAAAACTTCCATTCTTGCAGTACTTGTGGCCATAAGCATTTCGACTCTCTTATGTGTGATCTCTGTTGGTCGCTGTCCCAACTTGTCTAACAACTTTGCAGAAGCATAGCTACTGGATGAACCAGTATCCAGCAGTGCACGGCATTCAATACCACCAACCTTAATCACAACAACAGGATAAACAACTTTATCTACATCAACAGAAGACATAACGCTCTCCCCCTTGCATTGTTGATCAGGACAGATTGAGGTGTGGTGTTTCCTTGAGCAAAAATTGCATCTTGCTTTGCTTGCACACTCAGAAGCTCGGTGTTTAGGACGGGCACAGTTAAAACAAAGTTTTTTATCCGCCATAAACTTCTTTCTCTCCTCAAAACTCACAACACGCTGACACTCGGAGCTCTTGTGCGAAGTGCCATCACAGTACACGCACGCGCGTGTTTTCGCGTCTTGCTGTCTCGTGTTGTAGCTTCGCGAGGGCGAACGATCGCGTTTCGATTCATCAGAATCCACAGGATTTCGACGAGTCCACGACTTCAAAGCATCACACAATTTGAGAAAGTCCCATGTTTGCCAGTCTTCATCGTTTCGCACCAGATCACCACGAATACAAGACAATTTGTCAATCGTAAGCGACACATTTCCATTCACCTCACTCAGCTTGCCCATCGTCTCAAGGGATTGGACATCGTGTACCAGCCTTTCGTAAAACTGATGGATCTTTCGCGGATGGTTTCCAGAAATTTTTGGCAACTCCAGAATATCTTTGACATACGCTTTAACCACTTCGCCAACATTTCCATAGCGCTCGATCAAAATATCTTTTTCCTGACTTTCGGATCAACGAATTCTTTGAGATAAGAAAACTTCGTAATGTCGGCCATTTGGGACTTGTCAACTCCCTCGGAGAACTGTCCCCAAAAACGTGTCCAGTCTAGGTTGCTCCCATTGAACTTTGTAATGCTAAGCTTCGGTAATTTGACTCATGTGGTGTTTTGTTCGCCATTGTGGTTTCCCGCTTGATTCGACGAATTTGTGGTTTCGAGCTCCTTGGTGTATTTCAGCTTTTTCTCGAATAACTCCCTTTCGAAATCCAGTTGATCTTTCCTGACCTTTTCTAGTTCTCTTCGATCCATTTCATTCAGGATTGTCGATACTTTTCCTAGGTCGAGGTCAACTGCAGAAATATCTTCTTCCAATTTGTCACCCCACGTGGCGATCACCGAAAGGTCTTCACCAGCACTAATTTTCAACTCTTCCAGTTTTCGCTTGGCTTTTTCCACGGAAGCGACCACAGCATGAAGAGCATCCTTGTGTCTTCTAATTCTATTTGAATTTAGACTCTGAAGAACAGCCTCTGTTTTGTTCCTGGTGATCTCTAGTTGCGTGAGTTTCGTCTCAAGGTCCTTGGTCGCACCTTCCATGATTGAAGATCGCTCGCTAGAAATATCCAAACCACAGTAGTTTTCCGATGTCCTTATTCCGAAGGACAGCACAAGATAAGTCCCGTCGGAGGTGCCACTTTGTCGGGAATGCCTCCAAAGCAAAGGTAGTTCAGTTTCCCGAACAAGTCACAATCACAAGTTAGCGAACACAACCGATTTTTAATCTCTCCTTCACACAGGAAATTCTCACGAACAAGAAAATTCCTTACATTGTTTGGTCCCAGTCTCCGACAAGAGAAGTGAAGTGGATAAAGGTTTATTTTTATATGTCTTTAGAAGTTCAAAAAAAGGCTGGAATAAGAAGCAAAAATATAATATTTTTAGTAGAGTGTATTGTCAATGTTAAAAAAGGATCTTACATTAATGAATTGTACTGCATTTTTATAGTGCTGTAAGAGAACAAGTATCCAGTACCTGATTTCTATAAAAACTGAAGCTGTGCATTAATGCCACTGTCCTTACTCGTTGAAGCTCCCTCCGTTTTGCTGTAGGCATTTCTTTTGACTCATTGAGGATGGAGGTGTAGAACTCATTGAATAAACCTGGTGCATGCATTTCACAAAATTTCTCCATTTCGGTTGGGTCATATAAGTGATGGCCTCCATTCATATAATGACTCATCAGTGCTTTATGAAAGCAGTGCACTAATTCACTGAATGCAGGTTTACCTGAAATTCATTGTTGTTTTTGTTATACTCTGTCAGAGCATATTTGTAAGATTATGTATGTAGCTTCATTAGAAGTAGGGAAAATGGTGTGTGCATTAATATATTATTTCAGCAAAAGGCCTTAAAAATAATTATGTATTGTACAAATGTGAAACTATGTTATGGTATTGTTTTAACTTCGTTTTTTAATGCTATTTCTACTGTCTTACTGATAGTATTAAAATCTTTCTTTTCATTTTTAGCAATGTGGAAAAGTGGATTCCTGTGTCACTATTACCAATCTCACATAACTTGTACAACATTGTGATTTCTGTTGATGGAATAAAGTCAAATGTTCTTCTCAGTATGATTGGACAGGATAAAAAGTTAACTTACTGACTGTATTTTTTTCTGCTAGCTTTTTGGTCTCAACTTGGAGCTCATCAATCGTGTTTTGCTTTTCCTTGTTGTTCTGTTCTATCACTGCAAATGTTGGGAAAATTGTTAATTTCTGTTGTCTATTGATCTTTTATTTAGCAGGGTTTTCTTTGAAACTGGATTTTGAAATGTTCCATTTTAGAAAAGCAAAATTGTATAACAGTTTAAACTTTCTTGAAACAATAACAACTTTTATAAGAAAACCCTTTTAATGCAATAAAGCCATTAAAAAACAAAAATGAAACACACCTTTAATATGGTTATTCAGGTGTGAATTCTTTTCTATGAGCTCTTTATTTTCATGTTCAAGTGTTTCCAGCTTTTTAAGAAGCTCACACCAGTTAGGTACATCCTTTGGGGAAACCCTTGTGGGGCTCGCTTCATTTTCGCCGCGAGAGTAATAATTTCCTACTTGGAAAGGAAAGCGAACTGGGAATATCAGTGCAAAACCCTCACCTTTCTGGCAGAAACGTAACACTTGTTGCCAGTTATCCTCTCGTCGCTATCCGCCTGTTTCAAATGGCCAAGACAAATTTTGCCATAACCCGTTTTGACAGTATCAAGCTCTTTAAACACGGCGACCAAACGCTGGGGACAGTTGGCTAGTACCCCAGGGCATGTATCTTCCAACGACCTTTTCGGGAAGCAGCACCCAGGCTGCTGTTTCTGTTTCCTCTCCTCGTCAAAATTTCTTACGCATAGATATTCACCCTCCTCGAAACCGTGTTTTTTACACTGATTATTATTCAGACGGGAAATTTTTCCCCAGCAACCTACGCTACTCAACAAACAGTTTTCTTTGTTCCGTAAACTTCGCGGGGCTTTTGAACAGAACATTATGGAAACAAAACTTTACAGTCTTTTTTTTTTACCGTCGCTGTTTTGTTTACAACGGCAACAACGGACCCTTTAATTGCCCACGGCTACAAAAACGGCGGGAAAACTGCCGGCCTGTGGCCGGTACGCAGAAAATGGCGACAACTCAACAAGGACAACACAACAACAAAGTTATTAAAAGTAAAATGTTTTAATATGCTCAGGTTCAAATACATTCACTTAAAAGGAGCATTAACAACAAACAAGGAATAAATCCCTGACCTGATCATATATTACAAGATATATAAGGTTTCGATAAAACTGAAAGGAAGATGAATTAGCTTTGTAAAGACGAAGAACTGCTTACCCGAGAGCCGGCAAACACAGTGCGACGATTTTAACGAAGCCAGGAGGAGAGACTTACATGATTCCTTTGCCACCACTTCACAGTTACAACTTTGAAAGGCGTTTAAAAAAAGTCATTGGAACGAAAAAAAAGTCATATTTGATATTTTGTGTGAAAATTATCGAACTTTCTACTACGAAAATTCTGACCTTAAATATTCATCGACGGCCTTAAACAACGAGAAATTCTAAGGTCCACTGAATTCCTACCGTCGAGAACAGCTATCGTCAAAGACAGTACAATGATATAGAAAACACTTACGAAAAAACATCCGATTGTCGTTTAAAAAAAACCACACGGAATCCAAAGGGATTGAACTGAAAAGTTGATGGGCAATCGCATCTTGTACTCCAATATGCGGGCGCAAACTGGACCCCAAGTACGTGGCAAAATACAATTTGTCGTCCGCCATTTTGAATTTGTAAGGTCGAGTTTTTCGTAGCGCATGCGCTGTGGTTTTTCCGCCTTGTCGTCGTGGGTACGAAACGACTGGTAAGCCCTCCGAGCAACTTGCGAATTTTTCGCTCTGCCGCGCGAATATGGCGCCCCGGTTTGTATGTATGACAAGCGAAGAAATCATCCAAATTAACAACGAAGCAGTCCCTGGAAACTCCAAGAAAGCGACTAAATTTGGCTTGGCCGTGTTCAGAGGTAATGGCTTATGTTTTGAACCCGGAGTTTAGCGGTAAAAAGCAACAAGAAAGGTTTTGTTGACAAATGCAAATTAATCTTGCATAACCAAATTTGATGTCGCTTGTTTACTTGAGAACCAAAGTAGAATATTTTTTACAGAATGCTTTCAAATACAGCAAGGGTTTGCAATTCCATTTGATGAAATGTCGCCACTAGAACTAAACAAAATTTTTTTCTCTCAGCGAGAAAACGAGACGTACGGCAGTAATTACGACAAAAAATCCCTAACGGCGATCCGCGCTGCGTTGGATTGTCATTTGGGAAGTCCTCCATTTTCCAAGCCCTTTTCCTTTTTTTGTGTACACTTATCTCACTGTGTTAGTATATACTAAAACTAGAAATACGACTCCCGCAAAACCTCGCGAAGCTAGTTTTTAAAGAACTCGTAATAGTTTTTCATGAGGGATAAGACCCCAATTTATGTATTTACTTCGGTTACTAAATCATTATCACTTTTTGTATTTTCTCATTTCTTGTATTTATTATGATTATTATTATTGCATTATTATTATTATAATTTCTGGTATTGTTATTTTTTTATGTTAAACAATAATATACTGTTATGGGGTGGGGGTGTATGTCCTATTCTGAGAAAAGGTTACTCTGCTACTTCAAGCAATACAGTTTAATTCTGAATAGGGTTTGTATCAGAGGTGGTAAAAATTACTCAACTATGAACAATACCATTTATTCTTCAGTTTAGACTTATAATCAAGTCATGGTTGCACAGCCACAGGATCTTGAAATTCCCTTACATTTCCCTGACAAATGTAAAATTTCCCTTTCCAACTAAATTAGAAAAGTCCAAAATTAGTCCTGGTAATGGCCTCCAACCTCTCCTAACAGCCTACCTCTCCACCCATTTATTTAATATGCTTTCCGAAATTCACATACAGTGTACATGGATTTATAGTTTCTTAAAATAACAAGGTTATGGAAGAAGGATTGATTTTCTTGGATACCCAAAATTAGGTAATCAGCCATTTAATTCTACCAATCCAACACATTTCATGTCACATTCTTGACCACACCAAACCATCACTAAATTGGCAAGAAATAAATTAGTAGTCTTAAATTTCACTTTTCCCTTAATTCTCTCAAATACTTAAACTTTCCCTTACTTGATTTGAAATTCCCTGACTTTTCACTGACCTTGAAGAATTTTCTCCCTTACCATTTTCTTACCTGTGGCAATCATGCTAGTGCAGTTATTTGTCCATACAGTTAGTGTGGAAAATCATGATTGAAAGTATAGGCCATTTAGGAAACTTCAAAGACTTGTTATTACATACAGCACCCTTGCAATGAATATATAAGAAAGATCACTAAAAATTTTAGCATTACAAACTTCAGTTTCTCCCTTATAGAGTTTTTCTAATGAAAAAGGTCAACTGTGTATTGTGGTTGTCATTAAATATTTGTATTTGACATCATAAAAATGATTTAAACAGCATTAAGGAAAAAGGTTAAGATGTTACGCCTAATTTTGCAATGTAGGGCTTAAATTAACTTTTCATTTGTGGGAAAAGGGTGGGGGCTAAGAGAGTAACTCCCAGGGATACTTGGAACTTGTGACAATGTTGCTTTACAACATATATCTATATATACATATAAATATAGAATAGCCGCTATGTCCTGGGCACCAGCCGCCCTAAGGTCCCGTATGCCAGTGTTTTCACTTGTCGTCTGCTCTGAGATACAGGAACTATTAAACGTTGTGTTAAGCAGATCTTCGGTGTCCTTTGTCACTTGCACGGCACAGACAACGACACATGGTGTCAGGAGTGGGATCCCACAACTTCCATCTACTGTTATCGAGAATTTGACAAGAATCGGATCGACACAAACGCGATTCAGTGTGGTTTGCTCTCGTGACCACGTGGTGATTCATTGACTCGCTAAGGAATTGCGAAGAACCCTATTCGACTTCTTACCGGCTAAAGAAAGTACACGGTAAGGGAAAACGTTTCGTACGTTTTTTTTTTCTCTTCTTGACAACATTTCTCCGCAAAAATATCGTACCGTCAGAACTAAATGCCACCGAAACCAGAAGTCGGTTCCGGCGCCTCGCCAGAGGCGTCAGGGGTCCCCGAGCGACCAAATTTTATTCAGATTCCTATAAACATTCCACTACCATCGAGATTAGAGCACTACTATGTAGGCGTGTTTATAAGTACGATTTTAGCTTATTTTTCAATTTTGACTGAAAAATCCTTGACCTTTTTTAGCTTACAGGTTATTTTTAAATTTAACAGAAAAGATAGGTGTTTTTAGCTTACAGGTTATTTTAAATTTATCAGAAAATTTGTTGTGCTTTTTAGCTTATAAATTTATAAGTTTATTTTATTTTTATCAGAGATTTATCAGAAAACTAAACAGAGATTCTTTCCTGATTACAAAATAAAAAATGATATTTAAAGATTACATAAATACTAAAAGAAGTAATTATGGATCAATGAAATAATTTATGTTTTTATGAATTAAAAAGAATTGCAAAAGAGTTAAAAATAAAAGGAAGATCAAAAATGGGTAGAATGGCTTTTATTAATGAGCTAAAAAAATATAAAGAAGAGGAAATTAATGATTTAATTGAAAAAGTTACTACTACTTGCGAATATATTTGTATTCATGGAAAACTTAAATATTTTTGTAAAGAATGCGGTGGATCACAAATATGTGAACATGATAGAATTAAGTATGCTTGTAAAAAATGTAAAGGAACAATGTATTGTATGCATAATAAGCAAAAACAAAAGTGTAAAGAATGTGGCGGATCACAAATATGCATACATAATAAACAACAACAACAATGTAAAGAATGTGGAGGATCACAAATATGCGAACACATGAAACAAAAAGCCTCTTGTAAGGAATGTCGTATAAAATTAATTTATGATTTAAGGATTAGAAATTGTAAATAAAATGGAACACGGAAAACTTTCTTTAGAATTTTTTAATGAAAAGGGTTTTTTTTATTAGTGATTTTATAGATTCAATAAATAAAGATTTGTTAAAAAAGATATCAAAATATCGTGAATTTATTGTTGAAGAAAATGGATATTGTAATATTTATTTTATAAAAAATGATGGAATTTATAAAGGTAAAATTATTTTAGATCTTAAAAAAGGTTTGAAGTTTGAAAAAATATTATATTATATCTGTTTAAGAAAATTTTTTGAAGAAGATGAAGATTATGAGTTAGAATTTAATGATATTGTTTTGGATTCAATAGTGGTTCAAATAAATATAAATAAACATAAGTTAGAACACAAAAAGAAATTCTATAAAAATTTACATGATGAATTAATACCCATAGCATGGCACCCATCTAGATATTTAGATTGGTGTATTGATTTTGAAGAGTTAAAGTTTTTGGAAGAAGAGGTATTTGGTGAAGAAGATTGATAAAAGTTATGTTATATAACCCAATAAATGGTTACATAACAAAAATTTATTTAAATCTTAAACTAAAAGTTACAGATTGTCCTTTTAGATCAAACTTTTTCCAATCAGAGTCTAAAATGGTTAAATCAAAGTGATTAATCAAGTTATCATATTTTCTAATTGGAATAGATGGATAATCTTTTGATGGAATGTTTGCTAGCAATTGGGATGGTTGTATTTTTACAACTCCATTTTTACCTTTATTCGTGTATGACATTCTATTATCAACTAGGCTGCATAAAAGTCTCAAAGGTTCTTTTATAGTTATATCTATTTGAGTTATTTTAAATAAAACCCCTGGCAGCCCTAAAGAATTTTGCAAACCCTGGCTAAATTTAATGTTAAATGGTTTATTGTTGATTATGTAAGCAAAATTATCTCCGATAATCATTGTTATATTTTTACCCTTTTCGCTGAGCTCAATTAATATTTTTATATCATTTATGGAATATATTCCTGGATTAAATATTACTAAAGGCTTATCTTGTTCATCAGTTATTTTTTCTTGATTCCTTAAGGTTATTTGTCTTTTTGTTTTAATATTACAATCTAAAAGTTGTAATTCACTAACGTATTTCATTGGAGGGTCTAAATAAACCCTAGTTTCTGAATCATACATTGTAATGCTAAACATTTTTCATTTAGAGGGTATATGTTTAGATTAATTTTTATCGAAATAAAAACCAAGATAATAATCCTCCAGCAAATATTAAAACAATAAGATTATTTTGATGAGAAGATGTTTCTATATTACTAACTTCATCTGTTTTGTTTGATTCATCGCTATTGTTTAATTTAGGATTTATATTTTTCCTTGGTTGAGCATTAGTATTTAATAAAACCTTTGATTTTCCTAAATTATGAGTTATTCCAACATTTTTTGTTTCAATGTTTAATGAATTATTTACCCCAAATTTCATATCTTCTGTTGCTATTTTCAGATTATTATTGTATCCAATAACGCTTTCTGTATTTATAATTAAATTGCTTGGCATCAACAAAACATTAGGAGCTACAGCCAAATCAAGCCGTACTTTTGATTCTTGAACCGCCGTTTGATATCTTTGATTTGAATTTGCGATATCATTTTCAATCACAGAGCTTTCAAATAAATCTATAAATTCTTGCTGAGTTTCAAATGCTCTTCCTCCATTACCAATAATTGAATTCCTAGTATTAACTTGGGCCCCCAAAACGCAATAAACAAAAGCCTCAACCGATCTATTTATTCTTCCTAATCCAGCATTTGTTAATCCATATCCAGATTTAGGTATAAACCAAGCATATTGAAAATCAACAAAATAATCATTTCGAAGCATAGATATTAAATCTCCTTTTATTTTTTTTCCACCATCATCTGAAAATTTATTTGCTTCACTTGGCCATATATTAGCTTCTGTATCATAACCCCTTACAATTCTAACATCTTGATTTCCTCCTCCTTGACCATGAACGCTTCCCGGAGGCACATATCCTTTTCCATAATCAATGAATACATCTCCAACACCGTGATTTGCACCCCCTTTCCATCTAAAATCAGCCAAAGGTTTATTTAATCCTCTATAATCTTGATTATTGCTTAAGCCAAATTCTGCACATAAACGATTATAAGCATTTTTGTTGTATGGATTATTTTTTAAAGAAAAAGTTTGTTCGCCGGGTAATGGTAAAGATAATTCATATAATATTCTTCTTATAGTAAAGTAAATGTGAAATATAAAAAAACTTCTAATAACTCTTGGATAATTTAAACTATCATTTAAACTTACACCGCATCCAGATGTTGCACACCAAACTGCCATGTTTAACTGTTGTGGCCAGTGATTAATATTTGGTTTATTCAACCAAGCTCTAGCTTCTTTACCGCTAGTAAGTCCTACAGTCTGATTTTTAAATACATTTTTCATGGGAGAAATGAAGCTGTCTTTATCAGAAACATATATATCTAAAATAGTTAACATTTCTGTTACATTTTTTGCAGATTCATCGAATTTAATACCAGGTATTGGATATGTGTTTTTTGTAGATGATAAACTTTCTGGAAAGGAACTAAACTTAACTTTATTTTCTAACCCTAAATCTTTCCATAATAATGTTTTCAAATTAGTAGGAAGATCATCGGTCCATGTTTTTCCAGAAGGATCATCATCAGACATAATTGTTGTTCCATTAACTTTCCATTTAATATATCCGCCATATGAATCATTAATAAATGTAAATTTATCAAGGTTAACATTTGGATAACGATTTTTGAAATCATTTAAAAGCATTTTATTCTTATGTTTACTTGATCTTTAGATTGAGAATAAAATGTTAATTAATTCCTGCAAAACAATTGCAGCCAACTTCAGTTTTCTCATATACAAGTTTTAATGTCCTTTCCCTCCGGTAAGTTCTTTTAATAGATCTTCGCGAACTTTCTTCCTTATAATTGACATGTCGAAGTTTTTTTCTGCGTCTTTTCTAAATTTTTGTCGTATTTCTAGTTTTAGTTTTTGAAACTTTTCCAACTCTGCTAAAATTATAGAAAATTCTTGATCGGATATAACATTATCTTTCAATGCTTTTGAAACTAAATCGTTAATTGTGTTTAATTTTGATTTTGCAATTGCAGCGGTTTGTTCGTGTTTACTAACTTTATTTGAAAGTTTTTTAGAAGCAAAACCGAATCCAACCGACAACCCACCAAAAAAACCACCTACAACACCTAAAGGAATGCCAATAATAGCACCCAAACCAGTGAGAGATGTACTCAAACCACTAGCAGATAGAATAACTGAAATCAAACCACCAGAAACACTAATTTTTACACATATTCCTCTCGCCCTATTATATTTTTTCCTTACTTCTTCGTAATGTTTAATTTCTTTCTCAAGATTTTGTAATACTTCGCTTGATTTTTGCAGTCTGAAATTAACCGGATCAACATTATTAGGTAATTGAGGATAAATTTTATTGTAGTCATCCATATTGTATTTTACTGGTCAATGTGATATCTTTAGATCTACTTTCTCTTCTTTTTTATACTTTCCACAAAATATAGAACCACAGCCATTATCAAAAGCCAAGCATTTTCACCTAAAAATCCAATAACCTGCCCAGCTGTTTTGAATAGAAAGCTCACGATAGCTCCAACCATTCCTGGTAATATTTCACCGAGTTTTTTACCTATAGTTTTCAAACCATTACCTACGCCTCTACCCAAAGCAGATAAACCCTTTGAAAGATTAGAAACTATAACCCCAATGATGACGCCTACAGCACTTAAAACAGCAAAAACTGTAAAACCATACTTTTTGAATATATACTTTAGTCGCTCTCGTAATGGCAAATTTTTAAGTATTTCATCTTTTTTACCATCAATATCTGATATTTTTTCATCGATAGAAATTGTTTTATTTCTAAGTTGCTCTCTTAATTTATCAACCTCAGATTTTAATCGTTCATTGCTTTGTTCTAACTTTGTTGAATTTGATTTTCCCTTCTTATATTTGTCTATTTCATCTTTGTATAATTTTACTTCATCCAAAAGTTTTTCTGCTTGTATTTTTAATTCTATATTCTGTTTAACGGTTTGATCAAAAAGGCTTTTATTCTCTGCTTTTTGTACCTGTTGTTTATCAATGAATTGACGCAGTTCTTTTTCTCTTTCTACATATCCACCAATCTCCTCCGTTCGTGTTGCTAAAAGTGAATCTATTCCTTGTACTGCAGAAAGTAATTCATTATGTTTTTCTTTTTCTTCATTAAATTGTGATATGGCATCATTATATTTATCTAACATTGTTTCATAATCGGCACCTAGAGCTTTTCTCATTGTTTTTGGTAAATCTTCAAGCATAAGAACTTTATCTTTAGTAAGTACGATATGTGGTGCAGAACCCTTCCTATTACTAAATTCTGCTAATATACTACCATCTTCTCCATATGTTACATTAAATGTCGCATCATTAGGATTGAAAGTTGGTATATAACGTTTGAGTTCTTGACCTGCTTCTCGCCTTCTGTCATATTTCTCATCTCTTTCTTCAATATTTGGTGTTTTTTTCTCTTCATCTTTTATTTGCCATTGAAGTCGTTTTCTTTCTGCCATATATTCGGAGTAACCAAGATATCCTTGATCAAAAGATGTAGATGTGTTTGGGCTTTGGTAAAATGTATCATCCCCATCATTATCATCATCTTTTGGTAAATCTTCTAATGGTATTTCTTCTTCCATGATTTTTTTACTCATCAGTAATAAATCTTTAGATCCCTTAGAGTTGAAGAATAAAAGTAAAATTTGATTTTAAGATTAAAAAAATATATATAAAAATAAAATGATGAACGAAACTACACAATTAATAGATGTTAATAGTTATATTCCTAAAGTAAGTATGATTTTTTCTAAACCAATTGTTGGTGAAATTCCTGGAAGTAAACCAAAGGTTGAATTTAAAAGAATTAAAATTTTTACAAAAAATGATGATGGAACAGAAGGAGAACTTGTTATTCCAACCGGTAATTTATATTCTTTTGGTGTTTCTACAAACACAAATCAACAAACAGGCGCAATTTCAGGATATGTGTTTCCATTATGTTTATGGAGTGGAAGCAGTCCAACACCCGAAGAAGAAAAATGGATTGATTTATTCAATGAAATAGTTGACAATTGCATTGATCATTTGCTTATTAATAGAGCAAAAATTGGGAAATTTGAGTTGGAAAGAAATGAGCTTGAAAAACAAAGAGGGGGTTTAAATCCTCTATATTGGAAGTTGGAAAAATCTTCAATGGCTAGAGTTCCAGATAGAGGTCCAACTTTATATGCAAAATTAATTTGGGATTAAAAAACAAGACCAAATTTTAACTAAGTTTTATAACTCTAAAAATGATAAGTCAATTGATCCATTAAAATTATTAAATAAAGGCTGTCGAGTTGAAGAAAGTGTAATAAAAATTGAATCAATATTTATTGGTTCTTGTATTGCGCTTCAAGTAAAACTTTATGAAGCAGTTATAGAACCAAACAAAGAAATGAAAAGATTAACTAAATTTAGATGCTTAACTATTTCAGATAGTAAATCTGCTGCTGAAGAAATGGAAAAATCTGAATATGAATATGAAGAAGATTCTGATGTTGGGAGTCTCTTGTAAACCCAATAATAAATATACTTGTGTTATATAACCAAATTACTGGTTACATAACAAATAATAATTTATAATAATTTACTGACCGCGTAACCTAAACCTAACATTCCAGCTCCAACATATACCATTTCTCCTGTTTTTTGTTCATCGCTTGGTTTGTAATAATCAGAGAATTTTGGCTCTTGCATTTGACCATACAATTCAAAAGCCTGATTTGTAGTCGAAATATTTTTTGATGCTTGATATTTTTCATCTTTTTTCTTTATTTTCCAATCAAGCATTTTTTGTCTTTTTTCCTGATATTCAGCGTAATCTCTTTGATATTTTTCCATTGCTTTATCGTGTCGTATTTTTTCTGTATCCACATTATGTCCTGAAAGACTTTTTGCAAGATAATTTCCACCAACAAATGCTGTTGTATTCAATATAGCCCCACCAATCATCATCGCTATTGCTGCCATATTTAATTATTTTGGTAAAATCTTTTGATCCTCTAAATAAGTTTTTAGATACATACTTCCGGATAATACAGCCACCCATTTTGCATAATTTGTAATACTTGAGGATGGGTCATTCAAAAATGATTCTTTCATTACCTTTTTAGCTACATACCCAACTCCAGCCCCTAATCCGATAAGCACTGCAGAATCAGTTACAGTTTTCACAAGTTTGTTTTCGTTTGACATTTTTTTACTACATCATTAAGAAACCTTTAGATAGTAAAAAAATAATTTATAATTACATCATTCCAATTTTTGGTCTATCTGTGGGTTGTGGTAATTGTGGAACTTGAGATAAGTCAGGTATTCTTTTTTTATAATCCTCCTTTTGTCGGTACCTCATAAACATATCAAATGCTGTAAACCCTATTCCAACAATGGATAATACAGTAGTAAAAGATAGTTCCGGAAACCAAGCTTTTCCTTTTTCTTCATTGTAATTTTCTGCTTTATCTTCGCTCTCCTTTTCTCGTTTCATCTCCCTAGCTAATGCTTCTTTTGCTTTTTTGTTATATTCCGCCAATTTTTTTCCAGCCGCGACTTTTTTAGGATCTTTCTCCCTCTTTTTAGTATCTTTATTTTCAGGTTTGGGATCTGCCGTAATTTCCTCAGTATTTTTTACTTCTACTTCAGATTTTTCAGACATAATTTTTTTACATATCATTAAGAAATCTTTAGACCTCTTTAAATCATGCTTAGTGGACAGTATCATACCCACTATCAGCCTGCTCAGTTGAAATATCTTGATTTTTGTTGAATTTTATGTGCTTAGCAACTTGGAATAGCCCGCTAGCAAGTGCAGCCAATCTTCCCGCTTTCAATGCTAATAGCCCCACAATGTTTGTTAATTCACGATTAACCAAATCATCATTTTTCAAATCATCGCAAAGAGATTCTATATCATCAACCGGAACTAAATATGAAATAAGTTTAGAAACTAATTGTAGGGATGAATCTACCAACCCACCGTTAATTTTCTTACCCATTACTGCTTGGTAACGATTAAAATATTTTTCCACATCGCGTTCTGATAATTTTTTTATATCACCCAGACTCATTTCAACCCCCAAATATTCCTTTGTTGTTCCGAGCGCGGCAAGAATGGCAAGTGATTCTTGTTTTATTTCAAGATCCTCACTTTGATTGGTATCATTTTTTAACTCTTCAATATAATCTTCAACGTTTGTCATCTTTGTTAAATCACTTCGGGAATCTCTAAATAGCAATTAAATGGGTGGCGCAAAGATAAACAAAGCCTAGAATATTTTTCAGTTTTCAGGAGTTTTACAAATTTTTTACCTAATTCATAATCCAAATCACCACCATAATCTTCGAAAAACATTTTCATACCTTTCTGAGATGGGTTATGGAAAGTAACAACGCAAGCCACATTTTCCCGAAATGGTTTTGCTATTGATGTTAATTGCTGGGTTAGAACCCACATTGATAAACCATGATGTCTTCCAGAAAATGCTAAATCTATAAATTTATTAGATCTTTTCTTCAGATCAGTGGATACAGCGCAATCATCTAAAATTATTAATGTATTTGTTCCGGAGAATAAAGTTTGGCAATCATTTAACAATTCATTAATCTCATCTACATTACTTGCATCAGGTGATAATACAAAGAATCTCTTGTCCCCACGAGCAAAATTATGATATGTTTTATTTTTAGAATAAGTTGGACAAATTAAAACAATATATTCAAAAACTTTTCGGAAAGGACCTCGGAGCTGTTCAATTAGGTACTTTGTTTTTCCACAATTTGTTGGTCCCGTTATAATACAATGAAAAGGAATTTTATCTCGTAAATCTTCCATGATTTTTGTATCATAACATTATGTTTTTAGATTCTCAGTACTTAATTGATTTCAAACCTGAATTCATTATTTCCATCATTGCATCGGCTACAACAAACATATGACAAGTTATTACTACTGAGCTTGATGAGCCACTTTTTTTCCTTTTAATTTCTATTTTTACCCCATCATGTGTATTATTTAGAGCTAGTCCTCCACCATGAATATTATTATCGGGGTGAGTTCTAGTATCAACCCAAAGAGCAAACTTATCTGTATAAAAATCCTGTTCCTTTATGGATGTAGGAATATAAACATTATCTCTCTCAAATCGTTTCTTTACTGACTCCCACAGATCTGATGGCATCATTCCCCTAGAGTATACTCGATTTGGAACTCCGTCAACATCTATATTAATAGAAGTTATTCCGGGGTAAAAAAAATTTTCTGAATCTCTTGCACCGCCGGCATATGGAGCAATAAACAAAAATAATATTCCACTCATTGATCTTCTAGGTAAATTAACATGTTGATTAATAACTTCATCAGCTCCAGTTAAAAATGTAAAAGTTTTGTGTAAAGTAACATTTTCATAAAAGAATCCTTTACCAATTTGATAAGTTGCTTTAGCTTCTCTAGCTAAATATTCGCTTGAAATTGAAGAATATTCTAACTCTAAATTTTTGAGCGAATATGTAGGGGCTTTAGTAGTGTCAGAATAAACAACAATATCATTAATTGAAGCAAGTGTAATCTCAAATATTAGATGATTTTCTAATGCTTTCGGATAAAAAACGCCATGGTCTTTTAAAATAGGATGATTTATTGGTATTCTATACTTTGTATTATGAACTACAGCAAGAGCGACTTCCTTTGCTTCTTTTTGGGTTTTTTTTGCATCGCCCGCATTTGTTCTAAGTCTTCTAATATTTTCGGAAGAAATACCTTGTTTTAATCTATCTTCGCGCTCTTCATCTGTTAAAAATAAGTCGTGATATGTTTGAAATAGATCATATCTTTGCGTATCCTGTAATGTTTCACCTCCAAAAAGAACTTTTAGTCTAGATACAAGATTACTTCCTAAATTATTAACAACTGTATTATTCGCATGCCCTCCAACATCTAAATCAAATAGAAGAGATACACTTCCAGGTACAATAACCAAATTCTCAGAAAGTTTTGGAATATTTATATATAATGTTTCTCCCGGGTTGGCTGTGGATGGATTTAGAGTAATTCTATTCAATGTTGATTCTGCCTTCAAACCAAAGGGTTCTCTTGGAATTCTGTTTGGATTAATTTTTTCAGACGTCATACTTGATTTATAAGATACTTTGGCTAACCTTTAAATGAGTTCTACCTTTACAAAAATATATTATTCGGTTGAAGGGTATTGGAAAGGATATTCCGCGATTCCTAAATTAGCCGAGAAGGCGAAAGTAAGTGAAAATGAGGCAAAACAATGGTTGCAGAAACAGGCAATATGGCAAATCTATCTTCCAGCTCCAAAGTATATACCTAGACCACACTGGACTGTGAATAAACCAAATCAGATTCACCAAGCAGATTTATTATTTTTACCGCATGATAGAGTTGGAAGAAAAACATATAAATATGCGTTAGTTGTGGTTGATATCGCCTCGAGATATAAAGATGCGGAGCCATTAACTTCAAAAGAAAGTCGAGAGATATCAGAAGCTTTTACAAAAATATATTCTAGAAAGTTAAAATATCCAAAAACATTAATGGTTGATCCTGGAAAAGAATTTATGGGTGAAGTTGGTAAACTCATGAATTACCATAATGTAAGAATACAAAGAAGTGAAGCTGGTAATCATAGAGCCCAAGCATTTGTGGAAAACGCAAACAAAATATTGGGAGAAAGATTATTTAGTCATCAATATGCGCAGGAAATGATTAGTGATGGGCGATCAAGGGTATGGGTGAAAAGATTACCAGCTATTCTAAAAACTTTGAATAATACAAAAACAAGAATAACTGGTAAAGAACCTGATGGGGCTATAAAAATGAAAGAGGTTGATATTAGACCTAAAAATTACAAGCGAGTTGTAGGTCTTGATGAGGTTAGACTACCAATTGAGGTTAGAGTTAGATATTTATTATCTCCCGGAGAACTTGAAGGTGGAGAAAGAAGAAGAGCCACAGATCCTATTTGGAGTATAAAAGTTTATTATATTTCTGGAAGTAGAGTTTCTCCTAACCAGCCGGTTTTATACTTTTTACAAGATGGCCCAAGACGAGGTTTTGTAAGGGAAGAGTTACAAGTTATTCCGTATGATACAGAGTTACCCCCTAATTCTGTTTTGAAATGATCTAATATAATGGTTTTGTGTGAATTCCATCCTCATAAACCCATCTTTTATCATAATATGCATTAAATGCTTTTTTATTTTGTGTATATGTCACAATTTGATTATCATTAACTCTAAATCCTGTATTTTGCGCCATATCATTTGCCCCTTTTAAAGCCGCCCAGTAACCATTCCAGTTTATTTCGTTTTGACTATGAATTGTACCTTTAGCACTATACTTTGCTTTTCCTTTCTCATCCTCCGCGTAATAACATTTTGAAGAAAGTGCAATCATTCGTATACCATCAAACTCTTTTTTGAACAAACCCGGGGTCTTGTCATGATATTTAGAAGTTGATAGGAATTTTTCTTTTCCACCATTAAAGTATTCTTTTCTCATTTCAGGTTTTATAATATCATCCAAATTTTCATCTGAAATTGCCATGTACTTAGAATCAGTATCCATTTGTATCAACTCAAAATCCTTTCTATCTACATATTTATCTAGAAAATCGTAATAGAATTCCAACATTCTTAATTTTGCTAGCTGATACACCGCGATTCCGCATTGATAGGGTCTGTCTATTTTTATTAATCTTTTTCGTTTTACTATTTCATATGTGTCATTTATTTCATTAAGATCTTCAAAGAACGCGGATCTTAAGGCTTTTTCAACCTCTTCCTCATCCTTGGTATACCTTGTAATATTATGTTTTTCTTTATCTTCTATCATTTTCCCATAAAAAGAATTTCCCTTAAGTTTATTCGTGTCCGCTAATTCTTTACAACCTTTATACTTTGGTTTTAGTTTTTCAATCAATACTTTAATGTCTTTATTTTCTTCAATAACTTTACATATATCAGGAAATTGGTTTAATTCATTAGTAATTTTTACTACATCAGTAATTTTATCTTCTTCAAAAGCTTTACTTAGTTTTTCCAACAAAATCTCAATATCTCCATCTCTTCTTGCGTCTGCCACCTCTTTTGGAAACCATTCAAAAGGTCTTCCCGATTCATACTTTAAAATATTATGAATGCTTGTAATCTCCAAACCATGATTAAGATACCATTTTATCATAGGTGTATATAACAATATCTTTTTTGCCTTGGTAACCCCTAATAATTTTTTATTATCTTTTAGGTGTTTTCTACCTGTCGCTCTTTGATATTCTTTCATGTGCTCTGGTACTAAATATTCAGGAACGGCATCTACAATAAATAACGGTGAAAACTCTTCAAACTTTTCTTTTAGATGATCAGGGGTATAGATATCAACTTGACAAAATCCGAAAAGATTACCATCAAGAATCTCTTCACAAATCTTCTTAATAAATTTAGGATCTGATGGATTTTCAACCTCAATGCATTCTTCTTTTCCGCATGGCATTTCTTGTCCCGCACAGTATAGATATAAACCATTTGCATCAAACCCCTTAATTCGCACACATTTTTTAGGGTTTTTATATTTATGAGAGCGAATCATTGTTTTTTCTGCCTCCGCATATCTCATAAATACAATACTAGGGCCTCCAACCATACCCGTTTTCAATAGTTTATAAATCTTGTTTTTGTCGCATATTTTACAATCTTTCTTTATTTTGTAGCATTTTTTGCAAAACTTGTTATTACAACAACTATGAATACAGTATTGTCCTGGGGCGTACAATTCAGGATCACCTTTCTTCTTCATTTTTTGATATTTATTTAGAACAGCCCTCATTGATACACCTGGGATGGAAACAGCATCTTTTAATATATCAATTTCGTCTGGATAATATAAACGCCTTGTTTTTTCTAAAGCCTCTAAAAAAGGTATAACATCGTTTAAATTATACTCTTTCAACCAGTCTAACATTGTAACACAACCCCTCTTTTTAAATTCAATCAAATATTCTTCATATTCTTTCAGAGAAATGTTTTTCTTTTTCAAACTAGAATAAAAATCTTCATGTTTCACAGGTCCAACGTAAGAAAGCTTATCATAACTATCCAAAAATTCATAAGGTAGAACAAGTTTTTTGGCTTCACAATTGTTTGCTTTGCACCACCCATCAAAAGAAATTCCAGGAGCTAAATACGACATTATATCCAAGAATTTGAAATGCAGTGTTGATAAAAACATATACCTATTCTGTTTCTTTGCAATAAAAATCTCCTTAGTTTTATCGGTCATGTGTTTTATAAAATGTCTTTTAATCAAATTGATATCATATTTTCCACTATTAAACCCAAAAACAGGTACTTGATTACACCATTCTTCATATTTTTCTAAAACATGTTTTTGTAAAGAATCTTGATCAGGTAGCGGGTATTCTTCTTTAACTTTTTCAACTATGATTTTTCTTATTTCCTCCAATTTTTCAACGAATTCTTTTATAAGCTCATCAGGGTTTTGGTTGTAAAGAAAAACGCGTTTGTTTGTTAAATTATCGATTATTGCAACACTAACTGGAATGTGTATATTTGTAAAACTTAAATCATCAGTAATATGTTTATCTTCTTTTTGTAATATTGACTCAAAATCGAAAATAATATTATATGGATATGGAAAAAATTTCTTTTTAAACCATATATTGGGTAATTCAGGATTTTCACACTCCCAAACCGATACTACATTATAACCTAAGCTTTTTATCCTCTTTTCTCTTTTAATAGTGTCATTATATTTAACTTTATCGTTTGTTGAACACGGACACCCATGCCATTTACAACCATAAAACTCAAAAACAGTATTTGTCTCAGGCTCGTATCCATCAAACAAAATCTCATTCCCTCCTTCATCACTATAACACCTTTCACCACCGTGACCACAAAGCCCATGATGAATATGTTTACCTATAATTTTAGATTGGTTTTCTATCCACCTACACGCTTTATAACTAAATTGGATTTTACCCCCATAAAAAACATTGTCAGATTCATTCCTGATGTGTTTTATCTTTTCTCCTGTGCATAATATTTTTGTCTTTCCTCCTGTACATGTTTCATTAGTAAAATGCCTTTTTAAATCTTCGTGTCTGGTAAATTTTTGTTTACATCCTTGGCATACCCAGTTTTCAGCAAGAAGGTCAAGATTATTAATGAAAAAACCATGATTATTATAAAGACCTAAATTTAAAGTTGGTAAATTGTCTTTGAAATTATTTTTCCCAAACACCAGTTTCCAAACTTTAAAATTTGCTTTATCTTTCTGCTCGTAAGCCCGGATGTTTATGGAGAAAACCTTTGAAATTTTCTCAAAATCAACTAATTTTGTTGATCTAACATCTTCTTTTTTTAGTTTTTTGTTGCCATAAAAAGTTCTAGCTAGATCTAATGATTGTCTCTCTATGCGTTTTTCAGGATTTTGTTTACCAACAATAATATTCATTAGAATAGCTAAACACCTCCATACACAGAGATTATCATCTTTATCATCTACAGAGTAAATACATCTTTTCTTTCGTAATTCATCAGGTAATCTTCCACACCCAATTAAAGGTTGTCTAGTGTTAATAACTTTTATTTGTACTTCTCTAAACTCAACTCCACCCTCATTAACACCTGGTTTATTAATTTTCTTTTCTGGGGGTAAATATGCCCTACTCCAAGCTTCTCCCTCTAAACTCAATCTCTCACCCTCACACCTCTCTATATATTTTTTTATTTCTGAAAGGTAGTTAAAAGTTCCTCCACTTCTAAATGTGTGTGCATGATAAGATATTTCACCATTTCCTCTTTGAATCAAAGCACTAAAACTGAAAACAATTCTTGCCCCCATTTCTATTTGAGGTTCCAATTCATTATAAATTATTTCTGTCAAATCATTATTTAGATTCCTCCTAAATCTAATAATATTTCCATTTATTTCTTCGGTATTACGAATTGGAGGATCATCTTCATTTGGATTTATTGAAAATATTTTAAGAACTATTGTTCTTTTCTTTTTATTTTTTTTCTTCAATTCATCTCTCACACTATCAGATATAGTTACCTTTCTTTTTGTTTTAATTTTAGTATTATTATTAATTTTTATGATATTTTCATTTGTTAATTCTTCAAGCCTTTTAGAAAACTCGTCTTTATTCATTACCCTAAATGAATAATTTCCCCAATTAAAATTTTGTTTTGATCGTTTTTTGGGTTTTATAAAAGTAGGTGCGAGTTTTCTTTTAGGTTTTGCACTTTCAATTATAAGTTCTGGTCTATTACCTAAAACTGTATTGAGTTGATTTCTGCTCATGGTTTTATAATCTTTAATACCCAAATCTTTGGCTATCATTCTTAATTTTCTATCAGTAAGTATTTCTAACAAGTTAATTCTTAGACCCGGTATATTATTCAAAGCCTCGATAAGTTGAGTTCTAACCATTAATCTAGTGTTTCTAACACCATTTTCCCTAGCTATTTGCTTTAATTGTTGAACATTTAATTGATCCATAATTACTTCTTTTAGTATTTATGTAATCTTTAAATATCATTTTTTATTTTGTAATCAGGAAAGAATCTCTGTTTAGTTTTCTGATAAATCTCTGATAAAAATAAAATAAACTTATAAATTTATAAGCTAAAAAGCACAACAAATTTTCTGATAAATTTAAAATAACCTGTAAGCTAAAAACACCTATCTTTTCTGTTAAATTTAAAAATAACCTGTAAGCTAAAAAAGGTCAAGGATTTTTCAGTCAAAATTGAAAAATAAGCTAAAATCGTACTTATAAACACGCCTACATAGTAGTAGAGCTCACCGGCAATCTGTCGACCAACTGGAAAAAGTTTCACCGGGCCTGGAGTAACTATGAAATAGCTGCACGACTGAAAGACCATGACAACCCGGATGCCAACAAATCGCTGAGAACCGCTACACTACTTACATGCATCGGGTCTGACGCTCTAGATGTGTACGACGGCTTAGACTTTGAGAGTGAAGAACAAAAGACGGACATTGACATAGTTATCCAAAAGCTACAGAGCTACTGTATTGGAGAGACAAATGAGATTTATGAAAGATATCGATTTAATAAGAGAGATCAAGAGCTGAACGAATCCGTGGACGCATACGTCACCGCACTTAGGACCTTGGCCAAGACATGCAACTTCGGCGCTCTGGAGGATAGTCTAATCAGGGATCGGATTGTTATTGGAGTGAAAGACAATCAAGCCCGCAAAAAGCTATTACAGGTATCCAAACTCACCTTGAAAGACTGCATCGACATATGTAGATCGTATGAAACAACAAGCCTACAACTGAAAGAAATTAACCAAGAGGAAGTCCATGCTCTGCAGTCCTCTACGGAAGGAACGACTGGCTCCAGTAAGGAGATCCGTTGTAAGTTCTGTACGAAAACACATGTCTGGAACAAACTGAAATGTCCCGCATGGGGCAAGACCTGCAAATCTTGTGGCAAGCAGAACCACTTTGCCGCTGCCTGCAAAGCACAGACCGCTCAATCATCTAAGCCAACCCGTCCCAGCCATATGCGAAAGTCCGTCCATGTTGTGGAAAACTCAGATTCGGATGAATATGTCGCCAGCATAGACATAAAGGAACGAGTGTGTGCTGTGGAAGACCAGCAACAGAGGGATAAGCTGTTCGCAACCATGTTGCTCAATGACCACAAAGTACAATTTCAGCTTGACAGTGGTGCCACAGTAAACATCCTCCCAGAGGAAACCTATAAGCACATATATGGGGAAGATAGTTTAGCTCTCCTAGACAAAGCGGAAGTGACCCTCCTCATGTACAACAAGACAGAAGTGAAGCCCCTTGGCAAGAAACGAGTCAGAATTGTTAACCCCAAGAACAGTAAGAAATACAGTGTGGAATTTGTAGTCATAAAGGGCAGTAGCAAACCGCTGCTGGGCCTGAGAGCCAGTGAACAAATGAAGCTCATCTCAGTGATAAAACAAAACATCTTGGCGGTTCAAGTGCAGGAGCCTGTACGCGACAAGTCCACCATCACCACTCACCTAACAAAGGAACACCTAATGGAAGTATTTTCTGACGTGTTCAGTGGCGAAGGAAAGTTAGAAGGTGATCTCCACCTAGAAATTGACCCGACTGTTCCACCTGTTCAGCTTCCAACTAGAAAGGTGCCAATCGCAATCAAAGGAAAACTCCGTGAAGAGCTAGATCGCTTGGAGGCCCGTAACATCATCACACCAGTCAGCGTCCCTACAGCATGGATATCAGCCACTGTAATCACAATGAAAAAGAACGGCAACATCCGACTGTGTGTGGACCCCAAGCCCCTCAACCAAGCCCTCAAGCGAAATCATTATCCCCTCCCAACGATTGGAGATGTGCTTCCTAACCTTTCAAATGCAAGATGTTTCACTGTGTTAGATGCTAAAAATGGATTCTGGCATGTGACCCTTGATGAAGAAAGCAGCTATGCGACAACTTTTGGGACACCCTGGGGAAGGTACAGGTGGCTCAGAATGCCATTTGGTATCTCCCCTGCCCCAGAGGAGTTCCAGCGACGACTTGACCAGGCATTAATGGGGTTAGATGGATGTAAAACGATTGCTGATGACATTCTTGTTTTTGGCTGTGGAGCAACTGATGATGACGCTATAAGGGATCATGACAAAAACCTCTTAGGACTATTAGAACGGTGCCAAGAGAAAGGCATAAAGTTAAACAGTGGAAAGTTGCAGCTTAGGTGTAAGGAAGTTTCGTACATGGGACATGTACTCTCTACAGATGGGCTCAAACCCGACCCTGAGAAGGTACGGGCAATTTGTGAGATGCCAGCACCGACTGACAAACAGGGTGTACAGCGCCTGTTAGGAATGACCAACTACCTACAGAAGTTTGCTCCCCAGCTGTCAGAGGTTACCACTCCATTGCGCGAGCTCACTAAGAACGGCACAGAGTTCCTCTGGGATGAACAGGTCCACGGTCCAGCTTTAGAGAAAGTCAAAAGGATCATCTCCACTACGCCAGTCCTGAAATACTTCGACCCAAGCACGGTACCTGTCCTACAATGCGACGCCTCCAAACATGGTCTTGGCGCGTGTCTAATGCAGGACGGACAACCAGTGGCATATACATCCAGATCTCTAACTCCTACAGAAGTTCAGTACGCCCAGATAGAAAAAGAACTCTTGGCCATAGTTTTTGGTATGGAGAAATTTGAAACCTATTTATATGGAAGAATGGTGTTCGTCAAGACAGACCACCAGCCTCTCGAAACAATATTTAAAAAGAGTCTTCTTAGTGCCCCAAAGAGGCTGCAGCGAATGTTACTGAGGCTGCAGAGGTACGAGTTTGAAGTTAACTACAGAAAAGGAAAATTGCTGCTCATGGCTGACACCCTGAGTCGTGCCTATTTGCCATACCAGAAAGTCAGCAAGAATCAGGAAGACGTTTTAATGATCTATGACACGCGATCTCCTACCGAAAAAGAAGCTGAGGAGATAAACATGCTCCACTACCTGCCAGTGAAAGATGACACCCTGCGAAGAATCCAAGATTGCACACGCGAAGATGCAGTTCTTAAGACCCTTGCAAATGTAATAAAACTAGGCTGGCCGGACAGCAAACTCCATCTGACACCTGAAGTACAAGATTACTTCCCATTCAAAGAAGAGCTTACGTTACAAGATGGGGTCATCTTTAAAGGAACTCGTGTTGTCATACCATTCCAAATGAGGGCAGAACTCAAGAAGAAACTGCATTCAAGTCACCTAGGAATTCAAGCATGCCAGCGACGAGCTCGTGAAGCGTTTTATTGGCCTGGTATGTACAAAGAAATTGACGAGTACATCTCCAAATGCCATGTATGTAATACATACCAACAGGCTCAGCAGAAAGAGCCAATGATTCCACATCCTGTACCATCCAGACCATGGCAATTCATCGCTGCCGATCTATTTGAGTTTCAAGGCAAAGAATACCTTGTGACCACAGACTACTACTCTAATTTCTTCGAAGTTGACAAGCTGGGGACGCAAACGTCCAAGGAGGTAATTGAAAAGCTGAAGTGCCAAATGGCGAGACATGGGATTCCTGACAAACTTAGGAGTGACAACGGCCCACAGTTCAGTTCCCAAGAATTTAAGAAGTTTACACAGTTGTATGAGTTTGATCATGTTACTAGCTCACCTACCTACCCACAATCTAATGGCAAAGCTGAAAATGCGGTGAAAACTGCAAAGCAGATCATGGTGAAAGCCCTAGAGGCTGGGACTGATCCCCACTTAGGATTTCTAGACTTCCGCAACACTCCCACCGAGGGAGTAGGCACCTCCCCAGCACAGAGACTATTTGGTCGACGAACAAAGACCCTCCTTCCAACAGCTTGCAGACTTTTAAACCAAGCTGACACTGAGATCACTACACAGCTCCTACAAGCAAGGAAAGACAAACAGTCTTCCTACTACAACAATGGCTCTAAACCACTTCAACCACTGCTTAAAGGAGACACGGTGCGCATTAAACCTGTCAACCCAGGCCAACGGTGGGCCCATGCAACAGTAAATGGATCAGCTGGTATCCGCTCATACCAGGTAACTACAGAGGACGGAAGGGTATATCGGAGGAATCGTCGACATCTGCGTCTGACAGCTGAGAGCCCAGCCCCGCAGACTCCTGAGGCAGAGCTGCACACCCCTGAATGTTACTCATCACCACCACGTCAAATTGAACAGCCACTACCCGATCATGATTTACCAACATCAGCAGTGGATAACACCCACCCAGGACACGGTACTTGGAATGATGCACATGAAGTACCACCTGTTACTCCAGTGAAATGCAGTTCCAGTGGAAGAGTTCTTCGCAGACCTGCTTACCTGAATGACTATACATCTTGACACTTGTTTATAAACAATGCAAGACCCTTTATCTTAATGCGTACAATGTTATTTCATGTTATGCCATTTCGGTTGGCATTGTTTCTTTATTTTGTTCCATTAGTGTTATTGTTATCATTAACGAAGGGAGATGTGACAATGTTGCTTTACAACATATATCTATATATACATATAAATATAGAATAGCCGCTATGTCCTGGGCACCAGCCGCCCTAAGGTCCCGTATGCCAGTGTTTTCACTTGTCGTCTGCTCTGAGATACAGGAACTATTAAACGTTGTGTTAAGCAGATCTTCGGTGTCCTTTGTCACTTGCACGGCACAGACAACGACACAGAACTCAAAGGTAAAAACCCATTTTGAAATGGCCATGGAACTTGTTTGTCCCCACGAAACCTTGTAATTACTTAATACATATATGTAGGAAAGAAATATAGCAAAGAGAAATACTACTCAGAAGTCTGTAATGACAACTGCTTTATTTACAAATACTTGCACTGATCACTGTAGGCCTTCTGGTATTACGCGATGGTGCGATTTCGCACAATCGACCTCAAATCGCATCCGATCGCACAATTCACGAAAAATCGCATAATTCAAAAAATAACGCACAACCTTCATAAAATAAAGCATGAATCAACACGTTTCTTTAGAATTTCTGCAAAAATACGCCATTTTTGAGATGATTTACCTTGGAAAAAGGCTAACAAGAATCTTTCACCTTCGTACGGTGGCCGATAAGAACAAAACACAAACACAATTCGCACAACACAAACACAAAACTATAAACAAAAACGCAATTTCCACAACACAAACACAAAACTAGAAACACAAACACAATTCCAACAACAGAAGCACAAAACTAGAAACAAAAACCCAATTTCCACAACACAAACACAAAACTAAAAACAGAAACACAAAAGCTACAACATAAACACAAAACTTGAAACACAAACACAAAACCTACAACATAAACACAAAAGTTGAAACAAAAACACAAAACTTACAACATAAACACAAAACGTAAAACACAAACACAAAACCTACAACATAAACACAAAACTTGAAACACAATTACAAAACCTACAACACAAACAAAACCTACAACACAAACACAAAACGCGAAACACAATCACAAAACGCGAAACACAATCACAAAACGCGAAACACAAACACAAAAGACGCAACACCACACCTTCACACGCGCAGCCTGAGGAAACAAAAGGACATTATTCGGCATTCGTCGCGTGACCAAGCCTGTCGTGATCGCCTTTATTTGTGTTCTTTTTACCTAATTGATAAAAATGTCGACTGTAATAAAATGTCATTTTGTAGCTGTTTTCATATTGCATAAGTGTTGCTCTGCGGATGAATTACCTACATCACCCTTTCTATGTCAGTAGTAGGAAATAGCAAGGCGTGACAGGCCTGCACGACTTCTAACAATGGAAACTTCTGTACCATGTAATATGTGACCCCTTTAGAGTTTTGCTCTTACGAGTATGTCTTTTAGGGATTTTCCTCTTTTATACGATATTAGTGGTGGCTCTTTGAAAATTTGCCGTAGAGAAGGCTGATTTTGTATCAAGTGCCATTTCTCCATTAAAACATTTTTGAGGTTGGGCACTGATGGTTGATATTGTGTTACAAAAGGCAGGAGTTCTTTCTGGCTTTCATTTTTCTGTCTTAGCGCCGATTCCCTTTCTGTGAATTTGACATCTGAAAGGAGTGTCTCGATCAAATGTTTTGGATAACCTCTAGCAAGGAGACGTGATTTGAATTTGTAAATGTTCTCTTCAAATGTTGTTCTTGAAGAGTTAGTTCGTAAACGTCTTAGAGCTTCGCCCTTCACGAATCCCTTTTTGACACCCGGTGGGTGGCTAGAGGAAAAATGAGTGTATTGAAAGGTTTCAGTTGGCTTAAAATGTGTTTTTATATCCAGGATGGTATGGTCTCTGAAACGTTTGCCTTTGTATACAACTGTATCCAGAAATGTAATCTCAGTATTTGAAATTTCAGCTGTAAATTTGATTGTAGGGTGATGTGAGTTTGCTTGTTCGATGAACTTGTCTATATCAGGTTTGCTGACATCCCACCAAGAAAAAATATCGTCAATATATCGTTTCCAGATTAGGGACTTTAAGATCCGAGACGCGACGGCTTCTAGAACGCGGTGGCTGTCAAAGGACTGGAACCAGAACGTCGCCGTTTGCGCGGAAAAAGTAAAGTTAAGATCCCCGGCGCGATGCAAGACGACGCGGCTGCGAAACGCTCTTTATCAGTGTGATGCTTCAGCAATTCTTTCGCAGAAATATCCATGGAAATGCTCTGTTTGTGTCTATTAGAAGAGATCATAAAAACACACAAAGCTTAAATGTGCTAGTTAAGCGGCAGATGAACGCAATAAATCGAGAAATGTAACGGTACAAGAGACGAGGAAAGTATGCAAAAGACTCTTGCATTCACTTTTTGAAGTTGTAGATCGTGACTTACTTACAAGCCTTGCTCGAAGACACTGCCATTTTATAAGCTTAGTACACCTGAAAGAAATTAAAACTAGAAGGGCACTCGGTAGAGCGCATACCTGCGCCCCGCCACATATTGTTGTCTTAAGAGTTTGAATCCACAAATAAGAGCTATTTCAAGAAAAGTATATCCGATTAAGGAGTAATATTGTTGTTTTTCCCACATATCGCTTCTTCGCCTTCGATCACTTGGAATCAGGTGAATGGCATCACGTTTCACAACTGTTTTCTACCGTGGGAACCAAGAAAGCTGATTGGTCAACATTAATTCGATTAGTAAACAAACTCAATTATCACTGAAATTTCTGTAAAACCTTAGAAAACTTTCTGATAAAATCGCTCAGCTTAAACACGACAAGAATTGCGGTGCGATATACAGTCTGGTAGGTTTTTTGCGGTCGTGGAACCAGCCAAATTACGTCCAATGATCCTAGATCGCTACTTTTTCATGTTTAGAGGAATATATCATTATTTAAGTTAAGCACTCGTAGGAATATGCTCACGTTTTGTACAGAACGTCAAAATTGCCAATCCCACGTTCTCGACGCGACGTGATACCATCAGGAAGACGGCGTGAGCATGCGCAATATGTCACCTCTTTAAAAATTAACTTCCGGCCGCGTCTTACAGCCGTCGCGTCTCGAATCTTAAAGTCCCTATTGTGGGTTTTGTGACGCTATTGCTAAGAATGTGTGTTTCAATATTGGCCATAAAAATATTTGCGAAAGCAACGGCCATTTTAGTACCCTTTGTCCCGTGGATTTGTAGATAGTTCTTACCGTTGAATTGGAAAGAATTCTCTTTAAGGATCAGGCTTAGCATTTCTTTGTGTTTCAAGTTTTGTGTTTATGTTGTAGGTTTTGTAATTGTGTTTCAAGTTTTGTGTTTATGTTGTAGGTTTTGTAATTGTGTTTCTAGTTTTGTGTTTATGTTGTAGCTTTTGTGTTTGTGTTTCAAGTTTTGTGTTTATGTTGTAGGTTTTGTGTTTGTGTTTCAAGTTTTGTGTTTATGTTGTAGCTTTTGTGTTTGTGTTTCTAGTTTTGTGTTTGTGTTGTGGAAATTGCGTTTTTGTTTCTAGTTTTGTGTTTGTGTTGTGCGAATTGTGTTTGTGTTTTGTTCTTATCGGCCACCGTACCTTCGATTTCGTATTCATTCGAAGCTAAAGCGTTATTTTGAATGTCAAGGACCTGGTACGAGTCTCATTCTTAAAGAGTCGCCTATTGGTGTAACACAAACACGCCCTTTGTTCAGATTAGCCAATTTGAATGGCTGTAATTTCCGGCCGTTTACCCGCACGGCGGATTACCCCCACGGGTGATTTTTGCCAAAAGGAAAAAAGAGAATCGTCAGATTACACGCACTTGCAGAAAACCCGCACACAAAAACAAAAGAAAGTTATGCAAAATAGTTAGAGAACTCACAAAATTTGAAGAGATGGAGCGCTTTGAAAATTGCTCTGAGCCTTTCAGGCATTTTTAATTGAACTCGTATTTCTCGTAATTGAGTCGTGGAAACACTTATCGTAAATAATACATGTTTTTTAAACTTATTGAGTCAGTTAGCCTTCTATAATTATTAGAATCGAAGAAAACTTTATTCATTGTTTTTGCTTAACAAAATATTTTTCAGCGTGCTATTAGCAAGTTTTCAAAACCACTGAAAACCATTTAGAATTGAACAAACTTGTAAAATTCGGTTCGCAATTTCCTCAAGAAACAATATCTCGGGATCTTCCGGGTCTAAGAAATCGCCCGGGGGGGGGGGGGTACTCCCTTACAGGAGCCTAATGGGGATGTGCCGCTGGATGGGGTCGCATTTTCACAACTACAGTGACTATAATGGGGTCGCATTTTCAACAGAGTTACTAGAATGGGGTCGCCAATTTTCGAATTTTGGGGGTAAATAGGGAATCAAAATGGGAAGATTCTCGGTTAAAAAGATCAGAAAGTTGTTTATTAAATTTAACAATAAGCTTGCATTGACCGCATCACATTCCGTTCTTGAAACCAACGATTTATTTATTTTTAACTATTTATGACGGTACGTTTGTAAATATTTACGCATAGCAAACGTACCAGAATGCTTGTATTGTAGATGAAAGTGTTCTTTATTCACTTTAAAAAATTGTGTCAATTCATTTTTGGATGACCCGGCTTTTTAAAGGATTGACAAGGTAGATGCATAAATAGAAAGTGACTAAGTTGGGATCGCAAAAATTACATTTTCCAAAAAGTGACTAAGATGGGGTCTATAATTGGCCAAAAAATGGACTAAAATGGGGTGGGGGCTCTGAGAGGCCAGCGGCACATACCCAGCAAACATTAACCCAAGTACTCCCCCGCCCCGGGGAAATCGCTTGAAACAGGATGCGTCGAGTATTTTGGTATTGTTTCTATCCTTGCAGGAGCCCATTACCCTGATCCAGGGCTCCTGATCCTTGTCAGTGTTTTGTTTACATGCGTGCCGACAATTATATTTTTATCGCCTTGAACTAATTATGCGGCGCCATGAATTGAACAGATCACTAAGACACTTATTTATCTCAGGTTCTAGTTGGTCTAAGAAATCACTTGAAACGGGAATATACTCCACAACGTAAGGCAGTGCTAGCTAGGAATATTTCGCTGATGCGTTGAGTATTCTTACATTTTTTATCACAGACAATGAGAGGTTTGCACTGCACGTGTGCCGACAGTCAGTCGACAGTCGTGTTTCAGTTTAGCTCAACCTCGTTCCGAGGGTCCTCTCCTACTCGGGGGCCGAGTAGGAGTGGAACCTGGGAACGAGGTTGAGTTAAGCATTTTGTTTTGCACAATAAAATTGTTTCATATAAAGCAGAAACGCATTCAGAATGTCTTAAGAGCAGCAAAAAAGTGTTTTTCTTGTCCTGAAACCTTATAAAACAAGCTTAAAGTTGCTCAGAAAAAAATCGCACAATCTTCATTATTTATCGCATAATTGGCCTCTGTAATCGCATAATCTGCCCTGCAAATTTCGCATAATTTGCATTTTTTTATCGCACCCTATCAGAAGGCCTGTCACTGATAATACTGCAGAACCAGTCACTTATTGTTTGGTATGTTTTCTGTTGAAAATGCTGAACATAAAGTGCTACATCAAACAAATCTACAATATATTTTCACTGTTGCAATGATATCAGATCACATAATTATAAATAATTGCTATCACAACTGCAACCTCTGTATTGGGAATTTCTTTAAAACGGAAGGCAATCGTTTCACTACGAAAAATACCTCCTTGCATTCTCATTGCAGTATAAATACTACGTGACTGTCATCTTTCATTTCTTTGCGGTTGGTTTCTGTTTCCCCTTTCCTGAAACTTTTTTCACGACGATATGGTAATCTGTTTCCTCGTTCGTCCTCTGATTCTGTCTGTACGCTGTTGCCATGATTTTCCTTAAATTCTGAATCTGTTTTCATTGCAGTTTGCCTTGTGATTATCATATTTTCCAGTGTATCTCAATCTTTTTGAAGTCGTTCCTACTCGGTTTCCGTTCTAAGTCTCTCATGTCCTGTATAGCTAAAACGAGTCTTTGTTACTATCTATAACAAATTCAATTTCCCATCTAACTTGATTGCATTCCTGGTCCTTTTCCTTGCTGTTTCTTTGCCTTTTTTGAGCGAGCAGTTGTTGTCTCTGCCGCGATGTCTCTTGTTATCGTCCCTACCGTAGTTTCTTAATCTATTCTTTGAGTCGCCGCTTCCCGTGCGCTGATTTTTGCGGCATTCAAACTTACTCGACGACGATCCCTCGCCGCTCTTTCTTGTATATCTCGGAGATCTTCTTGCTGAGATGTACTTTCAGGGTTAGTGAAATCGGTTTCCACAAAATTCACATTATTTTCAAAACATCATTCACGGAATTCGAAATGGCGGAAATTCACATGTAAAGTAATGTTGCCAGGTAACCTGGCCTGCGAACGGACACCTTTAAAATATAGATATATATAAGTTCAAGTTCAAGTTCATTTATTCACACGTATTCAATTACTAGAAATACGACTCCCACAAAACCTCGCGAAGCTAGTTTCTAAAGAACTTGTAATTGTTTTTCGTGAGGGATAAAACCCCAATTTATATATTTACTTATTGTTCTATCATTATAACTTTTTTCATTTTCTCATTTCTTGTATTTATTATGATGATTATTATTATTGTATTATGGCTATTATTATTATTCTAATTACTGGTATTGATATTATTATTATCATTTTTTTATGTTTAACATAATATACCGTTATGGGGTGGGGGTGTATGGCTGGGAAAAGGTTCGTCTGCTACTTAAAGCAATACAGTTTTCTTTTGAATAGGGTTTGTATCAGAGGTGACAAAAATTACTCAACTCTGAACAATACCATTTCTTCTTTTAGGCTTAGAATCTAGTCATGATTGCCACAGCCACAGGATCTTGAAATTCCCTGACTTTTTCCTGAAAAATGTAAAATTTCCCTTACCAACTAAATTAGAAAAGTCACAAATTAGTCCTGGTAATGGCCTCCAACCCCTCCTCACAGCCAACCCCTTAACCCATTTATTTAATATGCTTTCAGAAAGTCACACACAGTGAAATCCATTTATAGTTTCTTAAGTCATGGAAAAAGGATTGATTTTCTTGGAAACCCAAAATCAGCTTTTAATCAGTCATGTAATTCTATCAATCCAACACATTTCATGTCACATTCTTGGTTACACCAAACCATCGCTGAATTGCCAAGAATTAAATCAGCACTCTTAAATTTCACATTTTCCTGACTTCTCTCAAATACTTAAACTTTTCCTGACTTTATTTGAAATTCCCTGACTTTTCCCTGACCTTAAAGAATTTTCTTACCCTTACCATTTCCTGACCTGTGGCAATCATGCTAATGCAGACATTTGCCCATACAGTTAGTGTGGAAAATCATGATTGAAAGCATAGGGCATTTAGGAAACTTCAATGATTTGT
>OX453274.1:26531239-26591239 GCA_949710005.1 Ricordea florida | reverse complement strand
GTTAAATTACTAACAACTAAGGAGACCAGCGAGGGTGTGGATTCCTATAATAAAACAGACATCTATAGGTCAGTGTCACGGAATTTATTTATGCACAGCCATAAGCGATAACTTAATAAGCAAATATAGTGTCAAAAAAAAACTTAAAGCGAGACCAAAATTAGCAATTTACATCACTAAGAGAAACTATGAGCACCCCATTCACTTTTATGTAGGTCTATGTAGGGCTATGTATGGCTGTGTATGCCTATGTAGGGCTATGTAGGGCTATGTAGGGCTATGTATAGTTATGTATGGTTATGTATGAATATGTATGACTATGTAGCGCTATGTATGGCTATGTATGGTTATGTATGGCTATGTGGGGCTACGTAGGGCTATGTAGGGCTATGGATGGCTGTGTATGCCTATGTAGGGTTATGTAGGGCTATGTAGGGCTGTGTATGGCTGTGTATGGCTATGTAGGGCTATGTATGGCTATGTATGGTTATATAGTGCTATGTATGGTTATGTAGGGCAATATATGGCTGTGTATGCCTATGTAGGGCTATGTAGGGCTATGCAGGGCTGTGCATGGCTGTGTATGGCTATGTAGGGCTATGTATTGCTACGTAGCCCTATGTATGGCTATGTAGGGCTATGTATGGCTGTGTATGCCTATGTAGGGCTATGCAGGGCTGTGTATGGCTGTGTATGGCTATGTTGGGCTAAGTATGGCTATGTAGGGCTATGGATGGCTGTGTCTGCCTATGTAGGGCTATGTAGGGCTACGTAGGGCTCTGTATGGCTGTGTATGGCTATGTAGGGCTATGTATGGCTACGTAGCGGTATGTATGGCTATGTAGGGCTATGTATGGCTGTGTATGCCTATGTAGGGCTATGCAGGGCTGTGTATGGCTGTGTATGGCTATGTTGGGCTATGTATGGCTACGTAGCGCTATGTATGGCTATGTAGGGCTATGGATGGCTGTGTCTGCCTATGTAGGACTATGTAGGGCTATGTAGGGCTGTGTATAGACCCTTTTCAGATGTGACGTCAGGTCACGTGACTTATCGAACTGGAGGACAAGCTTGTAAACAAATCGCACGTGTGTCTGTGGCGTTATGGTGAACTTCTGTGCTGTTTTTGGCTGTTCCAATCGTTCAAACAGAGAAAAGGACAAAGGCTTTTACCGTCTTCCCGCGATAGTCTCAAGATTGAACCCAAAAAAGCAAGCTTTGAGCATCGAACGTCGAGCGACTTGGCTCGCTAGGATTCGAAGGGAAGATCTTGCTGCTGATCCCGGGGACTTTGTAAGAGTTTGCAGTGACCATTTCATATCAGGTAGGTAGCGCACTGCATGTTTTAGTGTTTCGGTCCTCGAGCTGCAATGATCACTTTCTTGTCGATTTCGTGAAACGTACGTACAAGTTATTGATGCTGAACACGTCTTCCCTTAGCTTTATATGGTTTTGTCCTTACAGAAGTTTTTCATTGCCTTATTTTCTTAGGAAAACCTGCTTCAATTTACGACACGACTAACCCAGATTGGGCACCTAGTCAGAAACTTGGGTATAATTACCAAGGTGTTTCAGAATCAAGTCAGAAAAGACATGAACGATCGAAGGAAAGGGTTGAAAATCAATCCACTGAACAGATGTCACATTCAAATGCTTTACCTGATGTTGAGGAGTACAGGAGCAAAGACTGCCAGACCGAAGTTACTAATGAGTACATCACTGGATTGGAGGAGGAAAATTCTTTCCTCAAGGAACAGTTAAAATTAAACTCACTAAATGAAGATTCATTTAGAGAGAACAATGGCAAGGTTTTGTTTTACACTGGCCTTCCAAATTGGTCACTGTTGCTGTGTGTATTTAATTTTATAAATAATTCAAGTCTAGAATTCAAATCATCCAAAGGGCTTTTAAGTCCTTTTCAGAAAGTTTTGTTGGGTTTAATTCGCATGAGATTAAATTTGTCAGGGAGGGACTTAGGGTACAGGTTTGGGGGCATCAGTGAGGCAACTGTATCCCGTACATTTCTTCAAGTGGTAGATGTGCTTTATGTCAGGCTGAAACCTTTGATCATCTGGCCGGACAGGGATGCCCTTCAGAAGACCCTTCCAATAGACTTTCGTAAACATTGTCCAAACTGTGTTGTCATTATTGACTGTTTTGAAATTATCCTGGACCGCCCTTTGAATCCCCTTGCAAGAGTCCAAACATTTTCATCATATAAACACCATAGTACTGTCAAGTATCTTATAGGTATCACCCCTCAAGGTACTGTAAGCTTCATTTCTGAAGGGTGGGGTGGGAGAGTCAGTGATAAACACCTTACTGAGAATAGTGGGCTTCTTGATAACCTTACCCCAGGAGATGTTATTCTGGCAGACAGGGGTTTTGACATGATCAGTGGGATTATTTTGTTCAACTATCAGGATCCCTGCATTCACTAAGGGGAAAAAACAGCTAAGTGGTATTGAAGTGGAGCAAACCCGCAGAATTGCTAATGTTAGAATTCATGTAGAGCGGGTTATTGGGAATATCCGAAAGAAGTACAGTATTCTAAGTGCAACTCAACCCATTGACTTTGTAACTGTTAGAAATGGGGATGTAACTACCCTCGATAAGATTGTGACATGCTGTTGTGCACTTGTTAATCTGTGTGACTCAGTTGTGCCATTTGAATAGACAGTTTTAATTCTAAGAAATCTTTACAATAATTAAATAGTTTGTCAACAATAATATTTTACTGTCAACCTTGACAGCAAACTCAATTAAAAACATGAGAATTACAAGGGAAAATGTGTTATATCTTGTGCTTTTGCAACTAATTAAAACTGACGGCAGCACCCAATAGGCCTTTTTTTCAGTTACTGTTAGAGAATCCCGTCGCTTGCATCCAGCTTCGATGGCCCACAGAAGTGAAGCCACATGTGTGCAGCTCTCGCCAAGGCCAGCCATACAGTCACAGTGGGCATAAAGCACTTTCCCGGACTTTTCACACACGACCCAGGGAGTAAGAGGCTTTTCAGACATCCTCTGAGAATGATTAACCTAAAAATGAAACATTATAGTAAATATAACCTTAAATATAACGATCAGCGATCGATCCGACGATAAACCAAAACAGATGCGAGACAAAAACATGAACAAACAAAACAGCAATGGCTTCCTCAACCTTACCTTCGCGATAAAGAGGCGATTTTCGCCAAACGTCTTGCTAAATACTTCTCGAACCCAACCATTCGCAAAATTTTGGTAGCAATCTAAGCTCTTGTAGTTCATCAGTTGATCTTGAGTGTACGGACTCGACGAAAATAATAGATACATTCCCACATGGACGTACGTTACATCTGGCCAAGAATCCACATCATCCATAATAATAATAATAATAATAATGAACTTTATTTGAGTGTCAACTGTATCTAGCACTGACGTACTAATTGGGGACACTGTAAAGCACAAATCAAACCAAATCAAATCAAATGTTGGTTTCTGTGGAGAGGGGAAAACCGGAGTACCCGGAGAAAAACCTCTCGGAGCAGAGCGGAGAACCAACAAACTCAGTCCACATATGACGCCGGGGCCGGGAATCGAACCCGGGACACATTGGTGGAAGGCGAGCGCTCTCACCACTGCGCCAACCCTGCTCCCTAATCGTTTCCATCCATTCGTTTCGCGGAATTTCATAGGGATCTTGTCCACCTATATCTGCTAATTTATCTAAATATCGTTCTTTCGTTTCCTTAAGCTGTATCCCTTCAAAATAGCCAGGTAAGAGCCCTCGCTTTGTCGTCTGTTTTACCGTCATTTCGTAAACAAACGTGAAAGGTTGTCCTCCAGTTCGCAAAGTCACGTGACGTGACGTCACATCTGAAATGGGTCTATGGCTGTGTATGGCTATGTAGGGCTATGTATTGCTACGTAGCGCTATGTATGGCTATGTAGGGCTATGTATGGCTGTGTATGCCTATGTAGGGCTATGCAGGGCTGTGTATGGCTGTGTATGGCTATGTAGGGCTATGTCCCGGGGGGGGGGGGGTACTCCCGCGAATTTTGGATAGAGGTGTGCCGCGAAGGTTCGTGAACCCTAACCCTATTTAAGGACTAAGAAAGCGAAATCTGATACCCTTTTTAAGGCCCAAAGCCGAAAAATGACACCCTATTCAAGGAAAAAACCGCTTAACGGCTATTAAACCACTGTTGCAAAATCACTTTGTTAATACTTAAACGGATACATCAAGTTTAAAAAAAAACGTTCGTTTAGGTGGGCGTTTTCACACTCCAGTATTAGATAACACAATTAAGCTAACCTATCTAAGGACCACACCAGGGACACAGAAACAAAAGGGTCAAAAAAGATACCCTATTTAAGGACCGTGAACCTCAAAAACCATACCCTATTCCGCGGCACGTACCTATGTTGCCCATATATGGGAGTACCCCCGGGCCCCCCGGGGGCTATGTATGGCTATGTATGGCTATGGATGGTTATGTATGGCTATGTAGGGCTATGTAGGGCTATGTAGGGCTATGTATGTACTCCCAGAAGACTGAAAATCGGCAAGAGTCACACCCCTTTTCAAGCAAGGCGATCGAGACAGCGTAAACAACTATCGTCCGATCTCGGTTATCCCAGTTTTGGTCAAGGTCTTGGAGAGAATCGTTTACGAACAATTAAATGCCTATTTAGAGGAGCACGATATACTATGTAAACATCGGTCGGGTTTTCGTGCGATTCACTCAACTGTTACTGCTTTGCTTGAGGCAACTGACTCCTGGGCATATAATATAGATATTGGGAAAATCAACGCGGTTATTTTCCTGGATCTAAAGAAAGCTTTCGATACCGTTGACCACGAGATTCTTTTGTCTAAGCTAGATTCTTATGGTATATCTGGGAATTCATTGAAATGGTTTCAGTCGTATTTGGAGAATCGTATGCAACAATACTCAGTTGGTGGGTCCTTATCTGACAGCCGTTTATTGACGTGCGGTGTCGCTCAGGGGACCATCCTCGGTCCACTCTTATTCTTATTGCGTTCGACGAAGGAGAACGCATTCCTAATGCAGGCGAATTTGAAATATATGTATGTATGGACACGCTTTTCACCCCCCGCGAACTTGAAAGGTTCTGTCATTGGAGTCATGACGTCATGGATTCCGTCGTGCAGGTTTTCACGAGTAGACAGTGTTAGCATTGACAACGAGTACGAGAACGAGAACGAGATTTTGCCATTGACCATACTACGCATGCGTTCTGCTCAGAACACGTGCTCAACTCGTTCTGGCAAGTCGTTCCACGACGACATTTCCACACAAACTCGACGTGCGGGGAACGAGTTTTACACAGGTAAAGTTTCTCTTTTGTAGCGGTTATCTCTGTCATATGTGTATCCAATAAGCACTTAATCTCTTCATCGAAGGCCTAAGATGGTATTTTGCGGCATTTTATGTTTAGAATGGCACATTGATCCTCATTCCTTTCTGTCAACATCTTCTCAAAATTTTAAACATGAGAAGCTCTCATGGTCTCCGTCTAGCGTGCTCATAAACTTAACTTTTTCGTTTCTTTTTACAGCTTCTCTCAAGATGACTCAACCAGAAACGTAAGTATTATACCATTACTGTTTCTTCGATTATTTTCATTCACATTATTTTATTTGTTACAGTTCATAGTCCGTACGAATCAAGTTTGTCACATCGATAGGTCGCATTGTTTACATAAACCTAAGAATTACTGTCTCAGATTTCAAAGTATTTCCGTTTATGTTTCAGGAAAAGAAAACTTTTTATATGGAAGCGTCAGCATGATTCTTGTCTTTTACGTGAAGTTTTACATATAGAACCCTACAACCAGAAACAGTTTGATAGAGGAAGAGTGTGAAGAGTAATTGCAGAGAACCTGAATGCCAACACGCAGCACGATTTCAAGACAACAGACCGATCGTGCAGGGATAGACTTTAACAAGGTTATGGAGGAATTCGAAAAGAGAGATAGAGAAGAAAAGAAAGCCTCGGGAGTAGATGCCGAATATGATGAAATCATGCAGTTGTGTGGAGACATCAAGGAACAAATTGATGAATATCGAGAAGTGACGGAAGCTGAGAATAAAAAGCAAGAAAAAGAAAAAAGCATGGCCAGTGATATGAGACAGATAGCTATGGAAACCCTTGCCGGCAAAAAGAAGAGAAAGGACCCAAGCGGTGAAGAAAACCCCAAGAGATCAAGCCGCAGAAAATCTGAAGATACTTTAAAGTATTTTCGTCGCCATCTAGCAGATCTTGAGTGTAGCTTAAAGCAAAATGCACTCCTGGATGCTTTTGAGAGCCATACGCGCGTACATACGTGAGAAACTTAACAGCAAGGAACTCACAGTACACAAGAGCTAACAAATCATTCGAAAATGGCGCCGAAAAATGATAATAATATCCCCGAATATTTTTTCATGAGGTCGTACTCGTATGTCCTGCTTACACATTTTTTGTAAGAACGGCAACGAGTACGAGTACGAGAGGGACTCGTTCTCGTACTCGTACTCGTTGTCAATGCTAACACTCTCTAGTATCGCGATTCGGACGACCTTTCGCTAACATTTTGAGACGTCCAACAACTTCAAATTTGCTTTATTTTCGCACGAATAGCGGAGGAATCGCGATAAAAAACTAATTTTGATTTTGAAGCGTCAATACCGCATTATATTGACGGCGTTGGAAGAAAATGTATTCTTCGTATTGGGCTGCGTCGCTATATACGTGACTCCGCCAAATACAAATATATTTTCTTCCAACCAGCCGTCAATATCATGCGGTATTGACGCCTCAAGACCAAAATTAGTTTATATTAGCGAGCGTAAGGGACGGCGAACGGTAAGTGTTCACATTATTTTTCTGAGAGTTTCCCAAAGCAGAGATAATGGTGTTAAAAAGTGTTTTAGGCAGTATTTATGGATGTCTTAAAGAAGCGTGTACGAATTCTTTTGTGACTATGAAGGCAAATTTGGGGTCTGTTTTGTCAAGTCGGCCACGTTCGAGAAGAAAGAGCTACTGCGTCATGTTGAATACCGAGGAAGAATTCCGTCATCGCACTTCAGTTTTACTTCGCAAGGAATGTTACCTACCGAGTTGTGTAGCTCGGCCGGCCAGGATTTGTGGCCGTAAAACAAAATTACTGAGTCGTGTAGCTCAGGCGGCCATGATTTGTGGCCGTAAAACAAAGTTACTGAGTTGTGTAGCTCAGGCGGCCATGATTTGTGGCGAAAAAACAAACTTTACGAGCTGTGTAGCTCGGTCGATTTGTGTTCGAGAAATAAACTTACGGAGCTCAAGCTCATTATGCTTTGTAGCATCTGCTCATTACCGTTATTGTATTATCGCTTGTTAAACAGCCTGTGGTAGTATTCATCCTTCTATGTGACATAGCATGACTGTAGAATAATTCGTGAGAATTAATAATTGGTATCAAAATTCAACGTCTCTATCAAAGTCGAACGCATTTCACTGATCAGTGATTATTGCTAGTTATATATGAATGACCTTCCAAATTGTTTGTCACATTGGGAACCGAGGATGTACGCCGATGATACGCATTTGACATATGCAGATAATAATGTAGGTAGCATTGAATCATGTCTTAGTGAGGACCTATTGAATGTGCATACTTGGTTAAACGCGAACAAACTGTCTCTAAATATGACCAAAACAGAATTCATGCTGATAGGATCTGGCCAAAGGCTAAATACCATTGCTGTTTCCCCCTCACTCTTAATGAACGGTCGTCGGGTGAAACAGGTTGCAAGTACGAAATCACTTGGAATAACAATTGATGACAAACTCAGCTGGAATACCCACATTGAAAAACTAACTAAAAAGATCGCTTCTAGGATCGGTGCCATGAAACGTGTTAGGCACCTGGTTCCTACGGCGACCTTACATCTTATATACCAAGTTTTAATACAACCTCACTTTGACTACTGTAGTTCTGTTTGGGGAACCTGTGGGGTTACTTTGAAAGACAAGCTGCAAAACTTGCAGTATAGAGCAGCCCGTGTTTTAACTTTCTCTAATTATGACGTTCATGCTGGCCAATTGCTGGAAATTTTGGGGTGGAAAAATCTCGACCGCCAGCAAAACATACAAAAGGCTATCATGGTATTCAAATGCCTGCATGGGTTAGCTCCGGACTATTTAGTATCGAAATTTTCTGATCGAAATATAAAGTACAACTTGAGGGACTCCGAGAACAAACTTAATGTTAGGATAGGATGGATAGGATACTTTATTAACGTGCAAATATACTTAGCTATATAGCTAGTTTCCAGATATTCCACGATATTAAAATATAGATTACTAAGATTAAACTATAAAAATGCTAACTACTATAAAAATACTACTACTACTATTTAAAACGTTAAACCGCGAACCTTGCAGATAAAATCCTTAGTTCCAGCTAAGTTTCGTATACTCTCAGGAAGTGCATTCCAGTGTTTCGCGGCGTAATAACTAAAACGCTTAAGGCCGTATTTGGTGCTATTCACCTTAGGTAGAGACAAAACATTTACACCCCGCAGATTATAGCTACTCCTTCTGATATTAATAAGACGATTAATAGTTGCCGGCACTCTACCCTGAAAACAACTATTAACGGTAACTAGCATGTCCTGGATCCTGCGGGTTTCCAAAGTGTTGTTTAGACCTATCCACTTTAACAAAGTCTGATAAGATGTAAAATTATCTTTATAAATTAATCTCAGCGCGCGCTCGTTTACTTTTTCTAGCTTGTTAGCGTTCCTGGTCCCGCAATGGTGCCAGACTTGGCTGCAATAATTAAAATAAGGCAAAATAAAGGCGCGGTAGAGTGCTTCTTTGGTCTTACAAGGTAAAATATTTTTTAGCCTATTCAGGGCATTCACTTGTCCTCCTACTTTACGACAAATATCCGCGATGTGGGCATCAAACTTGAGCCTGTTATCTAATGTAACACCTAATAATTTGATATCTTTAGAAATGGGAATCAGATTATTCACACATTTAATGTTTATATCATAATCACTTTTTCCCAGCACGAGAGCCTGGTACTTTTCAGGATTCGCCTTCATCCCATTTTGCTGGAACCAGTGCAGCGTGTTTGCTAGGTCTCTATTAATGTCCTCCTCGACAACTTGTGGGTTTGGATCCGCGGTGTGAATCTTCGTACCGTCTGCGTAATTCATAAACTTGCACCTTTCGATAGCAAAGATTAAATCATTCATAAAAATGTTAAATAATAGTGGTCCAAGAATAGATCCCTGTGGCACCCCCGCAGCCACGCCTTTCCAGTCTGAAAAGGTGTCGCCCAGCTTTACTCGCTGATACCTGGATGATAGGTAGCTAAACAAAAGAGCAACTGCTTTGTCTTCCATGCCATAGAACTTAAGCTTCTCCAAGATCAGTTCATGTGGCAGGCAGTCAAATGCCTTGCTGAGATCAATTGCTATCACAGCAATCGTATTGCGTTTATCAAGTTCCTCTTTCCAATATTCCGTTAGCGTTAATAATGCCGAAGGACAACCGTGGAACTTGCGATAAGCAAAAACAGAATCGTGAAAAATAGGCTCAAAATATTCTGTCATTTGCATGTGTATTAGCCTCTCAAACACTTTACCGAAGACAGGTAAGACAGTCACCGGTCTAAAGTTCTTTTTGTCCAAAACACTCTCTTTCTTGTATAGTGGCGTGATTTGACCATGCTTCCAGGTGTCAGGTACTTGCGATCTGCTAATGATAGTATTAATTAGTTTGCAGAGAGGTATTGCAATAGACCTTGAAGATGCTTTAACCGCTCTAGGAGGAATCAGGTCGTATCCTTGAGCTTTGTTCGGCTTAATATTCTCCAACACTGCTTTCACAATATGGTTGTTAGTCAGCTTAAATGCGAACGTGTCTGTTGTCTTGCCATTCTTGCTCGATGGAATTCTAAATACGTGTGATTGTTCTTTGAAAGCTGTATGGTTGTTTTCGATCAAGTCCCTTGTGATATTGCTGAAATATTCATTAAACGTTTGTACCACTTCATTTTGATCTTTAATGACTCTCTGTTCTTCTTTGAGAGTAATTAACTCATCTGGCGAACGATGCCTCAAATGCATAAAGGGCCTCAATGAACTCCAGAAATCCCTCGGGTTACCCGCGCTGAAGTTGCACAGGCGTTTGAAGTGTTCGATTATAGATTTACGGCGCATGGCAACGACGCGGTTCCTAAGACACCTGTACGCCTCCCAATCGACGGCTGCCCTCGTTTTGTAGTATCTGCGTTTAAGAGTGTTTCTCTTACGCATGGCTGATCTTATTTCTGGTGTAATGAACTTTGATTGTTCATAGGCGCCTCTAACATATTTTTTCTTCCTCAGAGGTGCGTGGTCGTCCAACACATTTGTATACATTTTCTCCCAAGCCCAGCAAATATCACTCACATCATCAAAAAGGTATGCAATGTCAAACGGCACGCGCTCTAGGTCATTGTTAAAAGCCTTCTCATCAAAATTCTTGAAACACCTGCTCTTTATGAATGCTGCTTTCGGTTTCATCACCTTCTTATCAAGAACTGCGTAAACCAATTTGTGATCGCTCAGGCCTAACTCCAACGTGCCCGCATGTAATGCAAATACTGGAGCATTCGTTGCAATAACGTCTAAACAGGACTCCTTAGTATGCGAAATTCTGGTCGGCTCCTTAATTAAATTCTCCAGATCGTAAACATCGCAAATGTCTAGCCAAGCACGTCCCTCTTTGCCATTGTCCGACGGATGAAGAATGTCGCAATTCAGATCGCCTAAACAAATCACGTTTGTTCGGTTTGACATCGCTACATCTAAAAATGCATGCATTTCGCTTGTGAAATTATTATTGCTTACTGCCGGTGGTTTGTAGACACACAATAGCGAGATATGTTGTTTGCCCGCCTGGATATCAACAAGAATACCCTCTACTTCGTGGCATTTCATTCGTATTCGGTAAGACGGTAAAGACTTTCGGATATACAGTATAATGCCCCCACCCCCTTTCTTTCTGTCCCTGCGGTAGACATCAAAACCTTTTATAGCGAATTGAGAGTCAGGGAATGTCCTGTCTATCTTTGTTTCCTGAATACATAAGATGTCGAAAGCCTCGACCCATTCAAGTATCTCGCTGAATTTTCCGGCCAGGCTGTTGATATTCAGACTTCCAATGACCAGGTTGTTAGTAAATGGTTTTAGAGTGTCCAGAATATCATCGCCAGTGTCGTTATCTAGCGAGATGGATGGATCTTCAGCCTCGGAAACCGTCGAATTAAAACTTACGTTCAGTGGAAGCTGACTCCACATACATTTTGGACAGACCCACATGTTGTCGCTCCCTGTGACTCTATGTTTCCACCTCGTAAAGTCCTTCGCTGATAATCCCGCACATTTTATGTGTAGCCTCTGAGAACACTCACTACATGGAATGGCACGGTGGTTTATAGCTATTGATCTTGAACAGGAGTAGCACTTCACCGTGGCTCTTTTACAACCACCACTCGGTCCAGGGTTGGGATTAATATCTCCAGAAAGCAATAAATGTTCCAGGTGAAAACCTGCCACGCACAAATTATTAGTTACTATTAGGTTGCCACGCACAAATTATTTTAAAAATAGTTTTAGTTATAGTGGCGCCACACTGTGGAATCGCCTTCATTATGAGGTTAGGCGCGCGGAGTCCTTGAGGTCGTTCAAACGAGATATCACCAAAGCTCTATAAGGCACGGCATTCACAAAAAGAAGTTTTTTAATATATTTTAGTTTATAGTTTACGTTGAGCAGTTATAATTTTTATCCTTTTGTACATAGCTGATGAATTTGCCCGTGGTTAAATAAATAAAGTTTCCCTCTAAGTTTCGCTATGTATGGCTATGTATGGCTATGTAGGGCTATGTAGGGCTAGGTATATCTATGTAAGGCTATGTAGGGCTCTAATGGCTATGTAGGGCTATGTATGGCTGTGTATGCCCATGTAGGGCTATGTAGGGCTGTCTATGACCATGTAGGGCTGTGTATGGCTGTGTATAGCTAGGTTGGGCTATGTATGGCTATGTAAGGCTATGTAGGGTTGTGTATGGTTGTGTATGGCCATGTAGGGCTATGTATGCCTGTGTATGCCCATGTAGGGCTATGTAGGGCTGTGTATAACTGTGTATGGTTAGGTTGGGCTATGTATGGCTATGTAGGGCTATGTATGGCTGTGTATGCCGATGTACCGCTATGTTGGGCTATGTAAGGCTATGTAGGGCTATATATGGCTGTGTATGCCCATGTAGGGCTATGTAGGGCTATGTAAGGCTATGTATGCCAATGTAGAGCTATGTAGGGCTGTGTATGGCCAGGTTGGGTTTAGTGTATGGCTATGTATAGCTATGTAGCACTATGTAGCGCTATGTATGGCTATGTATAGCTATGTAGGGCTATGTAGGGCTATGTATGGCTGTGTATGCCTATGTAGCGCTATGTACGGCTATGTAGGGCTATGTGAGGCTATGTAGGGCCATGTATGGCTATGTATGGCTATGGAGGGCTATGTAATGCTATGTATGGCTATGCATGGCTATGTACGGCAATGTATGGCTATGTAGGGCTATGCAGGGCGATGTATGGCTGTGTATGCCTATGTAGGGCTATGTAGGGCTGTGTATGGCTATGTATGGCTCTGTAGGGCTATGTAGGGCTATGTATGGCTATGTAGGGCTACATAGGGCCATGTATGGCTGTGGATGCCTATGTAGGGCAATGTAGGGCTATGTAGGGCTGCGTATGTCTATGTATGACTATGTGGGGCTATGTATGGCTATGTAGCGCTATGTATGGCTATGTAGGGCTATGGAGAGCTATGTATGGCTATGTATGGCTGTGTATGCCTATGTAGGGCTGTTTATGGCCGTGTATGGCTATGTAGGGCTATGTATGGCCATGTATGGCTATGTAAGGTTATGTATGGCTATGTATAGCTACGTAGGGCTATGTATGGCTATGTATTGCTATGTATGGTTATGTAGCGCTATGTATAGCTATATAGGGCTATGTATGGCTATGTGTTGCTATGTATGGTTATCTTTGGCTATGTAGGGCTATGTATGGCTGTGTATGCCTATTTAGGGCTATGTAGGGCTGTGTATGCTGTGTATGGCTATGTAGGGCTATGTATGGCTGTGTAGCGCTATGTATGGCTCTGTATGCCTATGTAGGGCTATGTAGGGCTGCGTATGGCTGTGTATTGCTATGTATGGCTATGTATGGTTACGTAGCGCTATGTATGGCTATGTAATGCTATGTAGGGCTATGTATGGCTGTGTATACCTACGTAGGGCTATGTATGGCTGTGTAGGGCTATGGTGGGCTATGTGGGGCTATCTTTGGCTGCGTATGTCTATGTAGGGCTATGTAGGTCTGTGTATAGCTGTGTATGCCTATGTAGCGCTATGTATGGCTACGTAGGGCTATGTGGGCTATGTAGGGCTATGTATGCCTATGTAGGGCTATGTAGGGCCATGTAGTGCTATGTATTGCTGTCTATGGCTATGTTGGGCTATGCAGGGTTATGTATGGCTGTGTATGCCTATGTAGGGCTATGTAGGGCTGTGTATGGCTGTGTATTGCTCTGTACGGCTATGTATGGTTATGTAGCGCTATGTATGGCTATGTATGGCTATGTAGGGCTATGTATGGCTATAAGAAATTGGATAAATCAAACAAGTTGATTAAGTAAGTTATATCACCGTAAGGTGAATGGGAGGTGCTGACGTTTCGAGCGTTAGCCCTTCGTCATTCGCTCCGACGAAGGGCTAACGCTCGAAACGTCAGCACCTCCCATTCACCTTACGGTGGTATAACTTACTTAATCAACTTGTTTGATTTATCCAATTTCTTGTGTCTCAATTTCCCACCGACGCAGCACCAGTTTCTTTAGAAACTATCCCCACAATACTATGTATGGCTATGTATGCCTATGTAGGGCTCTGTAGGGCTGTGTATGGCTGTGTATGGCTATGTATGGCTATGTATGCCATATATCATGTAATTAACCGTCCAAAAACTGAACAGTATAAAATATAACGCAGCTCACCTTATCTTCACGGCATTATGAATTTAAATAGATCGTGAAAAATCTTCACAATCACAGCAAATCGTCTCAAAATCAACACCTATAAAACAACTTCTCCAAAACGCAATGTTTGCAATCTTCCATGCCTCGATTTTATGTGACAAACTGTTGAGGTTGACTCATTTTTCGCATTGTGAGATTAACTCATTTTTCGCATTCTTATCGTTCTTGGAGAACGGATTTTTCTCTTCCAGTGTTACGACAAACTGTCGTGATTGACACACTATTTGCATTCCGATCGTTCTTAGTGGAAGAACAAAATTTGAAACTTCCGCTTTGTGCTTGCCTGTTATTAACGTGGCGCGCACGCGTAAAACGCAATCCGCTTGTCACTGTCAAGATTAGGGTTGCGGGCCTCTCTTGGAGTAGAAGGAAAATGGGGGTTCTAGGACACGTTTAAAAAAAAAAAAAATAAAATGTATTTTAAAAATTGCTAAAAATATTACAAAAATGAGGAAATTTTATCAAGAAATTATCAAGGATTTTATCAATGAAATTTAGTAGGGAAAATAAAAAATGAATTAAAAATGTATTTTAAAATGTAATTTAAAGATAAAAACAAAGTATTATTAAAAAGTATAAATGGAAGAGTTACAAAAGAAAAAAGTTGTGGAATTAATTGATGAGTCAATATTTGAGATTGATGATCAAAAGGAGGTTGATGAGTTAAAAAAGAAAAAAGTTGTAGAATTACGACAAATTGCTAAAGACCACGGTATTAAAAAAATTTCTGGGTTGTGTAAAGCTAGATTAATTGTAGTGTTGAGTAATGTACCAGAAATTATGGAGGAGATGCGAAATATTCAGAGACAAAGAATCATTCTTAATGAATCAATACCTGTGATTGATGATAAAACTATAAAACAACCCAATACTGAACCTGCTACTAATCTTACTCAATCTCCACCCGGAAAAAATATTCTAAAATCACAACCTACAGACACTATTAAACCTGAAACTATTAAGTATCATTATTATTGCATTCATAAAAGGCAGAAATCAAGATGTAAAGAGTGTGGAGGATCTCAAATATGTGAACATAAAAGAAATAAAGCTTACTGTAAAGAGTGTAAAGGATCTCAAATATGCGAACATAAAAAACAGAGAGCATATTGTAAAGAGTGTGGTGGGTTTCAAATATGTGTACATAAAAAACAGAAGTCATATTGTAAAGAGTGTAAAGGATCTCAAATATGTGAACATAATAGATTTAAGAAAATTTGTAAAGAATGTTGTACAAAAAAAGAATGTTATTAAGTTATATAACGCTTATCTGTGTTACATAACAAAAAAATTTATCTAAATCTTAAACTAAAAGTTATGGGTGAACCCTTAAGATCAAGTTTTTTCCATTCATTGTCTAATATGCTTAAATCAAAGTGGTTTATGAGGCTCTCATATTTTCGAACTGGAATTGTTGGATAATCCTTTGAGGGTATGTTTGCAAGTAGGTTTGATGGTGAGAGTTTCACAAGTTCTCCATATTTAGTGTTATTCATATATGACGACTTATTATCCACTATACTACACATAAGTCTCAACGGTTCCCTAATCTGTATATTTATGGGGTATAATTTACCAGGATTTATGACTTCAGGTATACCTAAACCAACTTGTAACCCTCTCGTAAGTTTTATTTTGGAGTTCTTATTGGAATAAAGATAGTCAATAGTATCAGTCTCAATTATTGTTATCTTTGACCTATCGGTATCATTAAGAAAGATCGATTGAATATCACGCAACGAATATGCACCGGGTTGTATTATTATGAGTGGTTGATTCTCATCATTAAACAATATCTGTTGATCCTTGAAATTAATCAATCTTTTGGTTTGTATATTACAATCTAGTAGCTGCATCTCTCGAAGATTTTTAAGCGGTGGATCTAAATAAATCCTAGTTTCAGACTCATACATGGTAATGCTTAACATTTTTGTTTGATTACAACATATTCATCTTTAAATTTCCATTGACGTAATCACATTCCTGAGCGACGTTAGAAACCGACCTTTTTAAAGTAAACATAAAATCTACTTTCAAACTTCAAATCCACTTTACATTTTCCTTGTTGCTATGTCGTAAAAGTATGCAATCTATTGTTCTACATGTGAACACTAATTTACAAACAATAATAATCACGTGAAATACTCATGAACTACCGAAATAGATACCACGCAAATACACTAGAGACAATTATAAATGCTAATATATTATCTTCATGTTGTGTGGTCACGTCCGTCTTTTCAGTCGGAGTTGAGGGTTTTGGTTTTGGTTTCGCTTCGGTTAGTAAAGGGTTTGGATTTGTATCGGCTATATGAGGTAACTTTATCTTTGAAGATCCTAAGTTATGACTTATTCCAACCTGTTTTGATTCAGTGTTTAGGGAATTATTTACTCCAAAATTCATATCATTACTCGCTTTCATAAGTTTGTTGTTAAAACCAGTCACACTTTCAGTGTTGATTATCATATTACTTGGCATTAACCATACACCAGGAGCGATAGCTAAATCAAGCCGTAATTTCGCTTCCTGTACAGCTAATTGATATCTTTGGATAGAACTAGAAATGTCATTCTCAATCACACTACTTTCAAATAAAGCCAAGAATTCTTGTTGAGTCTCGATCGCCCCACCACCATTACCATAAATCGAGTTTCTAGTGTTAACTTGCGCTCCCAATATACAGTAAACAAAAGCTTCTGCAGATCGATTCAATCTACCAAGTCCAGCTTTAGTGAGTCCATGCCCACTTGTTGGGATAAACCAAGCATATTTGAAATCAGCAAAGTCATCATTACGGATAAATGAAATTAAATTACCTTTTTCTTTCTTGCCACCTTCATCAGCAAATTTACCACCTTCACCGGGCCATTGATCTGCTTCATGATCGTAATTCCTTACAATATGTACATTTTGATATCCACCACCTTTTCCATTGTACCCTGCACCATAATCAAGGAATATATCTCCCAATCCACCGTTTCTACCACCTTTCCATCTAAAGTCTGAGTTTTTCGATATGTTAAATTCTACACACAAACGTTGATATGCAACTTTACTATATGGATTATTATTTATTACAAAGGGTTGCTCATCAGGTAAGGGAAGGCTTAATTCATACAATATTCTTCTTATTGTGAAATATATATAAAACTTTATAAAGCTGTTCACTACTTTAGGGTAATTTAGACTTTCAAAAGGACTTATACCACAACCAGATGTTGCACACCAAACTGCAAAGTTAAGTTGTTGTGGCCAATAATTCATATCAGGAGCATTCAACCATTTTTTACTCTGCTTTCCAAATTTGAATGTTACAACTTGAGATGTAAATATGTTTCTCATCTTTGCTGTGAATTTCTTCGTATTTGAAACGTATATATCCAGTGAGGTTAGCATTTTTGTTATATCACTTGTAAAGTCATCAAAATTAATAGCAGGTATTGGGTAAGATTGATTGGTTAGGGATAAACTCTTTGGGAAAGAACTCAATTCATCACCGTCCAAGCCTAAATCTTTCCATAAAAGTTTTTTCATACGAGGTGACAGGTCATCTATCCATGTTTTTCCAGTAGGATCATCATTTGACATTATTGTTATGCCATTAACTTTCCATCTAATGTAACCACCATACGGATCAGCTACAATTATGAATTTACTTGTATCAGCATTTGGATACTTATTTATGAAATCCTTGAATGTCATTTTATTACTTTTAGAATAAGATGAAAAGTCTTTAGATAACCTCTTTTCTAATACCAGCAAAACAATTACATCCAACATCAGTTCTCTCATATGAAATTTTTAATGTGCGGGAGTGGTTAACTCTTTTAATAGATCTGCGCGAACTTCTCTCCTTATTTGCGACATGTTTAAGTTTTTTTCTGTATCTTTCCTAAATTTTTGACGAACTTCTAGTTTTAGTTTTTGAAACTTTTCCAACTCTGCTAAAATTATAGAAAATTCTTGATCAGATATAACATTATCTTTCAAAGCCTTTGAAACCAAGTCGTTAATAGTGTTTAATTTTGATTTCGCTATAGAAGCAGTCTGTTCATGTTTACTAACTTTATGGGAAAGTCTTTTTGAAGCCGCACCGAACCCAACAGATACTCCACCACAAATTCCACCGACAACACCCAATGGAACACCAATAATAGCACCAAAACCGGTAAGAGAAGTTCCAAGACCACTTGCAGATAGAATGATTGAAATCACTCCACTGAAAACACTGATTTTTGTAAATATTCCTCTTGCTCTATTGTATTTTTTCCTTACATCTTCATAATGTTTAATTTCTCTCTCAAGATTTTGTAATACTTCACTTGATTTTTGTAGTCTAAAAATTGACTGGGTCAACATTATTATGCAATTGCGGATATATTTTGTTGTAATCCTCCATTTTGTATTTTACTGATCAACATGATATCTTTAAATGAATTCGGGTGGGTTTTCTTACCTTCGCTTCTTGTTTTTAAATTGCTCCACAAAATATAGAACTACAGCCATTATCAAAAGCCAAGCATTCTTACCTAAAAATCCAATAACCTCACCCGCTGTTTTGAATAGAAAGCTTACGATAGCTCCAACCATTCCAGGCAATATTTCGCCAAGTTTTTTACCAAGAGTTTTCAAACCATTACCAACACCTTTACCCAATGTTGTTAGGCCTTTAGAAAGATTAGAAAATATAACACCAATGATAACACCTACAGCACTCACAACAGCAAAGACTGTAAAACCATACTTTTTGAAGATAGCCTTTACACGATCTCGTAACGGTAGATTTTTAAGTATTTCATCATTTCGTCCCTCGATTTCACTTATTTGTTCTTGACTTAAAATTATCTGCTTTCTCGCTAGTTCCTGATATTTATTAACCTCAGTTTGTAAACGATCCCTACTTTGTTCTAACTTTGTTAAATTGCTCATCCCATCCTTATATTTGCCTATTTCATCTTTGTATCGTTTAATTTCATTCAAAAGTTTTTCAACCTCTGTTTTAGATTCTATCTTCTGTTTAACAGCTGCATCTAAATAGCTTTCAATTTCTGCGATTCTGGTTTGATGTTGTTCGATGATTCTACGCTTCTCTTTATCATTATCAATATATTGTTGTCTCTCCAGATCATTTGTTTCTACTACTGTTCTTAAACCCTCTAATGCATTAAGTAAATCCTTAATTTCTTTATTTTTTTCATTCAATTGTGATAAAATATCATCATTAGCTTCAACAACTTCTTCCGCTTTTTTACCCAGAGCTTTCATTATAGTGACAGGGAGTTTTTTATTAATATCTCCATTCGCATTGAATAATTCATGCCATGTTTCATTTACTCCTGGTTTTCTAGGAATTGCGACTTCGATTTTACCCCACTCACTATATTTGAAAAGAAAACTAGGTTTAGCATTTGGAAATTTATTTAAAATATCTCTCCACACTTCATCTTTTTCATTTTCCATATCCAACAATGGATCAGTTTCACTAAATGAAGTTTCTGCCACCTCATAATCATCAGGGTAAGGTGGAATAGCGGTTGATGTTTTTGGTGATAAATAAATTGTATCATCGTTGCCCCCACCATCATCATCTTTTGATTCATTTAGTTCGGTTGGATCCAAATCTTCTGGTACTTCTGGTAATTCTGCCATGATTTTTTACCAATTAGTAAGAAATCTTTAGACCGATCACACACTTTTAATAAAAGAATTTACTAACTAAATAACCTAATGACAACATACCAACACCAACATATGCTATTTCCCCTTTCTTTTGATTGTCACTAGGTCTATAATAATCCGCAAATTTTGGTTCATGCATTTGACTGTACAAGTTAAAAGCTTCATCTGTATTCGAAATATTTTTTGAAGCTTGGTATTTATCATCTTTTTGTTGTACTTTCCAATCAATGAGTTTCTGTCTTTTTTCCTGATATTCTGCATAATCTTTTTGATATTTTTCTAATGCCTTATCGTGTCGTATTTTTTCTGTATCTGTTTTATCCCCTGAGAGATATTTTGCAAGATATGAACCACCAACGAATGTAGTTGCATTCAATATAGCCCCTCCAAACATCATTGCTATTGCTGCCATATTTTAATTTGGTAAAATCTTTTGATCCTCTAAATATGTTTTTAGGTACATACTACCTGCTAATACAGCTACCCATTTAGCATAGTTTGTAATACTTGAGGAGGGATCGTTCATAAATGATTCTTTCATAACCTTTTTAGCTACATAACCAACACCAGCTGCTAATCCGATAAGGACTGCAGAATCAGTAACAGTTTTCACAAGTTTGTTTTCGGTTGACATAATTTTTTACTGTATCAGTAAGAAATCTTTAAATCACATCATACACACACATTCATATCATTCCCATTTTAAGAGTTGGTTGAGGTTGTGGTTGGGAGGGTTGTGGTATAGTAATATTTTGGGGTGGAACTTTAGTAGGAACTTGAGATAAATCCACTATCCTATTTTTATAATATCTCATAAACATGTCAAATGCTGTAAACCCTATTCCTACAATGGATAATACAGTGGTAAAAGATAATTCTGGAAGCCATGCTTTAGATTCACCATCTTCATTAGTCTCTTCTTCTTCCTGTTTCATTTTTTCTTTACGTTTCATTTCCCTAGCTAATGCTTCTTTTGCTTTTTTATTATATTCAGCTAATTTCTTACCAGCAGCAACCTTTTTAGGATCTTTCTCCCTCTTTTTTGAAGTATTACCTCCGGTTTTTTGCTCTTCTTTTGGTGGATCTCTAGTGATTTGTTCAACAACTTCTTCGGACATTATTTTACATATCATTAAGAAATCTTTAAATCAATAGACAGTATCATACCCGTCGGCAGCCTGCTCAGTTTTATCGGAATCATCTATATTTTTATTTGAAACTTGTATTTTACCTATTTTAACATGTTTGCCAACCTGAAATAGTCCACTAGCAAGTGCCGCCAATCTTCCTGCTTTCAATGCTAATAGACCTAAAATGTTTGTTAGTTCACGATTAACCAAATCATCATTCTTCAAATCATCACAAAGAGATTCTATATCATCTACAGGAACTATGTAAGAAATAATTTTAGAAATTAATTGAAGAGATGAATCCACTAACCCACCATTAATTTTCTTACCTAATACTGCCCGGTATCGATTAAAATATTTTTCAACATCTTTTACTGATAATTTTTTTATATCACCCAAACTCATATCAACACCTAAATACTCTTTTGTAGTCCCAAGAGCTGCGAGAATATTTAGTGATTCTTTTTTTATTTCAAATTCATTATCAGCATTATCTTTTACCTCAGTCTTTTCTTCTATATAATCTTCAATTTCTGTCATCTTGCAATTTTCTTACCTACAGTTAGGTCTTTAGACTTGTAATAAAATCACTGATTTAGATGATAATATAGTATTAAAAGATAGCTCTGGAATCCAATTAACCCTAATAAACCTACAAATTTTATAAGTTCTCGATCAATCAACTTTTCCAACTCATCTTGGCACGTCTCATAATTATAATCATCATCATCTTCAAATTCATTATTACTCCTTTCGTCAGTCATCTTTTGTGATAATATACGGATTATTTTTAAACCACTTCAGGGATCTCCAAATAACAATTAAATGGGTAACGTAAAGATAAACAAAGTCTAGAATATTTTTCAGTTTTTAATAATTGCACAAATTTTTTGCATAATTCATAATCCAAATCACCACCATAATCTTCGAAAAACATCTTCATACCTTTTTGTGATGGATTATGGAATGAAACAACACAAGCTACATTTTCACGGAATGGTTTTGCTATCGATGTTAATTGCTGAGTGAGAACCCACACTGATAAACCATGATGTCTTCCAGAGAATGCTAAATCAATAAACTTGTTTGATCGTTTCTTCAGATCACTCGAAACAGCACAATCATCTAAAATTATTAGTGTATTTGTTCCAGAAAATAAAGTTTGACAATCAGTTAATAACTCGTTAATCTCATCAATGTTACTAGCATCTGGTGATAATACAAAGAAACGTTTATCTCCTCGGGCAAAATTATGATATGTTTTATTTTTAGAATAAGTTGGACATATTAAAACAATGAATTCAAACAATTTTCTGAAGGGACCTCGAAGCTGATCAATGATGTACTTTGTCTTTCCACAATTTGTTGGGCCAGTTATAATGCAGTGAAAAGGAATTTTATCTCGTAATTCTTCCATCTTTTAACTAATACATGATTGATCTTAAGTTTGAATTCATAACCTCCATTAAAGCATCGGCTACAACAAACATGTAACAAGTCATAATACCAGACCCACTAACTTTTCTTTTCATTTCTATTTTTACACCATCTTGTGCATTGTTTAAGGCTAGACCCCCTCCATGAATACTATTATCTGGGTTGGTTCTTAAATCTATCCACAGAGCAAACTTATCATCATAAAAATTCTTTTCATTCACCGACCAACGGGAGGAACCACTCTCCCTTACAAAACGTTTCTTTACCGACTCCCAAAGATCTGATGGAACCATTCCCTTAGAGTAGAAACGATTTGGGACACCATTAACATCGATATTGATTGAGGTGATACCTGGATTAAAAAAATTCTCGGAATCTCGTGCTCCTCCGGTGTATGGTAATGTAAACAAAAATAATATCCCTGTAATTGACCTTCTAGGTAGATTAATATGTTGGTTTATAACACTATCAGTAGGTCTGGATATGGTGAAAGTTTTGTGTAGAGTGACATTTTCATAAAAGAATCCTTTTCCAACCTGATAAGCTGCCTGCGCCTCACGAGCCAAGTATTCGCTTGATATACAAGAATATTCCAACTCAAGGTTTGTGATTTTATAAGTTGGAGGTTTGGTTGTATCGGAATAAACAACAATATCACGAACTGGAGCAAGTGTAATCTCAAATATTAGTTGATGATCTAGCGCCTTTGGATAGAAAACCCCGTGATCGTTGAGAATAGGATGGTTTAGTGGGATATGATACTTGGTGTTGTGTACTACTGCAAGAGCTACTTCCTTAGCATCTTCGTCTACCTTATCACCCGCATTTGTCCTTAGCTTCCTCATGTTTACAGAAGAAATACCGTGCCTTAATCTATCCTCCCGTTCTTCATCTGTTAAGAATAATTCATGGTAGGTTTGAAATAGATCGTATCTTTGAGTATCCTGTAATGTTTCACCTCCAAAAAGAACCCTGAGTCTGGATACAAGGTTACTACCTACATTATTTACGAGGGTGTTATTTTCATGACCATCAACAGTCAAGTTAAATACTAGAGATAAACTTCCGGGTACAAGAACTAAATTCTGGGTAAGTTTTGGAATATTTATATATAGTGTTTCTCCGGGATCAGCGGATGATGGATTTAGTGTAATTCTGTTCAATATTGATTCTGCTTTCAAACCTAATGGCTCTCTTGGAATCCTGTTTGGGTTAATTTTTTCAGATATAGTTTGTGACATATTTTATTTTAAGGAGGGGATGGGTAATCTTTAAATGAGTAACGAAAGCATGTTATCAAGGATATATTATTCAACTGATGGATATTGGAAAGGATATTCTGCAATTCCTAAATTAGCTGAAAAAGCAAAAGTAAGTGAATATGTAGCAAAACAATGGTTAGAAAAACAGGCAATATGGCAAATATATCTTCCACCTCCAAAATATATACCTAGACCACACTGGACTGTGGATAAACCGAATCAGATTCACCAAGCAGATTTATTATTTTTACCACATGATAGAGTTGGAAGAAAAACATATAAATACGCATTAGTTGTGGTTGATGTAGCCTCAAGATACAAAGATGCAGAACCATTAACCTTAAAAGAAAGTCATGAGATATCTAAAGCTTTTGAAAAAATATATTCCAGAAAAATGAAATATCCTAAAACTTTGATTGTTGATCCTGGAAGAGAATTTATGGGTGAGGTTGGTAAACTCATGAATTATCATAATGTGAAAATACAAAGAAGTGAAGCTGGAAATCATAGAGCTCAGGCATTTGTTGAAAGAGCAAATAGAACATTAAGTGAACGATTATTTAGTCATCAATATGCACAAGAAATGATTAGTAATGAAAGGTCTAGAGTATGGGTGAAACGATTACCTGATATTTTGAAAACTTTGAATAATACACCTACTAGAATAACTGGTAAAGAACCTGATAAAGCTATAAAAATGAAAGAGGTTGATATTGAACCTAAAAAGTATAAGCGAGTTGTTGGACTTGATGAGGTTAGGTTGCCAATTGAGGGTAAAGTTAGATACTTACTTGCTCCTGGTGAACTTGAGGGTGGAGAACGAAGAAGAGCCACTGATCCAATTTGGAGTATTAAGATTTATGATATTTCTAAGAGTGTGGTTTCATCCAATCAACCAATTTTATATTATTTAGTAGATGGTCCTAGGCGTGGTTTTGTGAGGGAAGAACTACAGATTGTACCTTATGATACTGAACTACCACCCGATTCTGTTTTGAAAAGATAATGTCCGATAGCATAAGTATGTATTCCATCTTTACAAATTATTCTCTTATCATCATCAGCAGATAGTGCAACTTTATTAATGGTTTCAGTATAAACATCATGTAAGTGACTTCTCATTACATTCATCTTTCTCATATGCTGTTTTCCAGTGAATAGACAATCCTTGTAATTATTGTGACTTATTGTCTTTTTTAAAACGGATGCTTTTATCCCCTTATCCTTTTTTATCTCTTCACCACCATCCATCAATATAGAGTATAGCTTTGGTCTTAGACCAACAAATTCAATTATCTGCTTACCCCCACATTCATCTTTAAACTTACCGATTAATTTTTTGTTTACACCAGTCTCAATACCAGATGGGTGGTTTTTAGGGTAATTACTGGTGTCAAACATTTCTCTAACATCTAGACTAATATCCTTATAGAAATCCTCTGTCTCTATCTCATATACAAGGCTGTCTGTATCTGTGAATAACAATTTAGCCTTTCCCCATATTTAGGTTTGATATAATTATAGTGAAAATCATACATTACTGTTTTGCTTAAATCTAGAATGCACATTCCTAAGTAAACAGGTTTATTGAATTTTATCTTTTTTTTCTTCATATGAATAGCTGCTAAATTTTCAGAAAAGATAGTACGATGTTGATAATTAGGTTGTTTTATTAATTTTCTAGCATCTTTTTCATTTGTAACTAATCTAATGTCTACCCTATTTCTAATGTTTTCCATTGTTTTACCAAAGACAGAGTTATTCATTAACTTGAAGAAATCTTTTTCAAAGTCGTTATTTGCTTTTGATGTTAGATTAGTATTCAAGTCAATGTATGGCTTTAACCATGTAGACTCTTTGAATGTAATACCTCTATGAATCTTTGTGATTTTTAATCCTAGACTTTCATAAAGTTTCAAGGTCTCACGGTGAACAACATAATTTTTCTTATTGTTTAGGTTTGGAATCAGTTTCTCAACCCCATTAACCTTAATTCTCTCTGGAGCTAAAGGATAATCATTATGTAAATCATGTAGGTGATGAGGATATTCTAAATCAACCTCTAATATACAGGGGATATTTTTCCAGTTTTTAATCTCTTCTTGATCAGTAATCCATCTAAAACCATGAGTAGGTAGTGGTTTACTCATTGCTTCACCATATAAGTTGTTTCTATCAAGATATGCAATATACTTTGTTGGTTGGTTTTTATTATATTCTTTCATGTATGGGTTGTTAGCTTTTGCATATCTAGTAGAAATCTGGGATACACCTCCTCTAATACCTCTCTCAAACATAAGTAGCATGTTGATATCAGTTAACAACTCCAAATTCACTTTTGTCATCTTTAATGTTGCATCCCAAGCTAGTCCAGGTGCTGTATAATAGTGAGCAGGATCTAAACCATAATTCTTTTGACAAACATCTCTAAAATTCTCGAATACATCCATTAAAAATAGTACGTCTGACACAAGATATAGATCATGATAATCCCTCATTGTTTTCATATTAAAAGTTTTCCATACCTTTTTTGCATGTTGATAGTCATCTTCTGTTATATGTTCGTCGTTTAGTAATGAATAGAATGCATCCTTTTGTGGAAGTTTAGTTTCATTTAGTTTATCAAAGCTATCAAAGTCGTCATATGGATATACACCTTTTCTCAACATTAAATACATCTTATCTCCAAATTTCTTTTTGGTTTCAGTTAATTTCTCATCTTTTGGGGAAAGACACTTACTTTTTGCTAATAAACAATTTTTACATTTTTCACAATTACCAATACCTTTATACTGAACAATCTTTTCATCTTCTATGTATCTCTTCATACAATCCCATGGTTTGCAAGCCTTACACTTTCCACATTTTGTAAGATTATCAACTAAACTACTAAGACTGGTTGGCATAAATTTGAATGAATCTATGAATCTAAGATCCCACTTTACTTCTCTTTCCTCACCTTCTTTATTTGTAAATTTATCAAGTACAATCTGTTTTGTAAAAGAAATATATTTTTCCTCATTATTAGGTATACAATCTACTTTACCTTTTGTTATACCAATATTCTTAATAAAAAGATGTGAGTCATATCCTGATAGGTTGTGAAAGATAATTGGTATGAAAAATTTTGTAATTTTATAGTTTAAGTTACATTCACTATGAGCTGCTCCTCTATACTTTCCTGTATAGTGACAGTGGTCTTTTACCTTATCTTTTTCCAATAATTCACCCTCACATATATGACAATTAGTAGCATTTTTATGGTTGAATTTTTCCCTTTGTGTCATCCAATTCAATTTCTTGTTAGGTTTGATATTTTTGTAAATTTCTCCAACATCCTTTTCTAATTCTTCTATAAATTTTTTTCCCACATCTTCATCAGGGGATTCAGCGGTGTATTGCCTAATAACAGTTTCATAATTTTTATCAAAAAACTTTATTATATAACAGTATCCAGATGGTTTGTGCTTTTGATATTGTTTAGTAAAGCTTTTAATTTCATCTGGAGAACATGTGTGTATTTTAAATGTAAAGCTCTCAAAGTCTGCATATACAACAAAGGGTACTCGCATTTTTTTGTAATAATTAATGAATTTAATATATTCAGTATTTCCATATTTATCCAACGGCATTTCACTCCTAACAGGTTCGTTTTCCATGCAATATAGTTTATGATTTTCTAATGTTTCCTTTTTATGAGTATGATAAAGACACCTATAACATGTGTAAATCCTAGCTTTATGTTTAGTAACTTGTGAAACTACCAATCCGCTAAAATTAGTTATCAAACAGTAGTGGTTTGTTTCGTCGTTTGATATTAGAAGTAAGTTTATCAAATAACCGCTTTCTTTATCACTTATTCTTAGAGGGTATACTCCACATTTATCATCATCATCATCATCATCATCATTATATCCATAGACATTAATCGCGTAGTAGGGGTTTTGCTTTTCAAACTTATCAATATCTTTCCATTCAGCAGGAAAATTTATTCCATCCCAGTTCAACTTCTCTTCATTCTCTAAAAGTTCTTTATTTACCCTCTCCCGGTGAACATCTCTGGGATAAGCACCTTCTGTTACTGCATGTTTAAAGCACTTTTTATCTTTTTCATTCTTAGGGTTAACAATTGACTTTTTGTTTGCTAAAAATTTTGGTAATGGGATATAAGAACTTCCTAAAAGTGGTTCAAATGGGTCAATTTTTATATCAAAGTATTCCACATTATCAAATACCCAACCAGAACCATTTTCTGTAAACCTCTTAAAAACCTCAAGTTGGTGGTTAGTCATCACATCGAATAAGTTAGATAAATCAGTTGACTCTGTTATCGTTTCTGGTTGTTTAGTATGAAATGGGGGTGATGCTTCATCAAAATTTAGTGTATTAGGATTCTCTTTTATAAATTTACAGACAATAATAAATTTCACCTTTAGTGGTTTCTTTTGCTGATTAATTAGATCTATAACTTTTGGTTTGATTTTTTTCATAAATGTCTTTTCATCATACCTTTTATTACCATATATCCTGTATGTTTTCAGATACCCATCAAACGCCGTTTCTTGTTCTATTGGGGTGAAATCTTCTTCTTTTTCATATTCAGTTGTAGGTTTTTTGAAAATTCTTTTAAATCTTTTCTTCAGACTTTCTTTTGGAGTAAAGCGTTTTCTTATTTGATCAGCCTTTTCATTCGAATTTTCTTTTTGATTTAAGCGTTCAAATATTTTGTTAAACTTTTCCTTCATACTTTCTATTCTTTTGTCTACAATCTTTTTAGGAGGTTCTGGTACATAAGATAGTATCCAATCTGCGAACTTGTTAATATCTTTCATTATTGGTTCGACAACTTTACTTTCCAAATTTTTAATTGGTATGGTTGCAGATTTTGGTTCTGGTTTTGGTTTTGGAGGTTTTAAAACTCTAACATTAATTTTAGGTATTGGCTCGTCAAGAATGATTCTTTGTCTCTGAATATTTCGCATCTCTTCCATAACTTCTGGAATATTACTCAACGCTTCAATAAGTTCGGCTTTGAGTTTTAATTTAGAAAATCCTTTACCAATATGTTCTCGAGAAATTTGCTTCAATTCCACAACTTTTTTCTTTTGTAACTCTTCCATTTATACTTTTTAATAATACTTTGTTTTTATCTTTAAATTACATTTTAAAATACATTTTTAATTCATTTTTTTATTTTCCCTACTAAATTTCATTGATAAAATCCTTGATAATTTCTTGATAAAATTTCCTCACTTTTGTAATATTTTTAGCAATTTTTAAAATACATTTTATTTTTTTTTTTTTTAAACGTGTCCTAGAACCCCCATTTTCCTTCTACTCTTGGGCCCGCAATAAACGAATCCAACGAAAAGCTCATACTTAGCGATCGATCGGTAACAAATCACTTCAAATATTTTTTTTCAATAACAAATCGACTTCCACCTCGCAAATGAGAGCAAATTCATTCAGACGTGACCGATGACATTTCGCCGCCGTTCTCACTGCCGGCGGCAAATTGCGTTGTAATTTGCAAAACAAAGCGGTTCTCCGCTAATACTGAACCAAAAATTTCGTTTAAACGCTCATTTTCAAGCTTGTGAAATGAATATCAATAATAAACCGATATTACCTTTGCCACTAATGAGCGAAACGTTTTTCGGTGGAAAGAGTTGAAAACCCGAGGTGACATATTTTTCGCAATCACCACGCTTCACAGAACAAAAGGATACGCACTTGAGGGACAATAATTAAGCCCCATTGTTCAATTCTTTTGAAATACATCCACTGAATCGCCGCCCAAAAGTCACAAGTCCTATTCATTCGTCTGAGCCTAATAATTACGAAGATACTCAGCCCTTTCATCGGAGCAAACTCGACAATAACTCGAAGCTTGCCGACAGGTCAATTTACGAGCCTTCCGTGTCAATTAGCCAGCGGTATACCCCATTTCTGAACAACACATTTTTAAAAACCGTGCCTGTGTTGTAATGTTCACTAACCTGGAACCACTATATGATGCTTACACCACGTACCTACCCGCTTGTCCACGACAACCGCTGGACACAAACCCCCTCAGGTGATTGTTAGAGGTAACGCAATCTCGATCGCAGAGACACGAAGAAAAACGGTCGCGACAAAATAACATCGAACTACGGTAGGTCATCTTCAGGTGGTACATTACGACGAGAGCCGATGTTACCGGAAGTCGGTAATGAAAAACGAATTTGGATATTGCGAAACGGACTGAGTCACGCCATTCAACAACATTTTGTTGTATGCAATTCCGTATAAGTTTTTCGCGCCTTTCAGTAAGTTGTGACTGACTTGGAATGAAATTCGAATTTTGACAAACTTCAGTAATATCATTCACGGAATAGGTCAAAATTTTCAAGCACAAATTCCACATCAGTATTTACAGAAGTAACATCGGCTTATGATAGATATCGGTTATCGGTCCACCGCGGTTATCGAGGGCAAAAACACATCTACTTAAGATAGGTAGTTTTTGTAGCTAACACCAACCTACGGTAGGTAGTTTTTAAACCTAACATCTACCTACGATAGGTAGTTTCTAAACCAAACATGGACCTACGGTAGGTAGTTTCTAAACCTAACATCGAAATTGACTTTGTTTTTCCCCTTGTCATTTATTTGTGTTCATAGAGGTTTTATTAACATCCACTGTTAGAAGGCATCGCGAGGTAGGTAAAATTGAAAAATTAAACAAGACTTACCTGTAAGTTGAAGTTTGATTGGAATTCTATGAGTCACCTACTGCAACAAGGGATCACATGAGATTGCATCACGCATGCGCACGTCAGTTTTTGAAGCTCGAATGTGGATGTCGTAATATTGCAGCAGTGTAGGTAGCATCATTGTTATCGTGGACAATAAACATAACTGCTGTGTAAGTGGCCAATGTGTCAATCAGTCAAACAACATTGGCTTGGGTTGGGTAAATGATCCCATGGGTGGGCATGTGATCCCTTGTTGCAGTAGGTGACTCATAGAATTCCAATCAAACTTCAACTTACAGGTATGTCTTGTTTAATTTTTCAATTCTATTTCGTCACCACTGCCACAGAGATCCCATAAGACTTTAAGGCCCAGACATACCCATGAGAAAAGGAACAATATAGAGTATAACACAACTGAAATTTAATTGCAATTTAGGTACAAGACAGCAATAGAAACAATAACAACTGGCATGAACATGTACAGTATGCCATGGATGCATTGAAAGAACCTAATCATTGTCAGACAACCAGTAGTTCGTAAATTCAGCTGCATTTAAGCAGTGTTTAACACAGATGTGGCAAAACCACCAGTCTCTTGAGAGGGTTTGTTGTAAAATCTATCAAATGTTCTTTCTGAAGACCAGCCACCTGTCTCTAGAATTTCCTTGATTGGAACACATGCTGACTTAGCTTTTGATGTGGCTGCTGCTCTTGTACTGTGAGGTTTAAAGGTGTTGATATCAATACCAGCACTGGCCATGACAGAGTGGATCCACCGTGATATGGTGTCTCTGGAGGCTTGGTGATGTGGTTTCGTGTGTGTGACAAAAAGCTTGGTTTCAGTTCCTCTCAAAGAGGTTGTTCTCTCTAAATAGGCTTTCAGGTGAGTAAATACACAAAGCGATGAATCTAAAGGGTAGGCGTGCAAAAACCACTGAAGGCACCTTGTAGCCTGGTCTGCTCTGTTTAATGTGCTCTGGTAAAGCAAACTCAAAGAAGGTTTCCCTTTCTTTCATAAACTGAATGTCTAACATAGGAAGGCTTTGTCCCCTTTGTGCAGAGACAAGTGCAATTAACATTGCTAGCTTAAGAGTCAACAACTTAAGACTTGATTCCGCTGGTTTAGGCAACGATGAGAAGTACGTCAGAACTGGGTTCACATCCCATGTAGTATGGTATCGTGGTATAGGTGGGTTGTCTTATAAATGCCTTTCACGAAGCGGCATACAATCGGGTGACTCCCTATGCTCACATTGTTATTCGGTAGAATGATGGCTGATAAAGCACTCCTTGCAGTGTTTATAGTTGTGTATGAAAGTCCTTGTTCGTGCAAGCTGACTAAAAAGTCCAACACTGTGTTTAAAGGAGGATCGTATGAACTGACTTCCCGTTTAGAGCAAAATTCATGCCATCTCTTTATATATATGACGTGTACTGTTTCTTGGTACCAGCTGTCCAAGACTGTAGGATGATGTCGGTAGCTTTGTTTGAAATTTCTCTCTGTTGGAAGGATTTCCTGAGACTTTGCAGGCCATCAATTGCAGTCGTTTGCTGAGAGGGTGAACTGCATTGCTGTGAGGCAGAGTTAGAAGCAAGTCGAACTGAGGAAGGACTAATGGCTGATCCATCAGAAGGTTTAGTAGAATGGTGAACCAAGGTTGTGTTATCCAGATTGGGACTACGAGAACTCCTGTTGATTGGTCCTGTTCGATCTTCTGTAAGCAGGTTGCAATGAGGCTGAATGGAGGGAATGCATAAAAGCAGTGAGGTATCTAGTCCATGAGAAAAGCATTAATAAACTTTGCCCCAGGGTCAGGTCTCCATGATACATAAAGAGGTATTTTAAAATTAAGGCTGGAGGCAAATAAATCAATATCGAACATGCCCCAATGTTCTTTTATAGTATTAAAAACCTCCTGAGACAAGGACCATTCAGTAGACCCTTTAAGCTCTCGAGACTCTTTGTCTGCCTCAGTATTTTGAGATCCTGGAACATGAGTGGCACTGAGCCAGATGTTGTGGTTAATGCACCATTCTCATATCAAAGGTGCCTTGCTATTGCATGTCAGTGATTTAATGCCCCCCATTACAACGGTGTATGCTACAGCAGTGGTGTTGTCAGACTGGACAAGAATATGTTTCCCAGTATAGGCACTGCAAAGGGATTTTAGGCCCATCAAGACAGCTTTCGTTTCAAGATAATTAACGTGACAGTTCCGCTCCTCAAGGCTCCAAAAACCCCCAGTAGAAATGTCTCCACAAACTGCTCCCCAGCCTAAATTTGATGCATCTGTAGTCAAAATCAGCTCAGGGTTTCCATGGCTTATTGCTCTGGAGGAGGTTAAGACATTGTCCACCCACCATGTTAGTTCTGTCCTAGATCGGAGAGACAAGGTCATAAGGGAATCAAACTTTCCCTTGCGTTCCCGCAATGCAGAAATTTTATCACGTTCCAAGTGTCTGTACTGCAACTCTGCAAATTCTACAGCTGGAAAGCTTGATACAAGAAAGCCTATAACCTGGGCAACAGTGCAAATAGTGACTGTGTCCTGGCGTAGCAAATCTTCACAAGCAGATTTGACCTTAATTCCTTTGGCATCAGTGAGAGTGACCGTCATAGTGACACTGTCCAATACAAAACCAAGAAATGCTATTTTCTGTTGGGGTTGGAGCACTGACTTCTCAGGATGTACAGTAAAGCCAAGATCATTGAACAGGTTAACAGTATCCTCAATATTACGTTGACATGAAATAAAAGTCTGCCCAATAAGTAAGGAGTCATCGATATGTCCCATACAGGTATGTCCAAAGGAACAAAGACAGGCATAGACTGGTTTAAGGATTTTTGTAAAAATCCTTGGGGCAGATGATAAACCATTAGGTAAACAAGTGAACTGGTAGTACTTCCCTTTCAATTCAAACATAAGGAATTTCCTGTCTTCTGCAGCTATGGGGATGGAATAGTAAGCATCTTTAAGATCAACCGATGCCATGAAACATCCTAGTCGGATAGGCTTAAGGGCAGTGCGGAAAGTATCCATTTTAAAATGATGGTAATCCACGTATTCATTTAGTGGCTTCCAATTTAAATTAAGTATCAGCCTATGCGTACCATCCTTTTTAGGACGGATAAAAATATGTGAAATAAAATCGTCAGGCCCTTGTTTGATCAACATAATAACCCATTCATTCAAGAGTTTGGCAATTTCTGCATCAATAATCAGGGTCTCAGTTAATGAGAAATGGATTTTATTAGGTTTTACCATCTGAGTTGGATATTGGCCCTCAAACTCTATATGATGACGTTTTATGGCATCCAAGATCATTGGGTCATTAGTCAATGATTCCCAATTTGACAGATGGTTTTTCACTTGACCTGCTCTAAAGAGTTGAGTCTCTTGTGCAGGTTTTCAATGTTAACACTTGTAAAACGATTATTTTCCTGTACTGTAGGTGCCACTGGGTCTTTTGAGTATTCTTTTGGTTGTTCTACCTTGTATGGGTTGATGCCCGGCCGTGCCCTAAAAAAGGGCGACGCTTGAACGCATTGAAACGGGAGTTTTGTGGCCGATCATATGGTTTAGGGCGGTGGTTCTTAAATTTCGAGGCTCTGGCTGCGTAGCTTGAGCCATTGGAAGCTTTCTGCATTTGTTGTCCCACTCTCTTCACCTCAGACATTTCTTTGAGGTGCTTTGATAAATCATCACCAAATAATTTGGTTGACGGTTTTATTTCCTCCTTACACAATCTCGTGTAGGGTGGGTTTAAGTCGGGCTTGATTATTTCCCGTCTTTTCATGTTCAGCTTCCAATTTGCATGGCCAAAGAGGGCAATGCTGTCCATCACGTGAGTTAGGATTTCCCGCGCGTCACCATTCTTCGCGCTGTGAATATCCTTGAATAGCCGGTCGGCTAGAATTGTTAGAGAGGATAGCCCATGAATAAGAGGCTCCTGGAAACGCTGAAAAACCAGGTCTACAGTCCTGTTCTTTCTGGACAACAGGCCCCAAATTTCTTCATTCACGGTAGTTAAAGAGAGGCATTTGCAATTTGCAGGCGGAGGATATTTCTCGCCTCTCTCTTTCACTGATTCTGGTGCGAGTTCACCGGTTAGAATGTTGTCTACAAGACCAGCTATTTTCTCCTCAATGGCAGGAAATTTCTTGCTATTTGGTAATTTGTCGGGTTTTGGCTCTGAGTCAGAGCATGTGCACGGAGCAGAGAGCACAGTTGTGTTTTGGCCGTTGCTCGAGTCGAGCAAGTTTTCCGTGGCCGCGTGTAAGTCGAGTGCACGAGAATCGTCTATCTCATCCGGTTCCGAACTATCATCACCAGCAACTGGGTCAGTTTGCAGGAGAAGATCTTCTTTAAGGCTGTTGAAAGCTTCTGTTTGAGCCATGGACGCTTGAACAAGTTGCTTCAAGGAACCTTGTAGTCCTTGTAGAACGCTCGACATATCGGGCGAGTCGGCATTTTTTGCTTTGCCATTTGTATCTTCCGATACAATTTCCGCCATCTCCACTCCAATGTTATTGTCGATGCTAATTCTGTGTAACAGGAGATGTTTAAACGAAGTTCAGGAAGAAAATAATCCAATTTTCATTCAGCAAACGTTTTTGCTCCCATTTGAGGGCGCGAAGCGATTAGCACTGACGTGCGCATGCGTGATGCAATCTCATGGGATCCCTGTGGCAGTGGTGACGAAATAGAATGCAATATTATGCAGTCCTGATAAGGTAGTGGTGAACCTACGCAGGAGGAAAGGACTATATCAGTCCCATTTTTAGGCTGCTAGTACCTTTTTCCATAAAATTGAACAACATAACAATATTTTAAATTCACGCACAAGACGTCAACTTTTTTGGAACCTTAGATCACAATAAAGATGCAGGCGGTACTGGGCCCAAAAAGTTACCGGGGGTCGGGACTTTTGAGAAATTGATCCCTGGTTGGTAAAAGAAATCATTGCCCTGTTTTTTGTTCTTAAGGTGTCGCCAATCCGGTAAGATAGCTTTTGTTAGAAATAATAATTCTCTATTAAAAATATGTACCTTAAATTTGGGAAACATCATTTCTTCACACACGATTATCTGAGCTGGACAATTCAGTGTTGTTTGGTGGGTTTTATAACTTTTCACTGCAATTCCATGATCTCCAAATTGCAACTGCCGGTAATAAAAAGAAAACATTTTCAATCAAATTACTCATCGTTCTACTATAAACGTTTTATTTGTGGTTTTCCCTTTTCTTTTTTTGTTTGTTATCCACTTTCAAAGCGGTGTTCCGGTCCTTGCCCTGTTGGCAATCATATACAGCTGTACCCAGTATCATGAATGGAACACCATCGAACTCAAGCCTTCGCCCGCTAACTGGCTGTGGATCCTCCCATTCCGTGTGCGCTTCTAAAAGATAAAGAGATGGATATGCCGTTCAAAACCTAATATACGTATATGTAGGCATATAAACCATAACACATGTACGAAGAAAAGAGAAAGAGGTTGCCAACTTCGGGTCAAAGGTCAGTAAAAACCAACACGCAATTGATATAAATGTAGTAAAAACCTTGCCTTTTCGGTCGAAATCCTTTGTAGCCTTGAATAATGAAAATTTCGTAGTTATGTACAATTCATGATCACGGATTATCCTTTCAACTTTCTCGATCCTGTCCACAAAGCCGTAATGTTCTGAAAAGGCGAAATTAAAATTTACCGTCATTTGCTCACACAACGAAATGGCAAGGATATTAGGTTTCTGATTATGTAATTCAGTTACCGACTTCCGGTAACATCGGCTCTCGTCGTAATGGACCACCCGAGGATGACCTACCGTAGGTCGATGTTATTTTGTCGCGACCAGTCACCAAGAAAAACATCCATCTCCAGTGGAAAGCCAGTTTCATGATTTAAAGGATAAACAACAAAATTTAAGACCAATAGGGGTAAGGCATATTTTCAGTGTACAATAGATACGTAGGAGGTCTATGGCTTTGGTCCTCTTTTTAAAGCGAGTCTTCAAATTGTTAGCGGATCGTAGATCAGCACGCGTATGATAGTAGTTTTTGTTTGTCTTACGGATTATAGTCTTCAAACGGTCGTAATTCGACTTTGTAGAAATTTTAGAGATTGTTTTGGTGGGGGTCTTAGTTTTGAAAACTAAGAGGGGTCTTAGTTTTCGTAATTACGAAAACTAAGACCCCTAAATTTACCGTTAAATTTGACCTAAAACCCCGTGGAAAGGATCGAACATGATATAATTTGACAGGTCAGACCTATTTCGGTTACAATTTGACTTTATATTTCGACGGATTCGATTTTAGGGGGTCTTAGTTTTCGTAATCTCGAATACTAAGACGGGTCTTAGGTCTTAGTTTTCGTAACACCCACAATCACCCCAAGAAAAGTTGAAAGCAATACTTATTCAAACTTTTGTAGAGAAAACAAGGAGTAATATATAGATTTAGCCAAGCCTAAGAGCGGGGCTCCCGTTTAGTACTTTCATTTCACTTTAAACTGTAAAAGCATTCTAAAATATTGCGAAGGAATTCACAAACGTTTTTAACTATAGTTTAGTGTCGAGGTCGGTTAACTCGCTATGATTTTTTGTCTAAACTTTCGTCTGCCATTAGTACGGTCTTTCTACCTACAAAGTCATGGAGTATATTCTACAAAAAACACAAATTATCAATGCACTGTATTCTATTCCTGATGAAACTAACCATTCTATTTGCGTAAATGTATTTAAAAGATTTGTACACGCTACTGGGAAATGCAGGACACAACTCTTGTCATTTTCGTGTTAAAACGAACACTTCGGTAAAATAAGTGTTTACTCCAAGGTATGGTAAAATGTATGCAAAAGGCTTAGATATAACTATCTATATAAAAACACATTTAGACAGTTCCGCTAGCATTTTTTTACTTAATTTAGCTTGATATCGAGGTTCCAGTATATAGCCTGCATGGAAGCAAAATAAATCAGTAAATGTTTTTCTTTTTTGTTATGTTATAATTAAATTGAGCTATGGATGCCACTCAAATTGAATTATTAAATGAAATCGTAAAATTATTAAGCACTCAAGAATCTATTACTGAACTTCAGGGTTTCCTTCAATCCTATAATTCATAATCATGGGCAAAAAACCTTCTCCGCTTTACCCTACGAGCCGAGGTTTCTCTCTTGCATGGCTTTTAGCAGGGTATCTCGGCGTTCCTCGCTACAATTTTGTCTGTTTTCCACAGCACGGAGTCTTTCCGCTTCTCGGCGTTCTTCGTTAACATTTTGTCTGTTTTCTCGAGCCCGGACTCTTTCTGCTTGTCGGCGTTCTTCGCCATAATTTCGTCTCCTTTCTCTTTCCCGAGCGCGCCTTCTTTGGCGATCTTCTTCGCTCATTCTTCCCCAGTTAATTCTTGCTCTCTTCCGCTCTCTTTCCCGTTGATCTTCACCTGAACCCTGTGTTCTGCAAATTATATTTTCTCTGCTATTGTTTGTTGACATAGCAATAGAAATTGTTTCGTTTATCCTTTAGTAAGACTTTAACAGTGTAGAGTAATAATATTGTGTCTCAAAAAGACAATGAACTGAAAATTTCCTTTTCAGTCGTCAACGCAATTTCCCGCCAAAAATACGCGGGCTACCAGAACTCGAGACTTGAGCCCAAGCGATCTAGTAAATCAATTACTGGTCAGCGGACAGCTTCCAAATAAATCACGTCACCTCGATAATTTGACACATGAGCCCACAATATGGTCATATGATGCTGGTCAATGGCTATCCCGTTTTGACAGCTGTCAATTGACCATATTGTGAATGTCCAATATAAAAGATGTGGATTTGCCAAGACACGCCTGAGATACCCCTCCCTTCCTTTTGATAGTCTCCCCTACCCTACCCGTACAATCTGTAGACGCGTACGTACGTACGTACGCTCGGTCAGTCACGTGACAACCAAACGAAAAGAGGTTGACCATATTCCATGAGTATGGGGCTATAGCCCCGCTATTAAAAAGGCCAATCGAAAAAGGCCCATTATCAATTATATGCTCTAGGTGCTTATTCGAGGTGGGTGCTTGTTTGAGTCTGAACATTAATTAAAATTTTGTCATGTTCAGCCAGCAGTAAGTTAATTTACCAACAAAACAGTAAATAATACCAAAATTTGTGCGAGGACAGAATTTTAGTTTAAATTTGAAAGAAAAATACCTAAGACACCCAGGGTGTCTTAGGTATTTTTCCCAGGGTGTCTTAGGATAGAAATTGACTGGGTGTCCTAGGGGACACCCTGTCAATTTCTATCTCCATCTCATTGTCAGCTAAGGATCAATAAGTGATCTCTCTGGTTTGCCTTGTCCCTGTCTCACAGTATAATGCCCACAAACAATGTGTTTTTTTTTCAAGTGACAAGAAGTTTGAGACGAAAAACAGTTGTGGCAGAAAATATATACCAACTGATACCTCTTCTTGTCCAAGTACATGTTACATATCTGTCTCGCTATATTCATTATTATAAGAGAGGGAATAAAAACAACTACAACATTGAAAGCTTTACGTTGAATGAACAAAAACTGTTATTTATATGGTTACATATCAAATGACTTTGTCCTTTGTTCACCCCAGGGTGTACATGTAATAAATCCTTCAATACGAGTATGAGATTTGGCATTAACTCTGCAGGTTCTTTGATGAATTGTGCCAATTGATATTCAACCATGAAGTCCAATAGATGGGTAGTGTGAACCTCTAAGGGATTTGAAAGAAAATTACAATTCAAATCTCCCAGTACGTAATGAATTTCTTAATACCTGGAATCTGTCGGGTCATGTTGGGTTCTGTACGAGAGAGGATGTCCTATCAATCTCAGAGAAAAAGTGGCTGCAATATTCCCAAACTCTTCATTCTAATGAATCTCATAACCCAGCCTACTTTGATGCCTGTATGTGAAAAATTATTCAATTCCTTCCCTAGGTACCGTGCCTCAGACCTAATGTGGTGGACTTATTACTCCCATCTATAATTCGAGCGGAAGTAATAACCCGGCAAATTTTATATCTGTCTCCAGCTACCTGCGTTCTATATCTTAAACCAACGACTCCTCAAAAATGTCATGTCTTTAAGTACACGTAACAATTGAATCTCAAGTTGGTTTTTCTTTTTTTACCAAATAACCGCACAGCAGAACACGTCTTTCCTTTACGTTCATAATCACAAGGAAAAATTTATGCATGCTTTCTCAGCACTTTAAAAAGCTTTCCACTACGTCACCCATGTAGAGCTCCTGCACATGTGTACGGTTATATAGGCTTATGTAAGGGTATATAGGGCTATCTATAGGGTTATGTAAGGTTATGTAGGGCTATGTAAAGCTATGTAGGGCTATGTAGGGTTAGGTATTGGTGTGTATGGCTATTTATGGCTATGTAGGGCTATGTATGGCTGTGTATGGCTATTTATGGCTATGTATGGCTGTATATGCCTATGTAGGGCTATGTATAGTATGCTATGTAGGGCTGTGTATGACTATGTATGGCTGTGTAGGGCTATGTAGGGCTACGTAAGGCTATCTAGGTCTATGTAGGGCTATGTAGGGCTGTGTACGGCTATGTAGGGCAATGTATGGCTGTGTATGCCTATGTAAGGCTATGTATGGCTATGCAGGGAAGTATATGGCTATGTAGGGCTGCGTAGGGCTATGTATGGCTATGTAGGGTTATGTAGGTCTATGTAGGGCTGTGTATGGCTATGTAGGGCTATGCAGGACTATGTATGGCTATGTAAGGCTATGTATGGCTAAGTAGCGCTATGTAGGGGTATGTAGGGATATGTAGGGCTATGTAGGGCTACGTAAGTCTATGTAGGGCTATGTATGGCTGTGTATGGCTATGTATGGCTGTGTATGCCTATGTAGGGCTATGTATAGTATGCTATGTAGGGCTGTGTATGGCTATGTATGGCTGTGTATGGCTGTGTAGCGCTATGTCAGGCTATGTAGGGCTATGTATGGCTATGTAGGGCTATCTATGGCTATGTATGGTTATGTATGGCAATGTATGCCTATGTAGGGCTATGTATGGCTATGCAGGGCTATTTATGGCTATGTAGGGCTGTGTATGGCTATGTATGGCTGTGTATGCCTATGTAGGGCTATGTATAGTATGCTATGTAGGGCTGTGTATGGCTATGTATGGCTGTGTATGCCTATGTAAGGCTATGTATGGCTATGCAGGGCAGTATATGGCTATGTAGGGCTGCGTAGGGCTATGTAGGGCTATGTTTGGCTATTTAGGGTCATGTATGGCTATGTAGGGTTATGTAGGTCTATGTAGGGCTGTGTGTGGCTATGTAGGGCTATGTATGGCTGTGTATGGCTGTGTAGCGCTATGTTAGGCTATGTAGGGCTATGTATCGCTATGTAGGGCTATCTATGGCAATGTATGGTTATGTATGGCTATGTATGCCCATGTAGGGCTATGTATGGCTATGAAGGGCTATGTATGGCTGTGTAGGGCTATGTATGGCTGTGTAGGGCTGTGTATGGCTATGTATGGCTATGTAGGGCTATGTATGGTTATGTATGGCAATGTATGCCTATGTAGGGCTATGTATGGCTATATAGGGCTATGTATGGCTGTGTATGTCTATGTACAGGCTCTGTAGGGCTATGTAGGGCTGTGTATGGTTATGTATGGCTATGTATGACTGTGTAGGGCTATGTAGGGCTATGTATGGCTATGTAGGGCTACGTAGGGCTACGTATGGCTGTTTAGGGCTATGTATGGCTGTGTATGCCTATGTGTGGCTGTGTAGGGCTGTGTATGGCTATGTAGGGCTATGTAGGGCTATGTAGGGCTGTGTATGGCTATGTATGGCTATTTAGGGCCATGTACCGCTAGGTATGGTTATGTATGGCTATGTATGCCTATGTAGGGCTATGTATGGCTATATAGGGCTATGTATGGCTGTGTATGCCTATGTATGGCTATGTATGGTTATGTATGCCTATGTAGGGCTATGTATGGCTTAGTATTTATTTTTTATTTTATTTTTTTATTTGCCTCACACAATGAATTACAAGCAGAATAAAAACGATAATAAACAGGTTAATTAACATTAAATTTAAAATTTGTACATTACTTGGGAGGAGTGACTGTGGCGGGGAAATCTCCGGGAAGCCGAGCTTATGAGGAATAGAAATTTCCCCCCACGGGCAATTAAATGCTAGGCGGCATTTTAAAAAATAGAGAAAAAAGTCGTTTATTTAAATATATAAGTGTATCTAGAGGAAAATATAGATATAGGGTGTTAAGAGCGCCTGTCCGTAAATCTCGAGAATGCGACGTCAGTTAGGAAAATTCGAAATTCTTTTTATTTTATCCAAAGAACCCCTTTGGTGAGTTGTTTTCGAAAATATAACTGAAAAGTCCCAACGCCTTTTATTTTGCGAGAAATTACGAAAAGTTGGATTTGGCGGATTTAGGCCGCAAAAGACCGGTGAAATATAGAAGTTTTAAAGGCGGTCGTGACGAATAACCGTTTATCGTATTACAACCATCTTTTTACACCATCAAAGTCCATCCTTATACTTCACAATTCTACACAAAAATCATTTTATTTCAAAACTTTATGTGACTATTTGAGCGAGCAAAGAGGTAGCTTTTACGGCTTTGAGACAGAAGGCCAATTTTGGCGAATTTCAAAGCCTCCAAATGGTCCGTGGTACATGAGAAAATACCATAAAATTACAACCACTGTAAACTCCAATCATTACTTTATAACATACTAAAAAATATCTGGCGGCAATCCAAAGCCCTTCCCGTGAGAGGTCAAGATGTAAATTAGTACTATTTTATGATATCGGCGAATCACGCCTGCAAAGTGCGCTGGTACTTTACTGTCACATTTTTAAATTTTACACACAAAATGGCCAATACGCAAACATTTTACTCTTAAAGCACCGTATTAAAGATCTACTACACTGTTTTGAGTCGTGAAAGCATTTAGACATGAATCAAAACCATAATTTATCACGCATCAACCGATACACTAGGAGTCGCGTGTCATTTCAAAACACAAACACATTGTCACGCTCACTGATTCAAAAATAGTTTCTTTAGAGCAATGGAATTCAAAAAAGCGGGCGAAAGTAAAGAAAATATTCAGGTTTGTGTTTTAAAAACAACAAAGTTTCGATTTTTGGACTTTCTTCGAACATAGTATGAACTACAACAAAAAGGACTGAAGTCGAATTTTCAAATCGAAATTACAACATTACCGACATTCCGATGTTACGAAAACAGCAATACTCTACGGTAAATAAAGTCAACTTACATGATGCTATTGTGCTCCATTGAAAACCAGTTGATTGAAAACTTGATTGAATGTCAACTTGAAGTTCCAGCAAACGTAAAGAACAGTTTCTCTTTCTTCCAGGCGTTGATTTTATGGGTGATTGTGTGACATGTTGACACGCGACTCCAGTGTATCGGTTGATGAGTTCACTGATGAAGGTATTGTGTAACCTTAAGACCGTGCCTGGCAGCCGGGCACGGTCTTAAGGTTACACAATACCTTCGCGGGTGTCCTTCGGAAAAAAATTCGTATGCGCGTTGTTTTAAAGTAAACTACCACAAACTATATATCAATAGAAAGGTAAAGAGCTGTAGAATTCGAAAAAAATATCCGTTGTTTGGCAGAGCCATTATTGAGAAGAAAGAAGCCAATAACCGAAAACGACCGAGTGTCATTCCGCCGAATTAATCTGGTATGTAGAATGGACGGATTATTATGAAATTTGGCCAGAACATTCATTAAGCATCGAGGAACAATAGGGTGTCGGGGATTAGCTTTAATTTAGATATTTCTCATTTTACGGCCGCGAACGCAACGGGGTTGGCAAATTATTCGCTACTACAACTTTACGGGTCTATATAAAAAGATAACCAATAAGAATTACGAAAAAGCCTGACTCCCTTTTAGAGATTGATGCTTGCTGATTTACATTGTGCAGTTCTTTTGCAGTAGTGGCTGCGTTTGATACCCGATTAATTCGGAAAGAGAAAGATTGAAGTTTTGGGTTGGGGTGAGTAGCGATTGGTACGGATTTGAGAAGAATGAGTGACATGAGATTGGAATTTGATAAATATGGTTTGATTGAAATGAGTTATTATAATAAAAATAATTTATGTATTCAAGATTTTTTTGAAAAAATAAGACCAGATTTATTATCTTCTATTTCTACTCATCGTGAGTTTATTGAATATGTAGATTTTAATCTTAAATGGAAAAACATGGGAGGTGTTTATGTTGATACACTTTTTATACCAGAAGATAAATCAGATGATTATGATTTGTATGTATCATCAAATGATGATATTATTCAGGCGCTAAAAGAAACAATAATTTTTTTTGTTAATTATTATAATCGTGATGATTCTGATGATTCTGATGATTCTGATGATTCTGATGATTCTGATGATTCTGATGATGAATGGTATGGATATACAAGATCTAGAACGTGTGATTTTCTAACTTTGAGAGTTAAAATTCATACTAACCCATTTAAGAGAATACACAAACATATTTTCATAAATGAAATATGGGAAGAGCTAATGTCTGTAGCATGGCATCCAAGTAGGTTTGTATATTGGTGTTTTGATGTGGAAGAGTTTCAGGAGTTGAAAGAGCGTTGGGGGACTTATTGGTAATCGTAAGGAATTCCTTTTGTAACATGAATCGTGTTACAAAAGTATAAAAATTAAATAAGGTGTTAAATAGCATAGTGATTGTTTTAAGGATTATAAATTGTTAATCCAATGATGCTATGGAGAACTTGCCGGTGAAAGAGTTGAGGTCAATAGCTAAAAAAGCTGGTGTAAAGGCTGGTGGATTTAGAAAGGCTGAATTGCTCGAAGCGTTATCAGATGTCCAACCCGAGAACTTGACAGTGAATGCACTGAGAATCATAGCTAAGAAGATTGGTACACAAGGCTATGCTAAGATGCGTAAAGCGGAACTCATTAATGTTGTCGGATCCCCACGAGTATCTGAAGCTAATGTTCCAATTTCTGGTCCAAGTAGACCCATAAGAACAAAGCCCGCTCGCGCCTCATATAGAAGGGCCATTGATTTAGCCAAGAATGAAATTAATAAGACCATAGATTGGATAGGATCTAATGTTGGAGAACCAAATAAGAGGGCCATCACTAAGAGATTAAGAAAGGCAGCTAATATTCTCAGAGAGTCTGATTACTTTATACCAGAAAGACATGAAACGGCTCTGAGAGGCTTTTTGAAGACCTATATAATAAAGGGTAGAAGTGGCTATGATCCAACTTCATTCCTTAGCAATGTTAGATCACAATTCTATGTTTTGATACGTAAACAGAAGAAGCCATTCAAGTTGAAGTGTATTTTTTCATGTGGCTTCATAAGGAGGAATAACCAGGATAATCGCGTTATTGAGCAGAGTCAAGGTCATTTTCATTCGCAGATGGAGACAGTAACAGCTTCAACAAACACATTTACTATGTTTGATAATATCAAAGCTAGACTGATTGAATTGGTGGAGAAATATGAGAGTGAGCGCTCTGGATGGGTGTTTGACCATGTTGTAGATTTTCGTATCCACATAAACCCATTTCAACCTTTTTCTGGAACTTCATATATTAAATTACCGCCTAAATTGGCTGCTAAGAAGGCAATTGTTAATGTCAAGAATGAAGAAGACCAGGAGTGCTTCAAATGGGCAGTGACATCTACTGTGTTTCCAAGGGAGAAGGATGCTGGAAGACTTAATAAGGAGATGAGGGAGAACTCAGAGAAGTTAGACTGGTCAGGAATAGAGTTTCCAGTGTCAGCAATTGGTACAACTCAAATAGATAAATTCGAAAGGCAAAATCCATATGGGATTAATGTTATTGGTTATGAGAATGGTGGTCCAACTCTAATCAGGCGTAGTAATAAGTCAGGGGTGTCAAAAATAAATCTACTCTTAATATCAAACGATGAGACAAATCACTACTGCTGGATCAAGAACATGTCAAGACTTATTGAGTATAATAAGAATGAGCATGCTCGTTTCTACTGTGATAACTGTCTAAACTCATTCAATTCTGAAAAGTCGCTGGATACACATATGGAGTATTGTCTAAACAATGAAGCAGTCAAAGTACAGATGCCTATGAATGAGGATGGCAGCCCAAAGTACATTACTTTCAAGAACCACAGAAGAAAGATGCAAGTGCCATTTGTGATCTATGCAGATTTTGAGTGTTTCACTGAGAAGATAGACACTTGTTCCCCGGATGATAGGGATAGCTTCACGAATCAATATCAAAAGCACAAGCCATCAGGTTTCTGTTACCTTATCAAGTGTTTTGATGATGAAGTGTTTGAGCCCAAGTTGGTTATGCGTACAGCCAACTCATCTGAGGATGATATACCACAAATGTTCCAGGAAAGTTTAGAAGAGGATATCAAGAGGATCTATAATCAATTCAAGTCCGAGAAGAAGCTTGTAATGAAGATGAGTGATTATAGGAAGCATGATAAAGCTACTCATTGCCATATTTGTGAGGGTGAATTGGGGGATGATAAGGTGATTGACCACTGTCATATTACAGGTAGGTACAGAGGAACAGCCCACAGAAAATGTAATCTGGAATTCAGCACCCCTAAGTTCTTTCCAGTCATATTCCACAATTTGTCTGGATATGACAGTCACTTGTTTATCAAGAAGATGGGAGTATCAGAGGGTAAGATAGATTGTATCCCACTCAATGATGAAAAGTACATCTCATTCACAAAAGAGGTTGTGGTTGAAAAGTTCAAGAAGGAGGTAGAAGGGGATGAGGAGGAGGAGGGGAAGGAGGTTCAGATTAAACGCTCCATTAGATTTATAGACAGTTTTAGGTTCATGGCAAGTGGTTTGGCCGGTTTGGTTGACAACTTACCAAGAGAGTCTCTGGAAAATCTCTCGAGGTACTATGAAGGGGGAAACTTTGACCTATTGGCTAGAAAGGGTGTATTTCCATATGATTGGTTTGATGGGTTTGATAAGTTACAAGTGTCTAATCTACCACCTAAGGATGAATTCTATTCGAAACTCTATGATGTTGATATATCAGATGAGGATTATCAACATGCTGGAAACGTGTGGGATACCTTTGGTATGAGAAACTTTAGGGATTACCATGATTTATATCTCAAAACAGATGTAATCCTATTGGCTGATGTCTTTGAGAATTTCAGAGGTGTCTGTATGAGAAATTATGGGTTGGATCCTGCATGGCATTTTACTGCACCTGGATTGGCTTGGGATGCCACATTGAAGATAACCAAGGTGGAATTGGAGCTATTGAGAGATCCAGATATGCTAATTATGATCGAGAATGGAATCAGAGGTGGTATCGCAATGATCTCCACTAGGCATGGGAAAGCCAACAATCCATATATGAAGGAATATGATCCAGAATTGCATACAAAGTACATCACATATTTAGATGCTAATGGGCTATATGGCTATGCAATGACCAAGGCTTTACCAACTCATGGTTTTGAGTGGATGGATGATCATGAATTGACAGATTGGAGAGACCATCCATGCATATTGGAGGTGGATTTGGAATACCCACTAGAGCTACATGATCTACACAATGACTATCCATTAGCCCCAGAGAGATTGGATGTGGAAGGTGTTGTTAAGTTAATTCCTAATTTGAGGGACAAGAAGAAGTATATACTACATCATGAAGCACTGAAACAGTATTTGTCTTTAGGATTGAAGTTAATCAAGGTACACAGAGGGATCAAATTCGAAGAATCGGAGTGGTTAAGGTCCTACATTGACTTGAACAATAGTCTTAGAGCTAAGGCTGAGAATGATTTCGAAAAAGATTTCTTCAAATTGATGAACAACTCAGTGTTTGGTAAGACTATGGAGAATATTAGGAAGAGGGTGGATATTCAGTTGGTCACTAATGAGAAGAAAGCACGTAAGTTGATTGTGAAGCCAAACTTCCATCATAGGAATATATTCTGTGAGGAATTGACTGCTTTCCATATGAAGAAAACTAAACTGCTCTTTGATAAACCTATTTACTTAGGATTGGCTATTCTGGATTTGAGTAAGATAACCATGTATGACTTTCATTACAATTACATAAAGCCAAAGTATGGAGATGATGCCAAGTTGTTATTCACAGATACAGATTCCTTAGCCTATGTGATCCAGACTGAGGACTTCTATAATGACATAAGTCCAGATGTCAGAGAGAAATTCGACACCAGCAATTATCCCAAGGACCATCCATCTGGAATTGAAACCGGAGTGAATAAGAAGGTTGGAGGGATGTTCAAGGATGAAGCTGGTGGTGAGCAGATAACGGAATTTGTGGGTCTAAGGGCTAAACTGTATGCCTTCAAGACGGATAAACAGAAAGAAGTCAAGAAGTGTAAGGGTGTAAACAAAGCAGTGGTGAGTAAGAGTATAAGTTTCCAGGATTACAAGACTTGTCTTTTCAGTGGCCAATTCCAGAGAAGGAAGATGAATACCATAAGGAGTCATAAGCATGAAATCTATACTGAAACAATTAATAAGATTGCATTATCACGCGAGGATGATAAACGTGTGATAATGGAAGATGGGATAAATACTTATGCACATGGTCACTTCAGAACGCTAGAAGGTGGTGATTTAGTGTCTTGGGGTACAAATTGAAGTTCCTCGCGAACGAATCCTCGTCTTGGACCCCCATTCAAATAGTACAAGACTGGTTGACCCGGTTCAATTATGGTTCGGGCCAAATCATAGACCTCAAGACTCCATATAGGATCAGTAGCCCTTCGTTTGTCCCCACCTTCATCTTCACCAGGGGCATATAGATATCTGACTTGAACATCTGGAGGTAATCTTCTCTCATCCAATCCTACAGGTCGCTTATAGTCTGGAGTTTTAGTACCAATTGAATCCATTTTCAAAGCTTCCTCAGGCTCTTTACCAGTAATACGGGTGGTCTCAGTATTGAGGGTCTTCATGATGGCAGGCAATCTATTCACCCAAACTGTGGATCGGTTATTACTAATCATCTCTTGAGCGTATTGATGGCTGAATAACTTCTCACCGAGAGTCCTATTGGCCCTCTCAACAAAAGCCTGGGCTCTATGATTCCCAGCTTCACTCCGCTGGATTGTGACTTGATGCTTATTCATAAGAGTTGTTACATGACCCTTGAATTCCGTTCCTGGATCAACCATTAATGTTTGTGGCCACTTCAACTTACGGGAATAAACCCTTTGAAAGGCATTGGCAACTTCACCACTCTCCTTTGAGGTCAATGCCTCAGCATCCTTATATCTTGAAGCAATATCAATCACGACTAATGCATAACGATATGTTTTTCTTCTCATTGTATCATGAGGAAGAAACAACAAGTCCGCTTGATGAATCTGATTAGGCTTATTCACACTCCAATGTGGTCTGGGTATATACTTGGGGGCTGGGAGATATATTTGCCACAAGGCTTGCTTCTCCAACCACTCTTTGGCGACCTTTTCACTAACTTTGGCTGCTTTGGCTAATTTGGGTATGGCTGAGTATCCTTTCCAGTATCCATCAGTGGAGTAATATAATCGATTTAAAACTTTAGAATCAGTCATTTATAAACAAGAATATAAGCATTTAAAATGACTTCTATACCAAGCATTCTTGATACCAATCGTGTTCCAAGGACTCGTGAAGGTTTGAAGGCTATGACGTCATTAAATAGGGTCACACTAAATCCATCATCTGCAGAACCTGGTGAGACATTATACATTGAAATACCCAAATTGAGTGAAAATCTTGTGATTGTGCCTGGTAGCGTCTACATAACCTTTGATATGATTGTAACCGGGCACAAGGACAAAACTCTTGTTAATAATTTGGGAAGGAATCTAATTTCACAATATAAGGTTCTATTTGGTGGTGAAATCATAGAGGATCTTAGTAGATTTGATTTATTCAAAACTTATCATGATTTGTATTTGTCAAATGAAGATCGTGAGAATAGATTGAGACAGGGTATATCTGATGTTAATATAAGGAAGATTAGAAGCAATGCAGGTAATAAAGATACATCAAAAGCAAAGCATAATACTTTAGCCGTGATTCATAACACTAGATATGCTATTCCATTAGATCACACAATCCTCAAGGATCATGGAATATTTTATCCAAGAGGATTACCACATCCACTTAGATTTGAATTGACTTTGGCTAAAGTTTCTGATGTTGTAGTTTATTCAAACAGTGAAACACCACCTGATTATAAATTAATAAACATGGAGATGGAGTATCAGTGTATATCAAATGATTATTTAGCAAGAGAGGCTGTTGCGTCCTACAAAGCTGGGAAAGGATTCACGTATGAAAAAGCACTTCTTCACAAAACTTTCACAATCTCTGAGGCTAATGATGCTGTGATAAATCAGCATATTAATGTGCCAAGGAGATCTATGACTGGTATATTATGTCTTTTCACTGCCCCTCATGCAGAAGGTCTTAGGGATCAAATCCAAGGATCACATCAGTCAAGATTGACATAGATGGAGTGCCCAACCAAGTTTATTTGAAAGGTATGATGGCGACTGATTTGTGGCAATCCATAATTAAGCGAGTTGGTCTTAGTGATTCAATTAAGGAATCTGATTTCTATACAGATAAATTCGCTTTGTGGATTGATTTGAGGACTTATCCAGATAATGATATCCATGGAAGTGGTTTGTATATTATTGCTACTCGTGATGGTGTGACTTTAGAAATTAAGAGAGAAAAGGTAGGAACTAGAGTTCTTACATGCTACATGTTTGTTGTTGCTGACGCCGTAATGACCATTCTTAATGGAGGTCTAAAAGAGATTAGATATTAGGCCGCTATATGTTTTTCTTCTCACGTTGTCATGAGAAGAAACATTAATCTAAAGGGGTTAATGTATTGAGTAATGATGAATGAACTCAAAGATATGATTCCATTCAATTGCATCATAACTGGTCCAACTAATTGTGGAAAGACTCAATACATAGTGGAACAGCTTAGAGGTCACTATAGGCAAGTATTCGATTATATTGTGTTGATTTGTCCAACATATGCCCATAACAAGACTTATAGAGGCTTTGCAAAGGGGGATAAACGATTCTTTGTACTCTCACCAGATGCGAGTGATCATGACGAAATCAATAATTTGTTGATGGATTGCTCATCGTTCTTCACAGATATGAATGCGCTCATAATATTGGATGATTGTGCAGTTTCAAAGGATCTGAAGAATAGATCCAACAAATTCATCGATTTGGCCTTCTCTGGGAGACATATAGGGATATCAGTGTGGGTTCTCACTCAGCAGCTCACATCTATAGCCAAACCATTTCGTGAAAATGTAGCTTGTGTGGTTTCATTTCATAATCCATCACAGACGGCCATGAAGATGCTTTTCGAGGAATATGGTGGAGACCTGGATGCCGAAACTTGTAAAAAATATAAGAAGCACCTTATGAATGAAAAGTATGCAAGGCTATGCTTCTCCCTTAGACATCCATTCCAAAATTATTTAGAGATACCGGCTATTACGACATAATCATGACAACTCCAGAGGATATCATGAATGGTGAAACTGTTGTAAATGATCATCAAACAACAACCACTAGTGATGATGATTTGAAATCCAAAAGAGAAGAACTCTCAATAATAGCTTGTCTAGGCTCTACAAAGGAGTATATTGGTATGCAAATGACCCTGTCTGATATACATAAATTATCAGAAAAGGATGTTGAAAAGTACTACAAGAGGTATAAGATGGTGTCAGGTAAGAATATGGCTGACGGACTAATAGATCCTCCTTTACATCTATTGGCTAAATTAGTTAATTGGTGTCTTAGTAGTTATGGTGGAATAGATGAACCAGACGCTCTAGTAAATGATTGGAAGAATAACCAATTGGTTAAGCAATGGCTATCAGAAGTGTCTGGTTCAATAGTAGTAAAGGGTGGAGTGGTTGCTACATTACTAATAATAGGTATTACTACCACCATTAAGCATTTCAAACTAAGAGATCCCCCTACTGCTATTACATTTGATGATTCAACTAATACAGATCAAGTTGGAATTGACACTGTCCGGTGATACAAAAAATTTAAAAATTAGGTTGTCTGTGCGAGGAATGTGTACACGCAACAGAAAGCAAACAACATGTCACAATCTCCTGGTTCATCTTCTTATCAATCATTGAAAACTCATTTTGTCTCAATTGAAGAGACTGATTTTGATTGGGATTCTATTGTTATAGATAACCCTAAACCTGCCAAGAAAGGAAATTATTCCATTTCAAAAGTATATGTAATGGACGGTACTGAAAAGAAAGGAGTTTCTTTTGAGTTGGACAAACAGGATATAAATTCACTATCATATGCATATAAGTTTAATGCTGAAAGAACAATGGATAATGTGGAGGGGATACAAATTAAATATCCATTGACATCATATACTACTGTACAAAATCCCACTGAAGAAGAGCTGGAAACTAAGTTTAGGATTGATGAAATTGTAGATATAGTGGGTAAAACTCTTAAAAAATTTCATGAAGATAAGGAAACACAAGCACTACTACCAGAACTTTCTAAAAATAAAAAGAAATTGCTAAAAGACGATCCAACTGACTTGGTAAAAGTCCCATATGGGCTTTCTAAAAACGCGGATGGTAAAGAAGATCCTTCAAAGCCACTATGTATGTATATAAAATTCAAAACTAGTGGATCTGGTCATAACTTGAAAAATCACACTTCATTCAAAGGGCGTAAAAGGAAGGAGACTTTTAATGATTATTTGTATGATAAGGATCGTAGTACCAGAGCATGTGCACGTATAGCAGTTAAACGGGAAGGTATATACTTTGGAGCGCACGGATCAACTGATTTCGCCGCATCAGCAAAATTAATAGTTCAAACAATTAAGTTAACTAAGCCCATATTTGAAGTTGAACCAGTAGAAGATGAAGAAGATGTATTTAGTGATTCGGAGTATGAAGATGATGAGGAGTAGGAGGAAGGAAAAGCTATCAATATCGTATAGGGATAATAATTAAACTTACGTAGTAGATAGAATGGTTAGTTTCCTAGTATGACTCTTACTAGGAGACTTAAAGGTTATACTAGATTAACTCATAACATGTCTGAAGAAATACAAACTGAGCAAATCACTAGAGAACCTTCTACCAAAACAAAGATCAAAGACCCTAAGAGAGTACAAGCTGGTAAAACGTTATCAGAAAAGAATAAAAGGGCTAGAGAAGCTTTGCAACGTGAGGAGGAAAGGGAAAAGGAAGAAAGGGAAAAGGAGGAAAGGGAAAAGGAAGAAAGGGAAAAGGAGAAGGGCTCTGATAATGAATCTGTAAAGGATTGGATACCAAATATGTCATCCCAAACTATTTTGACTATAGGCGCAATTGGCCTCGCCGCCTATGCCTTATTCACAAACTATAGAGATAGAATAGCTGATTTGCATGTACCAACACCAACTCGTATATTTAATCCACCACAGCCCAGAATCATAGAAAGTCAGCCCGTCAAAGAAGAGGAAAATAGCTTAAAAGATGAGTTGTTGGGATCATAAATGGCTGAGAATAAGCTTGTAAAGACAGTTACTGACTCTGCAGTGCTCGTTGGATTGTCGGCTGGGATGGGCTGGCTGGCCAAAAAGGCTCTTCGGGAGACATTCACCGGTGACCCATCGACCAGTATCATGAACTATGGTAAATGGGTTCTTGTGTTGAGTATAAGCATGTATGTCAAAACCTATTTAGAAGATCAGAAGATATTACCTACAAGTGTTTGAAATGAGTGGACATAATTTCAATGAAAAGCAATTTACTATAGATTTACTAACGCATATTAGAACTTCATTTAGAGACGCTATGTATCATCAACACCAAATTGAAGACTATGGAAAAGACAATCCTCATTTGGTCCCAATTCCTGGATTACCTACAACAGATGATATTTTAGAATGGTATAATGCACTTGATCCAGAACATAGGAGTAATGAGCCAAAACTTGAAGACTACATGACAATCGAAGAGTTAGATGAAAATGAGGCTAAAAATAGATTCAATGGTGATCTATTGAGTCATATCAAAGTAAAGTTTAGGACTGGATTGTATATGGATCAACTAAAAGAGAGAGGGTATGATGCGACCCCACCTCCTGGACTACCTTCAACAGATTACATTTTGAATTGGTATTATGAACTTGATACAAATCATGAACTTAGACGTAATGAGCCAAAAATCAAAGACTACATAACAAACAAAGAGGACAAGAAGATCAAGCCCAAGAATAAAATAAGTTGGGCAGCTAATATATTGTCTATTTCTGCATCCTTATATGTAGGCTCAATGTTGTTGGTTACGAGCTGGAAGATTTTAAGAAAAATAACAAGCAATGATGATAAATAATTCAGCGTGAAAATTCTAAGTCTTGATTTTATATCATTGCGCATGCGTCGAAATTGTTTAAGAATAAAACAACAAGTGGATAAATGGCGACTCTAGTAATCATGATTGGAGGGGCAGTCCTCCAAGCAACAGCCTTCATTGGTGGAAATTATTTAGCAAAGGTCATTAGCGGCTCATCTCCAGCTGAACTCCAACTTGAAAGGGAGAGGCATGACAAGGCAATGGAGCAGTTCCAAAAAGATTATGCTGCTGACCAAAAGAAACGAATGGCAAGGATTGACTTTATTAATCGTAGGAAGGGTGATGAGAATCAAGCCTCTGAGAATATATCAAAGACGGATGAAGCGCTGAGATTATACAATCAAATTGGCAATCCCCCAAATTCTCAGACTATTATAGGCCCAATTCAGATCAAAAGACTGGAGAAATGGTTTATGTTTCTGGCGGGATGTTGGCCTTGGGATATATTGCCAGCAAGTGGATATAATGACTGACAAAATAACAGATAACACAATGACTCCCCATGAATATATTCGTTTGGTAGGATTTAGAGCTGAACAGTTGAAGATGGGTAATAAACCAGTCATAGACTGGCCATTTGATTTCAATCCCATAGCCATTGCTAAGAGTGAACTCAAACAGCGTCTCTTATCACTGCTTATAATTAAAAAGATCCCAGACTGTAATTCAAAGACTGGTTTCCGCGATGAAATATGGGACCCAAACGATATGAATATACGAGACTTTTGAATCAATTTAAAAAGTTCCCATATTAAACTTCAAATATGGCAACTGCTTATGATCCTGATTTAGATCCGACTACACTAAATGAGCCAGGTGATGATGATGGAGGTCATGATGATGGGGATGATACACTTTATTTGAGCCCAATCACAAAGACATCAACCACTCGTCCAATTGACCCTTATGAAGAGGAGGAAACCTCGTTTGGTGGTGTTGATGAAACTCGGCCCTTATTGATAGAAGAGATGGAAATTGAACAAGATGAAGCCTGGACCAAGATTAGATCAAGATTCCCCAAAGTTGATACTTCAAAGTTTATAGCTAAATTTAATGAATTCAAGCAAGTAGTTGTATCATTGGTTAGGAAAGGATCAAAACCTTATGTGTTATTCAAAGGTGATGGTGAATTGAATGATAAATTACCGCCTACCATCAAAAATAGTCTAGGTCCAAGCGCAGAAGAAGTTGTGGAAGCTAATGATGGTGAGATATCAAAGAGAAAGACCATGATATCCAAAATGAAGGATAAGCTAAAATTCCATAGGGACAAGCCGCTGAAGACACCAGAAGAAAGTAGCCAAATAGAGACTCTGGAAAGGGAAATTGGTGAGCAGGAGGAGGAGATAGCTAACCTGGAAGGTGAGAATGAGAGAATAGAGGAACGAATGTCATTACGGGATCGTGTGAAGTCTATATTCAAGAAATATGGATTCACAGTCTTTGCTGTAATGAGTGCAGTTGGAGTGGTCATTGGTGTTATAGTCTCCAATCTCTCCAAAGGGCTATCGAAATTGGGCAAAGGGGTTGGTGATGGGCTAAAAACCCTTGGGAAGAAACTTGGTGAATTATTGCCTGGGATGGTGGGCGCTATTGTAAGCTTTCTATTCAAGACTGCTGGAGAGGTCGTCTCATTCCTGGGTAAACATGCTTGGCTGTTAATAATGGCAGTTGTGCTTTACTTCATAGAAGAGTTAAAAAGGAAACGTAAATGAATCAAATGAAGACCTATTGCGTCAAAGAGAAAAAGCTGACTGATTGTGTGCCTGGTAGTGAAACCTTTACCAAAACATCCAAGAGGAGGCCGATGATGAAGTGTAAATGTTCCAGCTGTGGCATCATCAAAACTCGATTCCTCTCAGATGCTGATTATAGAAATTTAAAGGTGAATAAGGAGTAATCAAACAAAATGTTGAGCATTACTATGTATGAGTCTGAAACTAGGGTGTATTTGGATCCCCCACTGGAAAAGGTTCGGGAGATACAACTCCTTGACTGTATTATACCTAAACGATTGGTCAACTTCAAGGATCGACAGGGCTTTCTCAAGGAGGATAATCGGCCCATCATAATAATTCAACCCGGTACATACTCTCTACGTGATATACACGCAATATTTCTGAATGATACGGATAATGCTAAGCTATCGATCATTGAGACTGACACCGTTGATTACCTGTATTCCAATAAGAGCTTCAACATTAAACTTACAAGAGGGCTACAAGTTGGTCTTGGGGTGCCTGAAACCATAACCCCTGGAAAGTTATACCCCATAAATATACAGATTAAGGAGCCACTGAGACTTATGTGTAGTATAGTGGACAATAAGTCGTCATATATGAATAATACTCAATCTGGAGAACCCGTGAAACTCTCACCCTCACACCTCCTTGCCAACATACCATCACAGGATTACCCAGCCATTCCAGTTCAAAAATATAAGAGCCCCATAAACCATTTCGACTTAAGCATCTTAGACATTAAATGGAAGAAACTTGATCTGAAGGGTTCTCCCATAACTTTAAGTTTAAGATTTAGATAACATCTTAAAAGTAAGTGATAATCATTCCAAAATGGCTGAATATAAGACAATATATCCCAGCTTAGAGGCAACTGCACCTCCTGCACCTCCTCCAACCCCCACTGATGGACCATCATTCAGGCTTCAACAATGTTGTGATGCTTTGAATAAGCTAAAGTCTGAATTAAGCCACTATGAGACAGTACTCAAAAAATACAACCGATCCAAGGGTGTACTAATGAATGCAAGCTCGACCTGTGGTATATTGTCTTGCGTTTTGGCAGCTGGTGGATTGGGGACATCTCTTAGTGGAGTCGGAATCATCGCATGTGTGCCATTGGGTGTAGTAAGTGGTGTATTTGTGTGCGCATCCATAGCTTGTCAACAAATATCCAAGAACCTGTCCAAGAAAGCTGTGAAGCATCAAAACACCATCACACTGGCCAAATCTAAAATAAACACCATTGAAGACCTGGTTTCCAAAGCCCTTCGTGACAATAAAATCTCTGATGAGCAGTTCTCATTGATTATAGAAGAACTCAAGAACTTTGAAAAGCTCAAGGCTGAAATAAGGGCTAAAGCTCAAAAAAATATGAATGGAGAGGATCCAGTGGTATTGAGGCAGAGAGTACGCAAAGAAATACTCAAAGAACTAAAAGGAGGACAATAACTATAATTTATGAAAATCATAAATATTAGCTTAAACGTTTGAACCTTTCTACCCAAATTATCTGACTATGAGCATAATACTGAAAGACTTACTCAATAACTTCAGAAATAAGTATCCAGAGGCTAACCATGACAAATTCAAATTTGTGACTGATCATTATATAGGTTACATTAAATGGAAACATAATGGGATGACGATCATGTCTAAAGATGATCCCCCTAGCAAGCCATTGACTGATGACCTATCACCCCGTTTGAAAAGACTGCTATGGATAGATTTAGGATTGGATGATGATGAATTGAGCTCATTCCCAAAGAGTTTGATAATACACCCATCTCATGCTAAATTTATCAGAAGGTATCCAAAATGTAAACTTGAAAAATTCCGTCTTTCAAACACACATATTGACGTCGTTAAGTTGAAATATGTGAATCTTTACCCTATGATTCAATTTGAAGTAGAACTTAAAATAAAAGATGATGGTAGTGTCTCATTTGATGATGAAATACCAAAATATGTCGAGAATATGATTCTTGAAGATCTTGGTGCGTAACTAATGGCTTAAAAGTTTGAACCCTTCTACCCAAATTCTGGATAGAAGATGGGCTTACTCAATGACTTCAGAAATAAGTATCCAAAGGCTGATCGTGGCCGATTCGTATTTGTGGCTGATCAATATGGAGGTTACATTAAGTGGAAACATAATGGAATGACAATCATGTCTTATGATGACCCCACTGGTAAGACATGGACTGATGACCTCCGACCAGGTTTGAAAATACTACTCTGGTTTGATTTAGGATTGGATGATAATGCATTAAGCTCATTCCCAAAGACTTTGACTATGACCAATCGCTCTTACCCAATACCTGCCATTGACTTTGATGACCCCACAAGTAATACCACAGATATGCTGACATCATTGGATATATACGTGTCCAATACGAAAAAATTCACCGCCAAGATGCGTAACGTATTTACCTCCCAAGTTGTGACTTTCAAGTTTGGTAAACAAAGTCGAAAGTGGTTGAACGCGCCCGATATGAACTATTGGCCTCAACAGCTGAACTTTGCAGTGTGGTGTGCGACCTCTGGTTGTGGAATAAGCCCTTTCGAGAGCCTCAACTACCCCAAAGTTGTGAGTAGCTTCATTAAATTTCATGTATACTTCACCATAAGACGGATATTGTATGAATTGAGTCTTCCACTGCCTGATGAGCAACCTTTTGTAATAAACAACAACCCTTACGGTAAAGTTGCTTATCAAAGATTATGCGCTGAATTTGGTATCTCAAACAATTCTGATTTCAGATGGAAAGGTGGAAGAAACGGGGGTTTGGGTGATAAATTCTTTGATTATGGTGCTGGATACCATGGAGTAAGTGGAGGATACCAAAATGTCCATATGGTAAGGAATTATGATGAAGAGGCTGATCAGTGGCCTGGAGAAGGTGGTAAATTCGCTGATGATGGGGGTAAGAAGGAAAAGGGTGATCTCATATCATTCATACGTAATGATGACTTTGCTGATTATAAGTATGCCTGGTTCATCCCAACTAGTGGCTATGGACTCACTAAAGCTGGACTTGGTAGATTAAATCGATCTGCTGAAGCCTTTGTTTACTGTGTATTGGGGGATCAAGTCAACACTAGAAATTCGATTGTGGGTACTGGTGGTGGAGCGATCGAGACTCAACAAGAATTCTTGGCCCTGTTTGAGAGTAGTGTGATTGAGAATGACATTTCAAGTTCGATCCAAAGGTATCAGCTGGCCACTCAAGAAGCTAAGTTAAGGCTTGATTTGGCCATTGCTCCTGGAGTGTGGTTGATGCCAAGTAACATGATCATAAATACAGAGAGTGTGGTTGGTTATAATAACAACCTTATGAAGGCCACTGATGATATGAAATTTGGTGCTAACACAAATATAAACCTGGAGACTAAGACTGTTGGAATCAGCCATAATCTAGGATCTTCAAAAGTTAAGTTGCCACATGCAGCTGTAGAAGCTAAACAACCAACACCAACACTAAAAATTGATCCTCAACCTGAAATCAAAGGATCTTCACCAAAAGAAACAACTACTAATCATGAAACCAACATGATAGCATTAGCCATTGGAGTTGCCACTATAGCTTGGATAGTATTCAGATAAAAATTGAGATACCCAATACATAGATCATACCCATTCATAAATCATGACATCATTGGCAATCGTTGGCAGTAGATACTTCTCTGACAGTGACTTCTTGAAAGAGCAAATAAGTAAAGCTCTTAAGAAATGGAAGCTGGATCTCTCAGACATTGAATTGATTGTATCTGGAGGTGCAGAAGGGGTTGACTCCATGGCTAAAGATTTTGCCATTGAAAACAAAATACCCTTCAAAGAGTTTGAACCTCAATGGGACTATTATGCCCAAGCGGCTGGGCCAATTCGTAATAGAGCTATCATGGAGTGTGTAACGCATGTATTGGCCTTACCTTCTCGTATGTACTCACCAGGTACTAATTCAGCTATTAAGATGGCTAGAAAATACAAGAGAGAGGTTATAGTAGTTTATGTGTAATGTTTAAGTGAACTTTTGTAACGTGAAGCGCGTTACAAATGTCTGTTGATAACTTATAAATTTAGTGGACCACACTCTTCACAAAATTTCCTTATACTTTGATGTTTACAAACATATTCACCAAAACATATGTTACACCTTTTCTTCAAATTATTAGTTTTTACCCTACCATGTATACAAAATAAGTATGGTTTACATTCTTTACATTTTTGTTTACCATGTGAACAAATACGTGAACCACCACATTCTTTGCAATGATATTTTCGTCTACCATGTGGGCAAATACCAGCACCACATTCTTTGCAATGAGATTTTTGTCTACCATGTAGACAAATACGTGAACCACCACATTCTTTGCAA
>OX453274.1:26501239-26523739 GCA_949710005.1 Ricordea florida | reverse complement strand
GACAAGATTTCTGTTCGTGTTATGAAGGACTGCCTAAACCCGATTCTTCCAGTAATTACATCAATTATCAACACTTCTATTGAAACATGCAAATTTCCTACTGCTTGGAAATTAGCTGAAGTGACACCTATCCATAAAGGTGGAAACCACGAACTGGCAAATAACAATAGACCAATTTCTCTCCTACCAGTTTTATCAAAAGTTTGTGAAAAGGTCGTACATAATCAATTCACTTCTTACTTGCATTTAAACGACAGGTTAACAAAGTCCCAAAGCGGCAACAAAAAATGGCACTCAACCGAAACATCTGTCATAGAAACAACCGACACTATTCTTAAAGCGATGGACCAGAAGATGTTGACTTCGGTAGTTTTCTTAGACATGAGTAAGGCATTCGACAGCGTCAACCACGAAACCCTAATTTTGAAGTTGCGAGATGTAGGCGCCTCAGACCCAGTTATCCAGTGGTTTGGTAACTACCTCAATGATAGACGACAAGTGGTTCGAATCCATTCAACATTGTCAGAGCCCTTGCCCATAGTCTGTGGCGTTCCGCAGGGAAGTATATTGGGACCACTTTTATTTAGCATTTACACAAATGATCTTTCTTCAGCACCACAGAATTGCAGCGTCCAGAGCTATGTGGACGACACTAAGCTAGTTATATCCTTCAAAATGAAAGATACGGTAAACGCCTTTGCTGACTTAAGAGTTGATTTGCATAGAATAGGCCAATGGTGTTCCAACAACCATTTATTGTTGAACCCAAGCAAAACTAAACTCATGGTGTTTGGCAGCAGGCAAATGCATTCCAGACTGGACACTCCCAGCCTCACCTTCATGGGAAGAGAACTCGTACCGGAACACACCGCTAAAGATCTTGGGGTGATTTTGGACAAGAACCTGACCTATGACGAACACATTACCAAAACTGTCTCCTCCTGTATGTCTTGTCTCGGTCAAATAAGCCGCACAAAGCATGTTTTTGACAAATGCACCCTACTAACTATTATAAATACTTTAGTTTTTAGTAAACTTTTTTATTGTTCGAACGTGTGGCCGAATACATCAAAAAGTAATATAAATAAATTACAAGGCATTCAGAACTTTGCCGCTCGAATTGCGACCAGTACACACAAATATGATCACATCACACCAGTTTTAAAAGAGCTCAAATGGCTACCAGTCGCGACTCAGTTATATTTCAGGAGCGCTATCATGGCCTATAAATGTCTAACATCTCGTGTGCCGGAGTATCTGTCCTCCCAGTTCAGTAAGCGAGGAGAAATAAGCGGACGTGCTACAAGAAGTTCACAAATGCTGAACATTCCTCTTTTTAAGTCTGCCAGTGGTCAGAGAACGTTCTACTACAGAACAGTCAGTATCTGGAACTCCATGGATAGCTCTCTAAAAACTCTCGAGAAAGTATCTGCCTTTAAGTTTTATTTTAAACGTAAACTTATCAAGGATTTTATAGATTCCTAATTCTAGTTAATTAATTTTAATTCTGAATATTATCTTAGAGTTTTTAAGTATTTTTAAATTATTGTTGTATTGTCTTTGAAAAGCCTCTAAGGGGAAAGTCAATAAAGTATGTATGTATGTATGTAACTAACAAAGAATATGAATAAATTATATTACACCGGGCATGACCCTTATTGCCTTTGTAATTGTGACAAGAACACCCCCGCTATAGCTGATTTAATAAGAAGATTTGATGCCCTGGAGGCCAAATTGGTTGAAAGAGATTCATCTGCCTCTTATGACGAGCTTCTTGTCAAAGTGAAAACCTTGGAGGAAGAGAGAGACACTCTTTTGACGGCTTTGAGGCTTCTTAAAGAAGATTTCAACCAAGCTCAGGGTCCTCAAAGTATGCCCACCACGCACCAAAATGTCAACACTAATGAAAGCGGTGCGAACGGTTTTGAGTGGCGAGAGGTGAAATCGCGTCAAGACGGCTAAACTGCAGAATACCCTGCCACTTATTTGCATGTGAATAGCGTCTATTGTTGTCCAACTCGTTCTTCAAACGCTGCCGCTACAAGAACACAATAGTGGCAGGGTATTCTGCAGTTACTCCGACACTGGAAACGAGCAACAGTAAACCAAACGAACAGCAATACTAACGGCAGTAGAAACGAAGCAATCCGTCGTAAAGAGAAAGTGATCATCATCGGAGTTTCAATTACTAAATTTGTTGATCCGAGGAAGCTTTCAAAAAAGTGCCAAGTGGAATCCTGCTCCTTTCCTGGAGCAACAGTGGAGGATATGCAAAATTTTGTTAAACCTCTTGTCAGTCGAAAGCCTGAAAAAGTAATCATCCACGTCGGTACAAACAATCTCAACAAGGATCGACCGAAGCACATTAAAAATAAGATAGCAGACCCTGTGGGGAACATCAAGACACAGGAACCAACTATGCAAATAGCAGTATCCTCTATTGTCCGCAGAGCTGATAGTCAAAAGTTGAATGATTCCATCAGTCAGGTAAATAAAGCCCTGGAAACAGTTTGTAAATCGAACGGTTGGGACTTTATCAGTCATGAAAATATTTCAGTGGACTGCCTAAATAACAGCGGACTGCATGTTAACCGTAAGGGAGTTTTTAATCTAGCACGAAATTTTAGAAACTATTTGCACACTAATTGAAAATTTGTTGATGCCTATATTTATTTAGACAAAGTTGATTATGATGATTCAGTGGAGCTCAGGCCATTTGATGAAACGATATCTCAGTTTAGAGGTTTCAAAATGGCATCTCTTAATATAAACAGTCTGTGTAGACATATTGACGAATTAAGAGTCCTTATGACAAATCAGCCTCTTGATATCTTAGCTATAAATGAAACTAAGCTTAGTGAAATTGATTATGATCACCTAGTTCCTTTTTCCTTAGAAGGATATACCATCGTCAGAAGAGATCGGAATAAGTATGCTGGTGGGGTTTGTATTTATTAGCGTAATTCTATATCGTTCACAAGGATGCACGATCTAGAAAATGACAATCTAGAAATGATTGTCCTGGAAATTAAGAAACCGAACTCAAAACCTTTTCTGTTCTCAGCATGGTATCGGCCACCAAAATCACCTGTAGACAATTTCGAATATTTTGAATCTTTTTTGGAAAAAGCTGATTCAAAATATAGCGAAATTTACATACTTGGTGATTTGAACTGTAATTTACTTTCGAACCCTCCTGAGACACATACTTCGCGTCTGGTGGATGTGTTGATTAAGTTTCAGCTTGAGCAATTGTTATTAAATGACCCTACCAGAACCACTGTATCTTCAAAGTCCTTGATTGACCTCGTTATCACCAATTCTAAGGAATGCCTGAGTCACTCGGGAGTTTATCCACTCTCGATGAGTGATCATGATTTGATTTATGCGGTCAGAAAAATCGGCGTCCCTAGAGGACAACCTAGGTTCATTGAATCCAGAAATTTCAAGCACTTTCATGATACGAAGTTTAAATTTGATCTCGAGAACGCACTTTGGTCCAGTATTGAAAACTTTCAAGATGTTATGAAGCGTGGATAGCGTGGAAGGAAGTGTTTCTAAATGTCATTGATAAACACGCTCCACTTCGGACCAAAAAAGTACGAAACAGGCCTTCACCGTGGCTAAATTCTAAACTAAAGCGGACAATGTTTAAGCGTGATTGGCTTAAAAAGAAAGCAACTAAAAGTGGAACTTCGGAGGACCGGGAAGCCTATAGGACTCAGAGAAACCTGGTAAATAAAGAAATAAAGTTGACCAAAAAGAATTTTTATCAGAGACAGATAACTGAAGCATCTGGTGACCAAAGGACTACTTGGAAAATTATTAAACAATTGATTGGTAAGGAGACCGGCAGTACCAAAAAAATTGAATTGAAGAACGACTCTGGTCATAACTTGACTGAAACAGGGGACGTCGCAAATTCTTTGAATAGCTATTTTACAGCAATTGGTCCAAAACTTGCTTCTGAATTTTTCTCTGGCGCAAACAACATAGTACCCGAGGATTATCTGACCAAACTTAAATCGTCTTTCACGCTTAAAGAGGTTAAGCCTGCTATAGTACTGGAGTTGCTGAAGGCATTGAAAATATCCAAGGCAACCGGTCAGGAAGGAATCTCAAATAGGATATTAAAAATAGCCTCTCCATTCATTCATAAGAAGTTGACAGACATTTTCAATCTCTCTATCGTCTTAGGTATATTCCCCTCTGAATGGAAAATTGGTAAAGTGACACCAATTTTTAAATCTGGTGAAAGCTATGTATACGTTAATGACTTTCCAAAGTCTCTAGGTTACGGAATGGCGGGACTGTTTGCTGACGACACTAATTTGACTTTCTCAGGCTGCACTTTGGCGGCTTTACAGGATGAAATGACCAAAGATCTAAAGGGAATTACATCGTGGCTTTCTGCTAATAGGCTTACATTAAATGTTTTGAAAACGGACTTTATGTTAATAGGATCAAGACAGAGAGTAGCGGCTCTCGAAGGAAATGTAACACTGCGTTTGAATGATACAGTGTTGCAACAGGTGCATTACCTTAAATGCCTTGGTGTAAATGTTGACCAAAATTTAACTTGGGATTCCCATATTGCTAGTATTAGGAAAAAAGTAACTCCTAACGTAGGTATCCTAAAAAAGGTTAAACGCTTAAGGCTTAACTTAATTGATATTTATAGGTCATTAATTGAACCTTAATTTACCTATTGTTGTATTGTTTGCGGCTCTATAAGTGAGACCCAAACTAAAAGTCTTCAAAAACTTCAAAACCGTGCGGCACGGATTATTACTGGTGCCTCATATTTAATACGATCAAACGATGTTCTTGATCAATTAGGCTGGTTGAATTTAGCCGAACAGAGACAATATCAAATGGCCATAATGTTTAAAATAATCAATGGCCTGATGTCGTCATATTTGTCTGACATGTTTACTCATACTAGTTCATTAAGCGATTACGGATTACGTTCTCCTAGGATGAACTTTGAACTACCCAAAAATAGAACTAACTATTTCAAAAAAAGCTTTGCATTTACGGGTGCAAAAGTTTGGAACAATCTTCCAAATGCTTTTAAGGAGGAAAAATCCCTGGATACATTAAGTTATTTTCACTATCGGCATCAACAAATCGTCTGAATAGTTCGTAATTTTTTTAACCGGTGTAAAAATTTAACTAACCTCTGTACGGATTTTATGTAAACCAAATTTTAATATTTGTTGTATTATAATTTGATAAAATGCCGTGTTTAGATAAAGATATCTATCTATCTATGTAGGGCTATGTATGGCTATGTATGGCTATGTAAGGCTATGTAGGGCTATGTATGGCTATGTATGGCTATGTAAGGCTATGTAGGGCTATGTATGGCTATGTATGGTTATGTATGGCTATGTATGCCTATGTAGGGCTATGTATGGCTATATAGGGCTATGTATGGTTGTGTATGCCTATGTATGGCTCTGTACGGCTATGTATGGCTGTGTATGGTTATATATAGCTATGTATGGCTATGTAGGGCTATGTATGGCTATGTAGGGTTATGTATGGCTATGTAGGGCTATCTAGGGCTATGTAGGGCTATGTAGGGCTATCTAGGGCTATGTATGGCTATGTAGGGCTATGTATGCCTGTGTATGTCTATGTATGGCTGTGGAGGGCTGTGTATGGCTATGTAGGGCTATGTATGCCTATGTATGGCTATGTAGGGCTATGTATGGCTATATATGGCTATGTATGGTTATGTATGGCTATCTATGGCTCTATAGGGCTATCTATAGCTATGTAGGGCTATGTATGGCTGTGTAGGGCTATGTATGGCTATGTATGGTTATGTAGGGCTATGTTTGGCTATGTAGGGCTATGTATGGCTGTGTATGGCTATGTTTGGCTATGTGGGGCTATGTATGGCTATGTATGGCTATGTAAGGCTATGTAGGGCTATGTATGGCTATATAGGGCTATGTATGGTTGTGTATGGCTGTGTTGTGGTTGTGTATGGCTATGTAGGGCTATGTATGCCTATGTATGGCTATGTAGGGCTATGTATGGCTATATATGGCTATGTATGGTTATGTATGGCTATCTATGGCTCTATAGGGCTATCTATAGCTATGTAGGGCTATGTATGGCTGTGTAGGGCTATGTATGGCTATGTATGGATATGTAGGGCTATGTTTGGCTATGTAGGGCTATGTATGGCTGTGTATGGCTATGTTTGGCTATGTGGGGCTATGTATGGCTATGTATGGCTATGTAAGGCTATGTAGGGCTATGTATGGCTATGTATGGTTATGTATGGCTACGTATGCCTATGTAGGGCTATGTATGGCTATATAGGGCTATGTAGGGCTATGTAGGGCTATGTAGGGCTATGTAGGGCTATCTAGGGCTATGTATGGCTATGTAGGGCTATGTATGCCTGTGTATGTCTATGTATGGCTGTGGAGGGCTGTGTATGGCTATGTATGCCTATGTATGGCTATGTAGGGCTATGTATGGCTATATATGGCTATGTATGGTTATGTATGGCTATCTATGGCTCTATAGGGCTATCTATAGCTATGTAGGGCTATGTATGGCTGTGTAGGGCTATGTATGGCTATGCATGGTTATGTAGGGCTGTGTATGGCTATGTATGGATATGTAGGGCTATGTTTGGCTATGTAGGGCTATGTATGGCTGTGTATGCCTATGTATGGCTGTGTAGGGCTGTGTATGGCTATGTAGGGCTATATATGGCTATGTAGGGCTATGTATGGCTCTGTAGGGCTATGTATGGTTATGTATGGGTATGTAGGGTTGTGTATAGCTATGTATGGTTATGTAGGGCTGTGTATGGCTATGTATGGATATGTAGGGCTATGTTTGGCTATGTAGGGCTATGTATGGCTGTGTATGGCTATGTTTGGCTATGTAGGGCTATGTATGGCTATGTATGGCTATGTAAAGCTATGTAGGGCTATGTATGGCTATGTATGGTTATGTATGGCTATGTATGCCTATGTAGGGCTATGTATGGCTATATAGGGCTATGTATGGTTGTGTATGCCTATGTATGGCTCTGTACGGCTATGTATGGCTGTGTATGGTTATATATAGCTATGTATGGCTATGTAGGGCTATGTATGGCTATGTAGGGTTATGTATGGCTATGTAGGGCTATGTAGGGCTATGTAGGGCTATGTAGGGCTATGTAGGGCTATCTAGGGCTATGTATGGCTATGTAGGGCTATGTATGCCTGTGTATGCCTATGTATGGCTGTGGAGGGCTGTGTATGGCTATGTATGCCTATGTATGGCTATGTAGGGCTATGTATGGCTATATATGGCTATGTATGGTTATGTATGGCTATCTATGGCTCTATAGGGCTATCTATAGCTATGTAGGGCTATGTATGGTTGTGTAGGGCTATGTATGGCTATGCATGGTTATGTAGGGCTGTGTATGGCTATGTATGGATATGTAGGGCTATGTTTGGCTATGTAGGGCTATGTATGGCTGTGTATGCCTATGTATGGCTGTGTAGGGCTGTGTATGGCTATGTAGGGCTATATATGGCTATGTAGGGCTATGTATGGCTCTGTAGGGCTATGTATGGTTATGTATGGGTATGTAGGGTTGTGTATAGCTATGTATGGTTATGTAGGGCTATGTATTGCTATGTATGGCTATGTATGGCTGTGTATGCCTATGTATGGCTGTGTAGGGCTGTGTATGGTTATGTGTGGTTATGTATGGCTATGTAGGGCTCTGTATGGCTATGTATGGTTAGGAAGGGCTATGTATGGCTATGTGTGGCTATCTATGGCTATGTATGGCTATGTATGGCTATGTAGGGCTATATATGGCTATGTAGGGCTATGTATGGCTCTCTAGGGCTATGTATGGTTATGTATGGGTATGTAGGGTTGTGTATAGCTATGTATGGTTATGTAGGGCTATGTATTGCTATGTAGTGCTATGTATGGCTGTGTATGCCTATGTATGGCTGTGTAGGGCTGTGTATGGCTATGTGTGGTTATGTATGACTTTGTATGGCTATGTAGGGCTATGTAGGGCTGTGTATGGCTATGTATGGCTATGTAAAGCTATGGAGAGCAACGTATGCCATATATTAACTAACGGGGAACCACTATATGATGCTTACACCACGTACCTACCCACTGAAGGACGAATTAGTCTCGCATTTGAATCAGTCAGCCCAGTGTAGACTTCACACAGGCAGCTCAGTGTAGACTTCACACAGGCAGCCCAGTGTACACTTCACGCAAGCAGCCCAGTGTAGACTTCACACAGGCAGCCCAGTGTAGGCTTCGCACAGGCAGCCCAGTGTAGGCTTCGCACAGGCAGCTTAGTGTAGGCTTCGCAGAGGCAGCCCAGTGTAGGCTTCACACAGGCAGCCCAGTGTAGGCTTTACACAGGCAGCCCAGTGTAGGCTTCACACAGGCAGCCCAGTGTAGGCTTCATACAGGTAGCCCAGTGCAGGCTTCACACAGGCAGCCCAGTCTTGACTTCTAGAGCCTCTTGTTTGTATTGTTTGTGAACTCTTGTACGCAATCTATAATAATTTTACTTATCTACTTTACTTATAGAATTCGATGGAAAGCATACATCAGCAACTTCCTTTGGAAAGCCGGATATTCCTATTGTTATATAATGCAGCTGACAATACTGGATACATAAATAGAAATTATGGTTTAGTGAAGGGGTCCAGTGGAATACTTGGAGTGCGGAGTGCGGAGTGTAGAAAATGAGGAGTGTGGAAAGTGCGGAGTGTAGAAAGTGCGGAGTGTAGAAAATGTGGAGTGTATATTATTTGAAACATGACACACGCGTATAAATAGCACGAATAAGTGGCATTATTGTGAATTAACGATATTAACAATCCGTCCATGCTCTTTAAAACATACTTTTCTAAACGTGAGTTTTGTTGCGCCGTTTTTATTTCCGGTTCAAAGAGTAAGCCATTCGTAGTTGTTTCCGGTTTAAATAATAAGCCATTGTAGTTGTTTCCCACGTGCTTTTAAGCCCTCATTGATCTCCGTGTGCCACAGCGCTAGATTGGTATAATTGAAGTTCATCATGGCTTTCAAAATACCACTTGTTGGGACTAAATCGCTCTCAGAAGGTTACTTTGAGGGCCTACCCAGCTTTGTCTGGAGTGACGTTAAGGATAAAGACGAAATTGGCAAGGGAAGTTTTGGGTCGGTCATGAAAGGAAATTACAGGCTCATCCCCGGTGTAATAACCACAGCTGACGTCACAGGACTGATAATCAAGTAATGTTGGCGAGTCACACGTTATGTCACATGATACACAACTGTACAATCAGAGAATTATAATAAAGCAATATTAAAAACAACTTTATGGGCCACTTGGGTTAGTTGGGTCAGTTGGGTCACTTGGGCAGTTGGGTCACTTGGGCCAGTTGGGTCAGCTGGGTCAGTTGGGTCACTTGGGTCAGTTGGGATACTTGGGTCACTGGGCCAGCTGGGTCAGTTGGGCCAGCTGGGTCACTTGGGCCAGTTGGGTCACTTGGGCCAGTTGAGCCAGGTTTGGACGAGGTTTGGACTTGAAGCCTGGATCAAAAACCTTTTCCACGGTCATATTGTACAGCGGCACAACCGCATTCCCGCCAATTCTGAACTCGCACAACTTCGCTTTCGTGCACTCTTGTCATTTTCCGGTATTTTTCTCTCATTTGTTTTGTCAACGATGGATGAACAAAGTGAAGCTACTTGCACCACAGAATTGGAGGCTCGCCTCGGCGAAATTAAGTTGCCAATGGAGGAAAACAGAGGGGAAAACAGAGGGGTCATGGGCAATAATTTGGTGCCTACGGCCACAAATATAGACTCTGCTAACCAGAAGAACATTGTTTGTCAAACCATAAAGATGGCGAGGTTCGTCGCATTTCGTTCTCCTGTCCTTCCACCACTGGCAATCACTGGCGACGGTCAGCGGTGGCAGACTCGTTAATAATGAACTCTTGAATGGCTGTCATTCCCAGAGTATTTTGAAGGAAAGGGTCAAGGAGAAGTCCAAAACTGGCCCAACTGACTTTAACTGGCCCTAAGTGACAAAACTGGCCCAATTGACCCAACTGGCACAAGTGACCCAAGTGACCCAACTGGCCCAAGTGACCCAACTAACCCAAGTGGCCCATGATGAAGTTTTTAATCTTGCTTTATTATCATTCTCTGATTGTACAGTTGTGCATCATGTGACATAACGTGTGACTCGCCAACATTACCTGATTATAAGTCCTGTGAGGTCGGCTGTGGTTATTACACCGGGGATGAGCCAAATTACACTCCTAAAGGTAAAGTTGTTGTTGTCGAGCGATTTTTTGGAGAGGGAGATTCTCACTTGAGGAACATTGCTAAGGAGGCAAAAAAGGCTTGTGCTATAAGAACATTACGCAATTTATAGGCGTTTGTTCAAAACCATTGGCAATAATGATGGAGTACGAGTACTTCGATTTTATTCCCTTCGGCCTCGACCATCAGATATCCAATTTGCAAGAGTTTTTACACGTCCTTGATCGCATCGAGGGCGAAACTGAAGCTTTTGAACATTTCCTGTGTAGAGGAGGAACTGAATAACGTTTGCATGTGGGTTTCCCTCAAGAAACAGATATTTATTATTACAGGTGATCTGAACCTGGACAGGCTAAAACCAGAAAGCAGAGAAGGGAAAATACTTGCCGACCTAGAAGAAGTGCATGGAATGCAATGTTTGATTACCAAGCCGACGAGGATTACGCCGACATCAGAGACATTGCTGGACGTTATTTTAACCAACAAGCCCAACCTTTTCAGGACGGGAGGCTCTTTTAACCCAGAGATAAGTGATCACCATCTCATTTATGGTATTTTAAAGCAATCTGCATTACAGCATAGACGAAAGACGATCACATTCAGAAGCCTAAAAAATGTGGATATGGATCAGCTTAATGAGGACTTGGCAAGTGCTCCCTGGATTGTTGGAGAAACATTCGATGCCATCGAGGACCAATATGGCGCATGGAAAACCATTTTTGAAAGTGTACTGGATAAACATATGCCGAAAAAGAAGATGAGAGTTAGACAGAAAGATGTACCATTTATGACGGAAGAATGGAAAATGGCAATTAGGAACAAAAGGAAATATGCACAATTGTTTGCCCAAAACCGAACTCTAGAAAACTGGGAGTTAAAAAGAAATGGAGAAACTTGGCCACGAAAGAGAGGAGACGTGCTATTAAAGCCTACTGGGCCCAAAAATCGGATGAACTGGAGAAGAGACCAAGGGATTTCTACAAAACCTTCAAACCATTCTTAAGTGATAAAAGTAAAGAGGAGACAACAATTTCCGTCAGGATTAACGAGCGAATTGTAACAAACCAGAAAGTAGTGGCAGACGAGCTTGGAGACTACTTTTCAACTGTTGCAAATACCATTGGTGGTGCACAGGTAACGAATTTAGTCGAGAAAGACTTTCAAAAACATCCGAGTGTCGAGAGCATTCGGCAAGCTTATCAAGGCCTTCAATTTGGATTTAACGAAATTGGCTCTAGCGAAGTGGAAAATGAATTGAAAATGCTTAAATCAAACAAAGCCACAGGGTGGGATGGAATCTCTCCGAAAATTCTAAAACTAACTGCCAAAGGTCTAGCACCGTCCTTAACAAGGCTCTACAACACCGTTATTAGAAAGGGAAATTGGCCAAACACGTGGAAAATGGGGGAATGGACCCCTGTTTTTAAGAAAGGAGATAAAACTGACCGGGGAAATTACCGTCCTATAACAGTACTGAACTCTGTTGATAAAGTATTCGAATCACTACTTTCCAAGCAAATCACGAAAACCATGGATCCACATCTATACCAGAAAATGTCCGCCTACAGAAAAACACATAGCTGTGAAACTACATTAATAAGGCTAACAGAGGACTGGAAAATGGCTGCCGACAATAAAGAGTACGTGACTGCTCTATCCACGGATATGAGGAAAGCTTTTGATTCGCTGCACCCTGCACTAATGATTCAAAAACTTAGAGCATATGGCTTCTCTGAAGCATCACAGAATCTCATGCGATCCTTTCTTGAGCGTAGAAGAAACAGAGTCAAACTACAGGAAGTACACAGCGCATGGAAAGAACAAAAAAGGGGGTGTCCACAAGGCTCCTCCTTCGGGCCTCTACTCTGGAACTTGTTCCAAATGATCTCTCACTACACAGGCAGTCTGCTAATCTATTTATGTATGCTGATGACCATCAAATATACACCAGTGATAATGATATAGTGAAGAGCACCCAAACTCTCAGGAGACAAACAGAGGCAGTGTCACAATGGTACAAGGAGAACCTACTGCAAGCCAACCCTCAGAAATACCAGATCTTTACTATTGATCCACAACCTTCCAAGAAAAGCCCTGGGTATGAATTGACAATGAAATTCGATGGACATGAAGTCAAATCATCTGATTATCTCAAAATTCTTGGCGTAACCATCGACAACAAACTGACATTCAGTGAACATATCAGTGATATTTGCAAGAAAACGAGCTGTAAGGTTGGGGTCTTACTGAGACTACGCAATTTAATTCCATGGTCTGCAAAGTTACAGCTGTACAAGTCTAATATTTTGCCCCACCTTACATATTGTGATATTGTATGGCACTTTTGCAAATCATCCGATAAGAAGAAAATGGAAAGAATTCAAGAGCGGGCACTCAGGGCAGTCTTTAAATCCAAATCGGAGACCTACAGCGAGCTACTAACAAGAGCAGGTCTACCAAGTCTGTACCAACAACGGTTACAAAACATCGCCATTTTCATGTATAAAGTAAAAAACGGACTTGTGCCCACTTATATAACAGAGATATTTAATACTGCCCCGAAACGATATAATCTGAGGAACGCTGATTTTAATATTCCACGTTTTCGCACAGTACGCTATGGAAAACATTCTTTACGATATTTTGGGCTCCATCTTTGGAACAAATTAGAACAAAGTGACAGAGAGAATCCTAATTTTAAAAGTTTTAAAAACAGTATTAAGAGCAAAGACCTATCACTCTTGATAGATAATTGTAGAAACTGTGACATATGTTGCTAGGCCGCCTTAATTTCTTAATTCGTAATTAATTTTTTATATTCTATTTATATTTGATATTCTGAAAGTTTTTTAAAGTTTAAATAATTTTAACTTTATGTAGCTAAAGTATATTTTAATGTGTAGATAGTGTCCCCAATTAGTTTTTTCAAGCTAAATACTATTGACACTTTAATAAAGTCCTTCATTCATTCATTCATTCATTCCTGCCCGTGTTTCCGAAGACTGCAAAGGACGTCGTGGCAGGTCTTTCCTTCATTCAAACCATGTCGTGCAGCGTGACCTAAAAGCGGGCAACGTGTTGGTCAGCAACCGACACTACAGTTAGGAAGATATCAGTTCGGATCAATTGCCAAGTGTCTTTGCCGATTGTCCGGTAATTTGCAAATTAACTGACATCGGCGAGAGTAGGTCAACTTTACTCCAAACAGCCTCCATCATTTATGCGAGGACCATGAACATTGAGCGTGGTGCAAAGCCCTACAGGGCTCCAGAGATTTTACTCGAAGGAAAATTGAATTGCGCAGCAATGGAAGACTTAAAAGCAATTGATATCTGGGCACTGGGGATGATTTTTTTCAGTATTATCAATCCTGACCTGGAGTTTCCCTATGAAATTGAACTAAACTTAAGCGCTCAAAAACCTCCAGCCCTGGCTGCCAAATATTTTGAAAAGATGCTAAGAGAAAAGATGGGCAAGAAATCCAAACTTCAGTCGTCCAAAAAAAATATCAACAGCGACAATTTTCAGAGTGGGCTCAGCTTGAGAAACTGTATCTAAAATGTATAGTTTTCTACTCTTTTCTCCGCCCACGCGCTGAAGATGTTCTAATGGAACTAAACGGCGATGGTGAAAAGGAACCATCAGTACTTTGAAGAGCCACCAACTTGGCAGAGAAAGTGAACAACAAACCATCAGTACTTTCAAGAGACACCAGCTTGGCAGAGAAAGTGAATAACAAACCATCAGTACTTTCAAGAGACACCAGCTTGGCAGAGAAAGTGAATAACAAACCATCAGTACTTTCAAGAGACACCAGCTTGGCAGAGAAAGTGAATAACAAACCATCAGTACTTTCAAGAGACACCAGCTTGGCAGAGAATGTGAACAACAAACCATCAGTACTTTCAAGAGACACCAGCTTGGCAGAGAATGTGAACAACAAACCATCAGTACTTTCAAGAGACGCCAGCTTGGCAGAGAATGTGAACAACAAACCATCAGTACTTTCAGGAGAGACCAGTTTGGAAGAGAAGGTGAAAAACGAACCCGTCGATCACAACAATGGAGAAAAGACGGGTATTTTAAATACATTGATCTAATTGCAGACTCCAAACTTATATTTAATTTAATCAAAGCAATGAAATCGCGGATTGCCGCATGCGAAGCGCGCGATTCGCACACGGCGTGCTTGTGGTTTTGTTAATTTGACAGTTTTTATGGTACACGTGACTGCTAGTAAAGTTCAACCCCTGTCAAGCGGCCACCCTCGGGGAAAAGGTAGTAGCCGCTAATGGGGGCTGACCACTTACAGGCCTTCTGGTATTACGCGATGGTGCGATTTCGCACAATCGACCTCAAATCGCATCCGATCGCACAATTCACAAAAAATCGCATAATTCAAAAAATAACGCACAACATTCATAAAATAAAGCATGAATCAACAAGTTTCTTTGGAATTCCTGCAAAAATACGCCATTTTTAAGATGATTTACCTTGAAAAAAGGCTAACAAGACTCTTTCACCCTCGGTTTCGTATTCATTCGAAGTTAAGAGCCCAAGTTACCAAAAATGAAACAATTTTAAAAATCCGTGGCAAGTGTCGAAAAATGAATTTCGCTTATATTGTAAACTTAGGTAGGCCTTTATGTCCAATAAATCACCACATACTTTTTTTGCCTGAAAATCGATTTGTTTTCGATCAGTGAAAGCCGCCAAAATGCCTCTTCGAGGCCTCCAAATTTATGGCGAGTTCAGAAGGTTCGCGTGAATAAATAAAGCAGTTCAGAGGGACAAAACCTATCAAATGTTGAAGAATGACATCAATTAAGTCTACCGAAAGCGTTTTTGGCAGTTCGTGTCCTTTTATTTGCAAATTTTAATTAAATTTATTAGACACACTTTTAACTCAACTAGAAATACGACTCTCGCAAAAACCTCGCGAAGCTAGTTTTTGAATAAGTCACAATACTTTATTTTATATTTTATTTTTTATATCAGCGTAATCCCCATTATTTAATTTTTTATGCTGTGTTTGGTACACAGTTAGGGACACCTGGTGCAAATACCGCTCAGCACAGGGCTTAAAAATTGACCTTCATTTAGCTCTTTCACTGCCACTGAGATTGCACGAGAGGGAATAGAAGTAAAATTATTTGTTTTCTTTACAGGGAATACAGAGTCAATGAAGTATCACAATAATATTCAGTTAACACAAATTGAAAATTATTGTAAATATTTTGAGGGTGAAATCTTGAAGAGTTGATATGAATGCTTGTGTTTACCACGGTGTAAAAACTTGTTTTTTTTTTTTGAGTTGTATTTTCTTAGTCTCTACTACTTTTTCTTCTTTGTTGTAAGTCACTTTAAACACAATATGTTCTTACACCGAGGATGAGTTGAATGCTCCAATTATTTTTTGTTTATGTTTTTTTTCTAATAATTGCATGAGATTCATTGTAAGAAGAATCTTCTGATTAGATACTTTATTGTCTACTGCAGTCATTATTTCATTCCTAGGTAACCGCAATTGAGAGCATTATGAATAGTGCATGTTTCAATTTGTGTACTCTCTTCAGTTGCAATGGTACCCCTAGTGGTAGATAGAAAAATTCCTCTTCCCTCAAAAGAGATGCCATATCAACAGAAGTGTGAGATACAATGTCATTACATAAAAAATGGGGATAAAACAGTTGGATTCTACAAAAACTTTGAATAAAGGTTTGGTAATAATGAGTGCCGACTGTATAGTATGTGGTTGTGCTATTTTTAGGTCATATCATAAAAACAATACATATAAGAAAAAGTTATTGAAATCTTAATATGTTGAAAAAGATTGCTGCACTACGTACTCCTGTAAGAAAATAGTGTGAAATCAACATGAATAAGTCACAAGTATATACCACATGAAAGTTTAATTGCGCTGTTACCGAAACATGCAAAATATCCATACCCAACCAGAGAATAGTATATTACTTTGAATATATGAAAATTTCTATTATAAAAACTGCAGAAGAAAGATTTAATATAAGGATGGTATTTCATCGAAAAAGTCATGGCAGCCAGAGGTATTGAACTTGTAACCAATGACATATAGTAACGAGACGAACTATCATCATATTATTATCATTATTATTATCATTACTATTATTATTATTACTGGTATTGATATTATTATTATTATTGTTATATTTTTTACGTTAAACATAATACATTTTTATGGGGTGGGATGCATGTCCTAATCTTGGTAAAGGTATTGTTACTCTACTACTACAAGCAATACAAAAATCTTCTTAATAGGCTTTCCAACAGAGGTGGTAGTAATCAAACCAGCTCCAAACAATACCATTTCTTCTTTAATGCTTAGAATTTAGTGCAGTCATTTGTCTATAAAGTTTGTGTGGAAAATCATTATTGAAAACATACTTTAAGGCATTTAGGAAACTTGAAACACTTGTTACTACATACAGCACACTTGCAATGAATATATGAGAAAGATTATAAACATTGTGGCATTACAAAATTTATTTTCTTCTTTATAGAGTTTTTCCAATGTAAAAGGTTAACTGTATGTTGTGGTTGTTATTAAAGATTGATATTTGACATCATAAAAATGAAGTAAACAGCAGAAAGTAACAAGGTTAACATGTTATGTCTAACTTTACAAATTAAGGCTTTAATTAGCATTTCATTTGTGGGAAAAGGGCAAGGGTTCTAGATAGCAATATTATCAGGGGGGGTCATTGAACTCTAAGGTAAAACTGACCCATTGTGAAAAGGCTATGAAACTTGTCGTTTCTATGCAATATTATTGAAACCTTTCAATCAGAGAATACATACATATATATATATATAGCAAAGAGAAATACTACTCAGAAGTAACTAATAACATTTGCTTTATTTTCAAATTATCGCATTGATCACTGATAATATTGCAGAACCAGTACTTTATAGTGACACTGGGTATATATTCTGTTGAAAATGCTAAACACAACTGCTAGATCAAGAAAATTTACAATATTTTCACTGTTGCAATGATATCAGATCACATCGTTATAAATGATTGCTATAACAACTGCAACTCTCTGTGTTGGGAATTTCTTCAAAATGGAAACGCTATCGTTTTATTATGACAAATACCAACTTACATTCTCTTGTAATCTGTTGGTCGTCTTCCGATTCCGTTTTTAGACTAATAGAATTATTTTCCAGAGACATCTTCAATCGTTGAAGTCGTTCCTACTCGGTTTCCCTTCTAAGTCGTTTTGCTAAATTTAGTACGCCAATATATTTCGTTATGTAATCGTTCACTCATGTCCTGTATTTCTATCAATAAAACCTTCAAATTCAACACTAACTTGGTTGAACTCCTTGTCCTTTTCCATGCTGTTTCGTTTGCCTTTTTTCTGGAGCGAGCGGTTGTTGTCTTTGCTGCGATTTCTGTTGTTATTCTCCCTGCTGTCGTTTCTCTATCCCTGCCTTGAGTCGTGCTTTCCTTGTGTTGATTTTCACGGTATTCGAACTTACTCGGCGACGATCTCGTGCTAATCTTTCTGGAATATCTCGGAGATCATCTTGCTGGGATATACTTCCAGGACGAGTGAAATCGGTTTCCACAAAATTTACATTACTTTTAAAAAGGCATCACCGAATTCTCAATGGCGGAAATTCAGCAGTTCTGAAGAACGCTGCTATTGCCAGGTAACCTGGCCTGCGAACGGACACCTTTAAAATATATATATATATATATATATATATATATATATATATATATATATACATATATAAAAACTCTCGGCTCGATTTACTCGGGCTTGCGAGCCACGTGGTCTGACCGGAACCGACACGATTAGTAACCTCGCTTCGCGACGAATTAAAAGTAGGCCAAATTCATTGACTAATTTAAGCATGTGCGACGCAAAATAATCCATCCAAAACTTGCTTTTGAGAAAGGGTTGTTCTTTTTTGTCCCAAAAGGATTTTTTGGGGAAATGATTCAGCGCGAAAATTTTGGATTTTGAAGTTGCATAATATTCGCTAATTCATATTACCCACGAGAGTTGATCTTATCAGCGAAATGCACACATTTCACGCAAAGTTCTGGTCGTCCTCCACATGGCAGCTAAATTTTCACTAAAAATGTAAAATGACAGACTAACCTTGATGTTGCTGAGGCATTTTAAGACGATTTCGCAGTTCGTTCACCATAAAACTCAAGCCCTCCGGCGATAACTTGAATGGTGCGATTCCTCAACGAGCCATGTTTATTTATGGCGCTCGCAAGACACGTACTGTTTTGAAATGATCGACGATTGCTTTTCTTCTATTCAGGCTTCAGGTGCTTCATTTAAGTAGACTTTGCTTTAAACTCAGGTTTGAACGAAAACGTAGAAGCAGTTGCCAACGGAACGGCGTAAATTTCAAAACATCTGTTCCTTGTCTCACAACAACGGAACGAAAAGTGAAATCACCGAGGTAAAATTAGGAAGAGTGGAACGTTACGCCTATGGACTAGGTTGGATTTGTTCTACCAAGGACCAATATTAAAGAAATAATGAGTGCGCAATATCTGCTAAGCGTAAAACCCAATAAAAATGCCCTGGAAGAAATTTACTTTTTTTGTTGCCAGGTTAATTCTACAACTGTTCCTTGTTTTATTTTAGCCATATTCTTTTCCTATCGTTTTCAGTTCAAGTTAGTTTGGGCTTTCTATTATTCCGATTGTGAAGCTAAAAGCTATATAATGTTAAATTGAGAGACTAAAAATTAAAAATCTTGAAATTAAACCAATCGATAGATTGTTCTGGCACTACTTCACAAACATCTGTTAGTTTGTTGCTTATTTGAATTGACATCTCTAGTAGTATGTTAAAGTAAATATAAGTTGAATTTTCATTAAAATTGATTTTAATTTTTATTTTATTTTCAAAAATGAGTTGATTTGATTTTAATTTTTAATTGATTTTAATTTTTATTTTATTTTCAAAAATGAGTTGAATTGATTTTAATTTTTAATTGATTTTAATTTTTATTTTATTTTCAAAAATGAGTTGATTTGATTTTAATTTTTAATTGAATTAAATTTTTATTTTATTTTCAAAAATGAGTTGAATTTATTTTAATTTTTATTTTGTTTCTTTTTTGAAAAATTGGTTTTAATTTTTACCAGAAATTTATGTACGGATTTAAAAATAAAAAAATGAATTGGAGTTTAAAGATTTGAGAAATTATTAAAAATGGAACAAGAAAAGAATCAAAAGGCGGAAAAGTTGAAGTTGAGTCAACCTAGTAATTTTTTGAAAAATATTGCTAAAAATAATGGCATCAAAAATTATTCGCAAATGAGTAGATCTGAACTTATTGAAAAGATAAAAAAAATACCAAAAGCTGTTGAAGAGATTAGAAATTATAATAAAAAAATACAAGAAAAAGAAAAAATAAAAGAAGAAGAACAAATAAAAGAACAAGAAAAAATATTAAAACAATTACAAGAACAAAAAATACAAATAAAAAAAGAAAAAGAACAAATATTAAAACAACAAAAAGAACAAATAAAACAATTACAAGAACAATTACAAAGACAAGAAATAATAAAACAACAACAAGAACAAATAAAACAAGAAAAAATACAACAAAAAGAAGAAACGAAACAACAAGACGAACAAATTAAACAACAAGAAGAAATATTAAAACAACTAATAGAAAAAAAGAAACAAAATAAATCAACTATTACAGAAGTTTTTAGAGATTATGAGAAGGAGGGTGCAAGACCTAAAGAAAGGGATAATGATAAGAAAGGTGATAAACCTAAACCTAAACCAAAAAATGAAGGGGATAATGATAAGAAAGGTGATAAAAAAACTAAAAGAAAAAGAACAACAACCCTTAGAATATTTCCAATAAGACCTAATGAGCATGAAGAAATTCGAAATATAACTGAAAGAAATGAAACAATTTTTGAATTTAGGAGAGATCTAGATATTAACTTATCAGAAATGATTTTCAATGAATTGGAACCACGCATAGAAATGCGATCAAGAATTGTTATAAGTTTTAGTGCTTTAATTCATAAGGGTAATGGAGAAATAGCTAATTTTTTTCACACATTTAGGGGTGAAGGAGCTTTTACAATGCTTTCAGAAATAAAAGATTATATTGAGAGGTGTGAGGAACAAAGATTGAGTCGTGGTGAAGATATTTCTTGGGCTAAAGCATACTTACCACCAACAAAGATCATTGATAATCCAAATGCTCGTAAAGGTATAATTGAATTTACAGAGGTAAAAGTAAAAGTTATTGACAGTAACGAACCTTTACTTGGTTGCGGAAAATTACCAGATGCTCTAAAAAATAAAAAATGTCTTTATGCTGTAGATGATAGGGATGATAATCTATGTTTTTGGAGGTGTTTGGCAATTCTATTAAACATTCTTGCTGGTAAAAAAACACCTGAAAAGTACATTGAAAGACAAACACTGAAATTAGCCAGAGATTTTTATAATAACCAAAAATTGAAAGCTTCAGAAGTTAGGGCAACAAAACTTGTTGATTTTGAAAAAATTGCAAAAATGTTTTCTATTAACATTCGCCTTTACGAGCAAAAAGAAAAAGGGAACAATGAAATTTGGAAATTAGTTTTTGGTAAAGGTAATTTCAAAGATAATTTACCTTGTCTAAATATGGGACTTCATGAGGGTCACTGTTTTTTCATAAAGGATATAGACACTGCACGAAAAAATGGATTTACAACAACTGCAAAATCAATGCAAATATGAAGTAAATACCACATTTGAACAGATTTGTTTATATTTGCCCCGAGGCAAATTCCATCGTTGGATAATATTTGCACGCGAAGCAAAGATGGTAAATACCGCATTTACTCAATCTTTACAGTCCAAAGCAAATGGGAAGAAAAACTGCACATTTGCATCAGATTCAACATGAACTAAAAATGTGGTAAATAGATAAATCTGCTGCACCGAAACATGAATTTACAATTGTAGCAAACATTCCGCTGCACGTCGTTTTGATTACATTTACCCACAATGCAAACCCCAGTTTTGCATCACATTTGTAAGTAAAGCATAGGCGGTCAACACTTTGTATTTACCAAGTAGCAAATACTACGCAAACGTTATATTTGCACAGAAATTACATTTGAAGCAAAGATGGTGAAAAATATCGTTCACTACGTATTTGCGTGGAGTGGCAAATGTGACGAAAAAATCCACAGTTACAGGGGCAGTAAATGCTAGTAAAAAGCGTAAATTTATTGCCTGAAAGGATGAATTTACAGGGATGGCAAATACGATTTTTGCTTCGCTTTGATCCAGTCAAAATTCTTGCTCACCATTAATTTGCACGGGAAGCAAAATACTAAATTTACTTCTTCTTCACAAATCCAGTACAAAATACGTCGTGCACGAGAGTACTTGCCGCGAATCCTTGTTGTCGCAAAGAAATGTAGAAATATACGTTTAAGTCGATTTTCTCAATGAGGATAAAATTTTAGAAAGTTAGCGTTTGCCTTGACACTAGCAGAAACCAAACGTTCATTCAAGCCAATTTTCTCTGTCGTTAAGTTTACCATTTACTCCCTGTTTTATTGTACGTTGTCCCAAATCGATTACTACATAATGGAGCAAAGATACCAAACCGGGACTGTATGTTCAGCACTATGCACATATTTTATTCAAAAGACAAATTGATATTGTCACAAGATAAGCAGCAAATGACCTTTTAAATAAATAAAAGATCGATATTGCCACATGGCATGATAAAACATTATTAAAAAAAAAAATTGGAAACAGTGCTTAGCCAACTTCCTATAATTGCACAAGCATCCACATAATCTGATTATTATGCATAAACTCATGGGAATTCCTCTACAAAAGCAATCAAATTCTCGAGCAGTTTAAAGCAAGAGAACAAGTCAATTATTTGTGTATTGGTTAACTATCGCATTAGTCTTTCGGAGGATTAAAACTATAAGGGACTTAGAAGAGTTTTCTGGGCAATTAACTCTACATTCATTCTTCTGCTCAAAGAGAGTATAGAATACAAGCCTCTTATACAATGACAATCAGTCTGTTTGCCAAAGTTGAGCAAATTTGTAAATCACTAATATTTTTTTTCACATTCAAAAAAATTGCTTTCATCGAAAACTATAAAACGTTAAGG
>OX453274.1:26456239-26493739 GCA_949710005.1 Ricordea florida | reverse complement strand
TAGTGAAAAACAGCTTTAAGGGTAACAATATTTTGAAATAGTTGGTCATTTCAGGAAGGATAGTTTATAGTTGCCTGGCCTGTTTACATTCATTCATAATTATTAGTATGGTGAAAAAAAGGCCACAATATGGTCTTTGCATAACTGTGATCACATGATCAACCTTTGGTAAACACGAAAACAGTTCTTCGTAAAAGAATTTGTTAGCACAAGCTCAAAGTTAGAAGTATTTGTATGAGAAAAACAACTTTTGCCACTAAGTCACTCTTGCATGGTTTTTGATACAAATCCTTGTAAGTTCTAAAATGTTTAAACTGTCGTTAAATATTTTCCTTCCCCATTTAAGGACTCAAATTGCCTGTTATGACTTAAAAGGATATTTGAGCCCTGTAATGCTTTTGGTATTATTTCATGACAGTTTTGAAAATTTCGAAATTACAGAATTCTTATGTAAAACCATGCACATGTGACTGGATGGTAAAGTTGTTTTTCTCATACAATGCTTCCAACTTTTGGTGGCCATTGCATGAATTATTGCTTCTTTTGAGGGATAGGGCTGAAAATTTTCAGGTTGCCTAATCTTAATATGCTCTTTCAGCTTTTGCTATGCTTTCGTGATTACCAAAAGTTGATCACATGATCAAGACATGAGAAGAGCCTCTTAAATGGAACCGCAATAATGATTGCCTATGGCCAGTGTAAATGATGAGCACATTTAAAGCACAACAAAGCTGATTTTATACTGCATATTGCACACTTAAAGGAAATTCCAAAATAAACTTATTGTATTTTGAAATTTATTATTTTAAAAAAGGGCATGATTTAATTCTCAAGTGTTAATAGTTAATATTAAGCAGTTACTGAATGAATGAGTTGTCTTATTGCTGTTTTTGCTATGTTTTTAACTATTACTTTGCCTAGTTCCAGCTGTAGTTATTACTCTGGAAACGGGTGAAGTGTCGGCCATTTTTGTTTTCACAACCAAAGCAACTCAACCTTGTCCCCAGGTCTTCTCAGTTAACTGTTCATTAACCTGTAGGCTACATTTTTGACGTCATTTCTCATTAAACACAAACGTTTTTCCAAATTTGGTCATCAGTAACTGGTTATGGTGAATTAAACATGTGCTTTTAGCCAATCAGAATTGGGGAAATATTTTGAGTGAATAATAATATGTTTACAGTAGTCTATACATGTGTATTTATTGTTATGATCATGATCTGGTGATAATAAATTTAAGCTATTCAACAGAAACTGAATGCAGTGATTTCTTGTTTCCTTATGTGAATGGGGTTGCAGACCAGGGGCGAGAAGGTAGCCGTGGTGTGTGTTGGAGGGGGGGGGGGGTGTGATGTTGCCAAATTGTGGGTTTGGAACGATTTTCAGTTCTTGAAACCTACCTTGCATCTATCTTACTCAAATCCAATTAGGTGATCTTGGCAAAAAAATATCCTGCTCATAGTAATCTACTTTCAGTCAAGAATGAAATAAACCCACATACATTTTAACTGAAAAATGTACCCGTGCATTGTGGATGGGTGCCAGAACAATGCTCCAGTTGCCTCTGATAAAGGACTTGAGCAGACGGAGGAGAAGTGAATGATATCTCCTTTATACACAATCAAAGGATCTGCTTAGGGGTACCATTTTTCAGGCTTCAGGTATTTGAAAGGGCTGGAATTCAATTTTTTGAAGTATTTTGTAAGGCCCAGGGTTTGGAAACTAGTTATTTTTTGTTTGGTTAAAGGGCTAACAGGATCAAATAAATTTATTAAAATTACATCAGGAGTCACCCTACCCTTGGAATATTTTCTTATAACTTGATTATTAATGCACAGGTTTGACATAAAGCCTATGCATAATCTTTTTCAGACCAGTTTTAGTGCACACAATTTCTTCTATCATGTAAAAATCTATGCAAAAGTTAATATAAATTAAAGAACACATCCTTGCTCCTTGAAATGTGTAAGAGCTACTGTATTACAGAGTAAAATATGTCAAATGTTGGAATTGTTGGACAAATTAAGTCGTTGATGAACGATTGCATTCCCTAAAAGGTATCAATTAATCCAACCAAGCCAAAGTTTCACCCGTTATGGAGATTTCGCGTGTCATAAATGAAATAATTATCTAATTGAGCATCATTGCTGACCCAATTTTACGCGGGAAAAGGCTCTGAGGCGGGAAATATCGACGGCAGCAATAAGCAGCGTATAAATATTATGAAGACAAACCAGCCATTTTCTTGGAGAAAGAATACCCATAAAGAAAGAGCAGCAATGCAGAACGAAAGAAGAAAGCGAAAGAGAAAGGCTAGAGCGGCGAACAAAGAAGATAAAAGAAGAAAAGCTTTGTTAGCCCTTGAAGATGAACGAGCGATGACCTTAGCGAAGAATGAAAGATTGCTCCATCTTGCGAGGAAGTATTACGCTAAATGGCATGCTCTACATCTTCGTGAAAGGGTAGGAACGTCATTTGTTTACACCATGTTTACAATGAAATGGGTGCGTCAGCAAAATTAAGGGTAAGATTTCCGCACAGGTCCCTACTTCATTATGCATTCCGTAACTGTATTATTTCGTTCTTCGAACACAAGAAATATTTGCACGTGCATTACACCAGACAAGAAAGCTTCAGCATGCATAATGAAGTAGGGACCTGTGCGGAAATCATTCCAAATTAAGCAATTAAGAAATGTAAGGGCTACTGAGAAGCAATAAAATTTCATAATTGGCAAGAATGGTATTAATTTTTTTCAGACTAGCAAAATGGATAAATCAAACGCTATGGAGAATGAGAAACAGGCACATAAAGATGCCTCAGTTTCTGCAGATCAACTGGTGTCACATGTAAAGAGAAGTCATCTCAGTCATGTGAAAGATCCAAGTGGTTCTACTGACCAACCTCTGTTACTGGGATGTGGTGTCCTTGGACGTTGCTATAAAATGTATTACAGAGGGATTTCAGTTGCTGTTAAACAATTTAACACACACCTGTTATCAGAGTCCAATGTTATCAAAGAAGCATCACTGATGAAACAGTTGGATCACCCATGTTTTCCCTACGTTTATGGTATTTGTGTACAAAGGAAACCTTTCCTGTTAGTACTCCAGTTTTGCAATGTGGAAGGCAAAGCATACACTCTTCACAGGACTTTACACAGCCATACCTTGGTTTTAAAAAATCAAGAGTGGTTTCATGTTATTTTGCAACTTCTAGAAGCACTCAAAGTGTTGCACAACTCTGGACTGATTCATCAGGATATAAAAGGTGATAACATCTTGCTTACATACAAAAATACACTGTTTGTGCCAGTAATCATTGATTTTGGAAAGTGCATTAGAAAACAGGAAGCCAGTAGAAAAGTTTTGTCCAAACAAGAACAAGAAACATACAAACAGAAGTACACACATGTTGCCCCTGAAGTTGTTGCAGGAACTCACCCTCCATCCTATGCAAGTGATGTATATGCCCTTGGCCGTCTGTTAAGGCAGATTGCAACCAAGATTGGTAGCAAGCCACTTCTCTCCCTTAGTGAATGCAGCCTAAAGAATGACCCAAATGCTAGGGCTTCTTTGGATCACCTATTGGTCAGTGTCAAGTCTCTGTCATCATGATTAGGTTCTTGATATTAAATAGAGAGGAGAAGTCGTTATGTCAAATTTCTTGATGACAACAAAGTGAAAAGGTCACTTAAAAAGTGAATTCACACTGTTTCAAACTTATCGATCTTATTCAGTTTCTTTTAGTTTGTAAAATTGTGGAGAAATTATTTTCTGAGGTTGAATCCAAAAGGACCATATCTGACTTTAGAAAAAGAAAAAGAAAATTCTTGTGCTGTGTTCACCAACTCCATAAACCAGTGACGTGAAATTAGGAAGTTTCTAGTTGCAGACTTGCAACGATGGATAAGAAATGTACAAAAAAACGTGATGCACATGCAAAGTTGTTGTTTTGCTAACATAAATAGAGGATATTACATGGCCGCGCAGAGATAAGACATTTCTCTTCAACTGTTGAACAAGAAGAGAAATTTTGTATCTCCAAGCAGCCATGTAATGTCCTATTTATTATGTAAACACCAATGAAATACCAAGCCATTTCACTTTAACAGTTTTGTGAAAGGCCCAATTTATTATCAAGCCATAGCAAAGGTGATATTTTCACATGTGAAGATAACATGTTATTTTCACCTGTGAAGATATCAAGTTTTTGCAAGAAAGCTCACCTAGTATTTCATTGGTGTTTATATAATAAACTGATTTCTTTTCTGCCGTTCGTTGCCATCGCTGTGGTTGTTGCTTAAGCTTCCCACTGTTGTGATCCAGAAATGTTGCTACCATGGTAAAGTGACATCATACTCCTTCTCTCTATTGGTTGTCATACCACCACTAACTAAAACTTTATATCACACTGTCAAGGACACTGTGGCAGGGCTACAAACCCTTTAAGCCCCAAGAATCACCCAAAACAGTTTTCCCCTCACAACATCATTACTTCATTAAAGGAAAGATTATGACAACAAAATAAACACCACAAGGAGAAGGGTTTCATCTTTCAACAAATTAATTCTCTCAACTAATGCGTGGAGATTATTAGGGAAATTTTGTCTTTGAATATTGAGGCTTAAAGGGTAAAAGTGTTTTAATGATTTTAATATTGAGACCTTTATTTTAAAAAAATAGCTTTCTAATAAAATTACTGATAAGTTACTGAAGTTTTGCTTTAGCTTGACTGAAAGCCAAGTCCACTCTGTCCGATCTTAGGTTATTTTTCTTCTGTTTTTAAAATGACCTGGCTATAAATTTAAATTTATAAGGTGGATTTGACTATTGTATGACATATTTTACTGCACAAGTAAGGATTTCACATTCTGTAGGAGAATTGTTATTTACTTCAGGCTCAACTGAAAGCCAAAACCACTGTTTCTGGTCATACTAGCAGGGTTTCTTTTTTCAAATGACCTCCTTTGCGAGCTTGGAACTACAGAAAAGTGATGGTGAAATATTTACCTTTAATTCAGTTTTCCTTACATAGTAGGTGGAAGCTTGTAGTTGCCCAGATGTTTTCATCTTAAGGCAGCGCACCGGAAACGGAACAGGACAGATGTTTCATCTGTTAAGTTAGCGGAAGCTTCCCTTGTAAGGTAAATTCAATGATTGGCGGAGGTAGTAATTTTTCCAGACTCACTGTATGAAATCATCATGATTAGAAAGGTAAATACCAAAGGCTAAACTCAACATTGGTCAATCACTTAAATTTCACAAGTGTGTGTTGACTGCAGAGTAGGTGGAAGCTTGTAGTTGCCCAGATGTTTTCATCTTTAGGCAGCGCACCGGAAACGGGACAGGACAGATGTTTCATCTGTTAAGTTAGCCGAAGCAAACTTTGTAGTGAATACAAATAATGGGCGACAAGTTTTGGTCATGGACCATGTTATTTCTGCAGTAAATACCATTCCCGTGTAGGTCATTTGAAAGAGAAGCTCTGGATCCCAAAAGACATGATGCAGAGTGGATCTGGTTCTTTTGCTTTTAATCACTGCTGAACGTCACTTTACTTATTTAAAATGGCAGTGAAATGAGGTGTCAAGACCTGATGGTGAATCCCTGGTGTATCAGCACTCACAAAGTAGATAACGTTTTTGTATTGGGATCAGTTTTGGTCCAGACTGGAAGACTTCTAACAAAGGATTTAGCATGTTGTGCTCTTATGATTTTCTTTCTTCTTTTGAGATTTTGGCCATGGCAACAGTAGCACTACATGAACACTGTAGTTATCATTTTTTAATAACTGAGTTAATAAACTCTTCCAATTTGCAGTGTTTTTGCATAAAGGCTCTATGCCAGGTACCACACAGAAAGCACACAATAGGTAATGGGCAAAACTCTGGTGGCAGGGAAGCACTTAAATCTAGGGGTAAGGGGACCAGGAGAGAAGCCCTCCTGGGGGGAGACAAGATTGAGTGGTACCGGGGGAAGCCACCCTAGACAGGAGTCCTGGTAGTCTCTGGGGGTGAGGCCCATATACCCCAGTCACTAGGAACTAAGGGGAACCAGGAGCGGTGGCCATTCTGGGTGGAGTACAGATCAGGTGTGACCGGGGGTCCACACCCTGGAGTGGACATTTTTCCAGACCTGTCTCCAAGGGCTAAGCCTTACTGTGGGGTAAAGTGCAGCTAGGGGTTACACTTCCCTGCCACTACTTTTATTGGGAAGCAAGACAGTAGTTTCACATCCCAGGAACTTAATGAAGGAATAAGACCTAGTCCAGTATAACACCATAATATAAATGATTAATCTTCAACATACATTTAGATGTAGAAGAATAAAATAATGATCTGCTTGAAATACATTCTGGTCATGCTAAATATATAGTGAACATAATTGATAATCGAAAGAGCTAAACAAAGGTTCCAGTCAGAACAAAAGGTGGGTGGGAGGGAAAAACGCTGTTGTGAATGAACCGAAGGCCTAAGAGAACTGACTGGGAAAGGACAGTGTACGGCAAATAGAGGAGCTCATGTGCATGATGAGCATGTGGTAATATGAATGGTACCTTAGTCCAGTCTAGTAAATATATCATGCTAAGTCACAGTGGACTTTGCCAAAGGAGAAGGCTACATTGTAATCAAACAACTAGTTACTGTTCATTGTTCTTTCGTGTACTTTGAGCTAGTACCTACCATTACTTAGTACAAAAGCTAATTCAAATCTTGAATTTTGTGTGACAAGAACAGAGACATGACTGTTGCTAGTACGTCAATAAGTGTTGTTTCATAGGGCATAATTCTCAAGTTTCTTAAGATCATTTTTACCTTAAACTTGAATTTATCTTTATTTTTTACTAATTCGTTGAAATTTAGTAAAACTTTGTTATCTTGCTGACGTGCTTTCTACGTTTTGGAAAGAAAAATTGTTTGAATGGCTTACCCAATGTCACTCTTTTTTAGTGTAATGCAGTGTTTTATAAAGAAAATACAAAACAAGACTAATAAATGCGAGTGGAAAAATTTGGTGGTGACATTGCTCAAACCGATTCTTTAAAAACCGTCAACTAGTCGATCTGTACTCTGATTGATTGTATTTTCTATCACATGGTATAATTGAACTGATGTAAAATAGTGTTAATTCCAAATTCTCTTTGAAATAAAGTTTATGCTTTCAGGGGGGATCTTTATCCACCCCATGACTTGTGTTCATTATACACACTTTAGATTACCCTTCTTTCCTTTCTTATTGCCTTTGCAATTCCTCAGTTCATGGTCAAAATTTGTTAAGGGGTTACTTTTCCTTTAAAGTGGACTGATGCTCTGTCGGTTGCGGAGTGGAAGTTGGAAAATTGTTTAGTCAACTAGGTTGACATTGTCACGTCAAAAAGATGGCGTTTCGAACGTTCATTCCTCATCATAACGAATACTATCAGTATACCGAAAGCAAATGTGCAAAAACACTCGCAAATCTGGTTATTTGGAAGTAATGCAAACTTTGTCCAAAAGTAAATATTTGCACATGTTACATGAGTAAAACGTACGCTAAAGTTTTTGGATGTAGTTTGGGTAAACGTTGGAAAACAGTGATGCATACATATAAATTTGCAACATGTTTGCTTAGATTTTTGCAGAAAGCAAACATTATTTTTCCACAGAGAACAAATCTGGAGTGAATGTACACCGGATTTGTTGATTTGCGGAGGTATCAAATACGAAGCAAATATAAAGTAGATTTCAGGTTTACGTCGTATTTGCACGTAATTTCAACAGAATAAACATCTGTGTTTGCATCATAATTACTTCTGGTGAAAATTTTGGTCAAATTTAGAGGGCTAAATTTGCATCATATTTACTTCTGTTGCAAACCTGTTTAAATCCATTTTTTCGTGCAGTGAGAGTTGCTAACAAAAAAATGGGAATGTTCAGGATGTAAACAAATATTTAACAGACATGGTAATTATCATGACCATGTAAAAAAAAACACCTGTAGAGAAAAAACAGAAGTAATATGTACTGGTAAAAAGATAAATCACATTACCAACAGCTATGAAAAGGTGTTTTATGGTGGTAATACCCAATTTAGTTATAAAGCTTGTAGGTGGATAGAAGAACAATCTAAAATTATAGGTAAACATATTCATCATGCATTATGTGGACATGGTGGTGAAAGGTGTGCTAAGGATAGAAAAGGAAATGAGATTTTAGTGAATGGAAAAAATATTTTTTTTGATGGATACGAACCAGAGACTAATACTGTTTTTGAATTTAAGGGGTGTAAATGGCACGGTTGTCCATGTTCGAGTGACGATAAAATAAAATATAATGAAACTATAGAAAGAGAAAATATGATTAAAAATTTGGGGTATAATGTTGTATCAGTTTGGGAGTGTGAAAACCCTAAATTGAGTGATACATGGTTTGAGAAGAAATTTATTCTTTATCCATATTATATTGTTTATGATTTTGAGTCAATATTACAAAAAGAATTTCAACAGATTACTGATTATTTATCTTTTAACCAAATACATATCCCAGTTAGCGTTGGAATCCATGATAATTATGAAAAAGAACCAACATTTATTATAAATGAAAACCCTGAAGAGCTTTTAAAAGAATTTATTGAAAATTTAGAAAAGAGAAGAAAAAAGATTGTTGAAAAGGTTAAAAAAGAATATCCACTACCTGACCAAGATTCTTTACCAAAAGCAGTTTTAGAGAAGTATGAAGAATGGTGTAATCAAGTTCCTGTTTTAGGGTTCAATAGTGGAATGTATGATATAAATGCGGTTAAAAAACAATTTGTAAAGCAAATGACTAATAAAACCAAAGATATTTTTACTGCAAAAAATGGTAATAAGCATGTGTTTTTATCAACACCAAATTTTAAATTCTTGGATGTATTGTCGTACTTGGCCCCTGGACTTTCTTTTGATAAGTGGTGTAAAGCTAACAACTGTGAAGATAAAAAACTTTTTCTTGATTATGAAAATTTGGATAGTTATGAAAAACTTTATCACGTGGGTCCTGTGAAATATGAAAACTTTTATTCAAGCTTACACCAGAAAATGACAATATCCTTTGAAGAATATGAGGAATATAAGAAGGAATATAAAAAGAGAGGTTGTGTCACCCAAAAGGATTGGTTAAGAGAGTATAATCTAAATGATGTTATTCCTTTCAAAGAAGCGTTAGAAAAAACACGCGCAATTTATTATCCTGACAAAATAGATATATTAAAAGATGCTGTATCCATCCCAGGTGTATCAATGATGTACGTTCTAAATAAATACCAAAAAATTAAAAAGAAAGGTGATCCTGGATTATTTGCTCCTGGAAAATACTGTGCTCATAGATGCAGTAAAATTTGTAATAAAGAGTTTTGTAAAAAATGCCACCAGATAATGTACAATTGTAAAACATGCGACAAAAACAAGATTTATAAATTATTGAAAACGGGTATGGTTGGTGGCCCTAGTATTATTTTCATGCGATATGCAGAGGTGGGGGAAACAAAGATTCGTTCCCATAAATATAAATTTCCAAAAAATTGTGTACGAATTGTTGGTAATGATGCAAATGGGTTATATCTTTTCGTGGCGGGTCAAAAAATACCATGTGGTAAAGGAGAATGTATTGAGGTTGAAAACCCAACAGATCCTGAATTTATTAAGAAGATTTGCAAAGATATTCTTGATGGAAAACTTTTTGGATTTTGTCAAGTTGATATAAATGTACCTGAAAACCTAAAAGAAACGTTTGAAGAGTTCTCACCACTATTTGTTGTAGATAGTGTTCCTGAAGATTTGGTGCCAGATCATATGAAAGAATATCAAAAAGCTACAGGTAGAAAGCACCTAAAAGATAATAAAAAATTACTAGGGGTTACAAAGGCAGAAAAGATACTTTTATATACTGAACTAATACAATGGTATCTTAAGCACGGTTTGGAGATTACAGCCATACATAATATTTTAAAGTATGAACCAGGAAGACCTTTTGAATGGTTTCCCGAAGAAGTTAGTAACGCGAGAAGGGATGGTGATATTGAGGATATGGTAAAAAAGTTAAGTATAGCTTTTAATAAAAATGAAAAAGATGAGATTGAAAATATTATTAATGAATTAAAACAATTCCCTGATGTAGTACCATTTATTGAAGAGCACAAAGACATTAAAGTATTGATTGAAAAACTAAAACCAAAGTATAAAGGTTGTAAAGCAATGGGTGATACTTACAAACTGAAAGGAAATTCATTCTATGGGAAAATGATAGAAGATAAAGAAAAACACAAAATAACAAGGTATACTCAGGATGAGAATGAGGTTAATATAGCCTTAAGATCCCCACTCTTTGAAGATCTTACAGAAATAAATGAAACATATGAAATAATAAAACGAAAAAAAGAAATAAAAATAGACCGACCCTATCAATGTGGTATCGCGGTTTATCAATTGGCAAAACTTCGGATGTTAGAATATTATTACGATTTTCTTGATAAATATGTAGATAGAAAGGATTTTGAACTGATACAAATGGATACAGATTCTATTTACATGGCAATTTCCGACGAAAAATTGGATAATATTATAAAACCTGAAATGCAAAAAGAATACTTTAATGGTGGAAAAGAAAAATTCCTATCAACATCAAAATATCACGACAAAACTCCGGGGTTGTTCAAGCTAGAGTTTGATGGTATTAGAATGATTGCACTTTCATCAAAATGTTATTACGCGGAGGATGAATATGGGAAAGCAAAGTATAGTTGTAAAGGTATAATTCATAGACAAAACGAAATGAACTGGGATAAGTACATGTCAGCCTATAATGGGGTAGTTGATATGGCACAAAATACTGGATTTAGAGTCAATGACAACCAAATTGTGACATATAACCAAATTAAAAAAGGATTGAACGCATATTATGATAAACGAATAGTTAACAAAGATGGAAATCACACAAAACCATTGCGTTAACTCATTTCAAAACAGAATCAGGAGGTAACTCAGTATCATCGGGTATAACTTGAAGCTCCTCCCTTACAAAACCCCGCTTAGGACCATCTTGTAAAAAATATAAAACTGGTTGATTAGGATAAAACCTACTTCCTGAAATATAATAAATCTTAATACTCCAAATAGGATCTGTAGCTCTTCTTTTTTCTCCACCCTCAAGTTCACCAGGAAAAAGTAAATATCTAACCATAACCTCAATTGGTAATCTAACCTCATCAAGACCCACCTCCCGTTGGTATTTTTTCGGTTCAATATTAACCTCTTTCATTTTTATAGAATCATTAGGTTCTTTATCAGTTATTCTAGTTGGTGTATTATTCAAAGTTTTTAAAATATATGGTAATCGTTTCACCCATACTCTAGACCTTTCATCACTAATCATTTCTTGTGCATATTGATGACTAAATAATCTTTCACCTAATATTTTGTTTGCGTTTTCTACAAATGCTTGGGCTCTATGATTCCCAGCTTCACTTATTTGTATTTTCACATTATGGTAATTCATAAGTTTTGTAACATCACCCATAAATTCTCTTCCAGGATCAACCATTAATGTTTTAGGATATTTCATTTTTCTAGAATATATTTTTTTAAAAGCTTTGGATATCTCATGACTTTCTTTTGAGGTTAATGGTTCAGCATCTTTATATCTTGATGCAACATCAACCACAACCAATGCGTATTTATATGTTTTTCTTCCAATTCTATCATTAGGTAAAAATAATAAATCTGCTTGGTGAATCTGATTAGGTTTATCCACAGTCCAGTGTGGTCTAGGTATATATTTTGGTGGTGGAAGATATATTTGCCATATTGCCTGTTTTTTTAACCATCGTTTAGCAACATCTTCACTTACTTTTGCTTTATCAGCTAATTTAGGAATTGCAGAATATCCTTTCCAATATCCCAAAGTTGAATAATATATTTTTGATAAGGTGGAACTCATTTAAAGATTAACCAAAGTATCTTATAAATCAAATATGACGTCTGAAAAAATTAATCCAAACAGAATTCCACGAGAACCATTTGGTTTGAAAGCAGAATCAACAATGAATCGAATTACTCTAAATCCATCATCAGCTAGCCCCGGGGAAACATTATATATAAATATTCCAAAACTTTCTGAGAATTTAGTGATTGTACCAGGGAGTGTATCTCTACTATTTGATTTAGATGTTAATGGGCATGCTAATAATACACTTGTGAATAATGTATGAAGTAATCTTGTATCTAGACTTAGAGTTCTTTTTGGGGGTGAAACATTACAGGATACTCAAAGATATGATCTATTTCAAACCTATCATGATTTATTTTTAACAGATGAAGAACGTGAAGATAGATTAAAACAGGGTATTTCTTCTGTAAATATGAGAAAACTTAGAACAAAAGCAGGTGATGGAAAAACACAAGATACAAAGGAAGTGGATCTTTCAAAAGTACATAACACCAAGTATCGTATACCACTAAACCATCCTATTCTAAATGATCATGGGGTTTTCTATCCAAAACCACTAGATAATCATCTGATCTTTGAGATTACACTTGCTCCAATTAATGATATTGTTGTTTATTCTGACGCTACTAAACCTCCAACATATTCAATCAAAAACCTTGAGTTAGAATATTCTTCAATTTCAAGTGAATACTTAGCTCGTGAGGCTCAGGCAGCTTATCAAGTTGGTAAAGGATTCTTTTATGAAAATGTCACTCTACACAAAACTTTTACATTTTCCATAGGTGGTGATGGTGTTATAAATCAGCATATCAATCTACCTAGAAGATCAATGACAGGTATATTATGTTTGTTTACATTACCAACAGCAGCAGGAGCACGTAACTCTGAGAATTTTTACAATCCAGGTATTACCTCGATTAATATAGATGTTGATGGTGTGCCAAATCGTTTATACTCCAAGGGAATGATACCATCAGATCTATGGGAGTCAGTAAAGAAACGTTTCAGTGGTTCATACCTTCAGTCAGGTTCCTCCCGTTGTTCGGTAAAGGAAAAGGATTTTTATGCTGATAAGTTTGCTCTGTGGGTAGATATGAGAACTCACCCTGATAATGATATTCATGGAGGTGGTCTAGCATTAAACAATACACAAGATGGAGTAAAACTAGAAATTAAAAGAAAACAAAGTGGCTCTGGTACCATAACCTGTCATATGTTTGTTGTGGCTGATGCGATGATGGAGATTATGAATTCTGGTTTGCGATCAATTAAGTACTAAAACCCTCTGGCCCGCGAAGCGACTTAAAAAACCTCATGTTATGATACAAAATAATGGAAGAATTACGAGATAAAATACCATTCCATTGTATTATAACAGGCCCCACAAATTGTGGAAAAACAAAGTACATCATTGATCAACTAAGAGGTCCATTCCTAAAAATTTTTAATTACATTGTTTTAATATGTCCAACTTATTTTAAAAATAAAACATATCATAATTTTGCTAGAGGAGATAAACGTTTCTTTGTATCATCACCAGATGCTAGTAATATAGATGAGATTAATGAATTATTAACTGATTGTCAAACTTTATTCTCTGGAACAAATACATTAATAATTTTAGATGATTGTGCTGTTTCGAATGATCTGAAGAAACGATCTAATAAGTTTATAGATTTAGCATTCTCTGGAAGACATCATGGTTTATCAATGTGGGTTCTAACTCAACAATTAACTTCAATAGCAAAGCCATTCCGTGAAAATGTAGCTTGTGTTGTTACTTTCCATAACCCATCACAAAAAGGTATGAAGATGTTTTTTGAAGATTATGGAGGTGATTTGAATTATGAATTATGTAAAAAATTTATGCAATTATTAAAAAATGAAAAATATTCTAGACTTTGTTTATCTTTACGTCACCCATTTAATTGCTATTTGGAGATCCCTTCTGATCTAACTCAGTGATTCACGCGTAGCGCGGTCTTAAGAGGTCTAAAAGAATCAATATGTTATTACAAAATTAAAATTAAAAAATGACAGAAGTTGAAGATTATATTAGTGATGTGAAAGATGAGGTAAAACATAATGATACCGAACTAAGTAAGGAAATTGAAATAAAAAAAGAATCACTATCTATTCTCTCAGTTCTTGGAACCACAAAAGAATATTTAGGTGTAGAGATGAGTTTGGGTGATATCAAAAAACTATCAGTAAAAGATGTTGAAAAATATTTTAATCGATACCAGGCAGTATTGGGTAAGAAAATTAATGGTGGATTATTGGATTCATCTATTCAATTAGTTTCTCAATTAATTTCTTATATGGTTCCTGTTGATGATATAGAATCTCTTTGTTCTGATTTGAAAAATGATGAGTTGGTTAATCGTGAACTGGTAAACTTTGTAGGTCTATTAGCATTAAAAGGTGGGAGATTTTTAGCGCTTGCCAGCGGATTATTACAGGTTTTTAAACATGTTAAAATAGGTAAAGTACAGGAAGTTTCAAGAAAAAATATAGATGATTCAAATAAAACTGAGCAGGATACTAAGCAATCTACTGATGGATATGATACTGTCTATTGATTTGCTTAGCTGTCCTAAAGGTATCTAAAGATTTCTTAATGATATGTTAAAATAATGTCCGAAGAAGTTGTTGAACAAATTACTAGAGATCCTCCAAAAGAAGATCAAAAAACCGGAGGTAATACTTCAAAAAAGAGGGAGAAAGATCCCAAAAAGGTTGCTGCTGGAAAGAAATTAGCTGAATATAATAAAAAAGCAAAAGAAGCATTAGCTAGGGAGACCCTACGGGCCGCGGAGCAGATGAAACGTGAAGAAGAGATTAAAAATATAGAAGAACAAAATGAAAATAAAAATACAGAGAGTGAATCAAAAGCATGGCTTCCAGAGCTATCTTTTACTACTGTATTATCCATTGTTGGAATAGGGTTTACAGCATTTGATATGTTTATGAGATATTATAAAAATAGGATAGTAGATTTATCTCAAGTTCCTACTAAAGTTCCACCCCAAAATATCCCTACACAACCATCCCAACCACAACCCCAACAAACGCTGAAAATGGGAATGATATGATTTTCTTCGCGGGGTTAAAGGTATCTAAAGATTTCTTACTGATACAGTAAAAAATTATGTCAACCGAAAACAAACTTGTGAAAACTGTTACTGATTCTGCAGTCCTTATCGGATTAGCAGCTGGTGTTGGTTATGTAGCTAAAAAGGTTATGAAAGAATCATTTATGAACGATCCCTCCTCAAGTATTACAAATTATGCAAAGCTGTTATCCCCTCCAAAAAGTATCCAAGTTTAAGAATTACAAAATCTAAAAATCCAGTGAACCACTTTAAATTATGGATTCTAGATAAAAATGGAAAAAAGATAATTTCTAATACAGTTAACATTCGTATCAATTTAAAGATAACATGTTGAGTAGTAAAAAAATGAGTGATTATAATGGTATCTATCCGCAATTACATAGTAATGTTGATCCAGTCAATTTCAGACTACAAAAATCGAGTGAAGTATTACAAAATCTTGAGAGAGAAATTAAACATTATGAAGATGTAAGGAAAAAATACAATAGAGCAAGAGGAATATTTACAAAAATCAGTGTTTGTAGTGGAGTGATTTCAGTTATTCTATCCGCAAGTGGACTTGGAACTTCTCTTACCGGTTTTGGAGCCATGATTGGTGTTCCTTTGGGTGTTGTCGGTGGAATTTGTGGTGGAGTATCTGTTGGATTTGGTGCGGCATCAAAAAGACTTTCAAATAAAGTTAGTAAACATGAACAGACTGCTTCTATAGCGAAATCAAAATTAAACACCATTAACGACTTGGTTTCAAAGGCTTTGAAAGATAATGTTATATCTGATCAAGAATTTTCTATAATTTTAGCAGAGTTGGAAAAGTTTCAAAAACTAAAACTAGAAGTTCGTCAAAAATTCAGGAGAGATACAGAAAAAAACTTAAACATGTCTCAGATAAGAAGAGAAGTTCGCGCAGATCTATTAAAAGAGTTAACCACTCCCGCTCATTAAAAATTTCATATGAGAAAACTGATGTAGGATGTAATTGTTTTGCAGGTATTAGAAAAGAGGTTATCTAAAGACTTTTCATCTTATTCTAAAAAAGTAATAAAATGACACTATGGTTGGATTTCAAAAAAAGGTACTCAAATGCTGATCTAAGTCAATTTGAATTTGTATCTGATCAGTATGGTGGTTATATTAAATGGAAAGTGAATGGAATAACGATAATGTCAAATGATGATCCTACTGGAAAAACCTGGACTGATGATCTTCCTTCTAATTTGAAAAGAGTTTTATGGAAAGATTTAGGGTTGGATGATGATGAATTGAGTTCATTCCCAAATAGTTTAACTAAGACTAATCTACCTTATCCAATACCTGCTATTAAATTTGATGACTTTACTACTAATGTAACAAAAATGCTAACCTCGCTGGATATATACGTTTCAAATACGAAGAAATTCACAGCAAAGATGAGAAACATATTTACATCACAAGTTGTAACATTTAATTCTGGAAAGGAGGGTAGAAAATGGTTAAACTCACCAGATATGAATTATTGGCCTCAACAACTTAACTTTGCAGTATGGTGTGCAACATCTGGGTGTGGTATAAGTCCTTTTGAAAGTCTAAATTATACCAAAGTAGTTAATAGCTTTATAAAGTTTCATATATATTTCACAATAAGACGAATATTGTATGAATTAAGTTTGCCTTTACCCGATGAACAACCTTTTGTGATAAATAATAATCCCTATAGTAAAGTAGCATATAAACGATTGTGTAATGAATTTGGTATTTCAATTAATTCTGACTTTAGATGGAAAGGTGGTAGAAATTTGGGATTGGGGGATATATTTATTGATTATGGTGCAGGTTACAATGGAAAAGGTGGAGGAAATCAAAATGTACATATTATAAGGAATTATGATCATGAAGCAGATCAATGGCCTGGTGAAGGTGGTAAATTTGCTGATGAAGGTGGTAAGAAAGAAAAAGGTAATTTAATTTCATTTATCCGTAATGATGACTTTGCTAATTTCAAATATGCTTGGTTTATCCCAGCAAGTGGGTATGGACTCACCAAAGCTGGACTTGGTAGATTGAATCGATCTGCAGAAGCTTTTGTTTACTGTATATTGGGAGCGCAAGTTAACACTAGAAATTCGATTTACGGTAATGGTGGTGGGGCGATTGAAACACAACAAGAATTCTTGGCTTTATTTGAAAGTAGTGTGATTGAGAATGACATTTCTAGCTCTATCCAAAGATATCAATTAGCTGTACAAGAAGCGAAATTACGTCTTGATTTAGCTATCGCTCCTGGTGTATGGTTGATGCCGAGTAATATGATTATAAATACAGAAAGCGTGACTGGTTTTAACAACAAACTTATGAAAGCAAGTAATGATATGAATTTTGGTGTGAATAATTCTCTAAACACTGAATCAAAACCAGTTGGAATAAGTCATAACTTAGGATCTTCAAAGGTAAAGTTACCTCATATAGCTGAGACAAATCAAAAACCACCAACTAAAACAGACTCAACACAAACAAACATAAATAAAAATGAAAATAATATTGACTCAACAGAACATGAAGTGCGTATATTAGCAATCATAGTTGTGGCAGGTGGATTAGCATGGTATCTATTTCGCTAAATTTTTATATATTTTTGTTATGTAACACATATAAGCGTTATATAACTTAATCTTCTCCCCATAACTCTTTCAAAAACTTTAAACCATCAATATCAACACACCAATCTAAATACCTACTTGGATGCCATGCTATTCGCATTATATCATCATACAAGTATTTGATGAATTTACGTTTATGTAATATCTTATCAGTATTTGTGTATATAGTAACTTTAAATGAAATAATAATAAAATCATTAATACTATGTTCTATCTTATAATCTTCATCATTAACATCAACAATATCCAACCATATAGAATAATAATGATTAGCATAATATAATAAATCTCTAGAAAACTTATCAGTGCATATATCACCTCCATCAAATTTTTTTATACTATTGAAAAAGCTAAGAAACCATTTATCATTATTATTATCAGTATGCCAAATTTCCAAATGAATCAATTTATTATCTTCATCAATAAAACCACGAATTTTTGAGATCTTTTTTAACAAATCTTTCTTGATTGATTCTATAAAATCATGAATACCTAGTATTTTTTCATTAAGATATTTGAACTCAATCTTTTTATCTATATTCATATTTTAATATTTTTTTTTCAAATCTTTAAATCATTTTTTTTTTTGCGGCATTCTCTACAATGTGCCTTCTGTTTTCCATGTTCACATATTTGGGACCCTCCACAATCTTTACAATGTGTTTTCTGTCTATCATGTTCACATATTTGAGATCCTCCACATTCTTTACAATGAGTTTTCTGTATGTTGTGTTTACAATATTTTGATCCTTTACATTCTTTACAACAATATTTAATTTTATTGTGTATACATAATTGTGATCCGCAACACTCTTTACAATAATATTTACACTTTCTATGAATACAAAAATAATTATTATTGATAGAATCTTTTTTAATTAGATTAATAATTTCGTCCTCTGAAAATTTTGAAATACTTTTAATTAATTCTTCTTTATTCATTTTTGATCTCCTTTTAATTTTCAACTCTTTTGCAATATTTTTTAATTGATGATAATATAAACTATTTAGTCGTTCCATTTTTAATAATTTCGCAAATCTTTAAACTCCAATTCATTTTTTTATTTTTAAATCCTTACATAATTTCTGGTAAAAATTAAAACCAATTTTTCAAAAAAGAAACAAAATAAAAATTAAAATCAAATCAACTCATTTTTGAAAATAAAAATTAAAATCAGTTAAAAATTAAAATCAATTCAACTCATTTTTGAAAATAAAATAAAAATTAAAATCAATTAAAAATTAAAATCAAATCAACTCATTTTTGAAAATAAAATAAAAATTTAATTCAATTTTAATGAAAATTCAACTTATATTTGAAAATAAAATAAAAAAATTTAATTCAATTAAAAATTAAAATCAATTCAACTCATTTTTGAAAATAAAATAAAAATTAAAATCAATTTTAATGAAAATTCAACTTATATTTACTTTAACATACTACTTCTCTAATTCAGTAAATTAGAACAAGTGGTAAATACTGGATTGGCAACATTTGCGTAAATGTGGAGGTCTGCTGTTCTTTTAAATCGATTGTGGGAGGAAGCTGTGGCTTCGACAGGAAAGATAGAAAACAAGAAATGCAAGTTATACCTCTGTTGGCCTGCGCAAAGAACATTTCTAGCCACACGACAAGTTATAGTTTTTCCGGAATCGAAGACGAAGTTGATCTGGTCTATTTCTTCAAGTAGGTTCAGGTAAATGTCTCTCGTAGTACTTTTTTCCTGCTATTACTTCTTTAATATTCAGCGTCAAAATGTTGAAAGAAACTTTTATTTCTGTCAGGTATTTGTGTGACGTGTCGGAAAAGACTCAAAGCCCTAGCAAAAGACGAGGAACAGGTCTCACCCACTCAAGATGATCTGAATGTTGCTGAGCAGATCGGCAATTTGACACTGGTAAGTTTATGTGAGAAACGACGAAGTACTGAATGCCTTACTTACCACCCACAATATTGACCGCGGTCAAACGAGAGAAATTGGTGAAAAACAAGAAAAATACTTTAAGGGAAAAGCTGTCACTTTCGCTGTTCAAAGATTGATATTTTTCCGGTATCCTGTTGATTTACTAACTTTTTTTGAACTTAACTTAAAACGTTCTAACTGATATTTGAAAATGGGGGAATTCAAACTTGTTGGTACCATTTGTCAAAACAATTTTGTCCGGGTGTGAAACATTTGCAAGTAAAGAAACCCGTTGACGTGGGAGAAATGAAAATACATTTACATTCAACAGCTATTATACAAATCCTTGCTCATTTTTCCACTTCATTGTGAATGAAATCTCACGAAAATTGACCGAGACGTTTGACCGCGGTGGACCCACAATAGCAGGTTGATATGACAGGTTGGGGTTGAACTTGCCACAATTTGCCTATTCCAAGGATTGCACAGGACAGTTACATGTACACAAATTATTTAAATAAAACTGCTGGAGCGATCTGTGGTCATAGCTTAAAATATATAAATGGTTTAAACAGATCTAAAAATATAAAAAGGGATACTCTAAATTTTCGATCGCCTTCTGCGGTCTTCTTCAGAGAATGATGGATTTCGTTGCTCCCCAGGGGGGCAGCGAACAATAACGTTAATGAAACTTGTTAGAATTCTGCGAACCTTGCGAAATCCATCATTCTCTGAAGAAGACCGCAGAAGGCGATCGAAAATTTAGAGTATCCCTTTTTATATTTTTAGATCTGTTTAAACCATTTATATATTTTAAACTTATTTAAAATCGTTAAAATCAGAACAGTTTTCCTCATCTTGACTACATGCCAAACAGAATTGAGTTACCCATTGCTTTTTGAGATTCTTATTCAAAATTCTTTGTAGCCGCTCGCATATAAGACCTTAGCCTGAGAACAGGCTCCTTAGGGACGGACGGATTAGAAAGGTGATGGGGGTGGGGAAAAAAACAAAAAAAAAATCATGCAAAGAAGGTAAAAAAAAAATTCATGCAGAAGGAAGGTCCAATTGTGACTTTTTCACACGTAGTAAAAAAAATTCGTGCAGAGGGGTTCACCTGAAAAAAAAAATTCCTGCACAAGCAGTGAGCGAAAAAAAAAAATCGTGCAAGCTGAAAATTCCCAACCCCCCCCCCCCAACCACTTTTCTAATGGTCCGTCCCTTAGCACCCTGATCCTTATGATGTCGCGCTTTTTCTCTTTTCGCACTATTTATCACTTAGGATACCCTTAGGGGCCTGTTCTCAGTCTAATAACACTCCCTCCCCCTCCCCGACCTCCACAGCTCCCTCCAAACACACGCATTTTCTCAAAGTTTGGTTCATTGACTGTTTTGAAATAGCTCCTAATTTGCGTAAGGCTGAAAGTAAAATAATAATAATTAAAACATTTAAAATATCTTGACAACCGTATCAGTTGAGCAATCGCTTCTCAATTCTGAACTTCATACTAGTAATAGATTAACTCGGCAGTGGTTGTTTTAAAATTTCACCTGAACTCGCTGTGTCACAAGGTTGACAATAAACACATGCTTTTAGCTAACGATTTTCTGCCCGAAACTGGTACAGTTTTTTAGTTCAGAAGCGATTTTTAAGGTAAGGTCTTGAATCCTGCATTAAAAGAAACGGAAGAAAAAGAATTGTCGCGTGAAAACAGGAGAAGAGCGCCCGATGTGTGAAGGGTATACGAGTAAACACGGCGAGTTGAGGAATCGCACTGACGAAATCTCGCGGCGGGATAAAGTTTATGGTCAACAAGCTGCTTCAACTTTCTTTGGAATGCTTCAGCAACATCAAGGTTAGCGTGCAGCTTTTTAAAATAGCGAAAGTTTCACTCTAATATGGCGTAGCATTGGGCTTTGCGTGAAATGTGTACATTAAGCTGATAAGATCGACTCTCCTGGGTAATTTGAAAAAGCAAATATTATGCAACTTCAAAAATTCAAAGGATCGCGCTGAATCATTTCCCAAAATAATCCTTTTGGGATCAAAAAGGACAACTCTTTGCCTTTCAAAAACGCAATTTTCGGCGAATTTTTTTGCGTCGCACATGCTTAGATTAATCGATAAGTTGGACCTATTTTTAATCGAGTTAAAAGTGCGTGAAATAAATTTAATTACAATTTCCAAATAAAAGGACGAGATCTCCTAAAAACGCTTTCGGTAGATTTACTTGATGTCATTCTTCAACATTTGATAGGTTTTGTCCTTCTGAGCTGCTGTATTTATTCACGCGAAGCTTCTAAAGTCGGCATAAATTTTGATCTGTCGAAGGGGCATTTTTGCGGTTCTCACTTATTATCGATTTTCGCGAAAACAAATCGATATTCAGGCAAACAAAGTATGTGGTGATTTATTGGACATAAAGGCCTACCTAAGTTTACAATATCAGCGAAATTCATTTTTCAACAGTTGCCGCCAAATGTTTGACGGTTGGTAAAAGTGACTCTTAAGGCGGGAAAGTGAATTAACCGTTGCATACGTAAGGTATTCATGGTGAGAAAAGGAGCGTGCAAGGTGGTATGGGCGCATGTAATTGATTTAAATTGGCTCGTGGTACGTGCAGGTGGGTGGAATGCTTTGCGTGTTCATTGATGCGTAAGCATATTCTGTGGAAACAAGGCTAGCGTCATCAAGCTAGACTTGTCGTCAATACGACAGCGCTCCCAAAAGAACGTTTGGAGTGCAGCGCGGTAATAGCGGCCCAGTGAAATAGAAAAGAGAAAACGTAATGGGACCGTATTGCAGCGTGTCGATCCACAGAAGTAAGAGATAAATATAGGATAACTGTTCAACAGAAAGCATGCCTTCGCAAAATTAGTTTGTTTAAGAACTGGGTGTTTTGAAGTGCCAAAAGGGATGAGTGGTGGGTTTGACGGTGCCTAGGCATGGCTGTTGAAGAGTTACCTCACAAAGTATCTTTAATGAAGGCTGTCTTGTCGTGCACAAGTGTAGTTCTGATTACCCATGATGCATCGGGGTTTTAGCGCAGCAGGAGTATGTAGGTTTTGCGTTCAGAGAAGAAGTTAAAACAGTTACGAGGGTTTTGTTTATTGATCTTACTTAAGAATGGTCGGCCGGCCAAGGCTAGATATTTGATTTGCGCAGTATAAACCGAGTTTCAATTTCACGATTCGTACACGAACTCGAAAGCTGCTTTGTTTGAGTTTGTTGGCTCTGTCTGGCACGAAGAGCTTAACGCCAAGCATGTAGCCGCTGGTTATATCTGGGAGTGCAAACATTGTTTTCACATATGAACGTAAGTTAGTAGCGAAAGATTGGCGAGTTTATTACTCTTGTTTTAAGTCGGGCCTTCGACAATGGATTGAAGGGTTAGACAAGGACAATATGGTCGGAGGAAATGCGTATTTGGCATTCAGAACTTGGAGCGAGAAGCGCACGGCTGGGAGCCAATGCTAGTGCAAATGTACGTAAATCTCAACATACCTGGATGTGATCTTATTTCTGAACCCAGTCATTTCAATGCAGGGAACGTTGCCTCAGTTTTTATATCAGGAACATGCTAAATATATTGTTAGATCACAATTTACAAAATCTACCGATGTTTTCGAAACATTTTGGATTGAAATGGATTCTGGTAAGCAGTCCAATCTTATTTGTGGAAATAGTTCTTCATAGACTATATTGATTCATTAATCTTGAAAATAAACTTTGTGTGTCTATGGGTGATTTTAATATTGATCTCTTAAAAACGCACTTTATCTCGTGTTTGTACTTATCTTAGAAGCTGAGATACGATAGCTGCAGTTTGCTGCCAAGAAACTCAGCTTCACAGGTTTTGGTCAAAATACATTATAAGAGGTTGTATGGAAAGAAAGACCGTCATTAAGAAACGTAAGTTATCGAATCATATCAAATCTATTATCTATACGTCCTAGTACCGTATACACTAAGCTTTATTTTGCAATTAAAATTTTGATTGCAACGATTCGATTTCAATCAGATTTAAGGAGCAGAATCTTCAAATCTACGCATGCGGTTTCAGACAAACGTTCTAGCCCTTAAAATATAAGTTATTCTATAGTATTTTGGCTTGAAGAATATTAACAATTCTAAGACTTTGCAGGTTTGTAGTAGCAACAAAGAGAATTACTTGCGCAGAAAATCAGCTTGATTGTGCTTTGATATTTTGCTTACTCTTTTTCCGTGAACAGATGTGCTTAAGGGGGCCGTCTAGTCAGATTTTTTGTTAATTTTCGGTCATCCAACCATTTTTTATATTCTTACTTAAAACTATAGTTTAACCCATCTACTTTGAGTTTTCGAAGTCTTTTTCACATAAATTGACCTGTGAAAGCTGATAAAAGCGATTTTCGTGATGCACTCTGCCAATGGCGATCGGTTGCCATGGAAACGGTTAAGGAAAAGTTTAAATTTGTGCCAACTTTAAGAGCATTTTTCTCAAATTTGCCTTTTTCCGGAAGTAGGCATCTCCCCCTAACTATTTTTTGCTTAAGTATATGACCAATTGCTGTGAAATTTGGCACAGACTGCCTTCAGGATGTAAACTATGATCCTATGGAGCGAAATTGGATTAAGTTAAATACTTGAGGAGATATCTGTTCTACACCCATATTTGGAAGGATTTAGTTGCCATGGGAACACTTATGGCCTTACCCCGAAACCGCTCCATAGGATCATAGTTCAATCCATGTGAGTTATGGATAGAAAGTGGAATTCATTTTCAATGAATTCTGCACATAACAAGTATGTGGGGCAGATGGCAACCCTCAGCTGATAAGGTCAAATTCAGGAGTTAATCATTAACTATCTTTTAACTACTTCATCTCAAATTACACCTTCCTGTGTAGGTCATCCTGAAGGGATGCTCTGGTGAAAATTTCATTGTTTTCTATAAAATCGTTACAGAGCTCTGTTGTTTTAAAGATGCTTAGAACATTTCTCTGAAATTTGACTAGACTGCCCCCTTAAGGCGTTACTTTGAATGTCAAGGACCTGGTACGAGTCTCATTCTTAAAGAGTCGCCTATTGGTGTAACACAAACACTCCCTTTGTTCAGATTAGCCAATCTGAATGGCTTTAATTTCCTGCCGTTTACCCGCACGACGGATTACCCCCACGGGTAATTTTTGCCAAAAGGAAAAAAAAGAATCGTCAGATTACACGCACTTGCATAAAACCCCCACACAAGAACAAAAGAAAATTATGCAACAAAGTTAGATAACTCATAAAATTTGAAGCGATGGAGCGATTTGAAAATAGCTCTGAGCCTTTCAGGCACTTTTTAATTGAACTCGTATTTCTCGTAATTGAGTCGTGGAAACACTTAACGTAAATAATACATGTTTTTAAAACTTATCGAGTCAGTTAGCCTTCTATAATTATTAGAATCGAAGAAAACTTTATTCATTGTTTTTGCTTAACAAAATACTTTTCAGCGTGCTATTACCAAGTTTTCAGAACCACGATTTTCATTGAGAATTGAACAAAACTTGTAAAATTCGGTTCGCAATTTCCTCAAGAAACAATATCTCGGGATCTTCGCTTGAAACGGGATGCGTCTAGTATTTTGGTATTATTTCTATCCTTGCAGGAGCCCATTATCCTGATCCTGGGCTCCTGATCCTTGTCAGTGTTTTGTTTACATGCGTGTTGACAATTATATTTTTATCGCCTTGAACTAATTATGCGGCGCCATGAATTGAACAGATCACTAAGACATTTATTTATCTCAGGTTCTACTAGCACGCCGGGTCAGCTGTCTCCATCATCAGAACATTGAATTGAAGCCAAAAATGGCGTTTCAACCGTGAGATTTTTTGGGGGGACTGGGATCTACTCTACAGGGGTATAAAAAAGCTCTCACTGCATCCTGGGATAGGGAGGGAAATGTGAAAGAAACTTTGCTCTCGAAAGTTGAAGAAGTAAGGCCCAGTTCAGACGCCGAACTTTTCATGAGCCGAACCTAATATGTTGAATTAAGTACATGAAAAGTTCGGCGTCTGAATCAGTTAAGAACGGCTATTTGAATTGGGAACGGCTCAGCCGTTCTTCCCGCCTGGCTCAGCCGGGAATTTCGCCTTTGGAACGGCTTTGATTCAGACGCCGAACTTTTCATGTGCCGAACCTAATGCATAAATTATTATAACGTATTTACAAGCAGTTTCTCGAAGAGAGCATGCGTCATAGAGCGTGTTTATTATCATCATGGCGACTTGGAGAGCTGCACTCGCGGATAACAGCAGTTCCTGCTTCGCTAACACGAAGTATGTTTGTATTGAATGTCGCATTCCGATCTGTAACAAGTGTTCTATTTTCGTAAACAATAAAGATACTGTTGGTTGGACGGCAGGAAGATCTGTTGAGCATTGTGAACCGTGCTTCAAGGCTAAGAAGTTGCCGGAAGAGAATAGTTATGGCGGTAAACGAAGAATGGCAAATAATGGGCGAGACAAGTCCAACAACCCAGAAAAATACGTGTTGAATTAACTATTACAACTACCTTGGGTGACAGTTTTATTCCAAGTAATGTTTTATTTAAGGCATTCTATAGATTTCCGTACTTTATAAAGTTTCTCAATTATGGAGAGTGGCGGTTTGCAAGGAAACGGGTTTCCTTGCCCCATTGTCAGACGACAAAGGCAAATAGCTAACCGATATTCTGGCGATATCGGCTCTTCGGTCACTGTTACTCTTTGAAGGACATGCCTGATCCGATTTAGGATAAAATGAAAAGTTCCACGTGAAATTCGAAATGTTTTCTTGAAACTTTCTTCAGAATAAGTATTCCAAACACAGTTAAACCATCCCATGTTTCTCCCAAAGCGACGGCAGGAACGACTATTTTCGGGTGAAGCATTTTCTCGAGACAATAACAAGAGCACAGTGACTAAACAGACATTTACCAGTTGTCGTCTTCTTGTCAACATGTAATGAAATAGGGCCTGCATCCTTTTCCTCCTAATTCTAGCTCTCTCCATCATTGTTCGTACGAGAAACTCCTTCGATATGGGGCGATTGCCGCATCTTCTAGCGTAGTCCGCCATGTTTACACTTTGCCTGAAAACCGTTGACATTTCGATTTGTTTTGGTTCAAAGTGAATTAAGTTCGGCGAATTAAGTTCGACGTCTGAATCAACAGGCGTACTTTTGTTAATTTGGGTCGGCCTAAATTCGAATTAAGTTCGGCTCATGAAAAGTTCGGCGTCTGAACTGGGCCTAAGCTTTCATTTGATACCAAATGTGTACAGGTTTGACTGGAGAGACAAGATAAACGTTTAACACGGAATCTTCGGTGTAATGGCGTCTGTTGCCCCTACTGAAAATGGGCTGGTTTCAGCTTTAATACAATTCTTTCTATTTGAAGTTACAGACCTGAAAAGATGATGTGAGCACTCTTCAATCTCCCGGCAAGAATCGTATGTTTTTTGTTTCTTTGAAATTTCACATAGTATTTAGAAAATCTTCGATATTTCACACGCACTGCGTCTCTGATATTGTAAACATGGGGTTGTTTTGCAGCGGACATCCCAAGTCTTCTAGCTACAGATATACAGCCGAGGAAGATGCCTAAATTTTACAAGCGCTTCGATTTGGGTCAGTTTATGAAAGCCAAACGTGAAGCAGCCAAGGAGAAAGCAAGCGTTCTATCCGAAATAAAAGTAGAGCAACAAAAGATCCGCCGATTGAATGCGAAGGTATTTTGTGGTACTATAAACAAACGTTGATATTGGTTATTAGTAAAGATACCAAGCTAAGATCAGGCTTGAATAAACACAAGAACATGAAGCTTTTTTTTTTTAAAAGACTTAAGCTTATAATTTCAAACGAATTTCAAACAGTCTTATAGTTATATTTTATTTCCATATATATGATTTTATTTAGATCATGATTTGATGATCAGGTGGGAAATTCTCTCTACATGATACGGAGGAGAGTTTAAGAAGTTGTAAACTAATAATTCTTGTTATTTCTCAGGTAAATGAACTCAAAGAAACATCTGAAAGTTTGACTGCTTCTGGGATAAAAGCACAATTAAGCACAAAGATAACATTTGTGTCATTATTATATCATACTAGGATTGGATGTGATTTGACTATTTTTGTGTTGACTAAATAAAACATGTACTGTACACATAAATAACACTGTTTTAGTTCACTTAATATTATTATATTTAAACAATTTGGTAGGTCATTCATTTATTGTTAACACATTAAATTGTGCTATTTAAATATATTAAAAATGGAATTATTTTATTTTCATGTGCAGGGGGAGAAGAGTGTACGATCACCAACATCCCTTGAAAGTCCAAGTTACACATCACAAACAGCCCTTAGAAGAAATTGAGAAACATTTGCACAGGCATCACAGATACATGGGGCTACCAAGGGAAACAAACGACCAGCACTTGATGGACTCTTTGACACTCTACAAAAAAGATGCAAGACTAGTGAGCTAGGAAATTATGTATTATCTAATACTAAAGTAACAGATTACATAATTGAAAAGAAGCAAAAACAGGAATGAGAAGCCTTTCAAAATTCTAGGGATAACATGTTAAGAAGTGTAGCTGTATACTATAGTGGTGGTGTGATGGGAAAAAGAAAGTACCAGGCTGTCAGAGTGGCATCCACTATGAAGTCTAGTCCAAAGAAAAGAGGTGGGAAGGCAGCTATTGCATTCATGTCAAAGTGTCCCATACCAAAACTGCTAACATATAATTCCCTCATTATGGAAGTAAACAAAATTGATATTGGGACAGTCTATTTAGTTAAGGATCAATTTGCCCCATACGTAGAGGACGAAAACACCAGTGGGTGTTTCAGAGATTTAAGGGAATATTTACCCAGACTGGCTAGCTTTTATTTAAAATTGCAAAATTCACGCAAAGATGCCTTAAAATGGTTTGGTGAGACCAAAGGCACTTTCTTAATTGCCTTTGGAGGAGATGGGTGTCCCTTTGGTAAGAATGAAAGTGCATGCTCATTCCTAGTCAGCTTTTTAAATACAGGGAAAAGGGTAGCCTCCAGTAGTGACAACGTTTTGACATTTGGAGCTAATTGTGAAGAATCCTCACTGTTGGTCAAAAAGTATGTTCAAACAGTTTGTAAACAAATAGCAGACTTAGAGGGAAAGGTGTTTAAAATAGATGGTCTGGATGTAACATTTCGATTTCAAGAGCTCCCCAATGATATGAAGGTGTTGGCCATGCTTGGCAGGGAGTTATCTAATGCAGCAACTTACTTTTCTTCATTTGGAAATGTAAGTAGAAATGATTACACTGACTTGCAGGGTACCTTTGGAAGGGATCCTTTATGTAAGTGGAGGCCATGGTCTTTTCAACAAAGGGTTAAGGTAGTTGCAGCTGTTGATAAATTTAAGATCTCACTTGAGGGAAAACCAGGGTCTGTCAAAGTGAAAAGGTCAAAAGTGACTGAATTCATTGCTCGCCAAAAGAGCCGGCAAGAGTTTACTCCGCTGGTTGGAAGACTAATTGATAAGGCCCACGTGGAACCCTTACATCTGAAAAATAATGCATGGCAGTATTTTTTTGAAGCCCTTTAGAAGGAAGCCATTGGCAAATCAGTTATACTGCCATCACTCAAAACATTTTCAGAAGTTCCAGAAGGCAGTTGTTTTGCTAATGTTGTAACTGCCCTTCGGTATGAGGTTAAGACAAAACGGTTAGCCACAAAAGTAAAAAAATGGTTCGAGGAAACCCAAGGGAAACAGGGGCATTTGCAGTACCGCAAGGAATCAAGGGCATTTTGTCATAATTTCATGAGGCTCATAAAGGTTTTGAGCAGGGAAGGGGACAGTAAGAAACAACGGCAGACATTGTTAAGATTAGTTTATATTGGGATCAGATTGAGGGACTGTTGTTCAATATTCAATAGGTTTGAGGTCCAGGAAACAGATCTCACTAAACTGAAAACCTTAGCAGAAAAATACTACAGAGCCAATGCAATGTTCTTACCATCCGCAGTGAATCCAACTATTTGGACCATTGGTCATGTTTTGCCTGTGCATGCTAAGCAAGTTTATGACACCTACAAGCAGGGGCTTTTAACAGTCACAATGGAGGGGAGGGAGGCGAAACATGTGGCATTGCACAGGTTAAGTGTAAACACCACATACCAGCAGAGGTGGCAGGAAATATTCAGGCATGAATTTGTAATGCTAATATGGCTACCAGAACAAGGCTATGACCTCTGTTCCTATAATCCAAGCAAAAGTGTGTACATACCTCCCAGGGTTTTGAGTGACTGCAGTTACTGCTATTGTGGATTACAGAAAGCAGATCCCACAGACCCAAGCTGTTACTTTTGTAGTGATAAGTTGTTGTCACTAATCCATGAAAGTATCAAGCAGGGGGAAGTTATATCTGGTTTAGATAAGTAGCTCTTTAGAAAATGTGTTTAAAAGGCATGAAGCCCAAGGGAATATTGTGACTAGAGTTTTTGTTGCAGCCGCTGTTTTGCAACGGCTTTGTACTTTTCTATTGTTGGACATTAGTAGTACTGGACACTAGTGCCTAGTTCTCTTCGTTTTTCACCAAATGAGATACGTGAGCGATACGTATGGTTAGCGTTGTTTGTTACCTCGTGGTCAGAGTTTTTTGTTCAGAACTTCCCGTTTTGTTCGATTTAGTATTTAAACCAGCCATGTTCTAGCCAGGATTTCTCACTGATGTTTCACCGCTTTGAACGACGTCGGACTGAATAAATAGTTAAGTGTTCAGGGACTCCGGCTCGTCACTGGCGCGTAGACACTCAACGGCCTCGACCAGTTCTTACCAGAGAGGCCGTTACAGTTTTGTTTTCAAAAACAAAACTATTTCAACAAATTAAATTGTGCTGGTGAGCCTTCAGTTTATTATGTTTACCTTATTGAATGGGTTAGCATTTATTATCACTTTCTAATCTCATACAGTAATTGATGTATAATTTAATGTGTGACCAATTGTGGCATTTGCTGTGCAAGTTTTCATTTAGAAAACAAAAATCATTTTCTAAATACTGTTGTTGAGGCTGTGGTATATCTTTGAAAGTAATTATTGTTAATTTGCGTGAAAAAAAAAATTGAACTCAGAATGTAATTGAATGATTCTGGTGAAATAAAGTGGTTAAATTGAACTCATAACACAACTGTACTGTCATTTTTGAAACAGCACTTCTAAAATATGTACCTGTTTACATGTATACATAGAAATCAAAACACATCTGTTTTGCTCTTATGCACCTGTCAGTTAAGCCTGGGGGATGGGCAGATTTACAACCACTACAGGGAAAAATTTCTTCCAGCATAAAGGGGAATGACCTCATTGGACCGATGTTTGGGGTGCCCCACCGCTAGCCTGTCCCCCAACCCCTTTCAGCTTAACATTGATAGGTGCATTATCGAAACAGCACTTCTGAAATATTTACCTGCTTATTTTTACATAGCAGGAAGAAAACTAAATTATTTTACAACACAAAATGAATATAGCTGCAATATAAAATGTCTGATGTGAATCACCATTTCCTTGCAAGCGCATCACAGTCAAATCCTACAATTTGTTAACCATGAAATCCATAACCAAATTCATTCCAGCATCCATAATGACATTTTACAGTGACCTGCAATCGCTTCTGATCATAACAAATTGTAAAAGGCTTTTTCTCATCCACGAGCACTTCTGCTTTGGAATTCTTTCGATTTTCACTGAGGGTTTTCTTCATTTTAGTCTTAATTTCACTTTGAGTGAGCCCACAAAATTTTGAAAAATCACGGAGCAAGCACTTTTTTTGAGTGAACTTCACAATGGAGTCCTCTACGGACACTCCAAACGCCGAGACTCCTGTTTTGATTGCACCCTTCATGTGCTTGAATATTTCCTGAGGGAGATCACGTTTTATCTCAATGTACCATGGGTTCCTAGCCTTGGGGGTGGCTAGCATTCGCTGATTAATACATTTAACCCACATTAACACTTCCGAGGTGATCATCGGCCAAACACTTGCTCTTGACAACAGAACTCTTTCCATGTTGTTCCTTTGGGCTTCATGCTTTTTAAAAACAAAGTCGCAATGTCAAAGGCAACTGTTCAAACATTGAAAGCTGAAAATGATAAGTTGAAAGAGAAGCTTCAAGAGATTTCAAACGAGTTAAAAAAGGTGCAAGAGGAGATGATGGAACAACGTGATAGCCGCCATATTGAAAGTGCTGATGATGCCAATCCGCAAACTTTCCGTGCACGAAGAGACCAACATAACGAATTTAAACAGCACATTGAAATTAAGATTTCTGCCATCGAGGATAAGCTTAAAAGTTTATTTACTAGTGTCGACAACTTGTCTTCCTCGATCGAGCAAGTTTTGGAATACAGCTATTCTTATAATGTCAAGCTTGTTGGTATCCCTGAAATTAAACCGAATGAAAGTGCCGCAGAATCCTCAGAGCTTTGTCTCAAGATTTTCAGTGCTATTGGAGCTGATGTTCAACCGCATGACATTGACATTGCACATCGAGTCAAGCCTCGCAACGCTTCTGGCGGACAACCAAAGCCTATTATTTGCAAGTTTACGAGACGCCTTGCTCGGGAGCGCGTAATGGCATTAAGAAAGGAGGTGAATAAAATCAGTCCTACTAGACCCGAACATCTAGGAAACATGGAACGTGCAGCAATTTATGATCATCTTAGTCCACGTCTTCAGGACCTGCTCTCACGCGCCAAAAGATTCAAGGAAAGGTATCATTTTATATTCTGTTGGGCCAAAAACTCGGCCGTATGGTTGAGGGAAACTCAGCAGTCTCGACCAATCGCAGTTAAATGTGCCAGTGATTTAGACAATCTGGAAGCTCGCTACGAATCAACAGGTGAAGAACGTACTAGCTAAGAAACAACGCGCAAATTAAAGTAAACAACACCCTTCTATGCGAGCTTCCTTACTATTCTTGTGATTTAGTTTTATCTCATGGCCGATTTAATAATATTTTAAATACTACCCTTCCAACTAAGAAATACCTCGATCGTTTACCTAGTTACTATGACTTAGATATCTTCAGCTTGAATACTTTTGTTGATAAGAAATCCAACTTCTACGATCACACTCCAAATGTGAGATGTAAATATTATTCTCCATATGGCTTTTCTGAGCTAAAAAAAAATAAGCTTCAAAACGTATCTTCAAATAGAGGATTTTCTTTATTTCACACAAATATCCGCAGTCTCAGACGTAACATAGAAAATTTTCAAACACATCTACTGGACGAATTAGATTTTCAATTCGACGTTATAGGTATTACGGAAACTAGAATAACTAAAGCGCATAAAAATTTGGATTTCAACCCGTCAATACCGAATTATAATTTCGAATATGTACCAACACCTCTTTCAGCTGGAGGTGTTGGTATGTATATAAACCAAAAATTCTCATATTCAGTCATTGATAAATGCTCTGACGAAGCTTTTCAGGCACTTTTTGTTGAACTACACCTCTCTAAAAATGCAAATATAATCTGCGGAGTTGTATACAGACAGCATAATTCTCCCGAACAATTTCAGGAATATTTTGATCTATTGCTTGAAAAACTCAGCGCAACTAGGAAACAGATTTTTATAATGGGAGATTTCAACTTGAATCTCCTTCGTTTACAATCTTGTAAGTATGCACAAGACTTCATTTTTTCTTTACAAAGCTTTTCTATGACCCCAACAATCGACAAACCTATGAGAGTACATAACAACTCCTACTCACTTATCGATAATATATTCATTAGCAATCTTGAAAGTACTGTAACAAGCGGTAACATTATTTCGGATTTAAGTGATCACTTTTCGCAATTTTGCATTCTTGACTCTTCCAATAAACTGTTTGATGTGCAGAGACCGAAACAATTAGTTCGTGACTTCTCCAATTATTCAGACTCTGCCTTTCTAAACGAGCTGTCCCAAACTGATTTGATCGCTGCTGTCTGCAATAAAGTGGATGTTAACAAATCATTTTCTGCATTTCACAATAAGATCAATAAACTCCTTAATAAGCACGCACCTTTAAAACCAGTTTCAAAGCGCAGTCTAAAAAGAGTTAAAAAACCTTGGATAACAAGAGGCATTAGAAGATCAATCAGGATAAAGAACGCTCTATTCTGCTCTGGGGACACCACTGCTTACAAAGTTTATCGTAACAAAATTTTAACGCTGACGAGAATTAGTAAAAAGACGTATTATCACAAATACTTTGAAGAAAATATTTCTAACATAAAGAAAACATGGGACGGCATAAATAGCCTTTTAGGTCGGAAATGTAAGGTTCTTAAGGAAATGACCTCACTCAAATGTCCGACAAGCAATAAAGTTTCTTCTAACTCCTCTGAATTTCCCGATATCATGAATAAATATTTTTCTTCAATTGGACACAATCTAGCATCCAATATGCCAAATCCTAATAAGCAATTTTATGAGTATCTACCAAAGTTAAGTATGGCTGATTCCTTCTTTTTTAATCCAGTGTCTTACACTGAAATAGAAACTGACATTATGAATATTCAGCTAGATAAAGCACACGGACTATATTCCTTCCCCACCCGCATTTTGAGATCAGCAAAACATATAATTAACCATCCTCTGTCTATACTTATAAATAAATCAATCGAGCACGTTACATACCCCTCCAAATTAAAGCTTGCTAAAGTAATTCCAGTCTATAAGGGTGACGATGAATCTGACCCTTTTAATTATAGACCTATATCGTTGTCAGTGTTTAATCGTATTTTTGAAAAAACAATGTATCGTCGTCTAAAATCATTTCTTGAGAAAAATGATATCCTTCATGATTCACAATATGGCTTTCGTGAAAAAAGATCGACTGAACATGCCATCTTAGATATAACTCACCAGATTGAATCCAACATGGACAATAAATTATATACGTGTGGTATATTTATCGACTTACAAAAGGCTTTTGATACAGTAGATCATACAATATTATTGGAGAAATTGAATCACTACGGAATACGCGGAATCATTAATGATTGGTTCGCCTCATATTTAGTGGGACGTAAACAAATAACTCAAACTAATCAGAAAAATACGTCCAGTAAAGAAACAGTCTTGTCTGGAGTCCCACAGGGCTCAGTTTTAGGTCCCCTGCTTTTCCTTATATACATAAATGATATCGCACGTAGTTGTGACCAATTACAATTCTATTTATTTGCTGATGATACTAATCTCTTATTTGCTCATCAAAATCTGAAAACACTTGAATTTATAGTTAATGACGAGCTCTCAAGGGTTTACAACTGGCTGTTAGCCAACAAATTATCTTTAAACATCAAGAAATCGAACTATGTTATCTTTCGACCTAGACAGAAAACGGTAAAATATCAAGTCAATTTGAGAGTATTTGACCATCATTCCGGTACTTTTATTCCTCTAGAGTGCAAGAACTATGTCAAATATCTGGGCGTGCTTATTGACGAGAATCTTTCCTGGAAACAACATATTTCTCATATTGCCTCCAAAATAAGTATCTCAATCGGTATTATTTCTAGGTTAAGACACTTCGTCCCCTTAAATACCTTATGTCATATATACAAATCACTTATACAGCCTTACTTGTTATATGGTATAGTTGCATGGGGTCAAGCTGACAAGACCCATAGAAACAGAATTTTGCTTCTACAAGAACGTGCCCTGCGACTTATGTTCTTTGGTGAATTTAATGCTCATGCTGTGCCTTTCTTTGTTTCTTCTAACCTACTCCCCTTGGATTTTCTCTACTTCAAATCAACAGCCGTGTTAATGCATGATGTATTCAATAACCTAACGCCACCTCACATATCCAATATATTTACTTATCAAGCTAATATCCATTCTCATAATACACGATCGTCATCAAAAGGCAATTTCTTCGTTAATTACTCAAGATTGAATTCGCAAAGTAAATCTTTCTCTAGATATGGTGTGCGAATATGGAACAGTTTAAGAAGTGAAATGCATAATTTATCGAAACATAAATTCAAAGTTAAACTTCATAACGTGTTACTTCAAATCTTCACCGAAACAGACGATTACATCGAGTTAACTGATCTGATAATGAAAATGAAAATTTCATAGAATCAGCTCGGCTCGATTATATTTGCATATATTTTTTCTTCTTCTCTTTACTTATTATAGTGTTATAGCAATTTAACTTATTATAATTATTTAACTTAGAAATATTAGAACTTATCATTGTAATTAGTGTATATTCCCTTCTTTTATTGTAACTTGTTCTTTGTAAGTATTTAAGTAATTCTGCGTGTGACTACTGCTCGCCTCGACTAGCTGTTGCTATCTGCGAGTAGTAGAGGATAAATTGTAAATATAAAAACAATAATAATAATAAACTGAACTGAACTGAACTGAAACATCTTCTAAACAGCTTTGTGCCTCCACACGAAAGCCAAAATAGTCTTCCAAAAGCTGTCTCAAAGGATAAAACGTGTTCACAGAACCTTTTATGGCATCTTCCAGGCTACAAACCGGCTCTTTGGAGTTGTCAACTGCACTGACATCGTTTAAACAATCCTCCAACACCTGCCCCACAGTCAAACTCGCACTGACCGCCATATTGTTTTCCGGGATTACCGCTGACTAACCGCAGTAGCTAAATGATCACTTTTTAAACACAGCTGACCCTGACTTGGTCTAAAAAATCACTTGAAACGGGAATAATATTATACTGCACAACGTAAGGCAGTGCTAGCTAGGAATATTTCGCTGATGCGTTGAGTATTCTTACATTATTTTTTTATCACAGACAATGTTAGGTTTGCACTACACGTGTGCCACAGACGTCAGCATCGTGTTTCAGTTTAGCTCAACCTCGTTCCCAGGGTCCTATCCTACTCGGTCCCCGAGTAGGAGAGGACCCTGGGAACGAGGTTGAGTTTAGCCTTGTGTTTTGCATAATAAAATTGTTTCATATAAAGCAGAAACGCATTTAAAATGTCTTAAGAGCAGCAAAAAAGTGTTTTTCGTATCCTGAAACCTTATAAAACAAGATTAAAATTGCTCAGAAAAAAATCGCATAATCTTCATTATTTATCGCATAATTGGCCTCTGTAATCGCACCCTATCAGAAGGCCTGTGCATAAGAGAGGTAAAAAACAATAGAAGAACCCTTATCGGGACTTTGATTCCTGGCCGCCTTATAGGGGTTGGCCGTTTAAGTGGCCGCTTAATAGCGATTCGGCAGTATTATTAAAACTACTGTGCATATCCCTGCTGTAAGAGTTTTGAAACAATCTTCGTCACTAATTAAAATAGATTAACATCGAAGGTTAGACTAGAATTGTTTGATTTCTTTTAATTCCTCGCGAAGCGAGGCCGAAGGCCAAGCGTAGCGAGGTTACTAATCGTGTCGCCTTCGGTCAGACCACGTGGCTCGCAAGCCCGAGTAAATCGAGCCGAGAGTTTTTATAGCGGGGCTCCCGCGCGCGAAGCAGAGCCTCATACTCATGGAATATGGTCAACCTCTTTTCGTTTGGTTGTCACGTGACTGACCAAGCGTACGTACGTACGTACGTCCTTACATACGTACGTACGCGTCTACAGATTGTACGGGTAGGGTAGGGGAGACTATCAAAAGGAAGGGAGGGGTATCTCAGGCTTGTCTTGGCAAATCCACATCTTTTATATTGGACATTCACAATATGGTCAATTGACAGCTGTCAAAACGGGATAGCCACTGACCAGCATTACATGACCATACTGTGGGCTCATGTGTCAACTCATCGAGGTGACGTGATTTATTTGGAAGCTGTCCTGGTAGCCCGCATATTTTTGGCGGGAAATTGCGTTGACGACTGAAAAATAAAT
>OX453274.1:26193739-26451239 GCA_949710005.1 Ricordea florida | reverse complement strand
GCGAGAGTGTACCTTCAGAGAATGTCTGTGATGTGGTCGAGTCCATTATCGGATTACTACATTGTAATTGCAAGCAACCATTTTGCGCTACCAGTACTTGCCTACAGTATGTGGACGCAAGTATGGCCCATTGCAGAGTTCCAAAGACTCGACAGAGATTCACGGAAAGTCATAGTGGAGACAGCGTCCAGTGAATTGCTCTACCTTCCTAGGAGACTGGGTGGACGCGGTCTTAAGTCGATCGAGTCAGAATTTTATAATTACCAAGATTAAAGCGGCGACGAGGTTATATACTAATGCATATCTAAACTATGGGTTTATGCACCTATCAATGTAAACCCCGTGAGGAAAGGGGGGGTGGGGAAGTGCGGGCCAGGGGTGGGGATTTGACCAAGGAACAAGAATTCTGGTCAATTTCCCAAGGGTGGGACAGCATATGTTCATCAAATGTAGTCAAAACCGCCACCCAGGGGCAAAATACCAAATAAAAGACAAGCTATGCACATACCTTTAATAACTTGTGACTTAAACTTGGTATGAATCTCACAAACTTGATTTAACCTATCTCCCTTACGAGACAACATGATGTGTCATGTACATCATCATGCCAAAGACAAGAAAGACGATGCCAGGTAACCACGCTTTGTCTTGGCCCTAGTCTCTCTGCCGAACAAATCAAATGTCCCGACCCCCGAGCAAAAGTACTCGATCAAACCTCCCACTGAGGAGATGGTTTCCTTGGTCAAGTCCCCACCCCTTGCCCGCACTCCCCCCCCCACGGGGTTTACATTGATAGGTGCATTAGTCTGACGGTTTGAAGAGAAAGCGGAAAGGACTGGGCGGAGCTCCTTGGTAAAGGATGCGCAAAAGTATGCAGAGGAGTTAGGAATGAAGCTAGAGCTGCGATACCCAGACCCATCGGGCACTACAACAGAGACGATAAAGGGGCGCAAAATTGGAATGTGGACGAAAAAGGCCTTACAAAACAAGCATTGACAAGGCGTATGAGAACAGAGATGGCAGGGAAAGTTCCATACAGCACGCTGGGAAGATAAAGATCTTGAAGGCGAGAGTTTCGAGTCACGCCGGGTCAGCTGTCTCGATAAAGTTGTCATTTGGCTACTGTGATCCGATACAATTTTGCACAGCGGTATCTCCGAAAACAATATGGCTGCTAAGCGAGAATGCTTTTCTGCGGAGCAAGTGATCGAAGAGGTTTGTACTAATGGCGATAAGGGGGGGTCAGAAGACCCAAAACTTAGTTTAGAGGAAGTTTTGAAGCTGTCTCTGGACAGTTTCCGTTCTTTGAGGCCTTCTATCGAAAATTATTTCGAGTTTCGGGAGGACGTAAGTAGGCAACTACAGAATGTGTACCACAGGCACGAAAAAGGAGTGCATGGAACGGACAAAGTGCTGCTCTCTTCCCTTCCGGCATGGCCAATGATTTCATGTGAAGTTTCGATTTGGCTAAGAGGTATAAAGAGGCGAATGTTGGCAAATCCGAAGGCAAGAAACCCTTGGTCCATCGAGTTAAAGCGTGACCTCCCCGAAGAACTATTCAGTTGTCTCAGGATGGCAATCAGAGGGGCCCCTTCAGTCTTTGGAGTGTCAGTGGAGGACACGGTGATTAAATATACTCATAAAAATCGCTTCCTTCGTGATTTCTCGAAGTTTGGGGGTATCCCTCAAAGTGAAGTTTTGGACAAACTTAAAAAAAACTTTGGTGGGAACCGCAAAGGTTTCAAAGCTGAGGTACTTGTTTGCAGGGAGAGGCCTCTTGTCATTTCTTATGATTGCAAGCGAAAGCAGGTAGCTCTTGCTTGCAATTATGGTTGCTGGAATGAATTTGGGTATGGTTTTCATGGGTAAAAGTCATGCCTTGGAGCCTAGTGGCCCATAATGCCATCACTTATCTTGGGTTTTAGTTGCATGAAGCAACTAAGAGTCCGGGGGAGCGGGGGACTCCCTTATGAAAAGAAACGGGGATGATCGTCATATCTTTTAGGGGTAAAAATTTGTGGTTTGGTACCGCTTAGGGTGTTAAAATCGAAAATGACCACTTATATTTATATTTATTTATATTTAGCCGGACAAATTACAATAGGAACTAGTTTACTTTAGAATTGGTACATTTTAGAGGCAAAAAGGAATTTGAGTCAAAACAAAAAAACAACATTATGGTACCTTTAAGGGGTTCTTTTAAAAAATGACGACGATCACTCCTGTCACTTTTATGTGGGAGTCCCCCACCCCCTGGGCTAAGAGTATTTCTACTCCCCTTGGATGGGATGCTAGTCTATCGCAGATTACCCCCAGCATATAATTCACCAGTACCCATTTTAACACCTGGGTAGAGAGAGGTACTGTTAAAGTAAAGTGTCTTGCCCAAGACCACAACACAATGACCCCAGCCAGGGCTCAAACTATGTATAGCCTGTTTGCAGATTTCTCCTATTTTCCTTCAGGCCACTGCACCTCCCACTAAGGTTTTCATGGGTAGTGGATTTATAATACTTCAAGTTGCTTTATTTCTTTCAATTTTATTGTTGATGTGTTTTGTACAACATATCTACCCAGAGTTGTAGTTTTATTGATTTTTAATACAATACATACCAGTTATGCAACGCTTTCTTGTGGTATACCATGGAATATCCCACGTCACTTGTATTTTCTCAGTATACACACAAGCCTTTCTAGTTTATACCATGCCATAGAAAATACATGTACAGTGGCCAACACAATCAGACTTTTGGCGGGAATAAGATCACAGCACACGATGGGAAGGTTTGGTGTAATACCATCGAATATACAACAGCTTTCCTGTGTTCTGATGGGCTGTATTTTCTATGGCATAGTATAAAATACAATACACTCCACAGAGGGGCTTTTCAGTGACAATAATTGTTTACAATAACATTTTAATTAATTTGTTTTTTTTTCTGTAATAATAAAGTAAACTGTATAATTTTTTATTTCCTGTATATATTAATTATATTGCATAAACTATAATTTTGTATTGATCACTTTTGAACAAAAATAATGTTTCCTATATACATGTACCATATTTTCTCAACTTAACATTGGGGGAATTCATTTAGAACTCGACCTAAAAGATCTGGCATTTATTCGAACCTGATGTTTATTCAGGACCCGGCATTTAATTGACAAAATATGGTATATTAGTTATATTGCCTACACGATAAATTTTTGGGTCAATTTGACATGTCGATACAGTCATCTCACCTTGCGAACACCCCATTATTACAGAGGAACACAATCCAGCCCTCCACCCGGAGAAAGCTATAGAGATTTGACTGAAAATGACTACCGCTATTGCGGACTCTTGCTATTACAGACTCCAAACTACATGCTAAGGGTGTCCACTGTAACAAGAGTTGACTGTACAAGGTAAAATTATATTGCTGTTGTGGACAAGCATTTGTCATTCTCTGACACTGAAATGCATTTTGTCTGCCACACAACAATGCAACAGCACTTCATTGACAAGAACAAAACCATGTCAATGAATAAAATATATTGACTTACCCTTTGCAGTTTTGCCCTTTATATTGTACTTTCTGAAACTAAGCTAGTCCTGCAACAATTTTTCCTTGTTTTACACTTTCATGAATTAGTGTCATGAGGGGATCACTACAAAAGCAACAGCCCTCATCCATAGGATCAGCTTTGTGTAATCCACAGTAGCAATAGCTGCTGTCATTAAAAACCCTTTGAGGAATGTAAACATTTTTACTTGGATTATAAGAACAAGGTTCATGATGCTGCTCTGGTAACCAAACTAACATAATAAATTCATGCCTGAAAATGTCAGCCCATCGATTTTGGTAAGTAGTGTTTGCACTCAATTTTTGCAAAGCGATGTGTTTGGCTTCCCTACCTTCCATTGTCACAGTGAAAAGCCCTTGTCCATATTTGTCAAAGACCTGCCTGGCATGAGTGGGCACAACATGTCCAATGGTCCAGATAGTGGGATTCACTGAGGTGGGTAACAGTAGTGCATTGGCACGGTAGTACTCTTGTGCTAATGACTGAAGTTGCTCAAGATGAGTTTCCTCCACTTCGAATCTATTGATGATTGAGCACAAATCCCTCAGTCTTAGCCCTATATAAGCTAGAGCTAGTACAGTCTGCCTTTGTTTTTGACTGTCTCCCTCCTGCCCCAGAAAAGTTAACAACCTTGAAAAGTTGTGGCAAAACAACCGTGACTCTTTGCCCGTGAAGCGATACTGTAATTCCCCTTGTCTACCCTGTGTTTCATCAAACCATTTCCTAACTTTTTTTGCTAAGCGACCTGCCTTTACTTCACATTTAAGTGCAGTAACAACTCTTCCAAGACAGGTATCCTGTGGAACTTCTGCAAAGGTTTTGCATGTTGTTGAAAGGTTTGACTTTCCTACTGCTTCCTTCAAAAACACTTTGAAAAAGTATCCCCAAGCGTTATTCTTTAGGTGAAGAGGCTCTACATGAGCTTTGTCAATTAACTTACCTACCAGGGGAAAGAATTCCTGACGGCTCTTTTGACGAGCTATGAATTCCGTAACCTTAGACCTTTTCTTTTTCACTGGCAAAGGTTTTGCATCCAGTGAGGCCTTAAAAGAATCTACAGCTTTTACAACCTTGATTCTATTCCCATATTTCCAGGGTTTCCATTTACACAAAGGACCAAATCCAAATGTACCCTTTAAATCAGTACAGTCCGTTGTGTTTACATCTGCAAATGAAGAAAAGTAGCTTGCAGAATTACTGAGCTCTCCACCAAGCATTGCTAACATTTTCATGTCATTAGGGAGCTCTTCAAATTGAAATCTTACATGCAAACCATCAATTTCAAATATGCGACCCTCTAAATCTACAATTTGTTTACATACAAAGTTAATGTACTTCTTTACAACAAGGGAGGTCTCCTCTACATTACCACCAAATACTATAAAATTATCACTGCTGGATGCTACTCTCTTTCCTATATTTAAAAAGCTGATTAGGAAGGAACAGGCAGATTCATTTTTACCAAAAGGGCATCCATCCCCTCCAAATGCTACAAGAAATGTACCCTCTGTTTTCCCAAACCATTTTAGTGCACCTTTACAGGTTGTCTGCATGTTCAGGTAGAACTTTGCTAACCGTGGCAAATATTCTCACAAGTCTCGAAAGCATCCATTGACATTTTCATCATTTATGTCAGAAGAGAATTCTTCCTGAATGGAATAAACCTTTCCTATATCAATATTTTTAATTTCATTGACAAGAGTATTAGAGGTAAGCAGTTTTGGTATAGGACAACCAGGCATAAACTTGATAGCTGTTTTACCTCCCCTCTTTTTATCACTGGATTTCATTGAGGATGCCAGCCTCACAGCTTGATACTTTCTTTTCCCCATTACCCCAGAAGTGTAGTAAGTAGCTATGCTACGCAAAACATTTTCTTTACAACTTTCAAATACTGCCAACTCCTTTTGTTTACATTTGTTAAACACAAAATTTACAACTTTACTGTTTGACAACACATAATCACCAAGAACACTTGTCTTGCATTTTTTGGAAATGGTCTGGTAAAGACCATCAAGTGCTGGCCTTTTATTGGATTTGGTTCCACCATGAATCTCCATTGCTGCCTCAAATGTCTCTCTGCATCGCCGCTGTACTGTCTGAGGTGATACAGTGTTTGTCGGTGGACGTGCACGTGTCACTGTAAAAACAGAAAAAAATTACCATCTTCACCTTAAGTTCAAAAGCAGCTCATTATCTATTGAATTAAAATAAATAAGTTGTAGCATACAGCACTTCAAAAAAAATTAAATTATAGCATGATTATTCTGGACTTTTGCTAGAGCATGTCAATTACATCACCTAAAATTTGAAGGGCAAACTCAATATTCAATCAGTATGTACAGGATGTGGTCACTCACCTGATTACAGAGCATGAAGATCTGACTAACAGCCGTCACTCTCAAACTGTACCTTGTATTAAGATCTCACATTATCAAAACTCTATTTTCAATCAAAACAATTTACATGTAGAGCCAAACTCAATATTCAATCAGTACATATGTGGTCACTCACAAGAATACAGAAGTATTAAGATCTGACTAACAGCCGTCACTCACAACTGTACCTTGTATTAAGATCTCACATTATCAAAACTCTATTTTCAATCAAAACAATTTACATGTAGAGCCAAACTCAATATTCAATCAGTACATATGTGGTCACTCACAAGAATACAGAAGTATTAAGATCTGACTAACAGCCGTCACTCACAACTGTACCTTGTATTAAGATCTCACATTATCAAAACTCTATTTTCAATCAAAACAATTTACATGTAGAGCCAAACTCAATATTCAATCAGTACATATGTGGTCACTCACAAGAATACAGAAGTATTAAGATCTGACTAACAGCCGTCACTCACAACTGTACCTTGTATTAAGATCTCACATTATCAAAACTCTATTTTCAATCAAAACAATTTACATGTAGAGCCAAACTCAATATTCAATCAGTACATATGTGGTCACTCACAAGAATACAGAAGTATTAAGATCTGACTAACAGCCGTCACTCACAACTGTACCTTGTATTAAGATCTCACATTATCAAAACTCTATTTTTAATCAAAACAATTTACATGTAGAGCCAAACTCAATATTCAATCAGTACATATGTGGTCACTCACAAGTACAGCTTAATTTAACAAAAAGTCCCCGGCATGAAAGAATATAAATATATAATTAATTATTTGAAGATACCTTTTGGAGTGTTTACTGTCTTTTGTTGACTCCCATCAGACAGACTTCCATCAAGTTCTCTTTTCTGGGAAACAAAAAATCCCCGGCATGAAAGAATATAAATATATAATTAATTATTTGAAGATACCTTTTGGAGTGTTTACTCTCCTTTGTTGACTCCCATCAGACAGACTTCCATCAAGTTCTCTTTTCTGGGAAATAATTATAAATAAGTTTACACTTTTTATAAGATAAGAGATCAAGTACCATTTAATTAAGCCTCTGAAATATATTTCTGTTTGTAATCAAGATTCAAAATCACAGGGCTGAAATGTTTTGGTGTTCAAATATGCTAATATGAACTATTAATATTCCAAATAGTCAATTGCGTGCAGTAGTATACCTTTTCAATTTTGCTTCACTTAAGCCTCCAATTAAAATAAAAAGTACAATTGTTTATTGGATTGGATTACAATTTCTCCTCACCCACTAACCTACTAATATTATAATAGTCTAAGGAGAAGTTGTCACTGGCTCGTGTTACAATATATAGCCAATCTTGTCAAAATAAAAGAATCTTATGAGATACAAACACAAAAATATATAGACTAAATGATCAGCTTTTAATATTCAAAGACCAGTTATTATGAAAATGAAATACAACAGAAATATAGTCGTAATATTATGTCAACATTAAAATATGAGCAAGTACCAATTTTTAATTTTAATACCTTTGAATCCAATCTCTGAACCTTCCGTTGCAAAGTCTTGACTTCTGTAGAAAGGCTGGCTTTCTCTTTTGCTAGCTCTTCCAGCAGGCTTTTCTTTGCCTTCGCGAATTGCCCAACGGCAAAGCGGCTATAAAAAGCCTTTCGCCTGAGAGGCATCAGGCGAGTGCTGAAAATTGAGAAAATATCGTGCATCAGGCGCTTTGTAAGATCGTCTGACATAAAACACGCCAAAAAAGATTCGATATTTCTGTAAAAGTAAAGCGAAATCGCCAAAACAAAAAACATAGGATTCTTACCGAAGGTTTGTAGTGTCCAAATTTGCATCACTCGGATCTGTGTTCAGGAGAACTAAAAAGCCTTTTGAAGCGAAAGTTAGCCATTTTCCGGCCCGTTTGGTTTAACACCATATTTTCCACCAGAAAGAGTTAACTTGAAATTTTTCCATCGCCTTTACCATGCCGAGTTTGGTATCAAAATAAAGCTTGATTTTCGCGCTCTCAAGGAAATGAGCTTTTCTTGAATCCCGCGCTTTCCCTTGGTGACAATCGGGCTGTTTATATACTGCATTGACTAGTCCCCAGGTTTCACAGTAATAACAACGGCCAGACCCGCCATCTTTGGCGGGTCTGGCCGCCATTATCTGCGCAGGCTGGCAAAGGAGAATGTTATGGCTAACAGGAGAAATGTAAATGGTCTTAACGCAGTAGATTTGGGCTTCAGCAGCGATGCAGATGTCAGCCACATAAATCTTTATGAACATTTAACACCGAGGTTGCAAGAGCTGTTTTACGAGTCTAGAAAGTTCAGGGATGCCGATTCCTACAAGTACTGCTGGGTGAAGAATGGATTCATCTTTTTGCGGAAGATAGATAATTCCACTCCAATAAAGCTCAAAAGTTTAGAAGACTTAAGAAGATTGTCAACGTCAATATAAGCTAAGTATTCTTGTTTATAATTATAGCTATTTGTTGTCTTCAACAATTATAAAGTATGAAATTACGTCGCAATAAGAACGAAGAGAGGACAGGTAAATTATTGTTGAAAGAAGTGCCTTACTTTAATTATAGAGGCTGTTTGACCCTGTGTCATGGACAGTTTAATAGTTTGATTTCTGATACTGTACAGCCTAGGAGAAATCTAGATAAATTAACGAGTTTATACGACTTAGGTATCTTTAACTTTAACACTCATTTAGATGTTAATTTGAGCACTGATTACAATCTCCCAAGCCAGCGAATCCAAAGTCGATATTTTTCTCCGCATAGCTTTAATATGTTTAAGAAAAAAAACTCCCGAAAGAAAGGGTCGATTCTACCTTTTCAGTTTTTCATAACAATATTGCTAGTATAAATCGTAATCTTGAAAATGTATCAATATTATTAGACGAACTTGATTTCCACTTTAATGTTATTGGAATCACGGAAACAAAAATTACCATTTCAAATCAGGATAACTTTCATCCAAGCCTTCCAGGTTATGTTTTTGAATATGTTCCAACACCTTTGGCCTCTGGAGGCGTAGGGCTCTTTCTTAATCAATCGCTGCATTATACGGTTCTTGAAAAGACTTCTAATGAGGCTTTTCAAGCCATTTGGATTGAAATATCTTTTGTAAATCATAAGAATATTATTTGCGGCATAATTTATCGACAGCATAACTCACCAGACTATTTCCAGTCATATTTCGAGGAGATAACTGAGAAACTGGTGTCAGACGATAAAATTGTTTATAACATGGGGGATTTTAATATAGATTTACTCAAATGTGAAACATCTCAAATAAGTCAAGATTTTTTGCTGTCTCTTCAAAGCTGCTATCTCATTCCAACAGTCGACAAACCCACACGTGTTTGTGGAGCCTCTGCTACGCTAATTGATAACATATTTGTCAACAATCCTGATAATTTTTTTGCCAGTGGTAATATTATCTCTGATATTATCGATCATTTTTCTCAATTTTGTATTACAACATCTGCAAGAGACAAAAAGCAACAAATCAAATCTGTTAAAATGCGAGACTATTCAAAATTTTACGCTGATTGTTTTGCTAAAGATCTCTTAGAAATCGATTGGGATACGATGATTGCAAGTGGAGCTTACTGTCCGGATAGGTTGTTTTCCACTTTTTACAACAAGTATAATAAAATTGTCAACAAACATGCACCCATTAAGAAAATGTCAAATCGGAAAGCAAAACAGCTGTCTAAACCTTGGATCACCACTGGAATTAAGGCATCGATTGCAGTTAAAAGTAAATTGTATGCATCAGGTGATGACTCCAGGTACAAATACTACAGAAACAAAATCTGTAGCTTAATTCGATTAAGTAAAAAGAGATATTACTACAAGTATTTCGAACATAATGTTGTCAATATGAAAAAAAACCTGGAAAGGAATTAATGAGCTGCTATATCGTAGAAAGAAGAATCTTAAAAACATAAATCAACTCAAGGACTTAAACACCAAGGGAAAACTCGTGAAGGAAGCCTCGCAGATACCTAACATCCTTAATAAGCACTTTGCCACAGTAGGTAGCAGACTCGCTAGTAAATTGCCTTCTCCCCCTAAACACTATCTTGATTATGTTAGTAACTGCTTATCTCCACTCTTATCCTTCCTTTTTGAACAGGTTTTCCCTGACGAAATTCGCTCTGAAATATTATCCATACCAGACGACAAGTCATATGGTCTATATTCCTCCCCTACTAAACTACTTAAACTCTCAAGCTCTATTATAGCCCCTGTCCTAGCAGAGTTACTAAATATATCAATCAAATCGGGGACTTACCCATCAAAGCTTAAAATTGCCAAAATTACGCCAATATTTAAAAGTGATGATGAAACTGACCCAAATAATTACAGACCTATCTCATTATTGTCAAACTTCAACCGAATTTTTGAGAAAATTATGTATAAAAGAATGACAAGCTATGTTGAGAAACATAATTTATTATACCCGTCCCAATACGGCTTCCGTAAGGGACATTCGACCCAACATGCAATATTGGATATTATCAATGATATTCAAACTAACATGAATCAGCGATTACTTTCTTGTCGGGTTTTTATAGACCTCAAAAAAGCCTTCGACACAGTTGATCACGAAATTCTACTTGCTACGCTCAACCATTATGGCTTCCGTGGGATTGCTAATGATTGGGTTTCATCGTACTTAAGCAATCGCACGCAAACAACACAAGTAGGTCAACATATCTCAGATAAAGCCCATATCACTTGTGGTGTCCCCCAGGGGTCCGTTCTTGGTCCATTGCTCTTCTTGTTATATGTCAACGATATCCACAAGGAAAAAATTTTTCCTAGAAGCACCATATTGATGCTATTGCTACAAAGATAAGTAAAAATGTTGGACTTATTGCAAAACTACGCCATTATGTTCCTCGGAAAATACTACTAAATTTTTACAAATCACTAATCCATCCCTATTTAACATACGGCCTACCTGCCTGGGGTCAGGCAGGCAAGACGTATCTCAATAAAATTTTAATTCTCCAGAAAAGGGCACTTCGTTTACTCTTTTTTGCAGATGTTCGCGATCATGCAGTTCCTTTATTTCTTCAAGCTAATGTTCTTCCAATAACTTTTCTATATCATGAATGTGTTTCCAGTTTAATGTACGATATCAATAACAACAATGCACCAACTAACATGTTACATTTATTTAAGAAAACATTCAGCATTCACTCGTATAATACACGATCATCCATCACCGGGAATCTTTACGTCCAAAATTCTAGACTGGAGATCCAAAAGCGTTCTTTCTCTCGACTTGGGGTAAAGCTATGGAATGAGATACCATGCCATATGAGGGATATGCCAAAAAAAATATTTAAAAGGGTTCTTCGAACGTCTCTTTTCAATATTTTGAAAATAGAAGATGACTATATTCAAATCCCTGTGATAATTAAGAAAGTTGGAAAAGTTGATTAATATATATATATATATATATATATATATATATATATATATTTATCTTTACTGCTATTTTCATTTGCTTCCTAATTCTACAATTTTATGTTACGTTTATTAGCTTACAGATTTTGTAAATAGTCAATTTTCATGTAAATTGTGTTTCGAATTAGTTAGCGTAATATAGTTGCGTTTAACTTGCTGACCTTTAATTAATTATTAGTTAATGGATACTTGTTAATAATCGATCCTTTTGTAATCTGTATCGTTAATTTGTTAAAGTGTAGTTCTGTGAATTTGTTTTCTTTTAATAGGAGTGTTCTTTTATTTGCCTTGCCCCGCCTTGATTAGCTTTTTCTAGCTATTTGTGGGGTAAGCCATCGACTAACTGTTATATTTAGTTAAATAAATAAAGTTGTTGAGTTGTAGACAACCGCGCACCGTTCAACAGCGTCATCTTAGAAGGATTTTGAAAATTAAACGGTTCGAGTACATTAGTAATGAAAAAGTCTTCACTCGTTCAGGTGTTGAAGACATCGAAATCATATTAGTAAGAAGCAGACTGCGTTGGCTGGGCCATGTAACCAGGATGCCAAGTGAGAGGTCAGTCAAAGCCCTTCTCTATGGTGAATTTGCGGAAGGGACACGCCGCACCGGACGCCCCATGCTTAGATTTAAGGATACCTGCGAAAGTGCATTAAAATGCGGGGAGACTATGGAAGAATGGCAAACGACTGTTTTAGATCGTCCTTCATGGAGAGCTTCAATTCGCAGAACTTGCAACTTCAATCAAAACTTGCAATTTCAATCAAAAAAGAATTAAGGCGTACGAGAGAAGAAAACAGAAAGAAGGCAGCACCTAAGAAGTGATCTCTTTAAATTAACTTTTTTTTTCTCTTTCTCTGTACTATTGTATACTATACTGATTGTGTTTATCTGTTTCATTGATGTGTTTCGCCCGCTTCGGGTTAAGGCGTCGTATATATATGTGCCTGAAGAAGGCATTTACAATTAGTTTATTTATGCCTTGCTCCATTTGTTTTTATTTTTCTTCGATTAAGACTGTGAGAAACGAAGGACGATCTCTATTACTATGCTGATTAAAATTTTGTCTTTGTTGGAATTATTTACAGACGTGAAGTAGCACTTTCATCGCCTCTTGCGAGTGCCTCGTCCAGTGATAACAGTTTACCAGAAGACCCTTTCTCGATTCAGTACGTATTACGTCAGATATTTATCTGTGTTCGTCTCGTGTGAGAAGGTACATGTGAAAGTACATCTCGTGCGAGAAACTACAAATTATTGTAAAACAGACAGCGGGCACTCAAAAAAAGCAATGGGTTAATATTCTATCTTCAAAGCGTAACTATAGCCCCTTTACGATTTAAGTTCCTCTATAGGGATCTATAAGAATTCAAGTTTTGCAAGATCAATCTTATCGGATTGCTTAGAAGACTATTTAGGGAATGCGAAAGGATAGCAACGGCTTTTAAAGCTATAAGTAAGGGAAAATTTGAGAAAACGCGTCCTACTTCTTTTGCAGGATCGAAGATAGTACAAGCAAGAGAAGTGATGGAAGAGAAACAGCCGCAGATGAGGAGTCCATCCAATTCTACAGAGGAAATAAAGCTTTGCCTTTGTTTTCGAACAAACCAGAAGTTATGAATCCTAAAAGAGCAGTGTCCACCCTACTGCAGAAAGATCTACCTTCAAGTCCCAAGATTTGCACCGTACAACCTCTCGAAGTTTATCACCATGCTACCTTCCTTGTAGATCTTGAAGCTCTTCCATCAACACAAGACATCAAGTGTGACGACGTGGGCAACTGGAGAAATAACAGCAACGACAGATTCTATTTTAGCTTAGAAGGGATGGATGACAATTCTACTTGAGTGACTGCTGCGGAGTCAAGCGACACAGATGTAGCGACCTTGAAGAGGGAATACTATATGCTGAAACACGACAACGACTTTAGAAAGAGGATTGATTTCCTTTCACGTGAGTGAATTACTATTTTTGGACGATAGTCGTTAATATGTAATATGTGTACCATTTCAACTACATGTAATAATATACAATACGTGTCGTTGTGGGAAGATCCCTGTTTCCCTGAAAATCCTTCATATTAAGACTGGTTTAAACTAAATCCTGGGCTTCACAATAGAGGGACAATAGAGCCTCGCACTGCAGTCGCTCCGCTGCTTGCTGAGGGCTTTCACTACCGTTCTTAAGTGCTTTCGGCAATGATAACTATCTCTTTCCAGTTCTCCTCTGTTACCTTTCCATTACTTAGAATATAATATTATCAGGACTGGAGAGTCAAATGTCTAGATTTAAACACTTCACAAAGCAGAGTACTGTAAACCAGAGCGCATTGAAAATGTACATAGCCTCAGGCCCCCCTTCTTTTATTTTGTTGTAGTGCCCGGAGGACAACTACACAGATACTGTCTGGTACAGTACTCCTTCAAGAGTGACCGAGAACATCCCATTCCGAAGATGCCCCATGGGAATTCTAAGAAGAAAACGACACCCTAGTTTGTTCGAACCTAGGAAAGCACAGAAGACCAGCTGAAAATTGTCGCAGGGGAAATGAAGGCTAGAGAAGCCGTCCATCATGCAATAGCAGAGGGGCTTGGCGGTCTGCAATCCTGTGTGGGGTTGGGCCAGGTCCCGCGAAATCGACAGCAAGTTAAAGATATAGCAAGGCGTAAAGCTGTCAGCAAAGGAAGTTACCCTAAAACATGTTAGGTGCTGGGAGAACCTCTGACCCATGGTATATGCTGCTAAACGAGTGTAAGATCCAAGGAAGGGACCCAAAGACTGCATTCGTACGTGACGTTTGAGTTGGAGCTGAGCCATTTTGCGTCGTGGGAACAAGCAGACAGTTAAGTGATTTGAAGCGATTTTACTGTAATTCGATGGAGTATCGGCCTTTAACCGTGGACCCAACGTTTGATTTTGGTCCATACAATGTCACGCCGATCTCATACCAGCAACTCATGGTCCTTCGCAAAGAAGACAGAAATCACCCAACAATGATAGGCCCAGTGCCTCTGCACGAACAGAGGACACAGTCCACATATTCCCTCATTGGTGGAATCCCGAAGTCTCTTGAACCTGAATTGAAAAACCTAATGGCTTTCGGGACAGATGACGAAAAGGCTTTTATGGGGGGTTAAACGAAAGCTTCGAACGAGCGACTCATCTACTTTGCGAAATCCACGTTCTTAAAAACATCGACACAAAACTTGTGTCTATGGACATAAGAGGAGAGTGTAAGCAAGGTATAATGGACGATATTTTTGGAAGAAAGATTGGCAGCATTTTCGAGAGTGGACTGTCAGATGCAGGGAGTGCAGAAGAATTAATTGGAATGCTTGAAAGTCTGGAGGAAAAGTGGTCATCGCTCCATCAAAATGAAAAAGCCTTCCACTCTTGGTTTGGGTTGAAAAAAAGAAAGACTTCATACGTAACGTTATTAGTCCCGTCCGTCAGAGAGCTGGCCTAGGTTGCCCACCCGAGAAATTTTCAACCAATCGGTCTGAACGCACCAACGGTGTCCTTCAGGACTGCGTGAAGTGCGAATGTGGAACTGCCAAATCAGACGAATACACCTTAGTCAAGAGTATTGAGAGATTAGTTAAGAGCCAGAAACAAGAACTAGAGTTAGCTGTTTTAGACAAAAGAGAGTACCAGCGTCGTCCAGAGTTCCACCAACTGCTTGTAGCAGGCGACAAATGGGCAAATATGACAAATGACCAAAGAAAAGCAGCCCTCTCGCGTATTCACCATATCGATCTTGAAGATTCTTCCCCCAACAGCTAGCCACTATAAACACAAAGTTAGTGGGAGGCGAGTGTACAGTGTTCCAGCAGATACTTTCTGCTGGAGTGGACTGGATAACTCCGGACGTCTTAAAGTTCATTGCTCACAAAGCCGAAAAATTAATGAACGAGGGCAAAGTAACGGAGTTACCGGCGGCCTCAGCATATGCCACTCTCATCATTCCCTCAAAATCAAAGCCCACGAAGCCGCAAATCATCGTCGAGTACGCTAATGGGAAAGTGGAATGTCAGGACTGCCAAGGATACTCTGCGTCCTGTTTGTGCGCTCACGCGGTGTACCTCAAATGGCTGGTGGCCAACAAGCGTAAGTCTGATGGGCTTAACTATAGCAAAGCCATCACATTTGAAATGCCAGCTGGGAGAGGCAGAAAGGGAGAGAGACCGCCAAGAAGCAGACGCGGAAACCAGTGTGGTGGTGCCACGAAACTCCTCATCAAGTATTGCGGCAAATCAATCTCAAAAATACCCAGACGGAACGCAGTTACATAATTTGTATCCTGCACCAGGGCAGCCAAGTGTTGCCGCTCATCAAATATAGCTGTGTATGTACCCAGCTTTGTATAATCCACCAAGCTTTCCTATCTATGGAGCACGTTTTCATCATCCATACACGTCACCATTTCAAGCTTACCCACAAAACGTTCCTTCCCAAGCTGCACCCCTTCATCGGCCATTTTCTTCATTCCAACCATCGGCAGCAGCAGGAACCAACCTCGTTCCCAGGGCTTTGCCCTGAAAAGAAAAATGGCGGACGCTTTAACCTCACTGTAAAGAAGGAAAATTTTAATGAAAGAAATTTATGCATGATGCTGTAGCCATACTGTTTCATTCTGCAATAACAAGAAATGTTTACATGTGCATTACCCTAAACAATTCATCTGCTGCATGCATAATGAAGTAGGGACCTGTGCGGAAATCTTGCTAAGAAATTCTACGTGCCCACGTAGCAGCTCGTCCTTAATCCTAAGCCAATTGGTTTGCAACCCAAACCGCCAAACAATAGATTTCAATCGTCACTATTGTTTTAGCATTGTTTGGCGGTTTGGGTTGCAAACCAATTGGCTTAGGATCTAGGACGAGCTGCTACATCACTGTGCCCACGAATTCATCTCGAGGATCATTGTCAAGAATAGTATAATTTATATGCAAGGTTTGCCTGTCTTTTTTTAAATTCAAAACAACAAAACAATTTCTTGGAGGTCTGTCACTGGTTCAGCCTTGAGGACATGATTTTCTTTCTTACACATTTTAGGGGTGAAGAATTCAGAAAGGAGTTTAAAGATTTGTCATCATTGAAGGCTTTTTTTCCACCTGTGCCAACTTTGGCACTGACAGCCACTGCACCACCTTACTTGGTTGAAAAGTTAAGAAAAAGCTTGATGTTGTCTAACACTTGCAAGATTGTTGCTGTAAACCCAAACAAAGCTAATATATACCTTGACCAGAAAATCAGGCTCAGCAATCACCTTGGTAATGAAAGCTACAGGGCTATTCTTGAGCCAATTGCTTTTGAGTTGGCCTCTCAGAGGGAAAAATATCCTATGACAATCATATATTTGAAGCTCAAGTACTGTGGATATGCTTACACACTGTTTGAGAAAAAGCTAAAAGAGAACCAGTTTGTTGGAGAATCAAAGGAACCAACAGCAAGACTTTTTCGCAAATTTAACGGATGAAAAAGGAATTAATACAGGAGATTAAAAGGTATGACTCAAGAGTAAGAGTTATTTTTGCCACATCAGCCCTTGGAATGGGTGTTGATACACCATATGTGACAAATATTATTCATATATCACCACCAAGCACAATTGAGGCATACATGCAAGAGATAGGCCGTGCTGGCCGTATGATTGGCATTCAAGCTAAAGCAGTTTTGTATTACAACAATTCTGACATTGGAAAAAACAAACTGCACATAGATCAGTCAATGAAAGACTACTGTAGTTCAAAGGATGAATGCCAAAAGAAGCAAATACTCCAATACTTTGGCTTTAAACCAGACAAACAAAGTGATTGCTGTTGTGTTTGTGACTCAATCAGTAGTGTCTCCGGTGATGTCATTATGTCACCCAGTGTACGTCAGAAAGTCAGGGTGTTGCCTTCTAATAAAAGGAACCTGGTACGAGAGGCAATTAGGGGAATCCTCAGCAGTACCTGTGCTCGAGATTGCGCCATGCCAAGTTTGTTTAATGTAAAACCTCCTGACGTAAACAATGTTGTTGAAAAGGTCATGGATGATGTTGAATATATTACATGTGAGTCAGATCTGTTGAGTTACTATGGGATATTGGATGATGCTTCCTCCTCTGAGATTTTCTCAACCATATGTCACCATGCAAGTCCTCAGTGAAGTACATCAACCTCATTCATGAAGGGCAGAACTTTTTGGAAAGGAAATATCATCTAGCATTAACCTTTAAACCTCATTTACTGTCCCTAGATTTTTTCAGTGGAAGAATTGGAGAGAATTTGTTGAAATCATCTTCCCTGATCATGTACTCAATTCTCATGACCACTATGTTTTCTAAAGCATTGATATTATAAGGAGAAATTTCATGCTGATCACTCTTAGGGCTTTAAGGGCTAAATGGATGTCAGTATTTCTATAACCTATAGTATAAATTTAATATTGTGAATTGCTTATACAACTTTGACCAACTACGATTCATGTTTCATTATTGTGACTACATGTTGTATTGTATACGTAACTTACTGTCTTACATTTCTGTCATAGCATCCAGAGAACATATTTTCAATTTTAGTCCCTAATAATTGACAAACTAAATTACCCTTAAAACCCTAATAGTTACCAGCACTAACCATTTCCTACTAGTAATACTGCTCAGTCAAATATTAGGATTGTGCAAAACTTAAAATGAACTAAAGTACAAAAGGAAACGTTAATGATTGTGTAACAATTTCGCTAAACCATTATCACTGGAATTGAAGGATCAGGAAAAGTTCAGAGAATATAAATGATAAATGTTGACTTTTAGGGTTTTAGGGGCTAGCACAGCCTACAGTCACAGGAAAAATTTTCAAAAAAACATTAATGGTTTTGAAGGTGGAAAAAAGTGCTTTAACCATTGTTAAAACCCATCAATGGTTAAGGCGAATAATTACCATTAATGTTTTCTTAAGATTTCCATTAATGGGAATCCATATACCAATAATGGAAATTGAGCTGATCCCACTATGTGGAAAATGGTGAAAAAAGCCTTAATTCCATTAATGGAATTTTAGGTAACACCATGGTTATTGCTTAATTTCCATGTTATAAAATGACCTTTCTGGTAATGGGAAATGCCCAGAATACATGATGGTTATTGTGGAAATACCATTCATGCTTTTAATGGAAAATGCCCAGAATACATGATGGTTATTGTGGAAATACCATTCATGCTTTAAATGGGAAATGTCCAGAATACATGATGGTTATTGTGGAAATACCATTCATGCTTTTAATGGGAAATGCCCAGAATACATGATGGTTATTTTTGTTATACATTAATCCTATGAATGGGAAATACCTAAATTACAATATGGTTTTTGTGGTTATTCCAATGATGCTATGAATGGGAAATGCCCAGATTACACTGAGTGATTATTGTGATCTTACCATACTAAAAACACTGGGAAGTGCCTGGATTACATTACTGGTATATGATAATGTACATGTACTGTGGTTCATGTTACTGTTTTTACCTGCAGAAGTATGGCAGCTTACAGAGTAGAATGCATCAAAGAAATTAATAGCTCACAAACTTCCAACAATAAAAGCATCTTTAATTAAATGTTGTTTCAATAATTTCTCTTGTACTCTTAACATCTTCTCAAATACATGTATCAAGATAAAATGTATAACAGACTTAAAATTTATCACATCAAATATAGTACATTTATATCCATCCCTATATAACAGCCTATTGCTTTAAAAAAATGACATGACTGGGATGTGATACATGTATGCTGGCAGCGGTTGTAAGATTAACATAATGTTCAGTAACACAACATATTTCCAGTAATGTTAAAAAATTGAAGTTCTTTTAGCAGGGTTTCCATTTGAGTATTGTAAAGTAATTACTCTGGCCAATCACATATGCAAATAACCCAGTCGTTGACCGAGTTCAACTTGACAAAGCAAAACTCATACAATCATGTAACCATTGCCAAGCTCACGGGGAACTATTTGCGTGCAAGTCGTAACCAGTTTTGGCTTCACTTTTTATTAGTTAAGAAGGAGCAAAGTGTTTTTCAGTCTTTAACTTTTGAAACTCAATTGCAAACCACTCTATACACACTAGCCAGGCCCAGGCAGATATTTTGTCAAAACTTAGGTAGTTTTTATCCCACAAAGTAGCCTTACTTATACAACCAACCTGGGGCTTAACTGTTTAGTTTGTGTAATCATCAACACTGAACGTTTGGTACTTAATGTTTTCCATGCAACAAAACCTTTCGGGCCATAAACATTTTTGGGACTTACAATACACCCCAGCTGTAGAAAATTGAATGGGTGAGTCAAGGTCTTAGAAGGACTTCAGCTTAACCACATTTTCTCGAGTGACTTCCTCAGATGAAAGTTTAACAAACCCTTCCTTGATCAAAGCTCTTGCCACTGGTACGACATATTCTTCTTTGGATAGTGATGGTTTAAGACTAAGTTTTAGTGTTTTACTGGCTGAAGCCAACTGTGCTCTTGTGACATATTTTATGCTTATGGCAGTAAAAGCCACTGAAACTATCACTGATGCAGACTCTTTTGTAAGAGAATGATTTTCTTTTCCACCTGTAGAAGAGTTTGCTTTCCCATCTCTGGAAGGTTTTGTTTCCCCATCTGTGAAAAAAAAAAAAAAATTAAAAAAATGAGAAGTCAGAAGTACAAATTCGGTAATGCTTGAAACAAAACCAAAAATGGTAAAATACTCAGTCAGCCAAAGCAAAGTATGGGCTTTTACTTGTCTAATTAAGTTTCTTAACATAACCAGTGTGACAAATGAGAGAGCTGACTGGATAATGGTAATAATATTAAAAATCTGCTTTGCTGCTTGTAACTGCAGAGAGTTTAGCAGAAGCTTAAGTGCTCATAGGTGTAAAACCTCGCCAGTGACTTCTACCAAACTCCCTCTCAAGTTTGCATGATGTCATGTAAAGCATGTGCCATTGTCTATTTCTTAAATCTAGGGAGGGGTGATTTTTATCTCACCTGGCCAGACCATTAATGACATATTTTGCTCAGGAACTGACTATTTCAGTATGATACATATAAAACTACCATTTACACTGATTACCTTCTGTTGTCTCAGAACTGTCTTCAATTGAACTGTTGTTTTGTTCCTCCTTATCCTGCACTTCGTCACTTTTTATTAACTCTGCATTATCTTCAGTTGGACTCTCTTCTTGTTTCTCCTCACCTTTCAGCTGTTTTTTGTGGCGACCATCTCCCTTTAGAAAATATTGAAAAGATTATGTACGATTATGTACTTATATTGTTTTCTGTACCTGCTTTGAACTTGGAATCTTAAAACCTATTGGCCAAGGTCCTGGTGTACAAACCATACAAAGTTAGAAACATTTCACCAGCAAAATCAGTCAAAATCAAAAAATTTACTGGCATTAAATTAGCAAGCAAAGTAATAAACTAGGTGAAACCAATGTACCTTTTCATAATCATGGCCGTTGTGTATCCTACGCCTTCGTTCATTTAGCATATCTAAAATGTGCTGTCTTATTCCTCCTTTATTGAATCCAGCAGGTGCATATGTGCATGTTAAGGCTAATTCGTCAACCAATTCATTAAGTTGCTTCAATGCTTTCATGTTTTTTCTAAAAATTGGAATGTCATTACCCGGCCACTTCTGCACGGCTCTTTCTTGTACATTTCGCCTTCTGTAAAAATTATAAGCATACCATAAATTAAATTTTTAAAACAACTGTTGTCCTACAACAACAAAAAAAATTGTTTTCTCTATATAAAACCTTAGTAACTATGCATAAGAGGAGATTAAATTTAAAATAGTTATTACTGATTTACACTGTAAAATTTTTTTTTTCAAAATGGCGTTTCATCTATAAGCAGAAGTGTTCTCGGTAGGAACGTAAGTTTACATGTAAGCTTTAAAATATGAGGTAGCTTTAATTTCATCTTTTACCTCACTGAATTCAAACTTTTAAAGTTCAATTCATTAACACATTGATCATTTTATTTTGCTTACTTTGCTTTGTAGATCTTTCGGTCTAGGTCCGACATAGTTTTCAACGCATTTCGGTTTGGCTTGACAGTCTTTACACTGCGAATGCTTCCACTGTCAGAGGAACTTGAGATTTCTGTGGCTTTGTCGTCGGTACCCCCCTTGCTTTGTTGTGTTATATCTTTGATTAGACGCTGGAATTCTAATTGAGAACCAATGTCGTTTAGGCCACAGGCCATAAGTTGTTGTACTGATGCATTTGCTGCCATAAATTTTAGAAGGGACCCTTTAATCTTTTGTTCTGTAAAGCAAAACAGTTCAACGATAATATCGGTTGGTTAGAATTTTTAGCCGCTAACTAGCCCATATTTGTATAGTAAAGCAAATATATTATTCCTTATGTTTTAAAAGAATGGTTAAAGATTGGTTGAACATAAGGTAGCTTTTAATGCCCGGAAAGTTCTGAGAAGTGTAGCTCTACCTAGCTTTGAATGTGAACCGAAGAACACAGAACTTGTAGCCAGGCTTACCTTTGAATTTAACAGCAACTTCTTCGGTGAAATGCTTTTCCATAAAATCAAAAACCTCCTCTTCAGTCCAAGTATCGCAGTCCAAGTATAGCGGTATTTCTGTTTTTTTAGCGTCCATCGCCTACATATTTTCGCCTGAACTGCTCGAAAGCGTCAGCCCGCCAAAGATTTTAGGCGGGAAATAAATAGTGAGGTTCCGCGCAGGTTTTCTGCGCTTCCAACAGAACAAAAGCCTCGCGGGCTCTCTGGTAGTCATGGCAATGGTCAGCGCTGACCGAAAAGCTTCAGGACTCGTCTCAGGACTCAGGTGGCCTCGACGGTGTCCTCGACGGTGTCCTCGACGGGTTCCTCGCTCCACGATGTCGACTCTGCCATCATGCTAATGCTTAAGCATCTTCAAGCTTTTTGTAAACTATTTTGTCTTTTGGCGTTAACATTAATCCGTCCCTGTGAAAATTCTCTGTTTTCTGCCACAACATTAGCATGTTTTCTTTCTTTGGAAGCACCAACAACATATTTACAGCCATTCTACACGGTGCATTTTGATAACAGGTGAGACGTAAGGAATTTGTGGAATTATTTTTTTCTGCACTATTATTGACTAGCTCTTACAGGAAAAGAAACTTAAGGTACCCTATGTGTCAAATGATATTTCAAATAGGATGGACAAAGAACGCTATAAAGCAAAACGACCTCGAAGAGAGAAATTACGAACATGGACGCGGGGTGAGGTTTCCACTTGCTTGTGCCACGATCTGAGTTACAGGCATTCACATTGTCCGTGTGAAACATGCAATGGCAAAGCAGTGTCCTCCTCAACTGAGTTTCACCACTGGGAAAGAAGCAACATTTTAGCCAAGTGAGTTGCTAAGAATTTGTAAGCAAGAATATAAAATCACGGGCCTTGACCATACCTTTCTGTTATAACTTGCAGGATTTTCTGAATTCATAAGCTTAGGCCATCCCAATAAAATGTTTCGTTTCCCATCGCCCCATCTCTTGTGACGGTGGGTCAGTCGATCAGGCAAAAAAAAAAGAAGAATGAACACTTTAAGGGGTCTGGGTTCATTTAAGAAGCCAGGAGATGCAGAACCGAACGATTCTGTTTCAGTCGATCTCACTGAGAATGTTGGAACAATCGTTAATGCACTTGGCACGAAACAGCCTTTGAAAAACTTAGCGTCGATGTTAATATTAAAAGACAAGGACATCACATCATACCAATTGTTGTTAATAAAACAAGATCTTGTGCTTGTAAATTAAAGTACCTGCCTCTTTGACTAGTGAAATAGCGATGGGAAACGAAACATTTTATTGGGATGGCCTTATGTACATGTAATGCTATTGAGTGCTTCACGTGCATGCTGTCCTTTTTTGAAAGGAAATGTCTACTGTAGTAAGCTGGGTGTTTCCCCTTTGTTTTATTTTCATTACACACATTTGTAGAAAGCATACATGTAATCAGCCACTTAGTTGCATGTTATTGAACAAGAATGGATTCTTTTGTTTGCATAAAGTTAGTTTTTTTTATTAGGCGTTCAGTTATATGTTGTTGATTATTAAGTAGCCACATATTCTAAAATTGCTCCCAGTACTTTAACAAAGGTTATGAAATAAATAAAATACTAGTGGTAAAGTGAATCATTTGGACACAAATGCCCTGAGATCGTTGTACTCCAAATTTTACGGTTGCTCGCCCTTGAGCTTTGCTTCTCTGTTAACTGTTTATTTATCTTTTTTATAAGTGCCAATTGTACTGACCCGGATGATGGTGGTGATGATGATGATGATGACGACGACAATGACAGTGAGAAAGGCTATGATGATGGCAATGCCGATGTTGATGATGGTGGCAGTGGTGGTGAAAGTAGTGGTGGTGATGATGATGGCGGTGGTGGCAGTGGTGGTGGTGGTGGTGCAGCTGCTGATGGTGTCAGTGCTGGTTCTGATGGTGGCAGTGGTGATGAAAGTAGTGGTGATGGTTGCTGTGGTAGTGGTGGTGGTGGTGATGCAGCTGGTGATGGTGGCAGTGCTGGTTCTGATGGTGGCAGTGGTGATGAAAGTAGTGGTGATGAAAGTAGTGGTGATGGTGGTGGCAGTAGCGATGGCGGTGGCACTGATGACAATGATGATGATCACAATAACAAAGAGGAAATAGTGTCATGCATACTCAGGGGTCTTATTTTAGCAGAAGAGATGAAAACATCTGTTAAAAGTATGGAAAATTTGTTGGATTATGCAAAGGACTATTTCTGCAAAGGTGACCGTAACTTGGAAAAGTATTGGCCCTCTAACTGGCGAGAAACTGAAAAGTTACTCAAAAAAGTCGGCTATGAAGACCCTAAACAGTATTTCATATGCCTTGACGAAGGTCATCATGCCCTTTATGACATAATGGAAAATAAAAATTCTTTTTGTAGGTTCTGTGGAAAGCCTGGGGCTATACAGTACTACTATTTAGGACTCCCTCAAAAAGTTAAATTGTGGTGCTCTGACAAAACTATGTGTCAAAAGATGACAAAAGTATGGGAAGAGAAAGACCACTGGCTACACCATGAAGGATGTTGGTTCCCTCTTAAAGAGATTTGGGATGGCTACAGGTTCAGTGAAGTCTCTTGGTTCTGGGACCCTACCTCTGAATGGTTGTTGCCAACGAGATGTGATTTCTGTGCAGCAGTTATAGGTGCCAAGGAAATTGAGAGCTCTCCTTTCGATGGACACAACTATACCGTAATTTGCAGTGAGTGTGGCACAAAAACTACTTGTAAGGGTGAAAAAGCCAGGGGTGACGCTAGAAACATTGCCCTAATTGGACACTGGGATGGATGGTATCCATTTCAGAGCAAGTCAAGTCACAGTTGTGGTGCCATAGAGGTTTCGGTTCTAAACATGTCCAAGATAGATCGTTGCTGCACAGATGAAGCGTATGTTGTAGGTTTTGTCCCTTGCCATAATGTCCCAAATAAACGACCATGTGCACTAGATCCATTTTTGGAACCACTTATTAAGGATCTAGAGGACAGCTTCATTAAGGGGAACAAGGTTTATTATGCCAGAGAAATTAATGGGTGCAATGCTGGGGAGACCATTGTGCGGTGCATGCTTTTGTTATGGACAGGGGATTATCCAGCACAATGCGAGGTGGGCAAGTTCATAAATGGTGGGATATTTCCTTGCCGAAGGCATCAGTTAAGAGGTACAAACATTGACAATGGAAGTACTTATTATATAGCAAACAACAGGTACCATGCTAGATTTCCTGTTGAACCTCGTGTGTTAGAAGATGAAGTATCAATGATGACAAAAATTGAGAAGGAAGACCGACCCACTGTGCGAGCCACTCTAGCAAGGCAAAGTGGTTACACTGGACTATCTATACTTCACAGACTGAACAGGCTTTATGGGTTCAATGTTCTTTTAGACACTGTGTTTGACATGATGCACAATATTCCACTGAATGTTGTGAAGAAAGATTTAAACCGTTATCTTGATGGTGAAACAGTTGACAAATCAGCTGTGGATAAGCGACTTAAAGCAATGCCCTGGACCAGTGAACTTAAGGATGGCCGAATCCCAAAGTCGTGTGCTAAAATTGGACATTGGAAGAGTGAGGAATATAGAAAATTTGCATTTCCAGCATCTGAGTGTGTTTTAGGTGGTCTGATTGAAGATGACTTCACAATTTGGGTTTTGGCTGCCAGGATGGCTGAAATGGTCTACTACTATGGGAGAAATGGTTGGAAGGAAGGTGATGTCACATTATTTGACAATATGGCAAAGCGCCATATTATTATGAAAGAGGATAAGTTGGGGATTGGCCAATGTGTTGTAACTGCCCACAATCTTGAGCATGCTGCTGAAGACATTCTTCGTTTTTCGTCACCTGATAATTACTGGTGTGAGGTTTATGAGCGAGCAGTTTCTAAATATATTGCCACTTCTTCAAACAAGAAGAACATTGAATTAACCTTTGCCAAAGCTGAAGCAAGGAGAGAACTTTTAAAAAGTTTGAAGTGTAAACTGAGAAAGCAAAAGGAAAGAAGGCCAGGAAACTCTAATCAGAGCAAACTTTGTGCAAGTAGTGTATCTGAAGCAATGAAACTATACTCAGAATTACCTCCAGAAGCAAGACCTGCTAGTGGAATCCTTGTTGGCAAACAAGAAAACAATCACTATCGATTATCGGTTAATGAAATGCACCTTCTCCATGAACAGTACCCTACTGCTGAGAAGATTGAAACTGACTGTTTCTGTTTTTCTCGTTTATGGAAACCTTGTACCAAACCTGATGGTATTCTTTATCGGGCAGATGAAACTGTTATCACTGCAGATGACAATGAGGCAGACCAAGAAATTGTTGTACATGTTGATGCCTTTGTTTGTGCTGTGGTTGATAATCATTTTCACTCACTGATAAGAGGCAGCCTCTTTCCAATAATGAAAGATGCAGATGGATCACCAAAGATTTACGCCTACAATTTTGGCAAACTTGTTGTTCATTCTGTTCAGCAACTTCTTCTTCCCACTGAGAAAATACTTCGAAAAGTTATTCTTTATCCGGATCCAGAAAACATGGAGAACCCAAATCACTACATTACAATTGACTTCATGCGGGAGCAATTGCCTGTTAGTAGTGATTCAGTGAATGTCCCATTTTATCCCCAGCGTGATGACGTAGTGGTTGTTGCCTGTGCAGATGGGGAAAACTACATTGCACACATTATCAGTGTCCAAGAGAGAGACAAAACTGTCAAACTATATTATTATGTTGAAGACCCCCTCAAGCCTGGAGCAGGATTGTATGTTAGGGAAAGCTATGGACACTGCTCAATGCAGTCAGTACACTGGGACTGTATTTTAGGACTTGCACAAGGTCACTGGCAAGGGAATGTTTGGAAACAGTAGCTTAAATTGACAATGTAACTTTTTAAATCCATTTTTAAGTAATTTGAATGAAAATTCAATAACCATGGCACTGTTACATGTATGAAGCAGAACCCTTGTCGTAACAATAACATAACATTTCTCTTCTGGTCTCCAAACAAATGCAAGATTACCGGTATTCCTGGTTTTTATGACGTTTATGCATTGATATTGCTGAGAAATTGAATGCTTGTGACCGAGCTTATTTTACAGGTACTAAACTGCTAGTAGTTTCTATATATATTCCTCTCTTGTGTTTTTATATCCTTATACTAACAGAAACAGTCACACAAAGTCTTCTTTGACATTTAATGGTAGAACCAGGCAAAAGTGAAACTTGGTGTTTGGGAAAGAATGAAGAAAAAAATATTTTATGTTAAAAAATGTTTTCTCCAGTTAGGCCCTTTAAATGACTTGATCACATGACCTGTACCTTGTTAAAATTGTGTGCCTTTGATGTTTAACTGTAACATTTAAAGGATGTTTGAATATTTCATAGTTTATAATGATAGTATGGTTAAGAGCTGTTGGGTGGCAAGCTCACAATTTTAGTGATTCAAGTTAGTGGATCAGTCTTGTACACAGCTTTAAGATAGCACCGTAAATCAACTTCACATAGGAAATAAGATTAATGCCAAAATTAACAGGCTTTTCAGGTTTATAGGAACCAGTGGCATTGCATTTGGAATACATGTTGAATTCTCATGCTTAATGACAGCTAATGAAAGCTATGGACTAAATTTCAAAGACAACATGAAATTAGGTTTTTTCCATTAGTTGTTCTTACATAAAATCCAAGCATAAGATTTAAAATACTAGCATTTTTTTATTCCAAAATAACATATTAAGTACTGGTTGAGTAGGTTTTCTATGAATGGTTTTTAAATAAATACCCATTTCTATGTTGATTAGGATTGACGTTATTGTTATCAGTGGGATTTTTTATTCCACAGCAAAATAAATAGATTCACTCTAGGCACATTACCCGTACATGCATGTATATGGGTTAGAGGAACCTTGGCATGGGTTTTATTTAGTTCAATGTCATTAATGGGATTTTATATTTTGAGGTAACATTCATGGAATTCATAAATTTCCCAGGAATGGTTTGTATATAAAACCTATTCATGTGTTTTGAAATACCATTACTGTTTTAATAAGGGTCATTACTAAGAATGGCTTTTCTTATTCTATAGTAACATGAATGGGTTTAGATACATTTCCCATATATGGTTCTTAAATAGAACCCTAGAATGGGATTTCAGAATACCCATCATTGTTTTTACCGAATGTTAATCCCATTAATGGAATTTTATATTCCATGATAACATTAATGGTATTGATACTTTTCCCAGGAATGGTTTTTATGTTAAATCTGTTAATGTGATCTGACATACCATTTCTCTTTCATCAAATTAATTTTCATTGATGGGAAAACAGCAAAATTACATTCAGGAGACTGAATTCACATTAATGGTAATTGTTCAGCAGGTTCCACTCTGAGAAAATCCCATTAATGGGAACTTTCTTAGAATGGGAATTCAATTAATTCCCATTGTGGTTTTAACAAATAACATCAATGGAATTTCATAAAATTTTCCTGTGAGTGATAATCAAATTGAATTTTATGTAGTGCTTTTACTCAAAATCAGCATTTGTGAGTCCAAGCGCATTTCCATTGAAACATGAATTGAAGGTAAGTGAAAGGGATAAGAATCGTAAAAGCTTCCAGAGCTTACATTGCCCCTTATGATCTTTATATGTCTCATCTTTCCATAGAGCCTCAGATCTAACAAAGCAGGCAAATTCTATAACACTGACTGTGAGGAGTCTGAGAACAAAAAAAAATGAAAAATGAGCAGGAGTTGCCTGCCAAAAATCAGTGTGGACCGCATTTAGCTATATTCTTCACCTTTGTGGACTAGTGACTGGACCAAGAGTACCCTGGCGGTTTTCGTCAAACAAATTATTAAAGTACAGTTTCCTAAGCAAATTTTTTGTCATTCTAACATTCTCTTTCTTTTTCTTATAGAAATTATGCTTAAAAAAATACCAGTTTGCATAAGAACATGATTTACATAATAAATCAAAGGCTCCTAAGAGCTAACTCATTCGTACATACCACAAAATTGTGACTACTTGTGAAGGATATTTCAACTTACACCCCACCTGGATTAATAAATCGGTGAAAGCGAGATCTTCTCGTTATTTCTTTATTTACCTGGATTGTTTCCTTGATTTGTTTACCGGCGTGTTCGTCGTCACGTTTGTATTCTTGTGGCAGAGTTTTCGCTCCGCTATAATGATCTTCATCAACCTGACTTCGTGATTCATCGTTCTGGTATCAACAAAAGGAAACAAACGAGCGTACTTTGAAAACGTTTGTGTTAAGGCTTTGCATTACACTACAAAACTGCATATTAAAAGTTTGTAAATCAACTATGTTTGGCAATTTGATAGCTGAGCCTTGCACGGCAATTGTATCGCAGGGCCTTGTACGGCAACTGACAGTACCACAAATATATAGGCGCGGCCGTCGATTTCATCCAAGAAACAGCTTTAATAAGATTATACGTCGCTTCACTTTTTGTGTATGTTTTAGACAAAATAAAAGGAATGATTTCCGCACAGGTCCCTACTTCATTATGCATGCTGTAGTTGAATTGTCTTGGGAAGTGCGCGTCCAAACATTTCTTGTATGGCTACAGAATGTGTAATGAAGTAGGGACCTGTACGGAAATCTTACCAAATAAAATAATGGCAGAAATAGCGGTTTTACTTACCGAAATGACGTGTGAAAGCCCAAAGTCAAAATTCCTGCTAAAAAATATGGTTGTCTTCCTGCCAAACAACATGGCTGTCTTGACAAAAATAGCCCCTGGAGGGGAGGTTGGGAGATAGGTATGCGGGCTCATTTTACGAGAAGAAACACATTTATAATTTTGACAAATTTTATTTACTAAAGAACTCAATACCTACAATTACATTACCTTCAGGTATTTTCCAATTTAGGAGGTGCTAATAAGCTTGTTTTTGCTGTTAATATTAATAGCAAATTGCTATACGGCTTACTACGCGGTCAGCGATTGATCCCATTTCCTTACGTCACTTCCGCTATTTGTGCTAACGCGGCCATTTCCGTCTACGCAGATTTCTGCCAACGCCGTTTTCCCACTGTCCACAACAACTCATTCTGCTTCGCGACGAATGAGTTAAAAAGGAAGGGTTGTATCAAAACAGGGTCAACTCCAGCCTCGTTTCCACCTGTTTTTGTAAAATGGTCTATTGATCACCCGCCACATCAACACACATACATGTGCAAAGGTTGGAGGGTTAAGTTTAACTGTTAATTTTTGTGAATAGGAAAAATTTTAAATAGATTATTTGCTGGTCCAGGAGTCTCCAGATGAAGGAATATCCTCTATAAGTTTACTTGCATTCAACAGAGGGAAATCTTTAAATGCAGTTAAGGGACGTAAGATTTTAAAGAGTGGTGTGTAATTATTAGCTGGAGGAAAAAAAAGGATAAGGAATTTCACTTTATCGAATGCAAGAAATTCTGGTCATAAAAGAAGGCATTCGTCGAGATTAAAGGGCTGTAGTTTCCTTGAAAGTTCACCTTCTAATGAACCGAGGATGTCTCTAACAAAACAAGATATTGCCAACTACGAAAACATCAAGTTGAGAGTTCTTCCTTGTGTTTTTCGATCCACCGACTGAATTCCACAACATTTAAATACATTAGGGGGCACCGTTTGATGTCTGCAAAGCTATCATGAGCTCTTAAGGGCTCATGAGTAAAGGGATTAAGCCTCACTAGGTCAGCCACCATTTCCTTTTCATCCTTTAGGGAATCACGAGTGGTGTGTTGAACAGACCTCTTGTGAATTCCAGCTGAATGGTCAAACTGCTCTGTGATCTGACTGATTCCTGTTGTCGCTTTGCACACTTTGCTTATGGACTTTACCGTCTTGTTTGCCCCCATCCGCTGAACAATGCTTTTGCTACATCTGTTGGATATCTCCTGGGCCAAATCATCCTCAATATTCTTTCCTACACCTCCCCTCCAATTAACAAAGAATCCCCATTTAAACTCCTCTGACAGCCTAGGGGTCAACATGCACTCAATCTGTGAAATGCTTATGAACATTTCAATAGCATACTTGCTATATGCTCCCATTGACTTGAACACTGATAACAAACGTTTCTGGTTGATGAGATTTCTGTTGCCATCAGCTTCTGCTGCAGTGTCCTTCATTTGCATGATCCACATTGACAAGAAAATTACACACAACCCATAATTTTTTACAAAATCTTCTTCATCATGAGAATCATAATTTACTTTCTGCAGCAAGAACTTGTCAATAAATTTGCCAAAAGTTTCATCAAAGTATTTTCTTCTAGTATCCTTACTGGCATGAGTAATGTTATCTGGGAATACATTTAGAGTTGGCTTTTCATCAAGCTTTTGCATTCCAAAGTAACTGAGTGCTGCAACTACAATGTAAGCTCTTCCCATGCTAAGAAATAAGTCCTCACTTCCTTCATAAGAATCTAAAACTTTTCCTGGAGTGGCATTTCTGCGATTGTACTTCTCTCTAAAATATTTCAAAGTTCCAACCTGATTCACTGACTCTGGCTTCGGCAAAAAGGAGTAGGAATATTGGAGGAGGGATGCTTTAGCATGCCACATAACAGGCTTGAATGGTGAACAGTGCTCAAACCTATCCGATGGTGTATGTGCCCCTGAAAGTAGGTCCTTAGCACCAGCAAATCGAACTCTTGTTAGCTGATCCCCAGCAAATACAACCTTCATGTCTTTCATAGGATCATTTGGAGTTGCTTGTGTATGGGCATTCGTCTGGCCAGGTGCTGCTGGTCCAGCAGGTACAGGTGGGTCATCTGTATCTGGCACCTCCTGTAGTAAACCAGCTTGAACATAAATCTCAGCGATCCATTTCTCATAGGTTCTGAGTATTGTGACACAGTCTTCATACCTTGCCTCATTAGCATTGATAATCGGCATGGTGACAATGGTCGACTGTTGTGCCATTTGTTCACTGTGCTGATGTGGAATGTGGTCAGGAATGATGCCTTTCAAAAACTTGAACTGTGGAAGGAACTGCAAGACAATTCGTCCCTCAATAATCTTCGCACTTTCTGCATATTGCTTCCATTCATTCACACTCAAAGAAAAGGTACTACGTGGAAGATCTTTAATATTCCCCTTTGGAGACTCATTTGATAAATGAGTGAAGTTAAGTCTGTTCTCAATAAGATTGGTTGCAAACATATGGAGATCTTCATTGTTAATGTCTTTTTGCATGCTGCCCTTTAAAATCTTTAAATCCCAGTTGTCCCCAGTACCACGAAATACCTTCCCTTCCTTGATCCTACTGACCACAAGATCTGAGAAGTGGCCTCCAAGCATTGTCATAATGGAGTCTTGTCTTGAATGAGACAAGCAAACACCCAGTTTATTCAGTCTCTCTTGTAACTACAATAAAAGCCAAAAATATTCTGATTATTTATTATGATCTAACTAACTAAATGAACATTTTTGTATGAACTAACAGTTGGCATAGAAACTGTAACATTACAGTGAAACCTCTGCCAACTGCCACCTCTCCATATCGGCCACCTCATTACAATGGTCACATTTCTGGGGTGAACAGTCCATACATTGACTCTTGTTTAAATCTCTCTGCAACAGTCACCTCAATACAATGGCCACTTTTTTCTGCACCCAAGGTGGCATTTTTAGAGAAATTCTACTGTATGCAGTCATGTCTTAATATTTCCATAATGTCTGTAATGGCCGTAAGTAAGAAAAGAGATAATTCTGAAGGACAGATACGAGATACTGTTTGATTGAGTTTTCAAGCAAGTAGAGTGTATTATGTTAAAGTTGTTGCTTGTCATTAAGTCAATCTTTTTTTTTAGTCAAAAGAAATTTTGCAAACAAAGGGGTAATTGTTGTCACCAGCATGCTGCTGAACATGAAAGTGTAGTGTGACCAGTTGCGTCCAAAAAATAAGTGTATGGTTCTGTTATAATATATTTTGAATGATTTTAATCTGACAACTGCATATTGGTACTGCAATTTCAGATTAATCAAAAGTATGATAAAAAACCAATTTGAATGACATAAATATCTGACAGCTGTGATTGATAGTTTATCAAAACTAAAACAACTACTGTTCTATCATATTATTTCTGGAATCTGGCCCATTGATGGCCAAGCAGATTAGAAAATGTTGTTATAGTTAGGATTTTCACAGGAAAAGCTGTGGGATCTGAACCACAGACTGTACAACTGGCCTAATGCTTATTACTACCATTAGGAATAGGGAAACTGATCATACACTCTGGATATTGGATACTAAAAAAGGGAGTAATCAGTGCTACTATTGCAAATTGAAGAAAACAATACAAAGCAAAAAGTAAGGTCAGTAACTGGCTAGTATTTTGTCCCACTTCAATAAACCTAGTTTTGTCCATGTTGTATACTTGAAAGTGCTACCTCAAGAAACCTGTCTATTAGCCCATGAAAGGTGTAACTGTTATTAATGTCATAAGCAACATAAAATATTTCAATACCTGTTTGGTGCATCCACCTTCAATGACAAGAACTATGTTTACGCGTTTTACAAGATTCAATTCGTGCCATCTTTCACTCATTAGAATGGAATAAAGGAAACTGTATTTCACACGTAACTCTTGTTTGGTGTCTTCGATGCTACATGAATCCTCACCAGCGATTGCGTTCATCAATTCGACGAGAAAAGGGAAGTTGGCTGTAAACTCCCTCCAAATACTGTCAAAGCTAAAATATTTCAAGCTTTCATAGTTATTGCCATACAGAACGGAACCCGCAGAGCGTTTACAAAGGTTACTGCACGATAAACGGATATCTTTGAGCAGTAACTTTAGCAATGCGTCTACTACGTTTGCACAATGTTCCTTCAAAATAGTGGCCAAAACGGAAGCATCCTTTGAATTCACAGCACACACTATCATCTGTTGCTGTTTCTCGCTTAATTGCAACCCTCTGTCGACATTTACAGGAGCATCAGGACATTGGTTGGGATTCGGTAATACGCTTGTTGGCCCTTGAGATTCCTCGCAAAAAAGCTGCTTTGCTGAACGGCTGGGTCCAGAGGTGAGCCGTTTGGATTGTTGACTAGACGAAGGCGACATCTGCACACACCTCTTCACAGCGTAGTCAGGAACATCTTTATCATTGTTTTGGAGACTTCTTGCTCTGATAATAAACAGATACATTCTGTTCAAGAATGTTACACACGCCCTGCACAACACTTTGGATTTTGTGTCAGTCTCTGCGATAGTTATTGCACACGAATATTCCACTTTCCGACACAGTTCTTGAGAAACACCAGCTTTACTAAAAATTTTCACGACGTGACGACTGTCTTTAGATTCCGAAAAAAGCATACAAACGGGATTTCTGGCGAAAATCTTAGTAGGTGTCATTTCCTTACTGTCCGCCATTTTGAGTAAGGAATTTAATTTCACATAATTTGGATAAATTGCATAAATTACTAAATTTTTACCGGCCGATGCCAGGGCCTTTTCCCGTCCGCCATTTTTCCTACTAGGGAAAAGCCCTGGCATCGGCCGGTTGAAATTTAGTAATTTATGCAATTTATCCAAATTATGTGAAATTAAATTCCTTACTCAAAATGGCGGACAGTAAGGAAATGGACACTCAAGTTTGTCGCCGCATTCGTATTACCTCGTGGCTTTGCCAGCAATTGTTAAAAAGTGCTACGGATGCGGTGACATGTTTGCAGAAAAATTTCGTCAGCCACCACACAACATCGTGGTCAAGCACGTGGATCGGCGTGTGGTGCGCGGGACGATAACACAGGGGCGTTAGTGTACAGCACAGACTCTACCAACACCTATCACCATCCCAACCCTGCGCATATTAGGCGAGAAAACCCTGTTTTTGACGGCCGTGTATTAATCGACCTCGGCACCTACCAATCACTTGATGAAGACCAGAGGGAAATGTTGAAAGAACATGGACTCATTGTTAATATCGTTAATTCACAATAATGCTAAGCGCATTGATTTCAATCTCTTATATACCTATTCGTTACTGTTCTTTAGAGCCACAAAAATATTGTTCGATTTAGCCACGAAAATGCAATGATGCGTCGATTTTTTAAAAGAACATCGACCGATTGTTAACATCGTTACTTCACAATAATGCTACGCGCATTGAATTCCTTTATTTACCTATTCTTTTTTGTTCTTTATAGCTAGAAAAAGTATTGTACGATTTAACCATGAAAAGGCAATGATGCATCACGTTTTTTTTAAAGAACATCGACTGATTGTTAACATCGTTAATTCACAATAATGCTACGCGCATTGATTTCTTTTATTTACACGTATGTGTTACGATATTATAAGACACTCTTCCAATAGGAACTGATTACAACGGAATTAAAGATTATTTGTTAATTCCCATATTGCACACGCCTCGTTTTCCACACCCATGGATGTTACTAAAACGGGAATGGGGAATGGGAAATTGAAATGGGAAATTGAAAATGGGAAATTTTCTAGATTAATTGTTGATAATGCGGACAAACTTTTTTTTCATTTTCTACACTCCGCATTTTCTACACTCCGCATTTTCTACACTCCTCATTTTCTACACTCCGCACTCCGCACTCCACACCCCGCACTCCGCGCTCCGCAATCCCCCTATTCCACCGAACCTAGTGAAGGTTGGTCAGGTTTGAGATTATGCTACAAATTTGCATGTTTGTGGTTTCAGGTAAGGTCAGGTATTTTGCGTTGTCAGCGTCTGTGTTAGATTCGTTCAGCAATGCTATAAAATTGTTGTTCCTGAAACGAAACCCATGACGACAGCTGTCTATTAGAACTGGTGAAAGAATCGTCGAACGCACATGTCGCTGGTTTTTTACTTTCTCTCCTTTCTTCTGTTCCATTTCTCAGGTAGGTTGCTATAAAAAAGGGTTCCATTTCCGCCTGTCACTCGGTCTCGAACTTCCATTCCAAACAGTGACTGTAGATCAAGACTATTATATAATGTATCTCACTAAATTGTTACTGGTATAATTTACCATGAGGTTGTAAGGGTCCTTTCGGCGCATGGCAACAGTTACACGACTTAAACCGAAATAAAGTACGATGTTTATCTGATGATCATACGTACTCTGTATAAATTGAATTATTTTGCTACTCCTCTAATACGGAGATTTTAGTTCTCACTAACTAACCGTTATTATGAAGTGGTAATGTGCGGTCTCGGAATCGAATTTAGTTTTGTATCGCGAAACAAAGATGACTAAAACACGAGCTAGTTTTCAAGACGACATAATCTGAAAATGATGCTGCCTCAAGTACAGCAAAAGACTACTATGTTTACGATACTGGCTATTGTTTGCTGGGCGGTAGAAATTTAATGTTCTGTCACCATAAAGTCTTGATATCTTTGCCCTGTGTACGGGCGCTACCAAATTGTAACATATCAACACCTACTAATACCACATAGAAAGAGTGCCTACAATGGTTTGATAAGAGCCAATAACAAACAGAGGTAATTGGGTCCTACAGCAAGGATTGTCACGCTCGATTAGTTCATAGAAACATTTGTGAATTGAAAACCACCGTAGGCTTTTACTGTTCTGTTTCTACAACAATGGTTATAACACGGCCATGTAAGCAGAACCGATACCCCTCTTTCAAGCCTGTTTTTGCACATAAACTGGTTCCAAATTCGAGTGAGTACGTATAGTCTTCCATAAATATGTAACATTCGATATAATGGATTTAACAGAGCACGAAACATAATGCTGTATAGCAAGTGAAGCCCTAGTGCCTCGCTCTTGCTTTAGGTTGAGAAACCAGAAAAAAATGCACTTGAGCTGACTGAATTCCGTGAAGCCACGCAGAAATAATTGTGACCTTTCACGCGAAAACGTACACTAACGGTTTTCCGTTTCCGAACGGTTTTCCGTTTCCAGACCGTTCGGAAGCCGTTCGAAATAAATTTGCATCTGTTCGAACGGTTTGGCTATACCGTTCCAAAAAATTTGCATCCGTTCGAACGGCTTGGTCAGCCGTTCGCTAAAATCGTCAATCCGTTCGAACGGTTTGGGAAACCGTCCGCTAAATTTCTCAATCCGTTCGAACGGTTTGGGAAACCGTTCGCTAAATTTCTCAGTCCGTTCGAACGGTTTGGTCAACCGTTCGCTAAATTTCTCAGGCTGTTCGAACGGTTTAATCAACCGTTCGCAAAAAAATTAATTTCTCAATCCGTTCGAACGGTTTGGTCAAAAAAAAAAATTATAATTTTACTTCTACTTTATACAGTTTGGTGATTAGAGAGGTGAAATGATCTTTATTAAAAAAAGAAGTATTTACTGAAGTAGTAGTTGGAAAAGGCCGGTTCTGGGACAATTTGATTTTTTGGGTGTGGTCGATTTTTGATGTTACGATTTTTTTGCGAATTCGTGGTTTTGGGTGTGGTCGATTTTGTCAGATGGGTGTGGCCAAAAAGTTTGTGCATAATTAATTGGTTTGGGTCTCTCGACTTGTTTGATTTTTGATCGATGACTTTTTTCGTCGAGTGTCAATTTTTTCGTTTGGATCGTCGATGTCCTTTGGGGGGTGGGGTGGTGGTCGATTTGTTAAAGTGGGATTTTGGGTCGAGGTTGGTACCGATTGGCATACGCAAACGAAATGGCAAACACACGAATTCAGTTTGAGAGTTACGATCGTATTTTTCATCACTTCCCTGCAATGGAGATTATGACACTAGAACCTGAAGAACCGGAGAAAGAGTTGAATGTTTATGATTTGATTAAGAGAAATGAATGTGCGTTGTTCAAGTTTATACATAGATATTACAGGAATGCAGGTTGTATTAGGTTTCGTATTTTTGGTCAAAGACTTGAAGGTTCAAGATTTTACTCGTCATCCTTTACAGAAGTTAAATTCTGGCAGTCTGACGAGAATAGGAGTTTTAAGTATGACGATGATGAATGGGGATTGAGAAATCTTAATGGTGAGCATTTTATTGTTTTTGATTTGGATTACATCATTAAAAGAGTGAATGATATTTTTATGGAAGAAAGTCGCCATGGCAGCTATGTTTATGAGATCTCTATTATGGTGGAAGTCGATCATTGGAGACTTCACAAGGAAACCTTTCTCAAGGACTTGTCCGATGAGTTGCTTTGTGTTGCTTGGCATCCAGATAGGTTTTTGGACTGGTGTCTCGACTTCGAAGAATCAAGGGATTTGAAAGAGCGTTGGGGGGGTTGATTGTTAAACCTAAGTGATTCCTTTGTGACATGTATCGTGTCACAAAAGTTAAATATGGTGGTTTAAGAATTACAAATGTCAGGTTACAATTGATGCTATGGAGAATCTGACAGTGAAAGACTTGAGGTCAATTGCCAAAAGAGCTGGTGTGAGTGTTCGAGGATTCAGAAAGGCTGAAATGCTTACAGCGTTATCTGACATAGACTTCGAGAATTTGACAGTGAAGATACTACGAACCATGGCCAAGAGGTCTGGTGTTCGAGGATTTGGCAGCATGCGTAAAGAGGCTCTTATTAATGCCATCGGTTCCGTACAGGTGGTTGAAGCTAACGTTCCAGTTCCTGGTCCAGTCAGACCTATAAGGACAAGACCCGCCCGGGCTTCGTATGGAAGAGCTATTGCTGCTGCGAGGCGTGAAATCGTTCAGACCACAGATTGGATAAGATCCAATGTTAGAGACCCAAACAGGAGGGCCATTACCAGGAGATTAAGAAGGGCAGCTGCTGCGGTTAGAAGGGAACCCGAGGTTTTCGTCCCTGAAAGACATGAAACGGCTCTGAGAGGCTTTTTGAGGACTTACATAGTAAAGGGCAGAGCTGGCTACGATCCAATTACATTTCTTGGCAAGGTTAGAACACCATTTGGTAGTTTATTGGATGGAATCAGGAAGCCATTCAAGTTGAAGTGTATTCTTTCATGTGGATTCGCGAGGAGGAACGGCCAGGATAATCGTGTTATTGAGCGGAGTCAAGGTCATTTTCATTCACTGATGGAGACAGTGACAGCTTCAACAGACACACTCGCTTTGTTTGATAGCATCAAAGCTAAACTTGGTGAATTGGTGCAGAAATACGAGAAGGAGCACTCTGGATGGGTGTTTGAAAGTGTGATTGACTTTCGTATCCATTTGAACCCGTTTCAACCGTTTTCTGGAAGTTCATATATTAAACTACTACCCAAATTGGCTGCCAAGAAGGCAATCATCAATGTCAAGAATGAGGATCAGGAGTGCTTCAAATGGGCAGTGACATCCGCTGTGTTCCCTGTAGAGGTCCATCCTGAGAGACTAAACAAAGAGATGAGAGAAAACTCAGAGAAACTCGATTGGTCAGGGATAGAGTTCCCCGTGGCAGCACTCAGTACAACTCAGATAGACAGGTTTGAAAGGCAGAACCCATATGGGATCAATATCCTTGGTTACGAGAATGGTGAGCCAACCCTAATCAGGCGCAGTAAAAAGTCAGGGGGTACAAAGATAAACTTACTCTTGATATCAAACGAAGAGACAAATCATTACTGTTGGATCAAAAACATGTCAAGACTTATCGAGTATAATAAGAAAGAGCATGCACGTTTCTATTGTGACAACTGCCTAAACTCGTTCAATTGTCAAAAGTCGTTGGACGACCATATGGAGTACTGCCTAAACAACGAATCAGTCAAAGTCCAGATGCCTATGGAAGAGGATGGCAGCCCAAAGTACATTACTTTCACGAACCACAGACGAAAGATGCAAGTGCCATTTGTGATCTATGCGGATTTCGAGTGTTTCACGGAGAAGTTGGACACTTGTTTACCGGATGACAGGGACAGCTTCACGAATCAATATCAGAAGCACAAGCCATCAGGTTTCTGTTACCTTATCAAGTGTTTCGACGATAGTATCTTTGAGCCCAAGTTGGTGTTGAGAACAGCCAACTCACCGGAGGATGACATACCACAAATGTTTCAGGAAAGCTTGGAGGAGGACATCAAGAAGATCTATGATCAATTCAAGTCTGAAAGGAAGCTTGTAATGAAGAATAGCGATCATAGGAAGCATGGAAAGGCCACTAACTGCCATATTTGTGAGGGTGAATTGGGGAACGATAAGGTGGTCGACCACTGTCATCTTACAGGTAGGTACAGAGGAGCGGCCCACAAGAAATGTAACCTGGAATTCAGCACCCCCAAGTTCTTCCCAGTTATCTTCCACAACTTGTCTGGATATGACAGTCACTTGTTTATCAAGAAGATGGGAGTGTCAGAGGGTAAGATTGATTGTATCCCACTCAACGATGAAAAGTACATCTCATTCACCAAAGAGATTGTGGTTGAAAAGTTCATGAAGAAGGAGGAAGATGGTAAGGAGAAGGAGGTTCAGATTAAGCGAACCATTAGATTTGTAGACAGTTTTAGGTTCATGGCAAGTGGGTTGGCTAGTTTGGCTGACAACTTACCGAGAGAGTCTTTGGCAAACCTTTCGAGATACTATGAAGGGGCAAACTTTGATCTTTTGGCTAGGAAGGGAGTGTTCCCCTATGATTGGTTTGATGGCTTTGACAAGTTACAAGTGTCCAGTCTGCCACCCAAGGATGAGTTCTATTCGATACTATACGACACAGACATATCGGATGACGATTATCAACATGCCGGGAACGTGTGAGAGACCTTTGGTATGACAAGTTTCAGGGATTACCATGACTTGTATCTCAAAACAGATGTGATCCTGTTGGCTGACGTCTTTGAGAACTTCAGAGGGGTTTGTATGAAGAATTACGGGTTGGATCCAGCATGGCATTATACTGCGCCTGGACTGGCTTGGGATGCTACGTTGAAGATCACCAAGGTTGAGTTGGAGCTTTTGAGGGATCCCGATATGTTGATTATGGTGGAGAATGGTATCAGAGGTGGAATCTCAACGATCTCTACCAGGTATGGGAAGGCCAATAATCGATACATGAAGAACTATAATCCCAGGTTGCCTACAAAGTTCATCACCTATTTGGATGCGAATGGGCTCTATGGCTATGCAATGACCAAGGCTTTACCAACCCATGGTTTTGAATGGATGAGTGATCAAGAGTTGACAGATTGGAGGAACCATCCATGCATATTGGAGGTGGATTTGGAGTACCCGTTGGAGTTACACGATCTTCACAATGATTATCCGTTGGCTCCAGAGAGGTTGGATGTTGATGGGGTTGTTAAGTTGGTTCCCAATTTGAGAGCCAAGAAGAAGTACATTCTACACCATGAAGCTCTGAAACAGTATTTGTCGTTGGGGTTGAAGTTAACCAAGGTACACAGAGGGATCAATTTCGAGGAGTCGGAATGGATGAGGTCCTACATTGACTTGAACAATAGTTTGAGAGCCAGGGCTGAGAATGATTTCGAAAAGGACTTCTTCAAGTTGATGAACAACACAGTGTTTGGCAAGACCATGGAGAACATTAGAAAGAGGGTGGATATCCAGTTGGTTACTGAGGAGAAGAAAGCGCGTAAGTTGATTGTGAAGCCAAACTTCCATCATAGGAACATCTTTTGCGAGGATCTGACTGCCTTCCACATGAAGAGAACGAAATTGGTCTTTGATAAGCCCATTTACTTGGGGCTGTCCATTCTGGATCTGAGCAAGACAGTCATGTACGATTTTCATTACAGGTACATAAAGCCCAAATATGGGGAGAAAGCTAAGTTGCTTTTCACAGACACGGATTCTTTAGCTTATGTGATAGAGACTGAGGACTTTTACAGGGACATCAGTCCAGATGTGAGGGCTAAATTTGACACCAGCAATTACCCCAGGGAGCATCCATCCGGGATTGAGACCGGAGTGAACAAAAAGGTCGGAGGGATGTTCAAAGACGAGGCTGGTGGTGAACAGATCACGGAATTTGTGGGTCTGAGGGCTAAACTGTATGCTTTCAAGACGGAGAAGGAGAAGGAAGTCAAGAAGTGTAAGGGTGTTAACAAGGCAGTGGTCAGCAAAAGCATAAGTTTCCAAGATTACAAGACTTGCCTTTTCAGTGGCCAATCCCAGAGACGGAAGATGAACACCATAAGGAGTCATAGCCATGACATCTACACTGAAACTATCAACAAGATAGCATTATCACGCGAGGACGATAAACGTGTGATAATGGATGATGGGTTAAACACTTATGCACATGGTCATTTCAGGACGCTAGAAGGTGGTGATTTGGTGTCTTGAGGTACAAATTGAAGCTCTTCGCGAACGAATCCCCGTTTTGGACCACCACTCAAATAATACAAGACTGGTTGACCTGGTTCGATTATGGTTCGAGCCAAATCATAGACTTCAAGACTCCATATGGGGTCAGTAGCCCTTCGTTTGTCCCCACCTTCATCTTCGCCGGGTGCATAAAGATACCTGACTTGAACATCTGGAGGTAATCTCTTCTCATTCAAACCCACAGGCCGCTTGTAGTCTGGAGTTTTGGTGTCAATCGAGTCCATTTTCAAAGCTTCGTCGGGCTCTTTACCAGTAATACGGGTGGTCTCACTGTTGAGGGTTTTCACGATGGCGGGCAACCTGTTCACCCAAACTGTGGATCGGTTATTACTAATCATCTCTTGAGCGTATTGATGGCTGAATAGCTTCTCACCGAGAGTCCTGTTGGCCCTCTCCACAAAAGCTTGAGCTCTATGATTCCCAGCTTCACTACGCTGGATTGTGACTTGATGCTTTTTCATAAGAGTTGTTACATCACCCTTGAATTCTGTTCCTGGATCCACCATTAATGTTTGTGGCCACTTCAACGTACGGGAATAAATCCGTTGAAAGGCATTGGCAACTTCACCACTCTCCTTTGAGGTCAATGGTTCGGCATCCTTGTATCTTGACGCGATATCAATCACAACTAAGGCATAGCGGTATGTTTTTCTTCTCACTGTATCGTGAGGAAGAAACAACAAGTCCGCCTGATGAATCTGGTTAGGCTTATTCACACTCCAATGTGGTCTGGGTATATACTTGGGGGCTGGGAGGTAAATTTGCCACAAGGCTTGCTTTTCCAACCACTCTTTGGCGACCTTTTCACTAACTTTGGCTGCTTTGGCCAATTTGGGTATGGCTGAGTATCCTTTCCAGTATCCATCAGTGGAGTAATATAATCGATTTAAAACGTTAGAATCAGTCATTTACAAACAAGATTATAAGCATTTAAAATGGCTTCTATACCAAGCATTCTTGATGTCAATCGCGTTCCAAGGACTCGCGAAGGGTTGAAGGCTATGACGTCATTAAATAGGGTCACACTAAACCCATCGTCAGCCGAACCTGGTGAGACACTATACATTGAAATACCAAGATTGAGTGAAAATCTTGTGATTGTGCCCGGTAGCGTCTACATAACCTTTGACATGGTTGTGACCGGGCACAAAGACAACACTCTTGTCAATAATTTGGGATGGAATCTGATTTCACAGTATAAGGTTCTATTTGCTGGAGAAATCGTAGAGGATCTTGGTAGATTTGATTTGTTCAAGACTTATCACGATTTGTTTTTGACAACTGAAGATCGTGAGAATAGGTTGAGACAGGGTATATCCAATGTTAACACAAGGAAGATCAGGACCAATGCGGGGAACAAAGATACAACAAAAGCAAGGGATAATACTTTAGCTGTGATTCATAACACAAGATATGCCATTCCATTAGATCACACAATCCTCAAAGATCATGGCGTATTTTATCCAATAGGATTACCACATCCACTTAGATTTGAATTGACTTTAGCTAAAGTTTCTGATGTTGTGGTTTATTCAAACAGTGAAACACCACCTGATTATAAATTAATAAACATGGAGATGGAGTATCAGTGCATATCAAATGATTTTTTAGCAAGAGAGGCTGTTGGGTCCTACAGATCTGGGAAAGGATTCACGTATGAAAAAGTACTTCTTCACAAAACCTTTACAATCTCTGAGGCTAATGATGTTGTGATAAATCAGCATGTTAATGTGCCGAGGAGATCTATGACTGGTATACTATGTCTTTTCACTGCCCCTCATACAGAAGGTCTTAGGGATTCTGAGATTTTTGCAAACCCAAAGATCACGTCAGTCAAGATTGACATAGATGGAGTGCCCAACCAAGTTTATTTGAAAGGTATGATGGCGACTGATTTGTGGCAATCCATAATCAAGCGAGTTGGCCTTAGTGATTCAATCGATGAAGCCGATTTCTATACAGATAAGTTCGCTTTGTGGATTGACCTGAGGACTTATCCAGACAACGACATCCATGGAAGTGGTTTGTACATTCACGCTACTCGTGATGGAGTGACTTTGGAAATTAAGAGAGAAAAGGTAGGCACTAGAGTTCTTACATGTCACATGTTTGTTATTGCTGACGCTGTCATGACCATTGTTAATGGTGGTCTAAAGGATATTAGATATTAAGCCGCTGTATGGTTTTCTTCTCACGGTTTCATGAGAAGAAACATCAATCTAAAGGGGTTAATGTAGTGAGTAATGATGAACGAACTCAAAGATTTGATTCCATTCAATTGCATCATCACTGGTCCAACGAATTGCGGAAAGACTCAATACATAGTGGAACAGCTTCGAGGTCACTATAGGCAAGTGTTTGATTATATTGTGTTGATTTGTCCAACATATGCCCATAACAAGACTTATAGAGGCTTTGCCAAGGGGGACAAACGATTCTTTGTACTGTCGCCAGATGCCAGTGACCATGACGAAATCAACAATTTGTTGATGGACTGTGAATCGTTCTTCTCGGGTACCAATACGCTCCTAATATTGGACGACTGTGCCGTTTCCAAGGATCTGAAGAATAGGTCCAACAAATTCATCGGTTTGGCCTTCTCTGGTAGACATGTAGGGATATCGGTCTGGGTTCTCACTCAGCAACTGACATCCATAGCCAAACCATTCCGTGAAAATGTAGCTTGTGTGGTCTCATTCCACAATCCATCTCAAACGGCGATGAAGATGCTTTTCGAGGAGTACGGCGGGGACCTGGATGCTGAAACGTGTAAGAAACTCAAGAAGCATCTTATGAATGAAAAATATGCCAGGTTGTGCTTCTCCCTTAGACATCCATTCCAAAATTATTTAGAGATACCAGCTCTGACGTCACAACCATGACAACCCCCGAAGAAATCATGAATGGTCAAACTGTAGTGGTGGAACAATCGTCACCAACCATTAACGTTGATGATGTGAAAGCTAAAAGAGAAGAACTGGCAATACTAGCTTCTCTAGGCTCTAGCAAGGAGTATCTTGGCGTTCAGATGGCTCTAGGTGATGTCCACAGATTGTCGGATAAGGATGTAGAGAAGTACTACAAGAGGTACAAGATGGTGTCGGGTAAGAATGTGGCTGAAGGACTAATTGATCCTCCTTTACATGTATTGGCCAGACTAGTCAACTGGTCTCTTAGTAGTTACGGCGGAATAGATGAACCAGATGCTTTGGTAAAGGATTGGAAGAACAATCAGTTGATCAAGCAGTCGCTGGCAGAATATTCTGGTTTAATAGTAGTACATGGTGGTGCGATTGTTACGTTATTGATAATAGCCCTTACCGCTCTCAAGCATTTCAGACTAGATGAGCCTAGCCCTCCCACTAGATTGTATGACATGGCCAACACGGATGAAGATTGGGGAGCTGGGCAAGTTTTAGGGGGTGAGGGCGTCGACACTGTTCGGTGAAAAAATTAAAATTGGAAGTGGAAGGGGCAGGTGCAAAGGCATACTCGACAGAGATCGAAAACATGTCTCAGAGAACAAACTCAACTTCCTCAACTGGCTCAATGACGTCATGTTTTGTACCACTTGCTGAGACTGACTTTGATTGGGATTCCATAGTCGTGGATAATCCCAAGAAGAGTGGAAGGTACAACTGTGCCTTTTCCAAAGTCTTTGTGATGGATGGTGGTGAAAAGAAGAGCGTGTCTTTTGAAGTGGAAAAACAAGACATATGGGGTTTGTCATGGTCTTACAAAGACATGAACAAAAAGGATTCTGCGAACATTAATGGGATTCAAGTGAAGTATCCATTGACATCATTTGAGACCAGGAATGCCCCAACTCTTTCGGAACAGGAAACCCAAAATAGGATTGACAAGATTGTAGAAATCGTTGGGTCCAATCTTCAAAGATTCTACAAGAACAAAGACACCCGAAAGGAGTTGCCTAATATCGGTGATGCTAAAAAGGCACTGTTGAAAACCGCCCCAAGCGATTTGGTGAAAATGCCTTACTCGTTTCCAAAAAACAAAGACACCAAAGATCTTGACACCTCGAGGCCATTGGAGATGTATCTGAATTTCAGGACGAGTGGTGTTGGTATAGACAAAATAAGGTGTCATACTGTTTTCAAGGGTCGCAAAAGGCATGAGACCTTCAGAAATTACTTGTATGATCCTGAAAACAGCACCAGAGCATGCTCACATATGGCATTGAGATGGGAGTCTGTTTATTATGGAGCGCATGGTACAAACGATGCTATCGCTTCTGCAAAACTTGTGGTTCAACACATTAAGTTGAGTAAACCAATGGTTGAATTCGAACCAGTGGCAGATGAAGAGGCGGTACTTGATGATGATTCGGAATATGAAGACTCAGATGAAGAAGAAGAATCAGACGAAGATGAATAGTTCTTTAGAACTAGTGGTTGGGTGGGATCTGACAGTTTCCTAGTATGCAACTTACTAGGAGACTTAAAGATAGTAGTAGTTTACATCACAACATGTCTGAACAAGAAGTGCAAACTAAAGAGTCTGGTGTTGAAAGAAACAACAAGAAAGTCGCATATGGTGCTCTCAAGAAGCAGGATAATGGGGATATACGCATATACTTGTTTACGGAAGATATTGAGGAAGTAAAGACTTGTAATTGTACTAATCTAGCAAACGCATTAACCAATGTAGTTGTAAAGATGAGAAATGATAGTAGATTGAATTTTGCCTATGTGATTGTAAATGATAACGGTATATTTTTTCGCTTTGAATTGAGTGAGAATGAAGTAAAGTATGTACATTTTAGAGATGGGAAGGAAGTGTTTTCAAATCTGTCAGCGCCAAAGACTAATCTAGTGAAAATATTAGCAACTGCAACTGTAATTGCAACCACAGCTTGGTTACTAATCTTTTAGTATAAATGTTTAGTTTCCTAGTATATACCATACTAGGAGACTTAAAGCTTAGAGTAGATTAACTCACAACGACAGTATGTCTGAAGAAACAAGTCAGGTTGAGCAAATCACTAGAGAGCCTTCTGTCAAAACCAAGGTCAAAGACCCCAAGAGAGTTCAGGCTGGTAAAACGTTATCGGAAAAGAACAAGAGGGCCAGAGAGGCTTTGAAACGTGAAGAGGAAAGGGAGAAGAAAGAGAGTGAAAAGGAAGAGGATAAGGGTAGTTCTGGTGGTGGGAGAGGTGATTGGATGCTGTCCCAAACTATTTTTCTAGCCATAGGTGCAATTGGCCTCGCCGCCTATAGCCTATGGACCAACTATCGAGACAGGATACCTGACTTGCATTTTCCATCCATTACATTGAAATCGAAACCATCACAGCCTAAAGTCACAGAAAGTCAGCCCGTGGCCAGCAAAGCAGAGGAAACCGGTTTAAAAGATGATGTGTTATGATTCAAAATGGCTGAGAATAAGCTCGTAAAGACAGTTACTGGCTCTGCAGTGCTCGTTGGATTGTCAGCTGGGATGGGCTGGCTGGCTAAAAAGGTTCTCAAGGAATCATTCATCGGTGACCCATCGACCAGTTTCCCAATGAATTATATCAAATGGGTAGGTGTGCTGACTATAGCCATGTATGTCAAAACCTATTTAGAGGATCAGAAGATACTACCCACAAGTGCCTAAACATGACTGGAGAGAATAACAAGTCTTTGAAAATATATAATGAGATTGAAGTTTTTGATAAGCTTGTCAAATATGAGTACCTGTATGCGTTAACAGGACATATTCAAAGTGCAGTGGTTAATACATTTAGGAACAATAGAGAACTTAAGACTGATGATGTTCCAGATACTGTTGAAGGTTTATTCAGGTGGTATTACACGGGAGACAATCGATACTATAACCATTATGGCGAGCCTGAATTGGAAGATTTCGTTTCTAAATACAGAGATATTGCTATAAAATGTAGAAGAGCCCAACAACAACGAGGCCCACACCCATTGGTGACATTTATGTTTGGGGTGTTGACACCGATCGCATTATACACAGGCTCGAAATTGTTTAAGAAGTAGGACAACAAATGCTTAAATGGCGACATTATTGGTCATGCTTGGAGGAGCAGCCTTCAATGCAACAGCCTTCATTGGTGGACACTATTTAGCAAAGGTCATTAGCGGTTCGTCTTCGTCCGATCTCCAACTTGAAAGGGAGAGGCATGACAAAGCCATGGAGAAGTACCAGAAAGACTATGCTGCTTATCAAGAGAAACGAATGGCTTATATTGACTTTGAAAATCGTAGGAAGGGCGATGAGAATCAAGCCTCTGAGAACATATCAAAGACGGATGAAGCGCTGAGATTGTACAATCAAATGGGCAATCCCCCTAAATTCTCAGACTATTACCGACCCAATTCAGATCAAAAGACTGGAGAAATGGTCTACGTTTTTGGTGGTATGTTAGCCTTGGGATACATTGCCAGCAAGTGGATATAATGACACCCCATGAATATGTTCGTTTGATAGGATTCAGAGCTGAGGAATTGAAGATGGGCAGTAAACCAGTAATAGACTGGCCATTTGATTTCAATCCTATAGCCATTGCCAAGAGTGAACTCAGACAACGCGTTTTACCCCTTGCTATAATTAGAAAGATCCCGGACTGTAATTCAAAGACTGGTTTCCGCGATGAAGTGTGGGACCCAAACGACATGCATATACGAGACTTTTGAAATCAATTTAGAAAGCTTCCATATTCAACTTCAAATATGGCAACTGGTTATGATGATCCCGTTTTGGATCCGACTACACTAAATGAGGCAGGTGATGGTGATGATGGGGATGATACAATTTACTTGAGCCAATCACAAAGACATCCACCACTCGTCCAATTGACCCTGATTATGAAGAGGAAGAAACCTCGTTCGGGGGTATTGATGAAACTCGCCCCTTATTGATGGAGGAGATGGAAATAGAACAAGATGAAGCCTGGGCTAAGATTAGATCAAGATTCCCCAAAGTTGATCCGTCCAAGTTTACAGCCGGACTGGATAAATTCAAACAAGTAGTCGTCAAATTGATGAGGAAAGGATCAAAACGTTACGTGTTATTCAAAGGTGACGATGAATTGAATGACAGATTGCCGGACACCATCAAAAACAGTCTAGGCCCAAGAGCAGAAGAAGTTGTGGAAGCCAATGATGGTGTGATCGCTGAGAAAAAGGGATTACTCACCAAAATGAAGGAGACGCTAAGATTCCATAGGGACAAACCGCTGAAGACCCCAGAGGAAGAAAGTAACATAGAGACTCTGGAGAGAGAAATTGGTGAGCAGGAAAAGGAGATAGCCAATTTGGAGGGTGAGAATGAAGAGATACAGGAACGAATGTCATTGCGGGATCGTGTAAAGGCCGTCTTCAAGAAATACGGATTCACAGTCTTTGCTGTCATGAGTGCCGTTGGAGTGGTCATTGGTGTCATAGTCTCCAACCTATCCAAAGGGCTATCGAAATTGGGCAAAGGTGTTGGTGATGGGCTAAAAACCCTTGGGAAGAAACTTGGCGAATTGCTGCCTGGGATGGTGGGCGCTATTGTAAGCTTTCTGTTCAAAACTGCTGGAGAGGTCGTCTCATTCCTGGGTAAACATGCTTGGCTGTTAATAATGGCAGTTGTGCTTTACTTCATAGAAGAGTTAAAAAGGAAACGTAAATGAATCAAATGAAGAGCTATTGTGTCAAAGAGAAAAAGCTGACTGATTGTGTACCTGGTAGTGAAACCTTTGCCAAAACAGCCAAAGGAAGGCCGATGATGAAGTGTAAATGTTCCAGCTGTGGCATTACCAAAACTCGTTTCCTCTCAGAGGCTGACTATAGAAGTTTAAAGATGACTAAGAAGTAATCAAACAACATGTTGAGCATTACTATGTACGAATCTGAAGCCAGGGTGTATTTGGATCCCCCACTGGAAGAAGTTCGGGAGATCCAACTCCTCGACTGCATTGTACCCAAACGATTAGTCAACTTCAAGGATCGACAGGGCTTTCTCAAAGAAGATAATCAAGCCATCATAATAGTTCAACCCGGTACATACTCTCTACGTGGCATACACGCAATATTTCTGAAAGATACGGATAATGCCAAGCTATCGATCATTGAGACTGACACTGTTGATTACCTGTACTCCAGCAAGGGTTTCAACATTAAACTCACAAGAGGTCTCCAAGTTGCTCTTGGGTTGCCTGAAATCGTAACCCCTGGAAAGTTATACCCCATAAACATACAGATTAAGGAGCCACTGAGACTCGTGTGTAGTATAGTGGACAATAAGTCGTCATATGCGAATGAGACTCGATATGGAGAACTCGTGAAACTCTCGCCCTCCCACCTCCTTGCCAACATACCATCACAGGATTACCCGGCCATGCCAGTCCAAAAACATAAGAGCCCCATAAACCACTTCGACTTAAGCATCCTCGACATTGGATGGAAGAAACTTGATCTGACAGGTTCTCCCATCACATTGAGTTTACGATTCAGATAACATCTTAAAAGTAAGTGATGTTCAGTCCAAAATGGAAGCATATAAGGCGATTTACCCTAACTTGGAAGCCACTGCACCTCCCACTGATGGACCATCATTCAGACTTCAGCAATGTTGTGATGCCCTGAACAAGCTAAAGTCTGAATTAAACCACTACGAGACAGTACTCAAAAAATACAACCGATCCAAGGGCACACTCATGAATGTAAGCTCGACCTGTGGTATACTGTCTTGCGTCTTGGCGGCTGGTGGATTGGGCACATCGCTTAGTGGTGTCGGAATCGTCGCATCTGTACCATTGGGTGTGGTGAGTGGTGTGTTTGTGTGCGCATCCATAGCATGTCAACAAATATCCAAGAGACTGTCCCAGAAAGCTGTGAAGCATCAAAACACCATCACGCTGGCCAGATCCAAGATAAACACCATTGAAGACCTGGTTTCCAAAGCCCTTCGTGACAATACGATCTCTGACTCAGAATTCTCGTTGATCATGGACGAACTCAAGAAATTCGAAAAGCTCAAGGCTGAGATACGGGCTAAGGCTCAAAAAAATGTGAGTGGGGAGGACCCATTGGTGTTGAGGCAGAGAGTTCGCGAAGAAATCCTCAAAGAACTAAAAGGAGGACCATAACTATAGTTTATGAGCAAAACAAATACTAGCTTAAAAGTTTGACCCCTTCTACCCAAATTCTGGATAGAAGATGGGCTTACTCGATGACTTCAAAAACAAGTATCCAAAGGCTGACCCTATGATGACCCCACTGGCAAAACATGGACTGATGGGATGCGACCAAGTTTGAAATCACGACTCTGGATTGGTCTTGGACTGAACTCATTCCCACCAAGCCTAACCATGACCAAACGATACTACCCGATACCCGCCGTTGACTTTGACAGCCCCACCAGTAACACTACAAACATGCTGACCTCGCTGGACATATACGTGTCCAACACAAAAAAATTCACCGCCAAGATGCGTAATGTTTTCACCTCCCAAGTTGTAACTTTCAAGTTTGGTAAACAAAGTCGAAAGTGGTTGAATGCCCCCGACATGAACTACTGGCCACAACAGCTAAACTTTGCAGTGTGGTGTGCGACCTCTGGCTGTGGGATTAGCCCCTTCGAGAGCCTCAACTACCCCAAAGTCGTGAATAGCTTCGTCAAGTTTCATGTGTACTTCACCATAAGACGAATATTGTATGAACTGAGTCTTCCACTCCCTGATGAGCAGCCCTTTGTAATCAACAACAACCCTTACAGCAAAGTCGCTTATCAACGATTATGTGCTGAATTTGGCATCTCAAACAACTCTGACTTCAGATGGAAAGGTGGACGAAACGGGGGTTTGGGTGACATATTCATCGATTATGGGGCTGGATACCATGGAGTGGGTGGAGGATACCAAAACGTCCATATGGTAAGAAACTATGACGATGGAGCTGACCAATGGCCTGGTGAAGGTGGTAAATTCGCCGATGATGGGGGTAAGAAGGAAAAGGGTGACCTCATCTCATTCATCCGTAATGATGACTTTGCTGATTACAAGTATGCTTGGTTCATACCAACGAGTGGCTATGGACTCACTAAAGCTGGACTTGGCAGATTGAATCGGTCTGCTGAAGCCTTTGTTTACTGCGTATTGGGAGCTCAAGTAAACACTAGAACCTCGATTGTAGGCACTGGTGGTGGAGCGATCGAAACTCAACAAGAGTTCTTGGCCCTGTTTGAGAGTAGTGTGATTGGGAAGGACATTTCGAGTTCAATCCAAAGGTACCAACTGGCGACTCAAGAGGCTAAATTAAGGCTTGATTTGGCCATTGCTCCTGGAGTGTGGTTGATGCCCAGTAACATGATCATAAACACGGAGAGTGTGATCGGGTATAACAACAACCTCATGAAGGCCACTGATGAGATGAAATTTGGCATCAACACAAACATAAACCTGGAGATTAAGACTGTGGGAATCAGCCATAATCTTGGGCCCTCAAAGGTCAAGTTGCCACATGCAATTGTAGAGACTAAACGTTCAACAACAACACCAACGATTCATCCTCGCCCTGAAATCAAAGAAGAAACAAATACTAATCATGAAACCAACCTGATACTATTTATCGTTGGAGCTGGAGCTCTAGCCTGGCTGTTATTCAGATAAAAATTTAGATACCCAATCCATAGATCATGGCCTCGTAAATCATGACATCATTGGCAATCGTTGGCAGTAGATACTTCAATGACATGTTCTTCTTGAAAGAGCAAATACGTAAAGCCCTCAAGAAATGGAAGCTGGATCTCTCAGACATACAATTGATTGTGTCTGGGGGTGCAGAAGGAGTTGATGAACTGGCCAGAGATTTTGCCGTTGAAAAGGAGATCCCATTCAAAGCGTTTGAACCTCAATGGGACTATTATGGCAAGGCGGCTGGGCCAATTCGCAATAGAGCGATTATGGAGTGTGCAACGCATGTATTGGCCTTGCCTTCTTGTATTTACTCACCAGGTACCAAATCCGCTATTAAGTTGGCTAGGAAATACAAGAGAGAGGTTATAGTCGTCTATGTGTAATGATTACATGAACTTTTGTAACGTGAAGCGCGTTACAAATGTCTTTGGATACCTCACAAAGGCCCACACTTTTCACAATCCCTTCGTAGCTTAACATGACGGCAAATATACTCTCCACTACACAAATGGCACATCCGTTTCTTATCATTAGTTTTAATTCTGCCATGTTCACAATAATTATGAGGGCTACACACTTTACAATGACCTCTCTGTCTATCATGTTGACAGATACCTGCACCGCCGCACTCTTTACAAACATATTTTGCTCTACCATGTTGACAAATCCCTCCACCACCACACTCTTTACAAGTTGATTTTTGTCGACCATGTAGGCAGATACCTGCACCGGGACACTCTTTACAATTATGCCTTATCTTATCATGTTGGCAAATCCCAGCACCACCACACTCCTTACAATAGTATTCCCGTCTGCCATGTGGACAACGTTTTATTGGTTTAGCTTGCGTACAATCCATTGTGTGTATACCGCCACAGTACAACCATCGACCATCAATTACACTTTTGTAACACGATCCATGTTACAAAAATCCTCTACGATCACAAATCAACTCCCCAGTGCTCTTTCAAAAACTTCAACTCTTCAATGTCAACATACCAGTCCAGAAACCTATCTGGATGCCACGCCACAGGCATCAATTCATCATGTAAATCTCTGTAGAAAGTACGTTTGTGGATTCTTTTATTGGATTCACACAATAGTTCTGCTTTGATAGACTCATGAAACACTTTTTGATGGGATACCAAACGATAAAAAATACAGTCATACATAATTGGTAGAAAAAACCACCTACAGTCTGCAAACATGAAATACATAGAGTTAACAACATATGACGTATATAAATGAAGAAATTTTTCATTCAATGCTCTCTTCTGTTTCTTTTCCCGTTTCGAAACCAGTCCTCTACTTATTTTTCTGTCTGACTTTTTCCTCTTCTTAACAATCTTGTTCTTTATCTTGCCCATCGTGAATGTAAGCTACTACTCTAACTACACATCTTATTCCTATTTTTTGTAACACGATCCATGTTACAAAAATATCATGCATGATTACCAATGAGTCCCCCAACGCTCCTTCACCTCTTGAAACTCATCCAAATCAAGACACCAATATACAAACCTACTTGGATGCCATGCTACAGACATTAGCTCTCCCCAAATTTCATTTCGGAAAATACGCCATTGTTCGCCCTTCCAAACCTCATGCAACAACTCATCTTTGAAACTTATGTACACGTTAACTACAAGATCTCCGATAAGAAGTTCATCGACAGAATATGGCCGTTCGAGGTCAGCGTCCATCATACCAAACAGAGCTAAATCTTCAGCGCCCTTACATAAGTTCTCGGCGATGTCTTTGACAGACAACTTGTCAAAGTCTTTCGAATATTCAAATACTATCTCGTTATCGTCGATGGGAAAATGAGCCATGGTAAAAACAAGACGAACCTTCTCAACCAACCATGGGTTGAAACTAGACACTCTATATAATATGCTTGATTTGTACTCTTTCAGAAAATCATAAACTCCCAAACAGTCCACGTTGTCATAGAGAAAGCTAAATAACGTTGGCATTCTCTTATCATCCATGTACAGCATTTTGCAAGTCATATGCCAATCCCTACCAACCCCAACCCTAAATATCAATCTTATACTTTTGTGACACGATCCATGTCACAAATGTGTGCCCTAAACATAACTACTCAAGAAATTCATTCAAAAGGCTTTTCTCATCTTCGTCAAAACACCAATCAACCGCCCGACTTGGATGCCAAGCAACACGAAGCAACTCATCGTCCAAGTCCTTGTAAAAGGTTTTCTTGTGAGATCTCCAGGCTTCGTCGTCTTCCAATACAACTCTCATGGAATAAACATCCTCTTCGCCTCCATTGTCTTCAATAATGATCTCATGTAGTCTTTTAATAATGTAGTCCAAATCGAAATCAACAAATCTTTCAATATATACATCATTAGCCATATCATCCATCACCTTCGAACTCTTGGTCTCATCAGACTTCAAAAAACGCGCTTCTGTAAGAGGCCTTAGACATGGGTTTTCAGAGCAACAAATATAAAAACAAATTGCACCTTCATGCCTATAATTTCTACGAATCCATCTACGCACCTCCCATTCGTCTCTCTTAATCAAATCATGAACAGTCAACTCTTCTTTAGGTCGAAAAATCATTACCTCCATTGATGGGTAGTGACCAGTTTCATCACGATCGTAACTCTCAAACTGAATTCGTGTGTTTGCCATTTCGTTTGCGTATGCCAATCGGTACCAACCTCGACCCAAAATCCCACTTTAACAAATCGACCACCACCCCACCCCCCAAAGGACATCGACGATCCAAACGAAAAAATTGACACTCGACGAAAAAAGTCATCGATCAAAAATCAAACAAGTCGAGAGACCCAAACCAATTAATTATGCACAAACTTTTTGGCCACACCCATCTGACAAAATCGACCACACCCAAAACCACGAATTCGCAAAAAAATCGTAACATCAAAAATCGACCACACCCAAAAAATCAAATTGTCCCAGAACCGGCCTTTTCCAACTACTGAAGTTGTTGTCTTGCGCCGCTTTGAAAACAAAATTCTTTTTTTAGGAAGACGAAGTTTTGGGTTTCGGCACGCGTCGGCTTTTTGTTTTGAAACCGCCGCAAAGGTACAGCGGAGAAAAAAGATAATTTTACTTTTGTTTGGCACAGTTTGGTGATTCGACCGTTGAAATAGTTCTCATTTAAAGAAGAGTATTTTACTGAAGTTATGTTCTTGTGGCGCTTACCAAAAAAGTCTTATCTTAGAAGACAAAGTTTTGTGTTTCGCACGCGTCGGCTTTTTGTGTTGAAAGCGCCGCGAAGTACAGTGAAAAAATGATAATTTTACTTCTATTTGGCACGCGTCGGCTTTTTGTTTTGAAACCGCCGCAAAGTACAGCGGAGAAAAAAATAACTTTACTTTTGTTTGCACAGTTTGGTGACTCGACCGGTGAAGTGTTGAGCCAGGACGAACTCAGATTTCTCCCTGTCGGGAAGGTTCGCAGAGCGAAGAAGTTTCGTTGTGTTTTGTTGGCAAGTAAAACATAAGTCAGTCATAGGCTTGGCGATGATAACGTCAGGATGAAATTGCTGCCATAATTTTGTGAACGCAGTGTAGCCAACAGCCTGTTTCCCCGTTTGTTCGCATACTTTTTTATATCCACGCCATACATTTATTTTAGTCTCGCACGATGAAAGCAGGCGAATGTCATCGTTTTTGTATCCTGGTATTCTGCCAGGAAGCAAAATAGCGTTTTCGTCAACGTAATTCATAAGAAAGTTCTTGACGTCCTCCGTTACAGCTTGTGGTAATGTGTTGTGCGGAAGTCTCTTGTGATTTCCATGAACTCTTGGAGAAAGACCGTGTTCTTCATAGTGCTCTTTTAATCGGCGAAACCGCGAGTAGCTAATACCGTACAGATGTAAAAATATATCTTTGCAGACGGGACGGTTAAGGTAAAGGAAACTACAACGTGGACTTCGCTTCCTTTTTTCGCCGGTGGTTTCAAAGTTAGTAGACGCTTGGATGTTTGCCAGTATGACAAGATCGAGTTCTCCATGTGAGAGCTCAAGGCAGTTGTGTACGTTGAAGAGCACAGCTTCCTTCGAAAATTGCGGGAACATTGGCTGCCTTTTGCACCACAAGAGCACCCGCAGCCGTTTTGAAGAAAGATTTCTACTTTAGATAGGATTTCCTCGCTTTCAAGCACATCATCAAGATCAAGTAGCTCACAATCCGTCATGATGAAACTTTTTCACTAGAATTATACACTGAGAGCTTTCTTCCAGAGGGTTTTAGCGTTGTTGTCAAGACAACAAACTCTTTTGCCCACGTGATCAAATCAGATTGAATGGTGTTGCGTTACAGAGCTGTCAAAACTTATGCAAACTTGGCAAGATCTACGCGACGTGCGTGTTTGCATGTTTTTTAAAAACTGAATACTTTGATTGTGTGGCTGCTTAAAACAAAAACAAATTGCTGAAATAAAACTACATGTGGAGCAACTACAGAATACATGGCCACTTCGGTTCGACTAAACGTTCGAAGGGTTTATGAATTTTATCAAACGGTTCGTCATACCGTTCGAACGACAAGTGTAAATAACAAGGACAGAGCAGTTCGAACGGCTTGTTCAATATTCCAAACAGATAGCCATGAACAACTGAAAGCTCCCTTGAAAAAATGATTTCAATCCGAAACTTCATAAGCCGTTCGAACGTTTTGACAAACCGTTCGGTAATTTTCATAAACCATTCGAACGTTTTGGTAAACCGTTCAGAAAATTTCATAAACCGTTCGAACGTTTTGGCAAACCGTTCGAGAAATTTCATGAACCGTTCGAACGGTTAGCTTGCCCGTTCGGAATACTTAATAACCCGTTCAGCCGTTCGATGAAACCGTTTCGAACGGCTTGGTAAACCGTTCGCAGACCGTTCGATAGCCGTTCGTTTCAGCCGTTTAACGGAAAACCGTTAGTGTAGGTTTTCGCGTGAAAGGTCACAATTTCTTGGGTATTTTCTTTATACAGAATCAACACAGCGTAATAAGTTATGGAAACTGACATTAACCTTCTCAGCTGTTAAGTCTCTTCATTGTCGGCAAAATACAGAATACTGCTGCATATGTCTTTAGCAAGATTCATTGAGGAGACAATTCATAACACTAAATAATAACTGTTATGATTTTTATTGCAAAGCATAATTTTTTCGGAGTCGGCTGCACTCATCTCATATCAATGTACACTTTAACAGACAGGAGTGATTAGACACGATAAAACACACAAACTGTCAGTTTGTTGAATAACTTCTGATATGTCCAATATATAAATATTCGTTTGTGTGTCTACTGCGTTTGCGCAGAAATGGCGTTCTGTGTGCGAAACAATTGCATCACACAGACGCTAATAAACACGACTGGAAAACAACAATAAGGGTTGTCCAATACACCCAAACCGAGTCCGAAGGACGAAGGCCATGAACAACCAGACTCACCGGAAGTCAGTTCGCGAATATACAGCAATGTAGAGTATAGTGAAAGGGGTGAAAAATGTCGACAAACGGACTCCATCGGATCCGATGGAGACGGATTGTTTTGACAAGAGTCCATCGGACTCGCCGCGTGTCAGTTCGCAAGAGACTTAGAAAATGTACAGCAACGTAGAGTAACTTGCTGCATATTTCTAAGTCTCTTGCGAAATGACATGTGGAGTGTTCGATGGACTCTTTCCGCGGCGACCCGTCACCATCGGATCCGATGGAGTCCGCTTGCCTACATTTTCCTCCCCTTTCACTAACGAGCGCAAACTCCCAAGCAACTACAACATGCGAGAATGGCTGTCATTCCCTCGCCGCCCGTGTGCGTTATGATAAACTTCTTGTCGACCACTATGCGTACAAAAGGGTAAGCCCGCTGAGAGTTGTTTTGACACAGTTTTTGTTTCAATGATTGAAACAAAAACTGTGTCAAACCTCAGCGCTATGAAAAGCCTTAAGTGAGGGGAACCAATTCATACGAGGAGTGGGAGGGACACGGTGCTAAAACTGTCAGACGGAAAACACGAATTCAAAACGTCTCAAGGCAAACTGAAAGGGTAAAGTGTTGCCTTGAAAAATGTAGCCTTGCTATGAAGCTCCTATGGGTTCAACGATCTGTGTCCCGTTTAATCGTTCAGTTTATACACGGCACATACACGTTTGGCCACTCCTTAAACGCCAGTTGCAAGCTAATTGAAAATTTCAAAACATCTTGGGGCTGGTACTGCACCCTGACGCGTGCTCTTTAGTTATGAAAACGTTTGCGTCTGCCATTACGATCAACGCACGCATGAGCGACATGCTTCAAACGCCAAGAATTTTAACTAAAAAGACATTGGGTGACCGTGCCTTTTTAGCTGCGGCACCTAAACTGTGGAATGGGCTACCATCACAAATACGAAATGAGCCCAATTTTCATAGGTTTAAAGGTTTACTTAAGACCTGCTTAAGACCCATTTTTTTCAAATTAGCTTTTTATTAGATTATTTAGATTAGCTTTTTATTAGATTCTTTAGATTAGCTTTTTATTAGATTATTTAGATTAGCTTTTTATTAGATTTTTATTAGATTAGCTTTTTATTAGAATTCATTAGCTTTTAGTATAATAGTTATTTTCGATAACTTAGTAATGACGATAATTTACTTGTAATGCGCATTTGGTCATATTCACATGTATTTTGCGCAATATAAATGTTAAATTATTATTATTATTATTATTATTATTATTATCATTATTATTATTACCTTTTCTGTCTTCTTGCGCAATTGAGAGTTTACCACGATGTTAAAACCTGCATGTGAAATTTTTCTTTGTTTTTTTTTTGTTGTTGTTTTGTTTGTTTTTGTTTTGACAGCTATTTTCCTAGTCTCCTTTGAATTCTTTGATATACGTCAATCGTGAAAGGAACAGGCTTTCATACCGAGGATGAGCCGAAATTGAACATAGATCATGCACTCTGCAACGGGTTAATTATTTATTTAGAGGGGAGCACTCAAAGTCTAGTTCAAGCAGAAACAGCTGAAAATTGCACAATAACATTGAGGTTAGACTGCAGAATACCCGGCTCACTAATTTACATTCTGATGAATAGCAATAGAGTCAATTGCAATGACAATGATTGATCATCGCAGTTATGTACACAACTTAAGCAACTGTGAAATAAAAGCCTAAAATAAAAAAAATTAATAAAATTCAGGCCTAAACGGGATTCGAACCCATGACCTTTCCAATACTGGTGCAGTGCTCTACCAAATAAACTATTAAGCTAACTGGGAGCTGGTCATGTTGTGCGTTCGTAATATACCTGTAGATGGAGAAGAAATGCAAGTGTTTATATGAAAGACCATATATTTGAACTGCGGAGTAATATGCAATGACAATGATTGATCATCGCAGTTATGTGCACAACTTAAGCAGCTGTGAAATTAAGGGCCGAAAAAAGAATGCAGGCCAGAACGGGATTCGAACCCATAACCTCTGCGATACCAGTGCAGTGCTCTACCAACTGAGCTATTAAGCTAACTGGGCGGCTGGGCATGTTGTGAGTTCGTAATTATACCCGTAGATGGAGGAGAAATGTAAGTGAATATATGAAAGACCATATATTTGAACTGCGAAGTAATATACAATGACAATGATTAATCATCGCAGTTATGTACACAACGTAAGCAGCTGTAAAATTAAAGTCTGATAAAGATTCAGGCCTGAACGGGATTCGAACCCATGACCTCTGCGATACCAGTGCAATACTCTACCAAATAAGCTATTAAGCCAACTGGGAGCTGGTCATGTTTTGAGTTCGTAATATACCCGTAGATGAAGAAGAAATGAAGTGAATATATGAAAGACCCTATATTTGAACTGCGGAGTAATATGCAATGACAATGATTGATCATCAAGTTATGTACACAACTTAAACAGCTGTGAAATCATTACGAACTCACAACATGACCTCTGATCTTACACGTGATTCTAACGTGGACTGGAGCCAATAGAATTGTATATACACGCCATATTGTGACTGCGATGAAAAAAAAGGAACTCTCCCGAAACCTTAACGCGCTCGCCTTCCGCATGCCGCGTAAACAGCACACCACGCTCCATGCAACGATCCATGCACACGGTATCATTTTATAACAACAACAACAACAACAAAAATCTTTATTTCGTGCCCAGAAACATTTTACAATGAAAATAAACACGTGCAATATGAAGAAATAACAATAAAAAACAGAGAATAGCCACTTAGAAATAGCTAAGGCTAATCGGGCTAAGTGGCCTGTGTGAAGCCACTGTGGTGCGCTTGTTGATTTTGTTATAATTATATTTGTCTTTTAGAATTATTTTCTTGTTTCGCGTCGGAGCATATGGTGATGTTTTCTCTTTACAAACTTCCTTTCTTACTCTTTGGCTTGGCGGCGCTTCTTCAAACCACAAGTATTGGGTGACACAGATAACAATGCCTTCAGCAGCAGATTTCAGAAAGCAATTCCCGTGTCTGCAGTAATGTGGTTGTTATTTCCCCGTTTTGCTAGAATTATCTGGGAGTTGAGTTTGTTTTTGATCGTTGCTACAATTGTTGTAGTCGCTTGATTAATGGATCTTCTTTCGTTTTAGATGGCAGTATCACATGGCTGCAACCAGCTCCAGAGTACACTCCAGATTCAGTAAATTCGACTCGTACAACTGTAGAGCGAGTGTTCAAGGATTCTATAAATGTGCCACTGGATTGGGAATATGCTTTAACAAATGAAAGTCGTACCGTAATTCTCTTCTCAAACACAGCTGATGGGTCGATTGGCTATATTGGGGGGAATACGGCTACTATAATGAACCAGGGTTTTCAGATCATCATCCACAATGCAGAAGTTACACATGTCTCACTGGTCATCCGCAGTGTCACATTAGAAAAGGAAGGACTCTACTTTATTGATGTTGGAGCAGGCAGCATCAACTGGAGGGATATAATTGAAGTCGAAGTAGTAGGTTTGTGAAAGATTTCTTAGCTTCTGTAACTCTACCAACGGTAAAGTAGTAAACTCAGCATTTTTCGTTGCTTATTACGAAGTAAAGTATCTGAAACTATATGTGACCGGACAGTTACGAAAAGATGGTGTTTTCCATGTTTACCAGTTATTTCCCTGCGACCAAAGATTCGATCTGCATCTGCACATCAGTAACTTTAACTAAGGCGCAAACTTATTTTAGTATTTATGTGCCCTTGAGGTAGCAGAGTATGCGAGGAGGATTGTTGATAGATCCTGTAATGTTTTTACTGAATCGAAGGATACTTTCGAACCCTGACTAGTGGCTTGTCAGCGGTTTCTAGACGTGGTGCAAAACATGGCGGACACTAGCATCAAACCTGTAGTAACACAAAAGTCCGTATCCGTCGCCTTCTTTTGCGATCTATGATGGAAAAAGCGGTGATTAGAAGGAGAAAGAATTTGGCAAGAAGGAAAAAGCTGTTAAATGTTTATTTTATCACTCTTCTTTTGTTGTTGCTTCGAGCAGAAAATGCTTAACCCAAATATACTCATTCCTTTGGTAGACTGCTAAACAGCCGTATTTTCGCGTTGTTCGAATGCGAGGTCTCGTCAAGCGGAAGGTCTGGAGCGAGGGTGAAAACGTAGAGTGAGACCTGGGAGAGGCGCTAAAATTACGGTCTGTGCATTTGCATATATTAAATTCGTTTCCAATTTCCCGTTCGTCTAGCAACGGGAAATTCCCACTGCCTAAATGATGACGTGAGATGTCAAGCCATGTTCATAACGCCTCATCAGAGATATTGGATTCCATGTCAAATTAGACAAGGTACTGATTCGCGGAAAATGGGGTTTATACTTTATGCCAGTATGCTATATAGTCTCTCGCACCATTGCGATGGGCGCGGGAGACTTTATGGCATACTAGCATGAAGTATATCCCGAAAACTGACGACGTTGATTTCGATCTGCTTATGATAGAATTGGGATTTGTTTTAAAATCCGAGTAGGGTGAAGCTGTTAAGTTGCTCCTTAAAGATATGATGTTTTTCCTGTGCTGCCAACGGGCTTTGGTAAAAGCCTTATTTATCAACTGTTTGTTTTGGCGAGGAACAAATCAAGGAATACAGAACGCGCCGACAATCATTGTCATCTGTCCACTGAAAAGCATCATGGAAGAACAGATAGCGTCAAACATATTCAATCTCTCTGCCTGCAAACTTCGCTTTGACTGTGAGAAGCTAACCTCTATTTTGAATTGCAATATCCTGGTTGTGTGCGCTGCCGCCGTTGTTGTTAGGGGCGACAAACATATTTTCTTAGCTGATCCATCCACTTTTAAAATTGCGTTTTAAAACAACAGCTGCACATCCTGAAGTTGTCTGAAGCACTCGGTGGACATGTTTAGTCGACGTTCCTTTAATTCCACTCATACTTTCATTTTCTGTTTTAAAAAAAAACCGCTACATTTTGCAGACCCTCCACTAACGATGTGCAGACGAAGTAGTTCTTAATAAAACGCCTTCGCAACTGACGCGCTATTCTCCTGCGAAAACAACAACCGACTGTATCAAGTTCGCAATGAGGGTGGAGTTGGCAATTGATTGTTGACACCTCAACGACATTTTTTAACCCCCTGTAAGAACGAATTCGTTGTATGGGAAACTGACGTCGGTTTTTTTGTCTCGCCTCACACGTCCTGCGGACGCGTTAGAAGAATTCGCGCAATCGCAAAACGAAAATTAAAACCGACTGTTTTTCATTCTAATCCTGTGGTCGCCTGCGAAAAAACACAGGGTGGTTTATCAGTGTCTGGAATACGTATTCTGAAGAACATTTTAAGAAGAATTTCCCAGTTTCTCGCGGAACATTTTAGTTTATCCTGAGACGGATCTGTATGTTCTTCAAAGGGATACAGTTAATGAAAAGCCTATTTTAGCAGAATGCCGACTAGCTTTTTGTTTGTATAGACTTGTCAAAGGTGATTATTACTATAAGATATCAGATGTGAGTGGACTAGGAGTTTCCACAGTGCGCACAATTGTCAACGAAGTAACAAAGGCAGTGGTGGAAAATGTATGGGTTGAGTACGTGACGAAACACATGCCCAAGTCAGAGGAAGAGTTTAAAAAGAAAATGATCGATATGGAACAGCTTTGGCAATTCAGCTGTTGTTGGTCCGCAGTGGATGGATATCACATCCAATTCAAATGCCCCCAGATGGCCTAAAATCATGCAAAGAGTACTATAACTTTAAGAACTTTTTTGCTGTTGTAATGATGGGAATGGTTGACCTAAACTATCCGTTCATTTGGGGAACTTGCGGGTTTCCTGGAAACGCACCCAGTCCAATCACATTCAAGTAAACCAAAATATGGGCTGACATGAAAGAAAAAAATCTTATTCCTCAGATTGAAAAAAAAAAGCCACAGGTGAGATGATCACACCGCCCCTAATACTTGGTGACTCTGCATTTCCATTTAAAACCTGGCTGATGAATCCTTACGGCAATTCAATTCTAACACCTGAACAAAGTAATTTAAATTATCGCTTGAGTAGAGCAAGAGTGGTTACTGAAGGTTGCTATGGCCAGTTGAAAGGAAGATCGCAAGGCATTTTAAGAAAGAACGAAAGTAGCAAGTAGGAATTTAAGAGAACATCTCTAGCTTTCATGGTTCTCCATAACATTTGTATTGACAGGGGGTAGACTCTCAGTAGTAGATTTAACTCTCGATTCAGTGACAAATCAGAGGCGGGACAGGAATCAGTTGAGGAAATTACTGCAAATGACCTATTGTGAGAATATCAGGGACTCAAACCTGCAGGCAAGGCCATTCGAGATTCTCTGGCCATCAAGTTGCTTATGGAAACTTACAAACTAGTATGATTTAATAGCCTTTCTTGTCAACACTGTTTTATTCTCTGTGATAATCAGCTGGGATAGTTCTCAACAAAAGTAAGACAATGTAGTAGTTGTTTTAGCTATGCTTAACCGGTGGATGGTTAATAATCTATCTGGGGAGAAACATGAGACAATATGTTATTATTTGGTTGATGTTGCTGTACTTGAGGGGTGTCCATAGCGGTTGACATTGTATTACAAAATGGAAAATAAGCATTTCCAGGTAACTTGAACAGTGTTTATTTGCACTTTTCTACCTAAAAGTGGATGTCTAACAGTTTACTTGAAAACTGTAACTTCAGAAAATGGCTGTAAAGCACTATCTGTAAACTTAACTCATTTCCGACGAACTCACGATCATGGGGTCTTGTAAGACCCATGATTTAGAAAACTCACCAAAATATTACGTTACTTCCTACTGCTTCCAAATTTGGCACACAGAAAGTAAATAAACGCACCCAATCACCTGGTGAATTTTAGCTTGTATACTTTAGTGACAGATGCATGACGAATTTTTAAATTCTGATTTGAGAGCGTGAGGAGGGGTTAAGGAGGAGGGTTTTTCCTATCATTTGACATCATATTCTGATGGACATTCCCATATAGATATAGCTCCCCGGAAATTTTGAAAAACATTCTTTTATCGATTTTTTGTTTGTAAAAATGGCTTATAGAAATTAAATTGTATTAATTTCTGTATTGGCTATTTTTCAAGCAGATTTGAAAGAAATGATACCAGATAAAAAAGGAAAACTTTTTTCTTTTAACTTTTTTCAGCAATTGGCTGGTATCTTTGTTTATGGGGATTTATTTGGAAATTGTATGCATACGTTATGTAAATTAGGCATTAATGCTATTTTTTTTTGGAAAATATTATTGCCTACTAGAATGTGAAATATACAGGTTTGGAAAGCCTATTCTGTACCCTTCAAAATGAGGTATATCTTTGATCACTGCTGTAAATATCTGCGGAGATATTAAATAAAAATGAAATGTCCATCAATTTGCTTGATCTTTGGGCCGTCGGAAATGAGTTAAAATGACATATAGCATGACAAAATTGGTTGAATACAAGATGAGCTGGTCATTTTTTACCAAAACATGTTAAAAATGGCCATTTTTAGGGGAGTCACCAAAGGGATAAAGCGACTTAATTCGTGGTATTTACACTCTTTAAATGTTTACTCTTTTAAGCTCTCAAACCATCATTGCTACTTATACTACCACAATATATGAATTACAGAAAGCAATATTATTAAAGTCACATGGTCTTGTCAGAGCTAGAAAACAAATAATTTAAATTAACCAGTCCGGGAAATAGCCAAGACTGTCTATATGGTGACGTCATCAAAATGGCGTCGCTGCTCCAGTCTGGTCCGGTAGCGTTGTTATGGGCCCTTTTCGTCTATTGCTTTTAAATTCCATTGTCTACGTCAAATCCCATTGTGCAGATGTACACACTGACAATGAATGAATGGACTGTTGGAACGGTAATGGCGGTCTAGAATTCTAACGTGCGAATTTCTAAGTTGAAGTTGGGGATCGTCTCAGTTTTGGAGGCCAAGGAGACTCACGTACCGCGTAATAGCTGCAAATTAGAGGTACGTGTCATTTTTTTGTCGCCATGTAAAAAATATATTGGGAAAGCACAGTACTTGTACTTCACTTTGGTGCATAGACGGTCATTATTCAAAGAGGGTTTGTTAGTATGCAAACACGATTTAAGTTTGAGACTGCTCGTTTTCACTACCGGCGCCATATTGCCGGTATGGTAATGTTGTAGTATGTAACCAATTTTTCCAAATTTTAGGTCATAGATATACACGTTGCTTTCCTGAAGAACGTTTGTCGACTTTGTGGCAACAGTGTCAAGAGCAAGGCCGATTTCGCAAGAAAGACAGCTTTCAAACGGGTAGTATTGGAAAAATTTAACATCAATGTTGACAAGGATTCGAGTGAAATTCACCCTAAAAAGTCTGCTCATAATACTCAGTCACATGAAGTAAACTTGCTCTTAGCATCTGTGACAAGCTACAGCTGGGAGCATTGCATGAGTCAGGACATTGCCGATGAATGGATGCCTGAGGTTGGCTGGAACAGCCGCATTTTTGTCACCAGTTGGAGCAATCTGATGGGTGTTCATGTTTTATTTTTTTTGCATGGGTGCAAGAAGAAACAATGCTTCCTATGTGCTTCCAAATATGCTCTGATTGACCTTCATGATAGGTAGGTACTGCATAACCATACAATAAGGGAATTGAAGTGAAAACTTGTTTGCATAATTTGGTGGTGATTTAATTCTTGAGTGCCTGCACAATGTACAGTATGAGATGCGTTTAGAGAACACCATTAACCCCATGCAAGGTTGGAAGAAACAAAAATTATTGCTGTTTGTATTAGCCAGAGGATTTAAGTAAGATAACAAAAATAGTTGGAAAAAAAAAAGCTTATTTGTTTTCAGTATAAATGAACACAAGTTACACTTATATAATATTCTGGGAACAGGCCTTGCTTTTCTTTTCTTATGTTGATCTGTGACACACCAAAATGTTAACAGGAGTGGTTTTTAGCAGTTGTTGAAAATGCTTTGTAAGCTTCACAATGTTGACCATGGAAAACTTTGAGATATTTTGATAATAATCATGGAAAGTCTCAGAATTTCAACAGCTCAGAGGAGTATGAACCCTGTAACCAACATTATTCAAATTTAAAATTATAATAATAATTATAATTATTACTATAAGCATTGCTTGAACTATAATTAGAAAACAGTCCCAAGAAAATACGCGCACTGATTGGTTAGAATTCGTGTTTCTGTAACTCGATAGAAACACAGAGCTAGCACGAGCTGTTGACGTAATGATGACGCGGTCAAAGAGAATTTACATTTTGGTCATCAAAGTTAACAAGTTGTTTTCCTTTTTTTCGTCGCGGTGTTTTCTAAAAGAAATAGAAAACATGTTCTTCGTGTTTCTATCGAGTTATAGAAACACTCGTGAAAGTTTGGGAGAACTCGAAAAGGCTGTGGAAACACTCGCCTGCGGCTCGTGTTCCCACGGCATTTCTCGTTCTCCCAAACTTCCACTCGTGTTTCGATAACTCGATAGAAACACGGTACATGTTTTCTATTTCTTAATTATTAATTTTTGTTAATGAGAAGAAATTCATGCCTCTTTGCCATTTCAGGCGAGAACCTTTTTTGTCCATGATTGCTGTGCAAACTCCAACTGAAGAAGCAGTGGAGTCAATAAAGAAGTATGACTTTGGTGATGAAGTGTTAGCTTGGAGGACAAAGCGGACAAAAGAGGAGTGAGAAATACAGTCAATTATCCCCAAAAATGTAATTTTAAAACATGTTATTGTAATGTAACATATGTAGATATTGGCAATGTAAAGTAATACTTGTCATGCTAAGATTTGAACAGTGAAGTGTATGAATAAAATAACAACAAGGATAAAATCATCGCATAAAGTCTTTATGTATGTTATATTCAGTTTGAATGCAAAGATAATGTACAGAAGGTTTCCATTTGATTGTCTTCTGCAATAACAAAACAGGCTAGTCCCCTATAAGCAATTTCATTTGTAAACAAACTACTACATGGGCTTGGAAAAAAACAATGACAGCAATATTTCTCACTGCTTGTTGCCTTATAGATAGAGGAGTTTGCCAGGATTGTGAACCACCAATACTGGACAATACTGAACAAACACTGGAGCAGAAAACCACCCTAAACTTCGAGCTCTCATACTTTAAGTCCACAGTGCCATTATTTCTTTTCCAAATTCACGTTCATATATCTCTAAGCACGGAAGGCTCCAATGAACTTGTATCATTAGATGGCCTAGTTTTGAATACCGAATTGAAAAAGTTGAAAATAATGAGCACGATTCCTTCTCTCTGGCACGCCACATTCCCAGTGAGATGGAACAATTCACAGAGCCGCCACGAACAGTGGAAATGTTAAGCAAGTCTCAAAAGAAAAAGTACACCATGAGAGAAGTCATAAGATAGCAGATCAGGCGAGTTCAATAGTTTTTGAACAGGGAGCTCAGTTTCCTGCTCAATTGCAGCAAGCTTACCAGTATGCAAGGGTAGATTAACATCAAAACAGCTCGGTAATTTTGATACCGAGCTATAATTGTAGCTCCCAAGTATCAATTCTAACAGAAATGCACGTAAAGCCTTCTATGGCAAGTTTTATTGACAGGCTCTCTTCTATTTAAGGACCGTCCGTGGGGAACCGAATGTAACTTCACTAAAACAAGCAGGCTGTTAAAGGGTTTTATATCCATAGCATCTCTAAACATTTTCTTTAAAAACTACAAGGCCTCGGCAGCAGATCGCATTCAATTCGTACTCGAGCGACTTCAAGCAACCATACACGAGTGTAAAAATGGATGAAATGCCAATTGATATGTCAAAAGAATGATCTTAATTTCAAAATACTGTAACAGGAAGCAAAAAATAAATTCATTCTACTGTTAAGTCAATCTTTTCTTGCCTAAATACTGCATTGCAATATGGCCTATTCTTGCGTACAAAAAAATTAAGCGCCCTCGATCGTTTTTAGTCCTTCACGGGCAATATGGTTTGTTTTGGTTTTGGCTCGACCAATCATATCTCACGATTTAATATAGACAGTTTTGGCTATTTCTCGGACTTGCATTTCTAATGTCTATTTAAAGGCAACAAAACCTTCTCAGGTTCAGATAACTGCCATCTTTGGGGCAAGAAAGAGGGGTGCAGGTAAGAAATAGCCCATTTCATAAATAAAACATCCCATGCGAGTACGATCTCTTGAAATTCATGTTTTCAGCTTCAAACAGAGTTTCTGCCAGGCGCTGTTTGTCTCTTCTCCAGTGCTTTCGAAGGGGTGACGCAAACTAAAGTGGGCGTAAATAGGCCTTTTTACAGTTCCCTGCGCCATATTGGAATAGTAATCGCACAAACATCATGTCGAGGCTCGCGTTGACTCGGGAATTACAAACATAGCAAAATATCAGCTGTTTCACTAACCTGTTTCGTATCGTTTGTTACATCTTCGCTTAAAACGATCATAAAATATAAAGACAAGGAAATTTTGACGCGAAAGGATATACAGAAGCTCACAGTTAAAAATCTGAGTGGTATTTTGAAGAGCAATGCCGAAAACGCCGGCGGAATGAAGGCGGACCAGTTTCTGAAAGTGTATGCATTGCTTATGCGAAGCTTGGTATAAAGGTTGGCCGAAAATACCCAGCAAACCACTGAAAGCGCGCTGAAAACAATGGCCATTTCAAATACGACAAGATCATAAGAAGAATCTCCACTCTTGGATGGTCAACAGACCTGCGACAGCTTTTAGAGCTGTACGATTACCTTGTTGTGTCCACACGCAAGTACCGCCATATTTTGTTGAAAGGCACACCTTACAAAAAGCTAAAATCATATCAATTTTTCTTTGAAGGTAATGTGAAACGACTGGAAAGCAAAGTTTTCCAAGCCCAAAGTTTTCCACTATTAAAGAAAACTGCCAAAATAAAACTTATTTTTTCTGGAGAAACTTGGTGATGGAACTGTAAGATTAAAACGAAATCATGATTATTATGTAAAAATTCAAGGGCAGCTCCTCTGTTCTAACTTAGATCTTAACGGGATCTTCTTATAGTATACTTTGGAGATAGTAGACCACTAATTGTGGACAAAATTTACGTGGACAACTCTTGGACCAATGACTCTCCGCCAAAGATAGATTTCCTTTATAGCCGTGCTCTTTTCCCACAGCTTATTACCAGATGAGTGCAGTTGGGTAAGATTCTATACCTGCATGGAGGTTGGTTGCTTGCCATATTGCCAACATTGCTGCACAATACTGGCTTGAAAATGGTATTTCAAAGGCAACTGTAAACAATTGAGTAGTAAATTTACATCACTTATTACTACAGCCATTACTTTTCCTTTCATGCAACAGTGCTAAGAATGTATCCAAAGAACCTTAATGACACAAGCACATCACAGTGTAGGATGAATTTGCACCTCTATTGAGTAAAGTAAGAACTGACAGTACTTTAAATGTCAGCTAGGTGTTACATTAGCTGTAAAATGATAAACATCCAAGAAATAATTTGTATGTGTGTAAACAAAATACATTTAATACAAAAGGAATCTAGGGTTTTGCTTTTGCAGGGGATAGCAATGGAGGAAGAAAATTTGTCCATAGTCCACATACTGTGGCTATTTGTGTTGCATAGGGGCTCAAAGTGTTGGGTAAGTTACCATCCAAAATATGGTAAGTCTTTATCCTACCAATTGCCCTCTCCACATGTATTTCGCACAGAGGCAATACTCATTGTTTCCTGTGTCTCGAATGCAGTCAGTTGATCTCGTCCGGCTAAAAAAGGGGGCATATTAACCGTGACACCATTAGGCACAATGTCCTTTATGTCAAAGCCACGGTCAACCATAACATTATCACCACTACTCAATAAATCTAAAACTCCACTTTCTCTTGTTATCTGTTTATCTGAAACCCGCCCACCCCAGAGCTCTGAAAGAAAGGTGACTTGGCCATTTGGAGTGACTCCCACCAGTTGTTTCCAAATATTGTGGTGCTTGTAATCAGACCAAGTTTCAGACTGAGCAAGCATGGCAGAAGGGCGCTGAATAAAGACCTCCGTACAATCCAAAATTATTCTAGTTGTTGCAAACTCGGCAAACCCATCTGGCATATTTTACGTACCAATTCTTGTGATGGAAAAGGGAAAAGGTCTTTGAGTTCAAAGTACAACAAATTGATCCAGGTTATACATATTCTGGACACAAGGTTTGAACTAGCACGAAACCTGTCTGCAAGGTCCTTCACAAATAAGCCAGCCTTCAGTCGCATCAGTACTAAAAGAAATTCATCAAGAAATGTTAATTTCCTTGGGGGTCCAGGCTTATTTTTATTTTCATCCTCTTGATAAGGCTGCCTTTCTCTCACTAAGTGCTCTCCTTTCCAGTACTGCATTTTTGTTAATTTTGGTTCAAGATACTTGAAAAAACTTATGAAAGCTTCATAGGATGGAAATCCAGTGTAAAATAAGATGGCTGAATTATCATCCTTTATTTTGCCAAAGGAAAATTGGCGCCCCAGCAAAATCACATTCTCTTTTTCCATCTCTGCCAACTTTTCTTCAAGATCAGCTACCTTTAATTCTAGTAATGTAATCTGCCTCTGTAGTTGTTCAACAACATCAGCTTTAGAGGCTTTGGTTGAATCCAGATCATTAGCAAATGAATTTGAACATTGACTGCTGCTGGCTGTTGAAACTGTTTCAAGTGGTGCTGGTTTGATTATTGAGTCTTCAGTGACTTCCATGGAGTCTACAACATCCATTTCCTGAGCTAAAAATACTTTATTCTGGGTTCGCCTTGGAGGAGCTTTTCGAGACTTTTTTGGCACACTCCATGAAAACTGGGATGGCTCAACACCTTTAAATAAATGTAATAAAAATCAAAATAATTACATGACCATGATAAATGAACATGTTGTGGTGCTAATGGTCTTTATGATAAAGTTATGAATTATACTAAACTGTAATGTCAATTAAACTTTTTCTGATTTCAGTATACTCATATGACACTAATGAATAAAGTACAATGCAGAACAGTATCTAGTGGTATCCAAATATTGTATTGGGGTAACAACTATGATATTTTCTTTTGACGTGAAAAGCCAGTCATCAGTCATAAACTAAATAATTTTACATTTTAAAAAAGTTTATATACAAAGGAACAAATCAAAATTAAGGATAATGCAGTAGACTTTTTTGGCTGTCTTTGCATTTAACGTACCTTTCTTTAAGTCCCAGCGGCCAGACAATTTTCTTATAATATCTTCTTGTCTAAAATGTTCACTGCAAACAACAGTTGCAGCAGTTACATAGAAGTAATCCTTTCCGTGTTGCCGCTTTATAAGGTTACACCAGCGATTTCTGGTCTTGGGGTCGGTAGGGAACCTGAAGAAGTGGTAACCAGCATGAAGCCTTTTGTCATTGTAATAGCAGTTGTGACAGCCGTAAACGGCACACTGTTTCCCTCTTTTCTTCGAAGTCGACTGAGGAGTATCTTGGTGGGTATTACTGCTGTTCATCATCGAAAAATATCTTGAATAAACAGGACAAAAGCGAAGAAAAAGCAAAGGTAAGTATCACTTCTCTGTGAAAACACACCAGATACGAAATGCGACTCAACGCGAGCCTCGATATCATGTTTGCGCGGTTGCTGTTCCAAGATGGCGCCGAGAACTGTAAAAAGGCCTATTTGCCAGCGATTTGTATTTTACGCCCACACTTCGAGCGAGCTAAAAGAACCGTTGAAACTTCTTTGACATAGGAAGCGGAGCCGCAAACAAGAATAGAGCGAAACTCCTCATACCATTGCGCCTTTTCGACAAAGCTTAAAGTCAACTATCCCTCGAAAGAACCCGCTCACGGCTCGACTCCTTCACACAGCCATCTGTCATAAAATGTAGACTTTTAATATCAAAGCTTAAAATATAGACAGCATCTGAAATGTCAGAGTCAAAACTGGGGCAAAAAAAGGCCAGTCTAAACGAGTTTAAAGCCTACAGTTTCCATACTAGTTAGACATTTCTACCGGAAGCAAAAGGCATATTCTTCTAGTAGATCCCAGTACTAAATTGTGTTTGGATGCTAGTTACCAATCGACAACGGCCAGTGGCGGCCATCTTGAAGTGGGCGTAAAAAAAAAAATTTCCGGAGCGGACAGATGGTTTTGTTCTTTGTCACGCAACACTGGGCCTTATCGGTTTATCTCCTCAATTTGTAACTCTGTTGCATTATAGAGGGTGGCAACTTCAGTCAGAATCATTTAAGAAGCCAACAAAACTTTGCTCAATTTCATGTTTGTATTGATGAGATACATACTTAAGAAATATGTTAAATTTCGGCTAAGAAAATGTTATCGTTCCGTTTCAGAAATAACAAGACGTTTAAGTTAATTATGGGCGTAAAAAAAAATCAAAGTAGGACTATGGTGAACTCGTGGATATGTTTACAAAACAGAAAAAAAAGAATTTAAAAATTAACAAGGTGTTTTTTTCAGAGTTGTGATTGAATGAAATTGAAGATAATTTTAATAATCTATAATCACAACATAAAAGTGACCAGGGAGCTGAGTAGCTTTTTGAAATAAACATACAGTGAGTACATGTTGCCAATCATTTGACTACACTAGGCATCAGTTATAAGGCAGGTGGCAAGCATACAGTTGTTAAAAAATTTGATAACTTAACATAAGGGCACAGGATTAAATGGCACCGAAACCAAAAGTAGTTCTGGTATCCTGCTACCCACTGTCTGTGAGTTCAAAGTTTCTAACACATGTAACAGGGTCCTTCTGAATACGGTCTGAATTTTGTTGCCATGACATTGTCAATTTTATCATCATTATAGTTTTTGTTGTCTACAAATCTATTCAATGTTTTCAACAGAAATATCCACCTTGATTCTGCAGCTGATAATGAACAAAACCATGTAGGATTGCCCAGCTGACGAATCATACCAAACAAGTCTTTCTTGCATTTTTGCAAAGTATGTTAGTGATGATCTTAAGACTCTTAAGACTCTCAATCCTTTATCAAGTTGAATTACCGGTAGTTTATTTACATTATCATCTCATTTTAGGTTATCAGTGGTATATATATTCAGGGTTGCACTTAAAAGGCTGAATCACACTTACCATCATTAATGCAGCAATACATCTTTGTTTTTATCCTTATAACTTCTTGTTTTTACAATGTAAATATGATGAGTCACACAACAGTAAGCAAAACAGGTAAGCCTATTTTTCCAACATGTCTACTTCAACACAATCTGGTTCACTTCAAGGTAAATTCGGAAATCAATAGACAGAAAATTTTTCATTGTAACGGCTTGTGGTGTATTGTATATAATATAACGCTTAATACATTTTCTACATGACTTACTCTTTTCGAACCCTTTAATGACTTTCTTACATTGTAATCTTCATGGTTCTCCGTCACGGCATGCGCCTCCATATTTTTAAATGGTATAAGTTGACATACTTCTTGACCGTCCCAATACTTCTCCAACTCCATTCCTGCTAGTACTAACACTTAAGAGGCAATGTCCCTAAAAGCGTTCCACTCGATTTCAGACTCGAAAACACTTTTGCCTTATATTTATATCATCAATACCACTATCCATCGAAATTGCACTTAGAATGAGGAAATAGTTTATTTTACTGCCATTATCAGCATTTCATCTCCGAACGACCGTTACCGGCAAAAATATGCAAATTTTAGACGCTGTTATTCAGGTTTTTCAACGATCGTTAAAAGCTACTGCGGGCCGTTAAAGCCTACACCATTTGCACTCAATTGGAAGTATATTGCTTCTTCTTACTGTTCCAATACGATTTAGCCGTATCTCTCTGTAATCAGCAAAAACAGGTTATCTTCATTTTCGTAATTCAATTAAGTAAGCAAACGGCACCAAAATATGCCTCAGAAATTTCACAAAATTCTTAAAAGTGACACCTAACCTAGACTTAAAAACATGTTTTGGTTAAAGATAAAGAGGTATTCTATCAATTTATGCAATAAAACTTGTGGCACAACGCGATTCAGAATTAAAGTTTTTGATTCAAATTTGCATATTGATGCTGAATTTTCATTGCGTGACACCGGCTGCTTTGACAGAAAAATTTCTCGTCCAGTTATCCAAATATTTGCCACAGCTTCTATTTTCCAACCAAAAACTAATTTATCTCTCTCGTCTTCCTTCTTCAATCATACCTGTTGTTCTGAAATTCCGCAGGTGTACGTAAGATGCAGTTTTAAGCTTGATAAAATACCCAGTTATCCCAACATTTGTGTTAAAGTGCAGTGTTCTTTAAATTGTCAAGATGGAGTTTCAAATTTCTTTTCAGAACCAAACCTCTTTTACTTTAAAATGTGGTCCAGTGTGAAGCAGCTGCATTACCCAGTTTTTGATACAACTTAATCTCCATAACATTTTTAAAATTAACGTTACATGTTAAAAAAGTAAATCTCCCACAGCGTTATTAAATATGCGTGAACAGGAGGCAGAAACTTTTGGACAAGAACTACAAGAACTGGAATGCGGACCGCGAATAAGTAGTTTTGCTTTATTTAACTAGAAATACGACTCCCGCAAAAACCTCGCGACGCTAGTTTTTGAAGAAGTCACAATGCTTTTATATCTTATTCTTTATTTTATATTTTATTTTTTTATATTTTATTTTTTATATCAGCGTAATCCCATTTTTTTATTTGTTATGCTGTGTTTGGTACATAATTAGTGACACCTGGTGCAAATTACATGATCTGTATACCGGTCAACACAGTGCTTAAAACTTGACCATCATTTAGCTCTTTCACTGTCACTGAGATTGCACCAGAGGGAATAGAAGTAAAATTATTTATTATCTTGACAGGGAATACAGAGTCGATGAAGTACCACAATAATATTCTCTTAACACAAATTGAAAATGATTGTAAATCTTTTGCAGGTGAAATCTTGCAGAGTTGATATGAATGCTTGTGTTTACCACGGTGTAAAAACCTGTTCTTTTTTTCTTTAGTTCTATTTTCTTCGTCCCTACTGCTTTGTCTTCTTTGCTGTACATCACTTTTAAACACAATATGTTCATACACTGAGGATGAGTTGAATGCTCCAATTATTTTTTGTTTATGTTTTTTGGTTATAATTGCATGAGATTCATTGTAAGAAGAATCTTCTGATTAGATATTTTATTGTCTACTGCAGTCATTATTTCATTACCGGATAACCGCAATTGAGAGCATTATGAATAGTGCATGTTTCAATTTCTGTACTCTTTTCAGTTGCAATGAAGATAGAAAAATTCCTCTTCCCTCAAAAGAGATGCCATATTAACAGAAGTGTGAGATACAATGTCATTACATAAAAAAAAATTGGGGGTAAAACAATTCGATTCTACAAAAACTTTGAATAAAGGTTTGGTAATAGTGAGTGCCGACTGTATAGTACCGGTATGTGGTTGTGCTATTTTTAGGTCATATCATAAAAACAATACATGTAAGAAAGAGTTATTGAAATCTTAATATGTTCAAAAAGATTGCTGCACTACATACTCCCGTAAAAAAGTAATGTGAAATCAACATCAATCAGGCAAAAGTATATACCACATGAAAGTTTAATTGTGCTGTTACAGAAACAGGCAAAATATCCATACCCAACCTTTATTGAAAGCATAGAGTATTTAGGAAACTTGAAACACTTGTTACTACATACAGCACACTTGCAATGAATATATGAGAAAGATCATAAACATTTTGGCATTACAAAATTTATTTTCTTCTTTATAAAGTTTTTCCAATGTAAAAGATTAACTGCATGTTGTGGTTGTTATTAAATATTGATATTTGAGATCATAAAAATGAAGTAAACAGCAGAAAGTAACAAAGTTAATATGTTATTTCTAACTTTGCAAATTAAGGCTTGAATTATCATTTCATTTGTGGAAAAAGGGCAGGGGTTCTAGATAGCAATATTATCATGTGGGGGGGGGGGGGGTGGTCATTGAACTCTAAGGTAAAACTGACCCATTGTGAAAAGGCTATGAAACTTGTCGTCTCTATGCAATATTATTGAAACCTTTCAATCAGAGAATACATACATATATATATAGCAAAGAGAAATACTACTCAGAATTCAGTAATCACATTTGCTTTATTTTGAAATGATCGCATTGATCACTGATAATATTGCAGAACCAGTACTTTATAGTGACACTGGGTATATATTCTGTTGAAAATGTTAAACATAACTGCTAGATCAAGAAAACCTACAATATTTTCACTGTTGCAATGATATCAAATCACATCGTTATAAATGATTGCTATAACAACTGCAACTCTCTGTGTTGGGAATTACTTCAAAATGGAAACGCTATCGTTTTATTATGAAAAATACCTACTTACATTCTCTTGTAATCTGTTGGTCGTCTTCCAATTTCGTTTTTAGATTAATAGAATTATTTTCCAGAGACATCTCCAATCGTTGAAGTCGTTCTTACTCGGTGTCGTTTTGCTAAATGTACTACGCCAATATATTTCGTTATGTAATCGTTCACTCATGTCCTGTATTTCTATCAACAACACATTCAAATTCAAAACTAACTTGATTGAATTCCTGGTCCATTTCCCTGCTGTTTCGTTTGCCTTTTTCTGGAGCGAGCAGTTGTTGTCTTGGCTGCGATGTCTGTTGTTATTCTCCCTGCTGTCGTTTCTCTATACCTGCTTTGAGTCGTGCTTTCCTTGTGTTGATTTTCACGGTATTCGAACTTACTCGGCGACGATCTCGTGCTAATCTTTCTTGAATATCTCGGAGATCACCTTGCTGGGGTGTACTTCCAAGACGAGTGAAATCGGTCTCCACAAAATTTACATTACTTTCAAAAAGGCACACCGAATTCCCAATGGTGGAAATTCAGAAGTTCTCAACTGCGCTGCTATTGCCAGGTAACCTGGCCTGCGAACGGACACCTTTAAAATATATATATATATATATATATATATATATATATATATATATAAATATATATATATATATATATATATATATATATATATATATATATATATATATATACATATATAAAAACTCTCGGCTCGATTTACTCGGGCTTGCGAGCCACGTGGTCTGACCGGAACCGACACGATTAGTAACCTCGCTTCGCGAGGGATTATCACTTAACAGGAGCACACATTTTATCTCATTTAAAGACCTTTCCTAATGAAATTTCAATAAGATGATACGAATAAATACGACTCCCGCAAAACCTCGCGAAGCTAGTTTGTAAAGGACTCCTAATGGTTTTTCCTATGAGGTATAAAACCCCAATTTACGTATTTACTTATTATTATATTATTTTTACTTTTTGTAGTTTCTCATTTTTTGCAATTATCATGATTATTATTATCGTATTATTATCATTATCATTTTTAATATTATTACTGGTATTGATATTATTATTAGTATTGTTATTTTTTATGTTTAACATAATATACTGTTATTGGGTTGGGGTGTATGTCCTAATCTGGGAAAAGGTATTGTTCCTCTACAACTACATGCAATTCTGTTTTTCTTGTGAATAGGGTTTGTATCATAGGAAGTAAAAATTACTCAACTCTGAACAATACCATTTCTTCTTTTAAGCTTAGAATCTAGTCATGGTTGCCACAGCCATAAGATCTTTAAATTTCCTGACTTTTCCCTGACAAATGTAAAATTTCCCTTACCAACTAAATTAGAAAAGTCACAAATTAGTCCTGGTAGTGACCTCCAACCTCCTCTCACAACCAACCTCTCCACCCATTTATTTAATATGCTTTCAGAAAGTCACATACAGTGTACGTGGATTGATAGTTTCTTACGATAACCAATTCATGGAAAAAGGATTGATTTTCTTGGAAACCCAAAATCAGCTTGTCATTTAATTCTACCAATCCAACACATTTCATGTCACATTCTTGACCACACCAAACCAAAGCTGAATTGGCAAGAAATAAATTAGTAGTATTAAATTTCACTTTTCCCTGACTTGATTTGAAATTCCCTTACTTTTCACTGACCTTGAAGAATTTTTTCCCTTACCATTTTCTGACCTGTGGCAATCATGCCAGTGCAGTCATTTGTCCATACAGTTAGTGTGGAAAATCATGATTGAAAGCATAGGGCATTTAGGAAACTTCAAAGACTTGTTATTACATACAGCACCCTTGCAATGAATACATAAAACAGCAAACAGAAAAACAGCTAAAACTTTTAGCATTTCAAACTTTAGTTTCTCCCTTGTAGAGTTTTTCCAATGTAAAAGGTCAACTGCATATTGTGGTTGTTATTAAATATTTGTATTTGACATCATTAAAATGAATTAAACAGCATTAAGGAAAAAGGTTAAGATGTTGTCTTATTTTGCAAATTAGGGCTTAAATTAACTTTTCATTTGTGGGAAAAGGGTGGGTGCTAAGAGAGTAATTCCCAGGAATGCATGGAACTCAAAGGTAAAAACCCATTTTGAAATGGCTATGGAACTTGTCTGTCTCAACGAAACTTTTTAATTACGTAATACATATATGTAGCAAAGAAATAGAGCAAAGAGAAATACTACTCAGAAGTCCGTAACGACATCTGCTTTATTTACAAATAATTGCATTGAACAGTGATAATATTGCAGAACCGGTAACTTATTGTTTGGTATCTATTCTGTTGAAAATGCTGAACATAACTGCTACATCAAACAAATCTACAATATATTTTCACTGTTGCAATGATATCAGATCACATAATTATAAATAATTGCTATCACAACTGCAATCTCTGTATTGGGAATTTCTTTCAAATGGAAGGCAAACGTTTCACTACGAAAAATACCTACTTGCATTCTCATTTCATTCCTTTGCGGTTGGTTTCTGTTTCCCCTTTCCTGGCACTTTTTTCACGACGATATGGTAATCTGTTTTGTCGTTCGTCTTCTGATTCTGGCTCCTACTCCGTGTACCAGCACAGATGACGTAAAACAAAGCCAGACAATAACAAACATGTTACTGAATAATTTTACACACAATGATGAAACAATGCGCTACGTCATCTGTGCCGGTACACGGAGTAGGAGCCCTGATTCTGTCTGCATGCTGGAAGTCGTTCCTACTCGGTTTCCGTTCTAAGTCATTTTGCTAAATTTTGTTCGCCAATTTCGTTATGTAATCGCTTGCTCATGTCCTGTATACCTAAAACGAGTCTTTGTTTCTATCCATAACAAATTCAATATCCAATCTAACTTGATGGTAACTTGAGGGTATTCCTGGTCCTTTTCCTTGCTGATTCCTTTGTTTTTTTTGAGCGAGCAGTTCTTGTCTTAGCTGCGATGTCTCTTGTTATCGTCCCTACCGTCGTTTCTCAATCTCTGCTTTGAGTCGCCGCTTCCCGTGTGCATTTTTTGCGGCATTCAAACTTACTCGACGACGATCTCTCACCATTCTTTCTTGTATATGTCGGAGATCTTCTTGCTGGGATGTACTTCCAAGACGAGTGAAATCGGTTTCCACAAAATTCGCATTATTTTCAAAACATCATTCAAGGAATTCGTAATGTCGGAATTTCACATGGAGTAATGTTGCCAGGTAACCTGGCCTGCGAACGGACACCTTTAAAATATAGATATATATATAAACATATATATAAATATATATATATACATATATAAAAACTCTCGGCTCGATTTACTCGGGTATGCGAGCCACGTGGTCTGACCGGAACCGACACGATTAGTAACCTCGCTACGCTCGGCCTTCGGCCTCGCTTCGCGAGGAATAATTATCACTTAACAGGAGCACACATTTTATCTCATTTAAAGACCTTTCCTAATGAAATTTCAATAAGATGGTTTTGTCCTTTCACTGTCTGTTTCTTCTATTGAGAGTGGTCAGCTTTATTCCACACGCTCCTTGGTCCACAGTCCGGGATCCAACGCTACTCCTCTTACACAGCCAGTTAGCAGCGAAGTTGGCACACGCAAATACTACAGCCGCTGATACCACAACTTCGACATGAATTTCGAATCGTGCAGCTTTAGGCAAATTAAGAAAATAACGTGTGGAAGTTCGCGCAATTTGTTCCAAATGGTTAAAGTAGATGAATGTCAGGACACAATTACGACTCAGCTTGAAACCTGTCATCTATCAAAGTCTGGACTCAGTGAAGCGGAACTGATACTATCAAGGACCGGTCATTTTTACCTTACGAAAGATCAAGTACAACAGATGGTAATTTGCCCACAACATCGGCATAAACTCGGAAAATTTTGGCGGCCACCTCGTTCTTGCCAGTATCCATCGCATAGTGGACCAAGAAAAAAACATTGTAACGAAAGGCATGTAATTGGTTTGGAGACTGCGAAGAACATACAGTCGGTTTTTAAAGTCACCGTGGGAATAGGATCACGTAAGAATTAAAAATCGTATAGTACCGTAAAATTCCGAAAATAAGCCCCGGGGCTTATATTTTTCAAAGACCGTTTTTGAGGGGCTTATTTTTTGAGGGGCTTATATAAGGAGGAAAATTTGCGTTTCAAAATCGATTGGGCTAGCCATGGAAGTACATTTACCGTTTTTGGTTTGTTTTACTTTGTATTTAAGGGCAATTTTCCAAGTACAAGCCCCGGGGGGGCTTATATTTGGAGGGGCGATTTTACAGAGGGTTTTTGCGTTACCGGTTTTGGAGGCTTATATTTGGAGGGGCTTAATTATACACGGACGGGCTTATTTTCGGAATTTTACGGTAATTTAATTACTTATTCTTTTAATATCAAGATGAGTGTTTTTCTTCTTAGAGAAGACAACGAGAAAAGGGAAAAAAATTTGATGATAATGAAAATGACGACGACAATGATGATGACGAAGTACTGTAATTGTTACTGTTAGCATAAAAACTGCAAGACCATGATGAACTCAGTAGTTCACTCAATCTTTTCCATTCAGCAATATGTGGGAAGTGTAGAAGCAAATACAAGGAAGTGATGGATAAAAGTAGGAAATTGCTTAAGTTAGATCCTGATAAGGAAGAAGAATGCGATCCGCATCACAGTGCTGCAGCTTACGGCTTAAGAAACAGGTAAACGATCGTTGTTGGCGGCTATCTACCTCTCCTTGTATACGCCTGCATTCTCCGTGTTGATGATGTAGAAAATTGACATCTGAACAAACCCCTTAAAGGTCTTGGGATATCTAAACACTGTTCTGAAAGATCGGCATTTGGGCCCTTTCAGGACCAAAGGTACACACCGGGTTTACTAAATTACGCGCTGCGGTATTTATCATTCCGATTTTGCGACTCAACTGCGGCGCTCATTTGCAGAATGCGATTATTTTGAGGGCGGCGTTTACTTAAAAATCCTCATAGATTTATAAAAAAAATGGTTACTTTTGGCGGGAAAAATAGGCTTGCTAACTTTCGCCGTTCCGAACTACAAAACAGTGCTAGGCAGAAAAAGAAGTTTCCCACACTGTTTTAGGAAGAGAGTCATGTTCGGGTTGCGTTTTCTTGCTTTCAAGGGGGGGCGGCGCTTAAATAGGGGCAGCACTTTATCAAGGGTGACGCAATATTGCGTCCATAACATATGTCGGTTTACTTATCATACTTAAGATGTCATGTTCCAAAAATTCCAAAATGTTTTGTTTCCAACTCTTGGCGAACTGAAATACAGTCCTTTTATTCTATCAGGCTGCTAAAAGAAACTTTCGCGCCTGAGACCCCACAAACGGACAGGCTTGCAGGCGCTAACTGGACGCCTGGATGTTGGAGTGGGGTTGGTAGTGGTAGTTCGCAGGAAGACGTACATACAGACGAAATTCCTGAAGTATCCGATGACGTCGTTGCTGATTTTAACGAGGGACTGGCGAAAATAGCTAGACATTCAAAAAGGGAAGACCTCACGCCACTAACATTCCAACTGTCCACGACATGGGAGGAAGCAATACCGGATGAAAGAAAAACTTGTATAAAGAAAGCAACGAAAGCATGTGAAGTAATCTGCAGTGTTATAGCTCCGAAAGGCGGCGAAAAGCTTTTTCAAGCGATACACCAGCCTACCGCGAACGATCTTGATGAACCAACAGAGGATCTTATTGCCTTGATGTCCGCATATCGAGATGCGATGACAAAAAATGTTAAGATTCAAATACTCAGCATCTACGCTTATCGGTATACCATGAAGCTGTTACAGAAATTCCACGAGCCTTATGAAAAGATAAGTTTGAGACAAATAAAAAGGGCGAGATCGCATGCAAGGAAACGAGGGCCTGGGTCAAATGTCCCGAAAGTATTCAGCCATCGAGTACGTCTGGACACAAACAAAGTCGACCACTTTATAGATTTTGTAAACCGTCCTTATTTCTACCAAGACGTCGCCTTTGGAACGCGAACACTGACCTTAGATGGGGGAGGCAAAATAACAATGCCCAACGTAATCCGGACCGTGACTAGATCGACCATGATTATGCAGTACCTTCAACATTGCGAAGAAGAATCATTTGAACCGGCTAGCCGCTCAACCCTTTGTCGCATTCTTGAAGTGAGAGAGGCTTCACAGCAGAAGTCTCTCAGTGGTCTGGACAATATTGCAGCAGAAGGGGTCGCATCTCTTGAGCGGCTGTTGAGTATTCTAGAAGAGCTGAATCAGGTTGGTGCCGACAAAAGAAGAGTTACAGAACTGGCAAAGAAATTGAACGATGGGAAAAGATACCTGAAGACGGAGTTTAAAGTGAACTGTACAGCAGAGGAGAGTGAGTGCGCAGACAACTGCAGAAAATTTGCGCTAAGCGATCCAGTTGATCCATGCTTCAACCATCAGTGCTCACACTCACACAATATGGTGTGTGAACAATGCGAACAATTGAAGGCAACGTTAGACGAGATGGAAGAAAGTATAAAGAAACACTCCAGCCATCTTTACAGCCAAGAATAAAAGCATGATCTTCTTTACGATTTTGAAAGATCTAAGAATTGCATTTTTCTTTGGAAATCTCATGCTTTACGCTCTGTCAACCAAGAATCTGCTAAACAAGAAGCACTCCAAAGTCTTGACAGTCAGTCAGTCCTTGTTGTTATTGACTGGGCGATGAAATTTCTTCAAATGAAATACAGAGAAAAACAAAGTGAATGCTTTGCTCAAAAGAGGCCTTAGCTGGCATATAAGCAGTGTGATCTCAAAAGACCAAGAAATGCAGAAAACTAAGGTCCTGTCGTATGCCCATTTATTAGATTCGTGTTGTCAAGATTGGTATGCGGTTGTATCTATTTTAGAAAACCTTTTTCAAAACATCAAAATAAATTTTCCAAATGTTAAGCACGCATTTCTACGTTCTGACGAGGCTGGCTGCTACCATTGCAATCACCTAATAGCAGCAGTCAAAGACATTGGAGATCGAGTGGGAATTACAGTTGCACGTTATGATTTTTCAGAACCCCAGAAAGGAAAGGATGTTTGTGACAGGGTGCTTTGTCCCATGAAAGCAGCCATAAGAAAGTATTGCGCGGAAGGCCATGACATCATGAACGTAGGAGCAATGCACGAGGCCCTTAAGGAACGGCCTGTCAAAGGAACAACAGCGGCTATAGCCATTTTGGATGAGTCATCCAAAATTCTTGAGGTTCAGAAGATAAAACAATTTAGTGAGTTCCACAACTTTAGATACGAAGAGAGTGGGATAAGAGTGTGGAAAGCTTACGCTGTTGGAGTCGGCAGGCTTATCCCTTGGAAATCTTTGTACATACGGCGCCAGGGCTGCACAAATATATCATTAATGGAGGGAAAAGGATTCTTCACCAACACAGAAATAAGAGACCTTCATCGCCCAAGAAAGTGTCAAGCAAGCGAAGACCACGCCGCGGTTGAAATTGACGATCAACCATCGATGTTTGTGTGCCCTGAAGAAGGCTGTAACTGCACTTTTGACTCTTTCTCCGAACTTGAGTTGCATACAGACGTAGGAATACATGATAACTGGAACTCGGAAAGTCTTTATGATAAAGTGCGGAAAAACTGGGCTGAAAAATTTTCTTCTATTGAGAACCAGAAGTTAACAAGCAACAAATCCTCCACTGGTCTGACTGTTAACAGCACAAATTCTCGTCTAAGTATCGGATGGGCTCTTAACAAAGGTAGAACTGGCGGAGTTCGTTTTTCTGAGAACGTGAGACGGTAACAAGGTTTGAAATGGGAGAAAGAACGGGCAAAAAAGCCAATCCAGAAGAGATCGAACGTCAAATGCGCAACGCCAGAAATGAACGGAATGAAAGATTGTTTCAAAGAGAGGAGTGGCTCACCAAGACCCAAATAATGGGGTTTTTTTCACGCCTCGCTTCACGGCAGAGAACTCGCGGTCAGGATGCTACCTCAAAGGAACAGGCATTTGATATTACAGCAGATGAGAATGACGACATCGACGCCCTCATTGGAGACTCTGATCGCAACAATTTGCTTGACGATGTTCAAAGCAGAATTGGACTAGAGCATCCGATAGTATATGACACATATGATCTTTGCGCCTATCACAAGGAAGGAAAGCTACAGGCCTTCAATGTTGCAATGCTCAAGACTATTCTTCGGCACTTTGCAGTACCTTTCCGAGCAAAAGATAGAAAGGTAGACCTTATTAGGTTGTTAACGGAGGTTATCCAAGAATGCAAATAAATAGAAGAATAGAGCCTACTGTCCCTTTTATCAAACAAAAGGGACAACAATATTTATTCTTGTAACTGAATCAATTACGCTTTTATTGTGCAAGTCTTAGTTAATTTTTTTTCCGAAAATTCTTTGGCATGTTGAGTTTTATTCGTATTTCTTATGTGACTTTTACGCGATGACATGAAACGGAGAGGCGCAATTCGATAAAATATTTAAATAATCTAATTGTTTTCTTATAAACCCGCTAATCAAACACTGTCGAGCTCACTTAACTCACTGTCCATCACGGAATAACCAAAGTTCCATAAATCAAAATTCCAACTTGAATTCAAGGCTCCCTCTTCAACTGTCCAGTCTGTCTCGGAATTCCAAGAAGAGAAAGCACATAGAATAACAAACCAAATACAGACTGAAATATGACCATTATGACTCATGCTAGAACTCTCATATATCGAACCTAAGCTCCTGACAACGTGTAGCACGGCCTATTATATTTGCGATTAGTGGGTGGTTGACTCATCACGCCTTAATAAAGTACTATATGACCTACTGTTACTAAAGTTGCTTAAGTTAAGGTATCTATACAATGACTGTACACATTTCACCGTTTTCAAGCGAAAATAGCAATCAGTTTAGTCGTGATAGGAATTCATAAACATGTAATTATAATGTGGACTAGACGTGAACAGACACCCTATTCTGGTTTTCGATTTCTCGGCTTTTGGGGTCCAATCCTCATTTTCACAACTTATCTTTAAGGACTACCGTGTACTCTCGTCCCATACAGCGTAAAGGTCAATTCGTGAAGGACTTGCCCACTGTAAAATGTAAATACTTAATTTTACCTGTAAAAAAATGTTCCCTAAAAACGCAACTGTTGTATGTCGAATAAAGCACGTACGGAAGGGCGAGACTAAAAAATGTTAGTGGCAGAGGTAAATAAATTTAATGGTCTATACTTTCGTTCAGTTTTCTTGTAAATAAAGTAGATAAAGAGTTGCCTAGTGGCATTTTTTATTATTTTTAAGCTTAATAATATCAATAATTATAACAAAATATTACAACAAGCAAATGCGATGACCTTTCTTAAGTCTCGCCTGTGACTATGCTTCCAATGAAAGCAATAAAACGATTTATTTAGTAAATGAAAATTAAGGTTTGGCTGCTGAACTTTTAAGAATAATTATATTTCTGAAGATATATTTATTGAAAAAGGAAGAAGAGGAAGAAAAATAATTTTTTTCGGTTAAAAAAACATATATTTTTTTTCCGAGCGGCAAGTATTTGGAGAAATTTCCCGTCAAAGCAGCCGGTGTCACGCAACGCGAATTCCGCATCAATTTGTAAATTTGAGTCGAAACCTTCAAGTCTAAATCGCGTTGTGCCACAAGTTTTATTGCATAAATTGATAGAATACCTCTTTATATTTAACCAAAACATGTTTTTAAGTCTAGGTTAGGTGCCACTTTTAAGAATTTCGTGAAATTTCTGAGGCATATTTTGGTGCCGTTTGCTTACTTAATTGAATTACGAAAATGAAGATAACCTGTTTTTGCTGATTACAGAGAGATACGGCTAAATCGTATTGGAACAGTAAGAAGAAGCAATATACTTCCAAATGAGTGCAAATGGTGTAGGCTTTAACGGCCCGCAGTAGCTTTTAACGATCGTTGAAAAACCTGAATAACAGCGTCTAAAATTTGCATATTTTAGCCGGTAACGGTCGTTCGGAGATGAAATGCTGATAATGGCAGTAAAATAAACTATTTCCTCATTCTAACTGCAATTTCGTTATAAGGATGGATAGTGGTATTGATGATATAAATATAAGGCAAAAGTGTTTTCGAGTCTGAAATCGAGTGGAACGCTTTTAGGGACATTGCCTCTTAAATCAGTAGAAAAGTCCTCCATGCGATGTTTCTTATCCCGGTTGGCCACAGAAGTTCTTCGGTTTCACATCATGGATTCGTCAATTTATTCTGTTTTCAGTCAGAGTCGTTTCGTTTAATAACAAGTGCTCATTTCGCTCATATAAGTTCTCATTCAAGTGCTCATTTTGCTCTATGAGTTCTCTGCAAAGCTTACTACATTAGCAAGAGATTTTCTCATCTTCAGATCACTTTCGAGCCAACTGAAATTCATATACTAACTGCTTGTAATCTTGGCGGCGGTCGATGGCGGTTGATGTCGGAAGAGCGAATAGTTATCATCTGGTCACGTTTAGCGCCTGGCCGAGTCAAAGGCTCAAAAAATTCAGTCGCCAAGTTGGCCATTGTCCTAACTGGAAACATTTAAAACTCCTGTTGATTCTAATAAGACCGCTAATGAGGCCCAGTTAGTGAGGTTCTTTATGTCGCGCGTCTGAGTTTCAAACGTTTTCATGTCGCAATTTCCGAAGGTCGAAGGTCGCTGTCGTAATTTCCCGTGAGCGGCTCGTCGTTCGTCGCCATTTCAGCTCTTTCATGTTGCCGTTTCAAGGCCATGTCGCTTGTCGAAATTTACCCCGAACAGGGCCTCGCTAATCGTCCTCTTAAGCCACAAAATCATTACAAACTCTGGCACCGGTACGATACGCTTTCAGCGTGAACTTTGATCAGTAGACTTCGGTGACGACAATTGTCGTCTTCATATCGGTGCTCCCGAGTTCTATCCGACTAATTACGAAGAGTGTCTACACTGGAGTGAGTGAGTGAGTGACAATTTGCATATCGGAGTCCCCACAAAAACTCGCAAATACGCTTCGCGTACACCACGAGTTAAAAAGTGCCCGCTCGGGGTGACTGAAAAAGGGATTGTTAATATTAAAAGAGCAGAGAGAAAAAAAAAAACAAAAACAACAAAAAAAAAAAAATTGTTGAAAACCTGTTGGACTTTTCGACCGTTATATCTACAGTGGAACCTCGATTTAACGAACCTCTATATAACGAAGTCCTCGATATAACGAACGATTTTCTTCAGCCCGACCAAAATTACAGTAAAATGTATGAAACAAAACCTCGATATAACGAAATGATGTGTAATTATGGGGGTCCTGGCACATTTTTAATTACGATTTCATTACGATTTCATTACGATTTAAAATAGGCGCGGGGTTGGCACATTTTCTATTACGATTTAAAAATAGGTGCGGGGCAGGCACATTTTCATTAAATTATCAAAGATTTAACAAAGTACATGCCGGTTGATTGGGCGGGTGGATGGGTACTTCTGTGAAATTGTTAAGTTTCTGATAATCAATAAATAGTTTGGGTAGGCTGATGCAAAGCTGATACAAAGCTGTTATTGACCAGAGCACAAATCTGATACAAAGCCGATACAAAGTTGGTACAAAGTTGATACAAAAACTATATGAAATTTGCTAGGCTGGGATCTGGCACATTTTGTGAAACTGATACTAAGCCTATGCAAAACCAATAAAATTTGATGACGAGGATCTGGCACATTTTTAAAAAATGATTTTTCAAAAGAAATAAAATACCTATTTAAAAAGAAGAATCAATATACAAAATGGAACAAGAATTACGAGGATTAAATGTACCGCAACTAAAATTTATTGCAAGAGAGTTGAAAATTAAAGGAAGGTCTAGAATGTTTAAATATAATTTAGTTAATGAGTTGGAAAAATTTACAGATTCGGATATTGATAAGTTAATTACAAAAGCTATTGTAATGTATAATTATCCTTGTGTACATGGAATTAAAAAATATTTTTGTAAAGAATGTGAGGGATCACAAATATGCATTCATGAAAAAATAAAGTATCAATGTAAAGAATGCGGCGGATCACAAATATGCGTTCATAGGAAAAGAAAATCTTACTGCGTATTATGTGATGGATCACAAATATGTTTTCACAACAAACAAAAAAGTTTTTGTAAAGAATGCGGTGGATCACAAATATGTATTCATAATAAACAAAAGTATCATTGTAAAGAATGTTGAAAATTATGTTATGTAACCCTATTTTGGTTTCATAACAAAAATTGATATTTAAAAAGATAAAATATATAAAAAAAAAAAGATGGAATACATTGATATTAATTATTTAAATGAAAAGGAACTGAGTTTTTGCGATTTTATAGAGGAAATAAAAGAAGATTTGTTAAAAAAGATATCAAAAAATCGCTGTTTTATTGATGAAAAAAATAGCCATATTTATTTTGAAATTATTTATTATGATGATAATGACGATGATGATGGTATTAGTTATTACGCTGATATAAATTTTGGTGTGAATGGTATATGTACTGATAAGTTTGTAAAAGATTTATTAAATTGCGCTAATGAAGATTATAATGAGTGGTTAAAAGAGTATGTTGAAGAAAATTTTGGGGGTATTTATCATTATGTTAATGAGGATTATGTTCGTTTGGGGGGTTATGATGATTATTATGGTAGAGATGGAATATATAAAGGTTATTATGATAAAGAATGTAATATTGATAAGTTTGATAATAATTTTATTGTTGATGTATTGTTGGTTAATATATATGTAAATGCTGATAAGCTATCTCATAAACATAAATTTTATAAAAAATTATATGATGAACTAATGGCTATAGCATGGCATCCATCTAGGTATTTAGATTGGTGTATTGATTTTGAGGAATTAAGAGATTTGAAAGAAAGATGGGGTGAAGATTAATTAGAAAAAATTATGTTATATAACCCAATTACTGGTTACATAACAAAAAATTTATCTAAATCTTAAACTAAAAGTTATTGGCAATCCCCTTAAATCAAGTTTTTTCCAATCATTGTCTAAGATAGTTAAATCGAAGTGGTTTATAACACTCTCATATTTTTGAATCGGAATTGACGGATAATCCTTTGAGGGTATGTTTGCAAGTAGGTTTGATGGCGTGAGTTTCACAAGTTCCCCATATTTGGTGTTATTCATATATGACGACTTATTATCCACTATACTACACATAAGTCTCCACGGTTCCCTAATCTGAATATTTATGGGGTATAATTTACCAGGATTTATAACTTCAGGAACTCCTAAAGCAATCGACAATCCTCTAGAAAGTCCAATTTTGAAGTTCTTATTTGAATAAAGATAGTCAACAGTATCACTCTCAATTATTGTTATCTTTTCCACATCAGGATCATTAAGAAAGACTGATTGAATATTACGAAGAGAATATGTACCGGATTGAATTTTTATGAAGAATTTATTCTTATCATTGAATAATGTCTGGTGGTCCTTGAAATTAATCAATCTTTTGGTTTGTATATTACAATCTAGGAGCTGTATCTCACGAAGATTTTTCAGCGGTGGATCTAAATAAATTCTAGTTTCTGAATCACACATTGTAATACTGAACATTTTTTGTTTTGATTACATTAAACTCATCTTTAAATTGATCATGGCTTGAATAATCAAAACATTAACGAAATAGGAACCAAGATAATAATCCCCCGGCAAAAATTAAAACAATAAGATTATTTTGATGAGAAGATGTTTCTATATCATTTGTTTTGTCTGATTTATCGTTATTGCTTAATTTAGGTTTCTTTGGTTGAGGATTGGTATTTAATAAAACCTTTGATGTTCCTAAACTATTAGGTATTCCAACATTTTTTGTTTCCACATTTATTGAATTATTTACCCCAAATTTCATATCTTCTGTTGCTATTTTCAGATTATTATTATACCCAACCACACTTTCTGTATTTATAATCATATTACTTGGCATCAACCAAACACCCGGAGCAACAGCCAAATCAAGCCGTAATTTAGTTTCCTGCACAGATTGTTGGTAATTTTGAACGGATTTAGAAATATCATTTACTTTAACAGAACTTTCAAATAAGGCTTTGAATTCATTTTGTGTTTCTATTGCTCCACCGCCGACACCAACAATAGAATTTCTGGTATTAACTTGAGCACCCAATATACAATAAACAAAAGCCTCAACTGATCTATTTATTCTTCCCAATCCGGCTTTTGTTAATCCGTATCCAGATTCTGGTATAAACCACGCATATTGAAAATCTACAAAATGATCATTTCGAAGCATAGATATTAAAGTCGCACCAAATTTTTTACCACCATAATCGGCAAATTTATTTATTTCACTAGGCCAAATATTTACATCAGGATCATTAGGATGAATAATTCTTACGTTTTGATTTCCTCCTCCTACTGCTTGTGAACTACCACCTCCAGGAGGGATGTATCCTTTTCCATAATCAATGAATACATCTCCAACCCCATGGTTTGCGCCACCCTTAAATCTAAAATCAGCTAAAGGTTTATTCCATCCTTTAAAATCTTGATTATTGCTTAACCCAAATTCTGCGCACAATCTATTATAAACATTTTTGTCGTATGGATTATTTTTTGAAGAAAAAGTTTGTTCGCCGGGTAATGGCACATTTAATTCCTGTAATATTCTTCTTATTGTAAAATAAACGTGAAAAATAAAAAAACTTCTAATAACTCTTGGATAATTTAAAATTTCAATTAAACTAACACCGCAACCAGATGTTGCGCACCAAACCGCCATGTTTAATTGTTGAGGCCAGTGATTAATATTTGGTTTATTTAACCAGGCTCTAGCTTCTTTGCCACTAGTAAGTTCTATAGTCTGATTTTTAAATACATTTGTCATTGCCGCAGTGAAATGATATTTTTCTGAAACATATATATCTAAATTAGTTAACGTTTTTGTTACATCATTAGCAAATTCATCAAATTTAACTCCAGGTATTGGATATGTTTCTTTTGTAAATGTTAAACTTTTTGGAAATGAACTTACCTTAACTTTATTTTCTAATCCTAAATCTTTCCATAATAATGTTTTCAAATCATTAGAAAGATTTTCAGTCCAAGTTTTACCGGAAGGATCATCATTGGACATAATTGTTGTCCCATTAACTTTCCATTTAATATATCCGCCAAATGAGTCATTCACAAATGTAAATTTTTCAAGGCTTGCCCTAGGGTATCGAGTTTTGAAATCATCCAATAACATCTTATTCTTTGTGTTACAAATAATGTGATCTTTAGATCTTTTAAGAATAAGATGTAAAATCAATTAATACCTGCAAAACAATTGCAACCAACTTCAGTTTTCTCATATGAAATTTTTAATGTCCTTTCCCTCCTGTAAGTTCTTTTAATAGATCTTCGCGAACTTCCCTCCTTATCACACTCATGTCTAAGTTTTTTTCTGTATCTTTTCTAAATTTTTGACGAACTTCTAGTTTTAGTTTTTGGAACTTTTCCAACTCTGCCAAAATTATGGAAAATTCTTGATCGGATATAACATTATCTTTCAGAGCTTTTGAAACCAAATCGTTAATGGTGTTTAATTTTGATTTTGCAATTGCGGCGGTTTGTTCGTGTTTACTAACTTTACCAGAAAGTCTTTTTGATGCATAACCGAATCCAACCGATAATCCGCCAAAAACCCCGCCAACAACACCCAAAGGCACACCAACAATAGCGCCAAAACCAGTAAGAGAAGTTCCGAGACCGCTTGCAGATAGAATAACTGAAAGCATCCCACCAAAAACACTTATTTTTGTAAATATTCCTCTCGCCCTATTATATTTTTTCCTTACTTCTTCGTAATGTTTAATTTCTTTCTCTAGATTTTGTAATACCTCGCTTGATTTTTGTAGTCTGAAATTAACCGGATCAATATTATTAAGGCCGGTCGGTAATTGAGGATAAATTTTATTGTAGTCATCCATATTGTATTTTACTGATCACCGTGATATCTTTAAATTTGTTACTTTCTCTTCTTTTTTATATTTTCCACAAAATATAGAACCACAGCCATTATTAATAACCAGGCATTCTTTCCTAAAAATCCAATAACCTCACCCGCTGTTTTGAATAGAAAGCTAACTATTGCACCAACCATTCCGGGTAATATTTCGCCTAATTTTTTACCTATAGTTTTCAAACCATTACTAACACCCTTACCCAAAGCAGATAAACCCTTTGAAAGATTAGAAACTATCGCCCCAATTACTGTACCTACAGCAATGAGAAGAGCAGTTACTGTAAAACCATACTTTTTGAAAATATTCTTAATTCGCTCCCGTAATGACATTTTTTCGCGTATTTGCTCAGACTCTCGATCCCTGCTTGCCATTTCATTTTCATCCTCTTCAATTTCTCTATCTAATGTCTCTATTCGTGTTCTCTCCTCTGGTGTTTTCAATGGTTTTTCCTCAAGAAATTTTTTCTCTGCCTTCTTTTTGTTTTGTAATTCTTTTGTATTTTCTTTCTCACGATCATTTTCTTCTAAAATTTCTTCTGCTCTAAGACCTAAAGAATTTTTTAATTGGCCATCAGGAAGTTTAGCTCCTGTTTTAAAATTTCTAAATTCTCCACCTCTGAGAACATATTCAGCTGCATTACTTCTGTTTGGTAATTTAATGGTTGGTAATTTTATTCCCTGTCCTATATCTTTGAGATATGCTAAAAATTCGTGAAATTTTGCTCGCGGATGTACTACTTTTATCTCCTCTTCAGCTTCATTTTTTTCTTTCGTTTTTTCTAAAAGAGGCTGATTTTCATTAGTACCACCAAATGAAGTTTCTTCTTCCTCCTCATCATCATAATTTGTGGATGTTTTTTGAGATAAATAAATTAATTCATTATTGTCATTATCATCATCATCTTTTGTTTCATTTAGTTTAGTTGGATCTAAATCTTCTGGTAAATATCCTCCTTCTGCCATTATTTTTTTTACTCTTCAGTATGAAATCTTTAGATTACCTAGATTTGAAAATAAGAGTAAAATTGATTTAAAAGATAAAAGGAATATAAAAAAAGAAATAAAATGATGAACGAAACTACACAATTAATAGATATTAATACTTATAAACCTAAAGCAAGCATGATCTTTTCTAAACCAATTATTGGTGAAATTCCTGGAAGTAAACCCAAGGTTGAATTTAAAAGAATTAAAATTTTTACAAAAAATGATGATGGAACAGAAGGAGAACTTGTTATTCCAACTGGTAATTTATATTCTTTTGGTGTTTCTACAAATACAAGCCAAGAAACAGGCGCAATTACAGGATATGTATTTCCATTATGTTTATGGAGTGGAAGCAGGCCAACACCTGAAGAAGAAAAATGGATTGATTTATTCAATGATATAGTTGACAATTGCATTGATCATTTGCTTATTAATAGATCAAAAATTGGCAAATTTGAGTTGGAAAGAAATGAGCTTGAAAAACAAAAAGGAGGGTTAAATCCTCTATATTGGAAGATGGAAAAATCTTCAATGAATATAGTTCCAGATAGAGGCCCCACCTTGTATGCAAAATTAATTTGGGATAAAAAACAAGACCAAATTTTAACTAAGTTTTATAACTCTAAAAATGATAAGCTAATTGATCCATTAAAATTATTAAATAAGGGTTGCCGAGTCGAAGAAGCCGTCGTAAAAATTGAATCAATATTTATTGGTTCTTGTATTGCTCTTCAAGTAAGACTTTATGAGGTAGTTATAGAACCAAACAGAGAAATGAAAAGATTAACTAAATTTAGATGCTCAGATAGTAAATCTGCGGCCGAAGATGAAGATGAAGATTCTGATGTTGGAAGTCTCACGTAAACAATAATAAATATACTTGTGTTATATAACCAAATTACTGGTTACATAACAAAATAATAATTTATAAAAATTTACTGACCGCGTAACCTAAACCTAACATTCCAGCCCCGACATATACCATTTCTCCTGTCTTTTGACTATCGCTTGGTTTGTAATAATCAGAGAATTTTGGTTCAGTAATTTGCCCGTACAATTCAAAAGCCTGATTTGTAGTCGAAATATTTTTTGATGCTTGATATTTTTCATCTTTTCTTTTCATTTTCCAATCAAGCATTTCTTGTCTTTTTTCCTGATATTCTGCGTAATCTCTTTGGTATTTTTCCATTGCTTTATCGTGTCGTATTTTTTCTGTATCCTCATTGCGTCCAGATAAATATTTTGCAAGAATATTTCCGCCAGTAAATGCCGTCGCATTTAATATGGCTCCTATCGCCATCATTGCTATTGTTGCCATAATTTTATTTTGGTAAAATCTTTTGTTCCTCTAAATATGTTTTTAGATACATACTTCCGGATAATACAGCTACCCATTTTGCATAATTTGTAATACTTGAGGATGGGTCACTCAAAAATGATTCTTTCATAACTTTTTTAGCTACATAGCCAACTCCAGCCCCTAATCCAATAAGCACCGCCGAATCAGTTACAGTTTTCACAAGTTTGTTTTCGGTTGACATTTTTTTTACTACATCATTAAGAAACTTTTAAATAACTTTAGATTATTCCATTCCTAAAGATTTTGGGGCTACAGAAAATGGTATCTTTTTTGGTTGTGGTAATTGGGGAACTTGTGATAAATCAGGTATCCTATTAGAATATTCAATCCTAGCTTTTTCCTTATATCTCATAAAAAGATCAAATGCTGTAAACCCCAATCCAACAACAGATAAAACAGTAGTAAAAGATAACTCAGGTAGCCATGATTTAGATTCGCGGGAGGGCTTTTCTTGATTATACTCTATTTCTGTATTTCCCCGTTTCATTTCCCTAGCTAATGCTTCTTTTGCTTTTTTATTATATTCGGCTAATTTCTTACCAGCTGCTACTTTTTTAGGATCTTTATCCCTCTTTTTAGTATCTTTATTTTCAGGTAAAGGATCGGCAGTAATTTGCTCAACTACTTCACTTTGTTCAGACATTATTTTACATATCATTAAGAAATCTTTAGACCTGCTTAGTGTACAGTATCATACCCATCAACACCTTGCTTAGTATCCTGATCAGTTGTGTTAGAATCATCTGTAATTGTTCTTGAAACTTCTTGTTTTTTGTTGAATTTGATGTGTTTAGCAACCTGGAATATACCGCTAGCAAGTGCTGCCAGTCTTCCTGCTTTCAATGCTAAGAGACCCACAATGTTTGTTAATTCACGATTTACCAAATCATCGTTCTTCAAATCAGAACAAAGAGCTTCTATATCATCAACCGGAACTAAATATGAAATAAGTTTGGAAACTAATTGAAGCGATGAATCTACCAATCCGCCGTTAATTTTTTTACCCATTACCGCTTGATATCGATTAAAATATTTTTCTACATCTTTTTCCGATAATTTCTTTATATCACCCAAACTCATTTCAACTCCTAAATATTCCTTTGTGGTTCCAAGAGCTGCGAGAATGGCTAGTGATTCTTGTTTGATTTCAAGATCCTCACTTTGATCGCCCTGCTGCCGGTCAGTTTTTTCTGTTGTTTGGTCAATGTAATCTTCAATATTAGCCATCTTTTGTTAAATCACTTCGGGAATCTCTAAATAGCAATTAAATGGGTATCGCAAAGATAAACATAACCTAGAATATTTTTCAGTTTTCAGGAGTTGTACAAACTTTTTACCCAATTCATAATCCAAATCACCCCCATAATCCTCGAAAAACATTTTCATACCTTTCTGCGATGGATTATGAAAAGTAACAACGCAGGCCACATTTTCCCGAAATGGTTTTGCTATTGATGTTAATTGCTGGGTGAGAACCCAAACTGATAATCCATGATGCCTTCCGGAGAATGCTAAATCTATAAATTTATTGGATCTTTTCTTCAGATCAGTGGATACCGCACAATCATCTAGAATTATCAATGTATTTGTTCCGGAGAATAAAGTTTGACAATCAGTTAATAACTCATTAATCTCATCAATGTTACTTGAATCGGGTGACAATTTATAGAAATGTTTATCTCCTATGGCAAAATTATGATAGGTTTTATTTTTGGAATAAGTCGGGCAAATTAACACAATATATTCAAAAACTTTCCGGAATGGTCCGCGGAGTTGTTCAATTAGGTATTTTGTTTTCCCGCAATTTGTTGGTCCTGTTATAATACAATGGAATGGTATTTTATCTCGTAAATCTTCCATGATTTTTTGTATCATAACATTATGTTTTTAGATTCTCAGTACTTAATTGATCTCAAACTTGAATTCATAATTTCCAGCATTGCATCAGCTACGACAAACATATGACAAGTTATTGTTCCTGAACCGCTTTGTTTCCTTTTAATTTCTATTTTTACGCCATCATGCGTATTATTTAGAGCAAGTCCGCCGCCATGAATGCGATTATCTGGATGAGATCTAGTATCAACCCAAAGAGCAAACTTATCCGCGTAAAATTCTTTTTCTTTCAATGAAATTTGTTCCCTATGATATCTTTTTTTCACGGATTCCCAAAGATCAGACGGAATCATCCCTCTAGAGTATATTCTATTTGGCACGCCATCAACATCAATTTCAACGGAAGATATACCAGGATTATAAAAATTTTCAGAATCCCTTGCCCCTGCGGCTTGAGGCAATAAAAACAAAAACAATATTCCTGTCATTGATCTTCTAGGTAAATTAATATGCTGATTAATAACACCATCACCTCCAACGGAAAAGGTAAAAGTTTTGTGTAAGGTAATATTTTCATAAAAGAATCCTTTACCAACTTGATAAGCTGCTTGAGCCTCACGAGCCAAGTATTCGCTTGAAATTGAAGAATATTCTAACTCTAAGTTTTTGATTGAATAATATGGTGCTTTAGTTGTATCAGAATAAATAAGAATATTATTGATTGGCGCAAGAGTAAGCTCAAATATTAAATGGTTTTCCAACGCTTTCGGATAAAAAACACCATGATCGTTTAAAATAGGGTGATTTATTGGTATTCTATACTTTGAACCGTGAACTTTAGCCAGAGCAATTTCTTTTGCATCTATTCCAGTTTTTGCATCTCCAGATTTTGTTCTATGCCTTCTAATATCTATAGAAGAAATGCCTTGTTTTAATCTATCTTCTCGCTCTTCTTTGGTTAAAAATAAATCGGAATATGTTTGAAATAAATCATATCTTTGAGTATCCTGTAATGTTTCTCCTCCAAAAAGAACTTTTAGCCTGGTTACAAGATTGCGTCCCAGATTATTCACAACTGTATTATTCGCATGCCCCTCAACATCTAAATCAAACAAAAGAGATACACTTCCAGGAACAATCACTAAATTCTCGGCGAGCTTTGGAATATTTATATATAATGTTTCTCCTGGGCTTGCTGAGGATGGATTGAGCGTAATTCGATTCAATGTTGATTCTGCTTTCAAACCAAAGGGTTCTTTTGGAATTCTGTTTGGATTAATTTTTTCAGACGTCATTGTAATTTATAAGATACTTTGGTTACCCTTTAAACCTGTGTTGTTCTATTTTCTAACTTGTCAATATGTTTTAATAAACCTTCTCTTGCGTCGGGAATTAAAATCATAATATTAAAAATTTTATCGCCATCTTCCATATATAGAATTTTTTTTCTAATAATTTTTTTCATGAGATTAATTTGGTATTCGCTAAATTTTATTTCTTCTACCATTTTAATTTATAAGATACTTTTATTAATCGTAAAAAATGAGTTCTACTTTGTCAAAAATATATTATTCGACTGAGGGGTATTGGAAAGGATATTCTGCAATTCCTAAATTAGCTGAGAAGGCTAGAGTAAATGAAAATGAGGCAAAACAATGGCTTCAGAAACAAGCAATATGGCAAATCTATCTTCCATCTCCAAAGTATATACCTAGACCGCACTGGACTGTGGATAAACCGAATCAAATTCACCAAGCTGATTTATTATTTTTACCGCATGATAGAGTCGGAAGAAAAACATATAAATACGTGTTAGTTGTGGTTGATATCGCCTCGAGATATAAAGATGCGGAGCCATTAACCTCAAAAGAAAGTCGAGAGATATCAGAAGCTTTTACAAAAATATATTCTAGAAGATTAAAATATCCCAAAACATTAATGGTTGATCCTGGGAAAGAATTTATGGGAGAAGTTAGTAAACTCATGAATTACCATAATGTGAGGATACAAAGAAGTGAAGCTGGTAATCATAGAGCCCAAGCATTTGTGGAAAACGCAAACAGAATATTGGGGGAAAGATTATTTAGTCATCAATATGCGCAGGAAATGATTAGTGATGGGCGATCAAGAGTATGGGTGAAAAGATTACCAGCTATTCTAAAAACTTTGAATAATACACCAACTAGAATAACCGGTAAAGAGCCTAATGAGGCTATAAAAATGAAAGAGGTGAATATTGAAACTAAAAATTACAAACGTGTGGTGGGCCTTGATGAGGTTAGATTACCACCACACGTTAAAGTTAGATATCTATTATTTCCCGGCGAACTTGAGGGTGGTGAAAAAAGAAGAGCTACAGATCCTATTTGGAGTCTCAAAGTTTATGATATTTCTAAAAGTATGATTTCGCCCAATCAGCCAGTTTTATATTATTTAATTGACGGGCCGCGACGAGGATTTGTTAGGGAAGAATTACAGGTTATTCCTTATGATACTGAATTGCCTCCAGATTCTGTTTTGACAAGATCCAGCTCTGCTGGGGAAGACTCCGCCCGATAATGTCCATATGGGAGAGTATGTTTTCCATCTTTACAAATTATTCTCTTATCATCATCTGCTGATAGTGCAACTTTATTAACAGTTTCAGTATAAACAAAATGTTTATAACTTCTTATTACTTGCATCTCCCTCATTTGTTTTACTTTATTTTCTAAACATTCCTTGTAATCATTAAATCTTATACTTTTTTCTACAACTGATTTTTTAATTCCTTTATCCTTTTTTATCTCTTTACCATCATCTGTTTTGAAAGAGTATAGCTTAGCTCTTAGGCCAACAAATTCAGTTATTATTTTACCATCAGCCTCATCTTTAAACTTACCAATTACTTTTTTGTTTTTATCAGTCTTAATACCTGATCGATGGTTTTCAGGAAAATTGGAAGTGTCAAACCTTTCCATCACATCTGGAGCAATATCCTTATAGAAATCCTCAGTTTCTATATCATATACAAGACTATCTGTATCTGTCATAAGTAATTTAGCTTTTTCACCATATTTTGGTTTAATATAATTATAATGAAAGTCATACATCATTGACTTGCTTATATCTAAAATACACATTCCTAAGTAAATAGGTTTGTTGTATTTTATATTCGTTTTATTCATATGAATGGCCATAAGATTTTCAGAAAAAATAGTACGGCGATTATAGTTAGCTTTTGATATTAATTTTCTTGCTTCTTTCTCATTAGTAACCAATCTTATATCAACCCTTTTTCTAAGATTTTCCATTGTTTTACCAAATACAGAGTTGTTCATGAGTTTGAAGAAATCTTTTTCAAACTCATTCTTTGCTTTAGCCCTTTTTTCGGTATTCAAATCTATGTAAGGTTTCAACCATGCTGATTCTTCAAATTTAATTCCTCTATGAATCTTTGTTACTTCTAATCCTAGACTTTCATATTTTTTTAGTGTTTCATGATGAACAACATAATTTTTCTTATTGTTTAGATTTGGTATTAATTTCTCAACCCTATTAACCTTAATTCTTTCCGGGGCAAGCGGGTAGTCACTATGTAAATCATGAAGATGTTGCGGGTATTTTAAATCAACCTCTAATATACATGGAATATTTCTCCAATTTGTTTGCTCATTTTCACTCATCCATTTTAAACCATGAGTTGGTAATGCTTCACTCATTGCCCCACCATATAAGTTGTTTGCATCGAGATATTGTATATAATTTGCTGCCATTTTAGGGTCATATTCTTTCATGTATTTGTTGTTAGCTTTAGCATATCTGTTTGATATCTGAGATATACCCCCTCTAACACCTTTCTCAATCATAATTAGCATATCAATGTCATTTATCATCTCCAATTGAACCTTAGTTTTTTTCAACATAGCATCCCAAGCCAGACCTGGTGCTGTATAATACCAAGCAGGATCTAATCTATAGGTATTTTGGCAAACATCTCTAAAGTTTTCAAAAACATCGGCTAATAATAACACATCAGACTTGAGATATAGATTAAGGTAATCTCGCATTGTTTTCATATTAAATGTTTTCCATACCTTTTTAGCATGTTTGTAATCTTCTTCTGAAATATCTTTACCACTAAGTTTTGAGTAAAACTCTTCCTTTGGGGGAAGTTGGGTTTCATTTAATTTATCAAAATCATCAAGATAATCATACGGGAAAACCCCCTTTCTCAATAATAACTTTAATTCTTCGCCTTCAAAATACTTTGTAATTTCATGTAGGTTTTTATCTGTTGGATTAAGGCACCTACCTTTTATTTTACCTTTACAAACATCGCACTTCCCACATTTAGTAAGATTACTAGACAAACTATCAAGACTGGATGGCATAAATTTTAATGAATCTATGAACCTGATATCCCTGATAACATCTTTCATCTCACCACTTTTTTTATCTTTGAAGGTATCAACCACAATCTCTTTTGAGAAAGAAATATACTTTTCCTCATTATTAGGTATGAGTTTTATTTTTCCTTCTGTTTTTGCAAGATTATTAATAAATAGATGAGAATCATACCCCGAAAGATTGTGAATTATAACAGGAAAGAATTTTGGAATCTTATAATTTAAATTACATTCCTTATGTGCTGCACCTCTATACTTTCCTGTAAGATGGCAATGATCTATTACCTTATCTTTTTCCAATTCTTCCTCGCAAATATGGCATTTTGTAGCATTTTCATAATTTATTTTGTCATCTTCCGTCATCATTTTGTTATTAAATTTTTTGAATCTTTTTTTATTATAACTTATGCAATCCTTATAAATTTTCTTAAATTCTTCTTCAATATATTCCACAAATTTCTGCGCCACATCATCTTCTGGCGATTCAGCAGTATATCTATAAAATCTAGATTTACATATTTTTTCATTAAAACTCTTAATATAACATCCGAATGAAACTGGTTTGTGAAACTGATATTTATTAGTGTAACTTTTATTTTTATCTAGCTTGCCTGTTTGTTTTATTTTTTTCAAAATAGACTCAAAGTCGGCGTATGCTACAAAAGGTATTCTCATTTTTTTCACAAAATTTTTAAAAGAAATAAAACATGGGCTTCCATCTTTATTTTTTAGCATATCAATCCTTACTTCATTGTACAAATAACAATATCCTTCATGCTTTTCTAATGATCTTTTTAAGTGAAAATGACTAAAACAATTATCACAAAAGTACAACTTACATTTACGTTTAGTAACTTGCTTGTTTATAAGCGCACTAACATTCTTTATTAAAACGAAGTGTTTTTTTGGTTCTTCATCTTCAGTTTCTTCTGTTAATAAAAGTAACCTGATCAATTTAAATCCTCGTTTACCACTTCTTTTTATAGGATATACCCCTATTTTCTCATCATATCCATATATAGTAATATCATAATCATTTTGGTTTTCAAAATTAACAATATCTTGAATTGTACTTGGGAAATTAATTCCATTCCAATTAAAATTCTTTGATTGTTCTATCAATTCTTTAGTTATTCTTTGTGGATTTTTATCGGTTGGATAAACTGCTCGTGATACACACCACTTAAAACATTCATCATCATAATTCTTGGGGTTAATAATAGCATTCCTGTTTAACAATTCTTTTGGTAAAGGAATATAAGATCCGCCTAAAAGTGGAACAAAACGATCTATGAAAATGTCAAAAAATAGTACGCGTTCGAATATCCAACCAGATCCATTATTTATAAAATTTTCAAATAATACAAGTTGTTGATTTGTTAATCTATCAAATAATTCCGATAAATCTGTTGCCTCGAGAACAATTTCTGATTTTTCAGAAGGAAAGTTAGCATCACAGTATTCATATATGTCTAATTCTTCAAATAATTTTTTTTTGAACCTGCATGAAAATATAAATTTAGTCTTTAATGATTTTTTCAATTCAACTCTCTTTCTAATTAAATCCATAACTTTTTGTTTTATTTTATGTAAGAATGTCTTTTCATCATTCTTTTCATTTCCTTCAATCCTATAGCTTATATAATTACCATTAATAGCAGATTCATATTCTCTTGGTGTAAAATCTTCCACATTCTCATTTCTTTTTGTTTTTGGTCTTGCTCCCTCCTTCTCATAATCTCTTTTTGGCGGTTTTATTTCTTTGGGCTTATTTACTTTTTTATATCTTTCTATGAATTTTTTAGCTAATTCTTCTGTTTTATTTTTTACCTTTTTAGGAATATATGGTTTCACAAAATTCCAAAACTTATTTAATACATTTCCCAAAAAAGGAGTTTGTTTTGTTTTTGGTTTAGGTTGTGAAGGTCTTTTTGGTTTAGATTTATTAATATTTATTCTGGGCTGTTTTGGTGGAGGAGTTCCCGTCCTAATTATATCTGGTGAGCCAGGTGGGGTCCCTGGCATTGGTGGGGGAATAGTTAAAGGTGGTAAATTTGGCCTCATTGGCGGTTGTGCAATATTCGGAATTGGGAGAGGTAAATTTGGTTGATTTCTTGGTCTCATTGGCATATTACGCAGCTCATTAACAATCCCCACAATATTATTAGTTATTTGTTGAATATTATTAGTTATTTCGGGTATATTAACCAATGCATTAATAAGTTCTGGTTTATTAAACGCAGATCGTCCACGAATATTATACCATCTAACTAAAGATTTTAGTTGCGGTACATTTAATCCTCGTAATTCTTGTTCCATTTTGTATATTGATTCTTCTTTTTAAATAGGTATTTTATTTCTTTTGAAAAATCATTTTTTAAAAATGTGCCAGATCCTCGTCATCAAATTTTATTGGTTTTGCATAGGCTTAGTATCAGTTTCACAAAATGTGCCAGATCCCAGCCTAGCAAATTTCATATAGTTTTTGTATCAACTTTGTACCAACTTTGTATCGGCTTTGTATCAGATTTGTGCTCTGGTCAATAACAGCTTTGTATCAGCTTTGCATCAGCCTACCCAAACTATTTATTGATTATCAGAAACTTAACAATTTCACAGAAGTACCCATCCACCCGCCCAATCAACCGGCATGTACTTTGTTAAATCTTTGATAATTTAATGAAAATGTGCCTGCCCCGCACCTATTTTTAAATCGTAATAGAAAATGTGCCAACCCCGCGCCTATTTTAAATCGTAATGAAATCGTAATGAAATCGTAATTAAAAATGTGCCAGGACCCCCATAATTACACATCACGAAATCCTCCTTATAACGAACAGAATTCAGAAGCCCAAACGTGGAAAACACCTCGATATAACGAATAAATGTCAACATGAGACGAAAGATGAATGCGAAACAGACCAACAAGGATGGCATTTCTTTTATCCTGCAACATAAGGTGTGACGATAGGTTTTTCTGCTGTGAGGATACGTTTTGACTTTAAGCACTGTAACCCTGTAAATTTCGGACTGAACGGGTACTTTACTGTCAACTGGGGGAATCAAACTCTTGGAGAGCACTGCTTAGCTGCGGGAACGGAAACTCGTCACGATTTCCTGGTACGCGAGGATCTACAAGGAAGAGACGTTACTTGGTCCAACAGTAGTTTATTCTGCACTCTAACGTCGAGGGTGAAATTGACACACTCGGGGAAGTAGTCGCTGTGAAAATCTCTCCCTCTCTCTCTCTCTCATAATCTTTACAAATGTACTTTTTTATAAACCATCCTTTACACGTCAAGTGTTTACAATATGCTAACGTAACTTCAAGTATACAATACGAGCGGAAAGTACTTAAGAGCGGCCGTCTGTAAATATCGAGAATTCGCCGTCAAAACTGAAATTTCGAATTCCTTCATATTTGGTCAGAAAAACCCCTTTGGTAAAACATTTATGAAAATTATAATCAAAGTTTCCAAAGAGTTTCCTTTTTGGAGAAACTCGGCAAAAAGTGAAATGCCGTGTCAACGTCACAGCCGACATCAAAAATTCGTGCGAATTAGCACTTTTTCAAATCACTTGGAAATAAAAACGGCTCAACTTAACGCGATAATCTTTTGCAGGTGAGTGAGGTATCACCAGATCAACCCGAAAATGAAAAACTATTTGAAAATACTGATTTTTCACACATCGAGTTTAAAGCGCCGAGATTCGTAGTCTTAGCGCATAGGAAAACGCTGAAAATTAGGGAAACTTTGAAAGTAAAAATCGCATACTGGTACATCGAAATTCATAAAAAGATTACATCGGAGGAAAGCTCTATTGCTGTACTTTAACATATAAAAAATCTGGCTTGGGCAATTCAAAGGCCACCACTTGAGAGAGGTAAACGCATTGTGAATTTTCATGTGTTTACATAAAAGGAATTGCAACTGTCACGCAAGCACAAGAAAGCACATTTTTACAAAATCTTAGTTGTAGATGTAGAAAACCCTTTCTCAAATGCGAAATTTAAGGTTTAATGAATCTCTCATATATTTTTATTCATTGTAGCTGAAAACTTCAGATAACGTGACGAAAAATTAGTTACCGGAACAATTGAAAAGGTCAAAATCCATGTCAAATGTAAACAACACGAAAGTAAAAACGACGGCAATTGAATTTTTTTCCTCATTTGCAGATTACATCTAGAAACGTTTTATCGAAAAGGTGGTATTTTAGTGTTTTTTTTTTTTCAATTCCTCGTTAAAATGTTGTGTTAGGGAAGTGATGGAAATATCACACTTCAAATAAGTTTAATACGGACACTGATCAAACAGTCATCCATATAATTAGTCACAAATTAGAAGTAAAAAAAAGTAGGTACACCGATCGCCCCTAATTTGGCTAATTTGGCTCCGATGATAACACATAGAAGCGTATTTTAACAGCACCGTTGCATGAAAAATTCGCGGTAAAAAAACAAAACAAAAAAATATATTTTGTGCACGTACAATTGTCCACATGCAGTGATATTAAAAAGCCTCACGGCTGCTACCATTCCATTTTGTTCACGAGCTCCTTCCGACACACTCTTTTTAGGCTCTACTTGAGGCCAGTTACATTCGGATTCCTTTTAGTCAACAACTCTCTTTTTTCTTTTTGGAAGCAGAGTCACGTTCGTAGGAAGAATGGGGGGGGGGGTGGGGGGGAGGGGGGGAATTGGTACGAAAGGTAAGTTTCTTAAGAAGAGGAAACAAAACTTTTAGCTGAAATAACAAATTCTTTAACAGTCATTTCCTACCGCTCAAAGTTACTAGCGCGACTCTAAATTCATACAGGTATATTCCTGAACCAATTCTTGCAACAGGTTAACATACGCTGCTTTTCTCGGTACTGGTGGAACAGGAACAAGCAGCCCAAGCTCCGTCAGAATTGCAGGTCTCCCAATTTCAACTTTGATAGAGTTTGCTTTGACCAACTCACACAAATTATTTTGAACACAGACTATTGTATGAGCCAATTTTTCATTCTACCCAACTCTTGTTTCCTAGCGGCTTAACGCTACAGGATATTAGAAAGTCGTTCAACTTTGACTTTTGCTGGTCTGCGTCATCCGTTTTACTAAAACAGAAGAGGCTGTGCTAGTGGTTTCTGAACTAGCCATGTAAATGATATCGTGACTATCTAACATTAGATATTGACACTTTTCAGCGGTATCATCTGAGGTGCTAATGCTATCGCTTTCCCTGCGAAAGAACGAGGGAAACAAAACAATCAGACTAGCTAGAATACACTGAGTTTTGTATCCAGTATCATTAATAACTGTCATGTACTTACTTTCGGACATTTAGAGAAAGAGGGGATCGGATACCGCTTCCCACTCAAGATTAATGTCAAAAAGGTTTTCTTTTTAGCCAAGAAAAGTGGGTGCATCTTTTTCTCTTATCACTGTCACTTGCATCAGTCATGAATAGCAAAGGAAACATGACTAATATCCCATCTTTTCCAAGGAAATGGTCGTCCGATCTTCTCTTTGGTTTGATAGCTCCGGCACACACGTCGGGGTTAAGACAATATCCGTGAAATCCATCGGGCCTGAGCTTGATCTTTTGATTGTCTTTCTCCCCAAAAGAACAAGTCGGCTGCTTTTCCATCTCCAGGCGTGGATCCACACCGGTTTCCACCGTTTAACGGGAATCGGTCAGATTTTCTATAATGAATGATATTTTTTAAATAAAAAGAAAAACTTTCCAAGTTGAAATCTGAAGAGAATGGAGCTGGTCAATGTCCTGTCTGAATGACTCAGAAACCTAGGAAACGGGACTTAAAGGAGTTAAATCCAAATGAAAATTTTACCGGGTGAGCAATGCCCCCGTACCCTCCTAGAAACTTGCACCTTCGGCCCTCGTTTAGGAAATCGGTTACCATTTATTCTAGATCCGCGTCTGTTCTCGTTCAAAATTTGCGAAATGTGCTGCCTTCATCGTCTGCAGATGGCTAGAAAAAAGGCTTCCAGTTTGTTTCTATTCAAAAATAAACAATGAATTTATCACAATCATTCAGGTATGAGTACCTAATAAATGTGAACAGGCATTTCTTATCGTGAACGGAGCAAAATCGAATTCACTGGTGGTTTTTTAAAGCATTCAAGTTAATTGAACTAGCGCATAGGGATTTACTCATATCATAAGACAGCTTCCTTTTCGCTATAGGTTTTGAAATTGCAATCTTTTGCTGCTAAGTTACACCAATTGACTTTTGGTGGCACCTGCCTTGCGCGAATAGATAGAAGAAAGCGAAGGAGCGTCCAACTTAGAGAGAATTATCTGTTGGTACGCTGGATTGCTATCAGTATACAGAGGCTAGCCTGTTCAGAGCCTTTATTTTCTAATATGTCCTTGGTTTAATCATTGGCTTGCTGCTACCTAACATTACCTTCTTTGCGGGCTAATATTTTCTGCACTTCAACACTCTAAGTGCCAACACGAAACTCAAAATAAGAATTCTTTCGTTTTGTAATACATGGTCTCGGGACGTGTGCTACTAGCGCTTTTCTCTCTCCCGCCCTCGCAAGTGGCCTTGAAAATGGGCGCTAGAAAGAACCGGGGAAAGAGAAGCGAAAGAAATCTCTCGGGCCCCTCTCTTTTTCTCGCTTTCCGTCCGGCCAGGCCAAAACTAGTACCTGTCTCGCAGACAAGACACGCCCCCCTCCACCCCTGAAAAACAACCCTGTATTTTGTACTTACGACTTCCAATGGAAACAAGAGTGCTGACTGAGGAAAGTCGATACTTTTATCGCCCTTTACTGTCTTACACTTGTGTACAGCCATTCCGGAAGGAACAGCACAATGCCTTTTATTGCACCGCCAACGAAGACCATATACATCGCGAAGGCGTTGATCCGAGATCACACGGATCGTGGCTCATCAAAGAAACCAATGATTCCTTGCCCAGAATGGATTAATCGGTTCCTTTGATGCTTCATGATCCGTGTTATCTCGGATCACAAATCCAATCCAAATTATGTCATACCAACGCACCTTCAGGGAAATTTCGATTGAGTTGTGTTCAGCGTTACTTTCGTGTTGTTTACGTTTGACATGGATTTTGACCTCTCGATTGTTCCGGTTACAAATTTAGTAGTTGCTTTACCTGGAATTTTCAGCTACAATGGATAAAAATATATGAGAGATTCATTAAGCCTTAAATTTCGCATTTGAGAAAGGGTTTTCTACATTTACAACTAAGATTTTGTAAAAATGTGCTTTCTTGTGCTTGCGTGACAGTTGCAATTCCTTTTATGTAAACACATGAAAATTCACAATGCGTTTACCTCTCTCAAGTGGTGGCCTTTGAATTGCCCAAGCCAGATTTTTTATATGTTAAAGTACAGCAATAGAGCTTTCCTCTGATGTAATTTTTTTTATGAATTTCGATGTACCAGTATGCGATTTTTACTTTCAAAGTTTCCTTAATTTTCAGCGTTTTCCTATGCGCTAAGACTACGAATTACGGCGCTTTAAACTCGATGTGTGAAAAATCAGTATTTTCAAATAGTTTTACATTTTCGGGTTGATCTGGTGATACCTCACTCACCTGCGAAAGATTATCGCGTTAAGTTGAGCCGTTTTTATGTCCAAGTGATTTGAAAAAGTGCTAATTCGCACGAATTTTTGATGTCGGCTGTGACGTTGACACGGCATTTCACTTTTTGCCGAGTTTCTCCAAAAAGGAAACTCTTTGGAAACTTTGATTATAATTTTCATAAATGTTTTACCAAAGGGGTTTTTCTGACCAAATATGAAGGAATTCGAAATTTCAGTTCCGACGGCGAATTCTCGATATTTACAGACGGCCGCTCTTAATCAACACCACGATGCTCCAAAAATGAAAAATAGAGTGCTAGGATTACAATTACACAGGCTGAGATTAAGATAGAACAAACTTAGGAAATTAAAAGTGAGATACTTAAATGTGAAATTCTGAATTGCTGTTATCGACAGTAAGGGAAAATTATCCTATGAATAGAAAGCATTAAGACTAGATTGGTGAAAGCTAGTTCAGCTGGCTAACTTCCGAGGAAACTAATAAAACTTCTTTAGTGAAAAGTAGTTCAGCTGGCTAACTTCCGAGAAACTAATAAAACTTCATTAGCGAAAAGTAGTTCAGCTGGCTTGTTTCGGAAAGTAGATTTTTAATAATAAATGAAACTCAAATGACCCGATAACGAACTATTTGTCTTCTAAATGAAAGTTAGTGAAACAGCTTTGCACACGCTCAGGTGTACAAAGAGCGGGCAAAGTACAAAGTTGACAATAACTTAAGATTTCTAGCTGTTAACTGAAGAGAGGCTACTGTTGGCTTTTCTGTATTTTCGTGTCGGTTACAATATTTCTTGAAAGCGAATACATGCATTTCAAAACGAACAAATGAACAAACTGGTGAATAAAACTGCGATCCACAAGTTCCCTATTACTGAACCAAATTACATTTAAAGGGCTCGGAAGCGAGCAATTTACAATATTTTCATAACAATACTCTGGGTGCACTTAAAATAATAATAATGTGGTCGCGGTAAGGAACGGTTGGGACTACTTCGCCTATTGCTCCGTAGCAAAGGGCAACAGCCCATTACAGCTGTTTACATAATTACATACAAACATAAAAGCATCTTAAGATCCACTTTATCCTCTTTGTCTTTTATAAGTTCTATTATTTTTTTTTATCTTTGATGGTTTCCTGTGGTAAGAGGAATAAATTGCTGGAATTTCCAGTCCAATGCCCTTATTCCTTGTTTTTTTTTTAACGTTTTGTTTAATAAGCAGTTTTATTTGCATGAACAGTTTCTAGTGCCGTAGCTATGTACAGATCTGTACAGTACATAGCTATACAGACATTAAAAAACGAGTGCTTATTAGAAATTGTTCAGATCCGAAATGCTGGGTTGTGCAACGTAACACCGATGAAAATTAATTATTAACGTACCTCGATATAACGAACATTTTGGTTGTTTTTTTCCGAAAATTCGTTAAATCGAGGTTTTCGATATAACGAACCCTCGATATAACGAACAAATTTCCCCAGTCCCTTGGCACTTCGTTAAATCGAGTTTCCACTGTATTAGTATCATTACGATTAACTACTTTGAAAAAGATACAGTCTGGCTGATACTTAATTTAATTTGAAAACAGTCAGTTTTTGACACCTGCGTCAATATACTTAAAGAACTGAAAACACGAAAACTGGTTCAAGTTATGAAGGAACTATGGAAAATAGTTGCTCATTTCTTTCGTTTGTGGGAGGCCAATGTGGTCACGATAGAAGAGACAGGAAGAAAGCAAAGGAATGCCTTCCATTAATTAGCTGTCAATGGGATGTAACCGGCCACAAGGCGATGTTTGCGTTTCACGGCATAGATAATGAAGTTGAGTTGATTCTAGCGAGAGCATCCATCTTCTTCTCTCGCCGAAATAATTACCAGATGACAGTATGTCCAGCACATAGAGCATCGCTAGGTATTGGATGGACACGCCGAGTACCGGACAAGTGCAAAGTGCTTTCAATACTATCTCATCTTCGCGGGGATATCGGCAAAAAGCCAAAAGCAGATATAGGTTTAAGCAAAGCGGACTCCTACGCAGTGTTACAGGAAATTGGAGGTTTTCTTGCTATTGGCTCAGGTTTGTACTCATTAAAATACAAGTATCAATATTGTTGTTATTTTCGTCGAAAGTGTCAGTAAAATGAATGTTTAGTCATAGGTCTATTTTTTGTTTATTTGGGCTGCAACGCCATGAGTTGCAATGCCGTGATTCAAATATAACGTAATTAATCCAACGAGGTCTTAACCTAAGAAATATCGCAGAATTGGTGATTGTTTGTTTGTAGGTTTGTCTAAATCTGTTTCAGTTAAGGCTGTTACAAGCCTTTGGGGTGCAGAGGAAGATGAGATTGAGAGAAGAAAGAGGGAGGTGCTGGGGGTGAGGAGCTTTCGCGCGCTGTACTCTTCCCTATTCATTTTCTCGTACGCTTTTTTTTCTGTCGAATACCTTTGCACTGTCTGTTTCCCAATTAACCAGACGAGTCGTCAGAAACAGGCTAATTTTAATTGGGTATTGACAATTATAATAAAAACCGTGCTTTGATTATTTTGATCGTAGGCGTATGCCCTAAATGCAGGAAAATGTTGACTGGAATGAGAACTGAGACAGTAACCCCACAAATGGCTTTTGAGGATAGCCAAGTCACGTTTCAAATGGAAGAGCTGTCTTTGGTAAGAGAAGATTAGTTGAAGTTCAAGCATTGATGACGGAAAACCAGTTTGAGAAACAGTAACAATATCATCAGCTATCCCCGCCCTCTTAAACACCAACCCAACTCTAATGAAACACTGCAGTTAATGGTTCCCCGCATTTCATGTGTTAAATGTATGACTCATGTATTTACCATTCAGGTCCTTTCTAATAAGAGGAGGTTTCTTTCCAGGTTAATTGTTTAATTACATCAATTTACTACAGGATGAAATTAAAATGAGTACAACAGTTAATCCAGTGGCAGAAAGCACACCTTCGTCTCTCTTTCTCGTCGACTGTCAGACTTCAGCAACAAGTGTCCTCTCTCAGACTCCAGCAACAAGTGTTTACTCCCCAAGAGACGTAGATGATACCCTCACACCAGAATGTAAACTATTTGAAAAGCTAAATTCCTTTCTAGAAAGCAGGGACATAAGTCCTGTAAGACATCCTTTGAAGACTCAATGGGAAGAGGCTAGCGAACGAACAAAGCGTCGTCACACACGTAAAGCAAAACAAGCGGTTGATGCTGTGTTAGACGAAGTGGCACCAAATCAGAGCGATCAACTTTGGCAGTCATTGGTTACATCCAAATCCTTGGGACAACACCCTTTTAGTGATGACGAGGAGCGCGCAGATGAAGTGCTAATGCAGGCACTGGCAAAATACTACAGGAATGAGAATAACTGGCAAACCAGGAAACAAATACTATTTATAATGGCGGACAAGGTCTCATACAAAGCGCTTTAAAGATGGATTCCAAACCTGACGAGGTATCGATTCAGTGAAGCAAGAAAGCATATCCTGTTCGAGGGCAAAGGTGTTGCACCTTCGCTGCAGTTATCTCAGACGAGGATGGCAGTATCTTAAACTCAATTGGACCACTTTCTGGACTTTATAACGAACCCTCATGTAATCCAGGACCTTCCTTTCGGGGAGAAATCAATAAAACTGTCAGCTAAAGAAATCATCACAGTACCAAGTGTTATTCGCATGATAATACCAGAGTCTATAGTCAAGCAGTATTTGAGTTACTCACAGGAATGTGGCTTCACTCCATTGAGCCGAAGAACACTCTTGAGAATCCTGACTGTTTGTTCCGCCTCTGTAGGAAAGTCTCTCCAAAGTCTCGATTATATAAGTTCTGCAGGTAGTCAAGCCTTCGATGATCGTAAACAGATTGGGCGATGACTTTATGGGTATGACTTGGGCAAGGGAACAAAAGGAACGCCTGAAGTCTGCAAAGCGTTATCTAAAGGTCGATTTTAAGGTAAAATTAAAAGTACTTTATAATATGCAGGTATAGAGATTTTGACAAACCGGGTCATGCTTGAGAAAAAAGACACTTGCCCTGTGATACCTTAGTTTCCATATAGGGCTATATAGGGCCACATTTAGGGCCATATTCAGGGCTTTATATAGGGCCATAAGGGAGGCTGCAGTCTCGAATGTTTTTATGCACCCTATTGAAATAAAGTGCCATTATCAACGTGGTGTGATGACGTCATCAGTCACGTGACTGTCTAAAAGGGCATTTTATCTCAGTGCGAGGACTTGGAAAGCACTTCACATAATTGAAAGGGTAATGTTGTAGAGCATTTAGAAATGGCCAGGTGACGTCTGCAATCTCTCAAATAGGGGAGTTATTTTCCTGAGCGGAAAAAGTGGGAGACTAGGTTGGGAAATATATCTTTTCTTTGTTGGAACGTACAGAAACTTAGAATAGCGTATTGGCCAATGTTTTTTATGAAAAAATACTCTGCGATCTTGAGTTTGTTACGTCACTGGTCACGTGATTAGATCGTTCGAAATTTTTTAAAGATGGCTTTAAAATCGCACTTCTCGTTAGTGAAGCATATTTTACTTCATGTAATGACCTAGGCAAATAAAAGGTGATTATTTATGACTGATATTGTCTTTGCAGGTGCACGTGTCGAAAGGATCCAACATTCCAGACCATAGCAGAGCATATTCCCTGAGTGATCCAAAGGACAAGGATTATCACATGAACTGTCCAGATGACCATCTAGACACCTGCGATCGTTGTGAGTTGTTAGCGTCAGTTCTCGCTGATATACACGACGCCCTTGAGAAGATGTCTGATAGCAATGTGTCACGTGATGTCATAGAAGAGTTGGTCTTTGTTGAAGGTCAGGCTAAACAAAATATCTTGGCATGGAATGCACACCTACTCCGATGTGTTAATCAGGATGAAGCTCGACTAGAGGTGATTAATGCTCTCGATGAAAGTTCGGTACTTCTTGTACAGGACTGGAACATGAGGTTTTAACCAAGAAAGTTCAGAGAAAGCCAAAGTGATTGGTTCGCAAAGAGAGGAATGTCCTGGCACAATCAAAGGCAAATGTGCCCTTGGGTAATGGAAAGTTTAGCTGAAATATATTTTGGGCTTTTTAAAAGCTTAAACTTTGAAAGTGTACAAGATGTAAAATTTGGCTGGAAAAAGGATTGATTGAATCTAATAATTCCGATAAAATGCTCGATTCAAGTCCAACGGTGAAGTTAGAAGGTTCGCTGCCTCGAGTTCGCTGAGCATTGGGAAGAAGAACTGACACGTATAACCAGGAAGCAACTTGCCTGGGGCAAATTTAAAGTCAGCCAGGAAAGGGTAAGACATTAAGGTAATTTTGTAAACAGAAATCTAAAAACAAGTTCTTGTGAGTCAAGTTTTCAACAGTAGCGGCAAGCCGTCGTAATTGTAAACACCAACAAACCGCCAATGTCTCATATTTCAACCAAATTTTGTTCAACTTTGGAGAGATCGTGTGAAGCACAAATTGAATTACCCAAGTCAGTTTTTACATATGTCTTTGTACAATGCTTCAAGACCTTATGGCTTGAGTCTTAGAGTAAACCAAGGTGTAGCACATGAGAGAGTAGTATGTGACGGAGCTAGCGCAAATTTTTTATCAGGAATTTATCAAGGATTTTATCAAGGATTTTGTGTTAGTCATCCTAGTACTCCTCAAATTTTTTATCAAGGATTTACCAAGGATTTTATCAAGGATTTTTGTTCTGATTAAAAAAATTTAAACCATTAAAATTTAATTTTATCAGGAATTTATCAGGAATTTAAACAAGGATTTTTGTTCTGATTAAAAAATTTATCAGGAATTTATCAGGAATTTATCAGGAATTTTAAACAAGGATTTTTGTTCTGATTAAAAAAATTTATCAAGGATTTTACCAAGGATTTTATCAAGGATTTTATCAAGGATTTTATCAAGGATTTTTTTAAAAAAAAATTAATTTTAATTGGTTTAAAGAGATGAAAATGGTAATAAAAGATGGAACAAAATACAGTGAAAGAGCTGAGAGTCCTTGCTAAAGATCAGGGTATTAAAGGATGGTATCGAATGCGTAAAGCAGAACTCATTGAAGCGTTAGATAATGCAGCAACCCCTAGACTAATATTTTATGATGAACCTCAAATACCAATTCTTGATGAACCGATACATGAGATTAATGTTCCAATTCTCGAACCTTCACAACCTAGATTACAACCCACATCACTTAAAAATTTAACAAGCAGAGCTGCCAAACCTATAAATAAAGAGATTAATAAGTTCGCAGATTGGATACTATCTTATATACCAGAACCTAACAAAAAGACTGTAAACAAACGAGTAGAAAGTTTGAAGAAAAAGGTTAACCGTATATTCACTTTAAAAAGTTTGGTTTCTAAACGAATATTCAACAAACGCATCAATCCAAAAGAAAGAGAAACAGCGTTGAAGGGTTATCTGAAAACCTATAGAATAGATGGACAGAAAGGGTATGATTCTAAAACATTTATCAATAAAATAAAACAAAAAGTTATAGATCTTATTAATCAGAAAAAGGAATCGCGCAAGTTGAAATCGATCAAGGTGAAATTTATCTTAACATGTAAGTTAATAAAAGAGTCTTTACTAACAAAACGAATTGATGAAACTTCAAAATACTTTCAGTCGCCAGTGGAAACCATAGTAGAGGCAACCGATTTATCTAAATTATTCGACACTATGACCAATAAACTACTTGGAGAGTTTGAGAGCTTTATAGTTAACGGATACGGTTGGAAATTCGACCATGTGGAATACTTTGATATACACATCGACCCCCATGAACCTCTTTCTGGAAGTTCCTATATTCTATTACCATCAAAATTAGCATCCAAGAAGGCAATTATCAACGTTAAGAATTATAAGGATCATGAGTGTTTTAAGTGGGCGGTAACCTCAGCCGTGCTTCCAAGGGAGAAAGACCCACAAAGATTAAATAAACAAATGAGAGAAAACTCAAATAATTTTGACTGGTCAGGAATAGAGTTCCCCGTTGAATGGAAAGATATTGATAAATTTGAAAAGCAAAACCACTATTTGATTAACGTCTTTGGATTTGATGAAGATAATGGTGAAGTATACCCTATGAGAATAATAAGTAAGAAACACGAAAATAATGTGATCAACTTAATTTTATTATCAAACGATAAAACAAAACACTACTGTTGGATAAAGAATATGAGTAGACTTTTATCCTCTCAAGTAAATAATCACCAACATGCACGCGAATTTTGTTATGGATGTCTAAACTCATTCAACTCCAGAACCTCATTAGAAGAACATATCGAATACTGTAACTCATACGGAGCAGTTAAGATTGTTATGCCAAAAGATAAAGATGGTAATCCCATTTATATTTACTTTAAAAATTATAACAGAAAAATGCGAGTACCCTTTGTTGTATATGCAGACTTTGAGTGTTTTCCAGAGAAAATACACACATGCTCTCCAGATGAAAGTAAAAGCTTTACTGAAAAATATCAGAAGCACAAACCATCTGGATTCTGCTATTACATCAAGTGCTTTGATGATAACATATTTCCACCAGAACTTGTACAATATACTGCTGAATCACCAGACGAAGATATAGCACAGATATTTATAGATAATTTAGAGTCAGATATTAAGAAAATTTATAATGAAATAATCAAAAAACGTAAGTTAGATTTCCATAAGAAGGTGGAGATGAGTGAACAGGATGAAATCAACTATAAAAATGCTACTCATTGTCACATATGTATGGGTGAATTGGGAGAAAAAAAGGTATTAGATCATTGTCACCTTACAGGAAAGTATAGAGGAGCAGCTCATGAAGAATGTAACTTAAATTACAAGATTCCAAAGTTCTTTCCAGTAATATTTCACAACCTATCAGGATTTGATTCACATTTATTTATTAAGAACCTTGGTACATCAGAAGGTAAAATAAACTGCATACCTAATAATGAGGAAAAGTATATTTCTTTCACAAAAGAGATTGTAGTTGATAACTTTATAAAAGAAGGTGAGCCGCATGATGTTAAGCGAGAAATAAGATTCATCGATTCATTTAAATTTATGGCAACCAGTCTTGACAGCTTAGTTGATAATCTTACTAAATGCAGAAAGTGTGATGTCTGTAGAGGTGTATTATCAGGAAGTAAGTGTCTTTCTCCAATAGATAAGAACCTAACTGAAACGAAAGATTTTTTTAAAGATAAAACGAATATGATGTTGAGAAAGGGTGTATTTCCATATGATTGGTTTGACAGCTTCGATAAACTCAACGAAACCAAACTTCCACCAAAGGAGGCATTCTATTCAAAACTAAACGATGAAGATATAACAGAAGATAATTACCAACATGCTAAAAAGGTATGGGAAACCTTCAATATGAAAACAATGAGGGAATATCATGACAAATATCTTGTGTCAGATGTACTGCTATTAGCTGATGTATTTGAGAACTTTAGAGATGTTTGTAGTAAAAACTATGGATTGGATCCTGCTTGGTTTTATACAGCACCTGGACTAGCTTGGGATGCTGCATTAAAGTTAACGAAAGTTTTTTTGGAGTTGCTAACTGACGTCGATATGTTACTTATGGTTGAGAAAGGTGTTAGAGGAGGTGTATCTCAGATCTCTACTAGATATGCTAAAGCTAACAACCCATACATGAATGAATATGATCCTAACCAACCAACAAAGTATATTATATATCTCGATAGAAACAACTTATACGGCGAGGGAATGAGTAAACCACTACCTACTCACGGTTTTAGATGGATGAATGAGAAAGAGCTTACAGACTGGAAAAATATCCCATGCATACTAGAGGTTGATTTAGAATATCCTCATCATCTTCACGACTTGCATAATGATTATTCTTTAGCTCCAGAGAGACTTGTCGTTAATAAGGTTGAGAAATTGATACCAAACCTCAATGATAAGGTAAAATATGTTGTTCATCATGAAACCCTGAAAGTTTATGAAAGTCTAGGATTAAAAGTCACTAAGATTCATAGAGGCATTACATTTGAAGAGTCAGCTTGCTTAAAACCATACATTGATTTGAATACCAAACTCAGAGCTAAAGCGGACAACGATTTTGAAAAAGATTTCTTCAAGCTGATGAATAACTACGTCTTTGGGAAAACCATGGAAAATATTAGAAAAAGGGTGGATGTACGATTGGTTACAAATAAAAAAGATGCGAAAAAATTAATATCAAAACCTAACTTTCAGCATCGTACTATCTTTTGTGAAAATCTGGTTGCCATCCATATGAAGAAAACAAAGATAATATTCGATAAACCAGTTTACTTAGGCATGTGTATTCTAGATGTAAGTAAAACAATAATGTATGATTTTCACTATAATTACATCAAACCAAAATATGATGAAAAAGCAAAATTGTTGTTAACAGATACAGATAGTCTTGTATATGAGATGGAAACGGATGATTTTTATAAGGATATAAGTCCAGATGTGAGAGAAATGTTTGATACTAGTAATTATCCTAAAAACCACCCATCGGGTATTGAGACAGGTGTAAACAAGAAAGTCATAGGTAAGTTCAAAGATGAAGCTGGTGGTAGACAGATAGCTAAATTTGTAGCTCTACGACCTAAGCTATACTCTTACAGGATGGATGAAGGTGAAGAGATAAAAAAGGATAAAGGGGTAAAGACATCAGTTGTAAAAAATAGCATAAGCTTTGATGATTATTATAGTTGTCTATTAAATAAAAAACCTCAGATGAGAAAGATGAATGTAATAAGAAGTTATAAGCATGATGTTTATACTGAAACGGTTAATAAAGTTGCACTATCTGCTGATGATGATAAGAGAATCATTTGTGAAGATGGAATAAATACTTTTGCCCATGGACATTATCGTTGCAACACAAAATTAGGTGGGAGTTCGGTATCTTCTAGTACAAATTGAAGTTCTTCCCTCACAAAACCACGCCTGGGTCCATCTAGTAAATAATACAAAACTGGCTGATTGGGTGAAACAACACTTCTAGAAAGATCGTAAACCTGAATACTCCAAATGGGATCCGTAGCTCTCCTTCGTTCTCCACCTTCATCTTCACCAGGAGCAAGTAAGTATCTAACTTTAACACCAGGTGGTAGTCTAACCTCATCATGTCCAACAACTCGCCTATAATTTGGAGGATTAATATCAACCTCTTTCATTCTTATAGCTTTATCAGGCTCTTCCCCAGTTATTCTAGTTGGTATACTATTCAAAGTTTTCAAAATAGCTGGTAATCGTTTCACCCATACTCTAGATCGATCATCACTAATCATTTCTTGTGCATATTGATGACTAAATAATTTTTCTGATAATGTTCTATTTGCTCTTTCAACAAATGCTTGAGCTCTATGGTTTCCAGCTTCAGACCTTTGTATGTTTACATTATATCTATTCATAAGTTTTGTTACATATCCCATAAATTTTCTTCCAGGATCAACAATTAATGTTTTAGGATATTTTAACTTTCTTGAGTAAATATTACTAAAGGCTTTGGATATCTCAGGACTTTCTTTTGAGGTTAGTGGTTCTGCATCTTTATATCGACTAGCTATATCAATCACAACCAGAGCATATCGATATGTCTTTCTTCCTACTCTATCATGTGGTAAAAATAATAGATCTGCTTGATGAATCTGATTCGGTTTTTCAATATTCCAATGAGGTCTAGGGATATATTTTGGAGCTGGTAGATAGATTTGCCACAGAGCCTGTTTCTCAAGCCATCGTTTAGCTTCATCTTCACTAACTTTTGCTTTTTCAGCTAATTTTGGAATAGCAGAATACCCTTTCCAATATCCATAAGTTGAATAGTATATTTTTGAAAGCATATTTTTGTTGTTACTCATTTAAAAGAATACTCCACCTATCTTTAAAATAAAACATGTCGCAAGCTATATCTGAAAAAATTAATCCAAACAGGATTCCACTAGAGCCTCTAGGTTTGAAAGCGGAATCTTCATTGAATCGAATTACACTAAATCCCTCATCCGCAAGTCCTGGAGAAACCTTATATATAAATATTCCACAACTTTCTCATAATGTAGTGATTGTACCAGGAAGTGTATCTCTATTATTTGACTTGACTGTTAGTGGTCATGCTAACAATACCCTTGTGAATAACGTAGGAAGTAACCTTGTATCCAGACTTAGGGTTCTTTTTGGTGGAGAAACACTACAGGATACTCAAAGATACGATCTATTTCAAACATACCATGACTTATACTTAACATCTGAAGATCGTCAGAATGGAATAAAACAAGGTATATCTTCTGAAAACATGAGGAAGCTTAGGACAAATGCAGGTGATAAGGTAACATCAGGAAATGCTAAGGAAGTAACTCTTTCAGCAGTATACAACACCAAGTACCATATACCACTCAACCATCCTATTCTCAACAATCATGGGGTTTTCTATCCAAAGGCGTTACCTCATTCACTAATCTTTGAGATTACACTAGCCCCAGTTAATGATATTGTTGTTTATTCTGACACGGTCAAAACCCCATCTTATAAAATCACAAACCTTGAGTTGGAATATGCTTGTATCTCAAGTGAATACTTAGCTAGTGAGGCTCAGTCAGCTTATCAGGTTGGTAAAGTATTCTTTTACGAGAATGTTATTCTTCACAAAACTTTCACCATATCAAGACCTAATGACAGTGTTATAAACGAGCACATTAATTTACCGAGGAGGTCAATGACAGGGATATTATGCTTGTTCACAGAGGGTCACACTGGAGGAGCACGAGATTCTGAAAAGTTTACCAATCCGAATATTACATCAATCGACATTAACGTTGACGGTATGCCAAACCGTATCTACTCCAAGGGAATGAAACCGCCAGACTTTTGGGATTCGGTAATTAAACGTTTCGGTAAAGAGGGTGTTAAAATAAATGATTTTTATAGCGATAAGTTTGCTTTATGGATTGACTTGAGAACTCACCATGACAATAGTATTCATGGGGGAGGTATGGCTTTGGTCAACACAAGAGATGGAGTAAAACTTGAAATGAAACGACAAGTTGGAGGAACAGGTAATATCACATGCTACATGTTTGTGGTAGCCGACGCGTTGATGGAAATCATGAATTCAAACTTAAGATCAATTATGTATTAGTTAAAAAGATGGAAGAATTGAGAGATAAAATTCCTTTTCATTGTATTATAACAGGTCCAACAAATTGCGGAAAGACAAAGTACCTCACAGATCAGCTAAGAGGACCCTTCAAAAAAGTGTTTGAATACATTGTTCTCATATGTCCGACTTATGCTAAAAATAAAACATATCATAAATTTGCTCACAGAGATAAACGTTTCTTAGTATTATCACCAGATGCTAGTAACAGTGATGAGATTAACGAGTTATTAACTGATTGTCAAACTTTGTTCACTGGTACTAATACACTAATAATTTTAGACGACTGTGCTGTATCGAAAGATCTAAAGAAACGCTCGAACAAGTTTATAGATTTAGCATTCTCCGGAAGACATCATGGATTATCAGTGTGGGTTCTCACTCAGCAATTAGACAGTGTTAGCATTGACAACGAGTACGAGAACGAGAACGAGATTTTGCCATTGACCATACTACGCATGCGTTCTGCTCAGAACACGTGCTCAACTCGTTCTGGCAAGTCGTTCCACGACGAGATTTCCACACAAACTCGACGTGCGGGGAACGAGTTTTACACAGGTAAAGTTTCTCTTTTGTAGCGGTTATCTCTGTCATATGTGTATCCAATAAGCACTTAATCTCTTCATCGAAGGCCTAAGATGGTATTTTGCGGCATTTTATGTTTAGAATGGCACATTGATCCTCATTCCTTTCTGTCAACATCTTCTCAAAATTTTAAACATGAGAAGCTCTCATGGTCTCCGTCTAGCGTGCTCATAAACTTAACTTTTTCGTTTCTTTTTACAGCTTCTCTCAAGATGACTCAACCAGAAACGTAAGTATTATACCATTACTGTTTCTTCGATTATTTTCATTCACATTATTTTATTTGTTACAGTTCATAGTCCGTACGAATCAAGTTTGTCACATCGATAGGTCGCATTGTTTACATAAACCTAAGAATTACTGTCTCAGATTTCAAAGTATTTCCGTTTATGTTTCAGGAAAAGAAAACTTTTTATATGGAAGCGTCAGCATGATTCTTGTCTTTTACGTGAAGTTTTACATATAGAACCCTACAACCAGAAACAGTTTGATAGAGGAAGAGTGTGAAGAGTAATTGCAGAGAACCTGAATGCCAACACGCAGCACGATTTCAAGACAACAGACCGATCGTGCAGGGATAGACTTTAACAAGGTTATGGAGGAATTCGAAAAGAGAGATAGAGAAGAAAAGAAAGCCTCGGGAGTAGATGCCGAATATGATGAAATCATGCAGTTGTGTGGAGACATCAAGGAACAAATTGATGAATATCGAGAAGTGACGGAAGCTGAGAATAAAAAGCAAGAAAAAGAAAAAAGCATGGCCAGTGATATGAGACAGATAGCTATGGAAACCCTTGCCGGCAAAAAGAAGAGAAAGGACCCAAGCGGTGAAGAAAACCCCAAGAGATCAAGCCGCAGAAAATCTGACGATACTTTAAAGTATTTTCGTCGCCATCTAGCAGATCTTGAGTGTAGCTTAAAGCAAAATGCACTCCTGGATGCTTTTGAGAGCCATACGCGCGTACATACGTGAGAAACTTAACAGCAAGGAACTCACAGTACACAAGAGCTAACAAATCATTCGAAAATGGCGCCGAAAAATGATAATAATATCCCCGAATATTTTTTCATGAGGTCGTACTCGTATGTCCTGCTTACACATTTTTTGTAAGAACGGCAACGAGTACGAGTACGAGAGGGACTCGTTCTCGTACTCGTACTCGTTGTCAATGCTAACACTCTCTATTAACATCGATAGCAAAACCATTCCGTGAAAATGTAGCTTGTGTGGTTACTTTCCATAATCCATCACAAAAAGGTATGAAGATGATTTTCGAAGATTATGGAGGTGATTTAGACTCTGAAACTAGTAAAAAGTTTGTGCAACTCCTGAAAACTGAAAAATATTCAAGACTATGTTTGTGTTTACGTTATCCATTCCAATGTTATTTAGAGATTCCTGCGGTGATTTAAAAGAATCTATGTTTTATTACAAAATTTAAAAAAATATGACAGAAGTTGAGGATTATATAGAAGAAAAGAATGAGGTAAAAGATTTGGTAAAATATAATGATGATATTGAAATCAAACAAGAATCACTAGCTATTCTCGCAGCTCTTGGAACTACAAAGGAATATTTAGGTGTTGAGATGAGTCTCGGTGATATAAAGAAACTCACGGTAAAAGATGTTGAAAAATATTATAATCGATATCAGACAGTATTAGGTAAGAAAATTAATGGTGGATTAGTAGATTCATCTCTTCAATTAGTTTCTCACGCCATTTCTTACATGGTTCCTGTAGATGATATAGAAGCGCTTTGTAAAGACTTGAAGAATGATGAGTTGGTTAATCGTGAACTTACAAACCTTGTAGGTCTCTTAGCATTAAAAGGTGGAAGATTGGTAGCACTTGCCAGCGGACTATTCCAGGTTGCAAAGCACATTAAAATCAACAAAATACAAGAAGTTTCAAACACAAATACTGATGATTTTAACAAAACTGAGCAGGTCACTGAGCACAACTGATTTAAAGATTCTTTACTTTGTGAAATAAATAATAATGTCTGATGAAGTTGTTGAACAAATTACAATGGATCCTATACCTGAAAAGAAAGATGCTAAAAAGAAAGAGAAAGATCCTAAAAAGGTCGCTGCCGGTAAGAAACTAGCAGAATATAACAAAAAAGCTAAAGAAGCGTTAGCTAGGGAAATGAAACGTGAAAAGGAACAAGCGGATACTAAACAGGAAGAAAATTCCAATGAAGAAGAAGAAAATACAAAAGCATGGATTCCAGAGCTATCTTTTACTACTGTGTTATCTATTGTTGGAATAGGGTTTACTGCAGTTGATATGTTTATGAGATATTACAAAAATAGAATAGTTGATTTATCACAAGTTCCGACCAAAGTTCCACCCTCACATACCACTACACAACCACCACCTCAACCAACTCCTAAAATAGTAATGCTGTGAGGAAAGTAGTTTAAAGGTTTTCTCTATCCTCAATAAAATAATGTCAACTGAAAACAAACTTGTGAAAACTGTTACCGATTCAGCCGTAATTATCGGATTAGCTGCTGGAGTTGGATATGTGGCTAAAAAGGCTCTGAAAGAATCATTTATGAACGATCCCTCTTCAAGTTTTACAAACTATGCTAAATGGGTTGCTGTATTGTCAGGTAGTATGTATCTAAAAACTTATTTAGAGGATCAAAAGATTTTACCAAATTAAAGATTTATGGCAGCAATAGCAATGATGGTTGGTGGAGCTATATTGAATGCGACTACCTTCGTTGGTGGTTCGTATCTTGCAAAATATCTCTCAGGTGATAAAACAGATTCAGAGAAAATAAGACACGACAAGGCAATAGAAAAATATCAAAAAGATTATGCTACATACCAGGAAAAAAGACAGAATCTCATTGATTGGTACTCTCAACAGCGAGATGCTAAACACATAGCTTCACAAAATATTTCTAATACTGATGAAGCTTTGAAATTGTATAGTGAGACACATGAACCAAAATTATCTGATTATTATAGACCTAGCAGAAATCACAAAATGGGTGAGATGGCATATGTTGGTGGTGGTATGCTGGCATTGGGTTATATGGCTAGTAAATTCTTTTAGTTAAGTGTGTATGATAGTGTTTTAAAGATTTTCTTACTGATTAGTAAAAAAATCATGGCAGAAGGAGGAGATATACCAGACGAATCGTTTAATCCTTTTGATACATCAGCTGATCTAGGTGATCATGATGAGGATAATACACTTTACATGAGTTCATTGGCAAATACATCCACCACTCATCCAATTGATCATTATGAGGAGGATGAAACTTCATTTGGTGGTATTAATGAAAAACAGCCCTTGTTAGATGTTAGGATGAAAGATCAAGATGATGCTGAAAAAGAAATCAAAAATTACTATCCACGTGCAGACACTTCAAAATTCATAACATTTTTCAAAGATATTGGAGATGGAATAAAAACAATAGTTGTTAATTTAAGAAGAGGAAATCCAAGTGATTATGTTCTTCTAGATGGTGAATTAAAATCATTAAAAAATAAAAGTAAAAAACTTCCCGATCAATTGAAAAATGCTTTAGGTCCTAGAGCAGAAGAAGTTGTGGAAGATAATGATAGTGAGATAACTAAGATAAAAGAATCACAAAACAAAAAGAAGGAGGAGAAAAAATTCCTTGAGGATAAACCGCTGAAGACACCAGAGGAAAGTAACCGAATAGAGACTTTAGATAGAGAAATTGCTGAGGATGATAATGAAATAGCTAACCGGGAGCGTGAGACTGAGCAAATCCAGGAAGGAATGTCATTACGGGATCGTGTGAAGGCTATCTTCAAAAAGTATGGTTTTACAGTATTTGCAGTTGTGAGTGCTGTTGGTGTGGTTATTGGTGTTATTGTTTCTAATCTTTCTAAAGGTCTAACCAAATTGGGTAAAGGTGTTGGTAACGGTTTGAAAACGATTGGTAAGAAACTCGGTGAAATATTACCTGGAATGATTGGAGCTATCGTAAGCTTTCTGTTCAAGACTGCTGGTGAGGTTATTGGATTTTTAGGTAAAAATGCTTGGCTTTTGATAATGGCTGTGGTTCTATATTTTGTGGAACAGTTTAAAAAGAAGAGTAGATAAGTAAAAAAAAATAATGAATGATACAAAGTTTCTTTCTATCACTATGCTAACTCCTGAAACAAGAATTTATCTAGATCCACCATTAACTAATGTAAAAGAGATACAATTACAATTTGTTTACCTTCGTAAAGCAAACTATTCAAATCCTTTATACTTAATGTGTGATCTTATAGAGTTAAAGTCTTCATATTCAAATTGTTGTATTACTAACACCCTCAGAGGTGAAAATGTAGAACTTAAACCCTCACAAGTACTAGCTGTTATTCCACCACATGAAAAACATCCTTTTTTAAAAGTTTTACAAACCAAAAATCCTATCAACTACTTTACTTTGTGGATTTTAGATAAAGATGGAAAAAAGGCTAACTTGAATAACAAACCTATTCGAATTCATTTAAAGATATCGTGTTAATCAGAAAAAAATGGAAGACTACAATAGAATTTATCCACAAGTGCCTATTAATGGAGACCCACTTAATTTCAGACTACAAAAGTCATGCGAAGTACTACAAAATCTTGAGAAGGAAATTAAACATTATGAGGATGTTAGGAAAAAATACAATAGAGCAAGAGGAATATTTACTAAAATAAGTGTTGGTTGTGGGGTGGTTTCAATTATACTATCTGCAGGTGGACTTGGAACCTCCCTTACTGGTTTTGGTGCTGTTGTTTGTATCCTATTAGGAGCGGTTGGTGGTCTTTGTGGTGGTATTTCAGTCGGATTCGGTGCGGCTTCTAAACGACTTTCACAAAAAGTTAGTAAACATGAAAAGACTGTTTCTCTAGCAAAAGCAAAGGTAAACACCATTAACGACTTGGTTTCAAAGGCACTGAAAGATAACGCCATCTCTGACCAAGAATTTTCCATAATTTTAGCAGAGTTAGAAAAGTTTGAAAAACTAAAACTCGAAATCCGTCAAAAATTTCGGAAAGATACTGAAAAAAACTTAAATATGTCTCAGATAAGGAGAGAGGTTCGTGCGGACATATTAAAGGAGCTAACCGTTCCCGCACGTTAAAATTTTCATTTGAGCTTAATATTAGAAAAGAACGGTGTTGATTTAAAAACATCTTATTCTAAACATAAAGAATAAAATGACACTCAAGGATTTCAGAAAAAAGGTATCCAAATGCTGATCAAAGTCAATTTGAAGTTGTAGCTGATCCATATGGTGGTTACATTAAGTGGAAAGTTAATGGGACAACAATCATGTCCAATGATGATCCCACTGGCAAAACATGGACTGATGATCTATCACCCCGTTTGAAAAGATTGTTATGGAAAGATTTAGGATTGGATGATGATTCATTGAGTTCATTCCCAAAGAGTTTAACTATAACCAATCGATCTTACCCAATACCTGCCATTGATTTTGATGACTTTACAACTAATATCACAAAAATGCTGACCTCACTGGATATATACGTGTCAAATACGAAGAAATTCACAGCAAAGATGAGAAACATATTTACATCCCAAGTTGTGACTTTCAAATTTGGTAAACAGAGTAGAAAATGGTTGAACGCACCCGATATGAATTATTGGCCTCAACAACTAAACTTTGCAGTATGGTGTGCGACATCTGGTTGTGGGATAAGTCCTTTTGAAAGTCTAAATTACCCTAAAGTCGTTAGTAGCTTTATCAAGTTTCATGTATATTTCACAATAAGAAGAATATTATATGAATTAAGTCTTCCCTTACCTGATAAGCAACCTTTTGTAATAAATAATAATCCCTATAATAAAGTCGCATATCAAAGATTGTGTGCTGAATTTGGAATTGCTAATAATTCTGACTTTAGATGGAAAGGTGGTAGAAACGGAGGATTGGGTGATATATTTATTGATTATGGTGATGGATACAATGGAAGAGGTGGAGGAAATCAAAATGTACATATTGTAAGGAATTACGATGATGAAGCTGATCAATGGCCTGGTGAAGGTGGTAAATTTGCTGATGAAGGAGGTAAGAAGGAAAAAGGTGATCTCATCTCTTTCATCCGTAATGACGATTTTCCTGATTTCAAATATGCTTGGTTCATCCCAACTAGTGGTCATGGACTCACTAAAGCTGGACTTGGTAGATTGAATCGATCTGTTGAAGCTTTTGTTTACTGTATATTGGGAGCGCAAGTTAACACTAGAAATTCAATTTATGGTAATGGTGGTGGAGCGATCGAGACTCAACAAGAATTCTTATCTTTATTTGAAAGTAGTGTGATCGAGAATGACATTTCTAGTTCGATCCAAAGGTATCAATTAGCTGTACAGGAAGCGAAATTGCGTCTTGATTTAGCTATTGCTCCCGGTGTATGGCTAATGCCTAGTAATATGATAATCAACACTGAGAGCGTGACTGGTTTTAATAACAAACTTATGAAAGCGAGTAATGATATGAATTTTGGAGTGAATAATTCTCTAAACACTGAAGCAAAACAGGTTGGAATAAATCATAACATGGGATCTTCAAAGGTAAAGTTACCGCATATATCTGAAACGAAACCAAAACCACCAATGAAAACAGACTCAACGCAAACATACTCAACGAAACACGAAAATAATATTGACTCAACGCAGCATGAAAATAATATATTAGCATTTATAATTGTGGCTGGTGGATTAGCGTGGTATCTATTTCAGTAGTTCATGAGTTTTTCACGTGATTATTATTGTATGTAAATTAGTGTCCACGTGTAGAACAATAGATTACATACTTTTACGACATAGCAACAAGCAAGTTGAAAAGTAGATTTGAAGTTGGAAAGTAGATTTTAAGTTTACTTTTTAAAGGCTGATTTCTAACGTCGCTCAGGAATGTGATTACGTCAATGCAAATTTTGTTATGTAACACTTACTTGCGTTATATAACATATTGTTTTTGTTAAGGCTCGATTATAGAAATTTAAAGGTGAATATGGAGTAATCAAACAAAATGTTGAGCATTACCATGTACGAGTCTGAAACTAGGGTGTATTTGGATCCTCCACTGGAAAATCTTCGGGAGATACAACTCCTGGATTGTAATATACAAACCAAAAGATTGATTAATTTCAAGGATCAACAGATATTGTTCAATGATAAGAATCAGCCCATCATAATAATTCTGCCCGGTACATATTCACTACGTAATATTCAATCAATCTTTCTTAATGATAGTAATAGGTCAAAGATAACAATCATTGAGACTGATACTGTTGACTATCTATATTCCAATAAGATCTTTAACATTAAACTTACGAGAGGGCTACAAGTTGGTTTAGGAGTGCCTGAAGTCATAAATCCTGGTAAATTATACCCCATAAATATACAGATTAAGGAACCACTGAGACTTATGTGTAGTATAGTGGATAATAAGTCGTCATATATGAATAACACTCAATCTGGAGAACTTGTGAAACTCTCACCCTCACACCTACTTGCTAACATACCCTCACAGGATTATCCAACAATTCCAGTTCAAAAATATGAGAGCCTCATAAGCCAATTCGATTTAAGCATCTTAGACATTGAATGGAAAAAACTTGATCTAAAGGGTTCTCCCATGACTTTAAGTTTAAGATTTAGATAATAAATCCTTCGTTAAATAAGCAACACAACATGAAAAGAATATATTAGCGTGGTATCTATTTAGGTAAATTTTGTTATGTAACACTGACTTGCGTTATATAACTTAATGTTTTTGTTGTGTCTCTTGTGTTTTGTGACACTCTGTACACTTCGACTTTATTATATTGTGTTCGCATATACATAACCTACACCACCATATTTGTTTTCCATGAATACATATTTGAGATCCTTTACAGTCTTTACATATATACCTTTCCCGTTTATGCTCACAAAGACTACCACCGCCGCATTCTATACATCGCGTTTTCCTTTGATTATGAGGGCATATTTGTGATCCTCCGCATAACTTACAGATATATTTAAACTTTCCATGAATACACATATTTATTTTTTTTTGATTCGTGTGAGTCAGCGAACTTGTTAATCTCTTTCTTTATCATTTCATCAATATTATTCATGTTAGTGACTTGTGGTTTTGCTGCATTATCTAACGCTTCAATGAGTTCTGCTTTACGCATTCGATACCATCCTTTAATACCCTGATCTTTAGCAAGGACTCTCAGCTCTTTCACTGTATTTTGTTCCATCTTTTATTACCATTTTCATCTCTTTAAACCAATTAAAATTAATTTTTTTTAAAAAAATCCTTGATAAAATCCTTGATAAAATCCTTGGTAAAATCCTTGATAAATTTTTTTAATCAGAACAAAAATCCTTGATAAAATCCTTGGTAAATTTCTGATAAATTTTTTAATCAGAACAAAAATCCTTGATAAAATCCTTGGTAAATCCTTGATAAAAAATTTGAGGAGTACTAGGATGACTAACACAAAATCCTTGATAAAATCCTTGATAAATTCCTGATAAAAAATTTGCGCTAGCTCCGTCACATACTACTCTCTACATGCCTAAAATTTTAATCGCGACTGTCAGCTAAAATGTAAAATTTTGTCTGTTAAGAATAAAGCAGTTCTAAAATATTATTGTTTGCCGTCCAGATTACTAGCTAGAAGTAAACACTCTGAATTAATGCATCGGAAAATATTTGAGCTCGCTTTCTTCCCTTTTGCATGCAAGCGAAGTTTTGAGAACGGCCCATTTCGTCTTAAATTGTTGGCTGTTTTGAAGTTGCCGACAGCAAAAATAGATTTTATCGATTTCCTCCAATTTGAAGCGGCCTTTCTGAAAATAAACTACATCACGTTTAGTTACTTACCAATAGATACTGATGGGGAAAATTTCAGCGAAAATAAGTTTGAGCTTTAGCCACGAAATTTCAGTTTTGCTTGATTTTTCCAGGCATTGGCTCTTAAGATTGTTTTTGGCGGGAACGTCTTGACACCGAATCCAGTTTCAAAACCACCTTCAACACACCTTTCAGGCGTTATGGGTGGAAAGAGAAGCTCTTTGGGACCTGTTTAACACCTGAGGTCTGGTAACGCACGATACGTGAATTTGTGGAAGACCTTGAGGGGGTGGAAGTTATTGCGGATGACTTCTTTATAGCTGGATTTGATACTACTGAAGGAGAAGTAAAGCTGTGCCTGGTGAGAAATGAACGCGCCCTCCTTAAAACGTGTCGCAAATGGAACCTTAAGTTTAACTGAGTGAAAGTAGGTCGACATCAGTCAAGTGTGAGATTTATTGGCACCTACTTACCTCAGAGGGCCCTAAACTCGACTCAAACTCGACTCAACTCGACTTGCAGCTCCCTGAATTGGAAGACCTGCCTGCGGTAGAGAGGTTTCTAGGGATGGCCATGTACCTCTCAAAGTTTATGCCCCACCATAAACACTGAGATGACTGAGCCTTTCAGACGTCTGGAGGACAAAGATGCGGAGTTCGAATGGCTGGGGCAGCATGCTGTCGCCTTGGCGACTATAAAGACGTTTCTAACAGAGGCACCTGTGCTCAAGTACAGTTGAGCCCTGCTATTTGGAAGTCCCAAGGGAAATGAAAAGAAGTTCGAAATGGCGGGGTTTCGAAATAACAGGGAAAGCGTAAAATTCGTAACAATAAATTATTTGTTAATAAAATACAGCACAGTATGAATAAGATACTGATTAAATAAAAATACAGTAATTATATGTCAGATAAATCAGCAGATGCTGTTGCATTGAAAAGCTTTGAATATTCTGTTGTTTTTGGTTTTTTTTCTGATACCTTTGTCGATCATGAATGACAACTAGCCTGTTTGCCGTCGATTCTCGGCTCCCTCACCAGCAAACAAGCTGTAGTGAGATTCTTCGTTGGTCGCTTAGGAAGACATTGAAGGTGAAGATGTTGTTGGACATTTAAAGAAAGGAAAAAGTGGATGTTTTGCCAAAACGGTATTTTACTTTTTGAGGGGTGATAAAGACGGTTCATGGAGCGTCATGGTGAGGAGATCATCTTGGAGATGGAGAAGGCATGTAAGTGCCGTGCACTCTACATTTCACGGTGCAGAAATCATTCATTGAGGTCTTGCGGAAACAGCTTTCAAGCCTAGATGAGTGTTAGATGTCGTTGATTCACAAGTTGTCACGCTGATTTGTAAAATAATGCGAAATGCTTAGAGATGAATCATCAAGCAGATCTCAAAGGACGTTTGTAATCACTAAAGAATATTCAGAACATTACTGTACTTTACAATATCGAGTGATAAGAATAGAGACAGTAGAGGTCATACATGAGTATTTCAGCCGGAAGAATAGTTCACTAACAGTGCGTTTTGTTTTGAAAACGGCTTGAATTTCCTAGCGTAACACTGCACGTGACTCAAGCATTGTTAAGTCATTAATTACGCAACACGAGCTCAAATAAAATGCAATACGTTGCCAGCTTTGTTCTTATGTACGTACTCTGTTTTTGACAAATTCGAAATAACGGGTTTGATTTAAGGTGTAGGGAAAGAACGATGAGTTCGAAATAGTGGGGAATTCGAAAGAACCGAGTTCGAAATAGCTGATAGTAAATAACTTAAAACATAAGGGTAAATCCAAGGGAATTCGATCTTCATTCGAAATAGCGGAGACTTCGAATTAACCGAGTTCGAAATAGCGGGGTTCGACTGTATTATGATGTAAGCAAACCCGCCACTGTGCAGTGCAATCCTAGCCAGTCTGGTTTAGATGCAGTTCTACAAGATGACCAGCCCATTTGTTACGCATCCCGTGCCCTAACTTACACAGAAATGCACTATGTGCAAGTCGAAAAAGAAATGCTGGCCATTGTACAGTCCTGCGATAAATTTGACCAAGACTTGTATGGACGTGACACAGTAACTGTTGAAAGTGACTTCAAGCCACTGAAATCTGCGTTTAATAAAGAGATCCACAAGATACCTAAGCACCTACAGCACATGCGCCTGGCGTTACAGAAGTACAACATAGATGTAAAGTACCAGAAAGGCCACCCCATGTATATTGCTGATACATTTAGTGGAGCCTTCTTTCTGAAAATATTTCTATATGAGTTATAAGATAGTGGTCATTACATTTTCATGTTGAAATTTATAATTGTCATGCTTAGGTATTGTACTATTCTTGTATATTCATGCAATCCAGCCTTAGGAGTGCTGTAATGTGAGTTTTTATTAAAGCTATCTGTCTATCTATCTATCTATCTAGCTAGCTAGCTATCTGAAGAAGACTGGCTATAAGCAGTCGAAATATATATTAAAATGGTAACAATGAAAATAGCAATAAGTGTATAACAGAAACATCAATGTGTTTTTATCATTTTGACACAGAGGAGACCAAACTCACAAATGTAAGTAACAGTCAAGTAGAGTGTGAAGGTTCCACTGTTACTCTGTTCTGTGAGGCAACAGGCAGACCACAGCCTAACATCACCTGGAACAGAGTATTGGACGATGGTTCTGATGATGAAATAATGCAACATGACACCAGTGCAGTGTTGGTTTTGAACAACATACAGAGAAATCAGAGTGGAACATACCGCTGTACAGCATTCAATGGAGTTGGAAGGTCATTCAATCAAACAATGAATGTGACTGTAGATTGTAAGTGGTCTTAGCAGTAATACTGATTAATTTGCATGTAATGTTCACGTAAATATGTATATGTAGTGTACATGTTGTAGTTTAATTTCTATTTTGGTACAATTTGTTTTTGTACCAGCAAAAAAAATAAACGGCACCATCTGGCATTGCTCTTCAGGATCTCATAATATTCATTTGGAACTGGACACAGTTTCTGACGGCGTTGCCATCGGTCACGCCATTAGACTGTTGCATCAAAGTGTGTGTATTAACTATATTTTTTTATGACTTAAACAATGATGCCATGTTATCTCTTATTTGTCATGCCTGTTTCACTTCAATGAGTTGCGAGATTTTTAGGGAGAAAATGAGGTTGTAACGTAATGCTTTGTGTTTGCTAAAATGGATTACTGTAGTTTTATTCACATCAATGAAGAGATCCAAACAAATGAGAACTGTACATAGGCCATGGAAGCTTATTTGTTTTGCTTTTGTGGATTTCCCTTTTGGTTCTTATGATAAAAATCTGTTTTTAATTTATTTGACAATAATTATTTTGTAGTTTTATTTTTTACAGTTACTTGTTATTTCTGATAATTGGCTGGTGCAACCAAGTACCAATACCCAATTACACACACAAGATTGAAGACTTCTGTAATTAAATTTAGCAAATAATATACATTTAGCAAAACAACAATACAATGTTGCATTCTAAAGTCTTTACCAATGAATGATATCACTGATGATTGAACGGTAGGTAGATAAGTAAAGTAGATCAAGTAAATTTTTCAAAGACTGAAAAAATTGCTCGAGCGTGTAGGCCGAGTGCAATTTGTTAATTTATGAGTGCTTATTTATACAAAATCGCACCTGAGATCATTCGATTACCTCTTAATAATATACATGCAAAAAATATAAATTCAAATCTCTGCACTCAGTTTCAACTTTCTGTACTGTTTGAAGTTAATTAAACTCCTCTTATCCTATCACCGTGTTGAAGTTTTTGCATACACATTACAGTATAAGCCTAAACAATCCTGCATTTATAAACGTATTTCAACAGCATCCTTTTAGAAGCTCTGTATTTTACTGGTTTCATCATTGAAGTGTGACATTGTGTTCCCACACAGAATCCAGGCATTCCGTACTCAGCCTTCAGCTGATTTATACCAGTTTCCTATGAAAGCCTTATATATCACATTCAGGAAAGCTAGTGATAACAACACCGTTCTGATTAAACCAGGTCAATATAGAAGTTTGCTTGCTTTCTGTAAACTCGCGTTCATAGTCAGTACACATTTAAGTTCTATGCCCAAGTTTAGTAGTTATTAACTTTGATAAATGAGTCTAAATTTAAATTTAAATTTAAATAAACTTCTAACAGCAGCACATTATACTTAAGTAGTTAGTATAATTGTTAAACGTGAGAGCGAAGAGAAAAGCGAACCAAGCATATCCTTTGCATCCGTTCAGTAAAATTATAAATCGTCAGCGTGTTCGAGTCCAGCTTCGATAGTCTATATCATAAGGACAAAACGAACAAATTGACAGGGTTTCATTCGTCTAACCTGGGTAGAAAACGACTGGAAAGCTCTCACACTCGTTGTACCCTTTTAGAAAAGCGACCTACCACATGTTTTTACACGGATATACTGTGTACTTCAGGTAAATTCTTAATTGAATATATCCGTCTTTGTCCAGATGAGCCATTTAATGTCCAGTTAATGACCAACATATCAGGAGACACAACCTGTACTGGACAGGTGGTGCAACTGACCTGCACAGCTGGGGGCAATCCTCCCGCTGACGTTATGTTATACATGAATGATATCATGGTAGCAGCATCAGCCCCCGGCATGTGGTATGAGTCTATGACAACACAAGGCGTTGCCCACTACAGATGCCAGGCAAACAGCTCTGCAGGAAATGGGGCAAGTAACAATGTCACCCTCACATTTAATGGTAGGTGTTGCAGTGATTTTTTTACCATGCTTGAGTTTTTGATTTATGTACCAGCTGCAGTAGCTTGGAAATAATTGTGCCATAAAGGTGCGTAGTCGTGTGAAGTGTACTATACAATAAAATAGCCTTAATGCATGTGTATAGTACTTGCCTTACACACACTGTACATATATACTTTAAAATAAAATATTGACCATCGTACTGTTACTACTTGTCGAAGTGAAGATTGTGTACATGTACCGATTAACGGTGTCATAGGTGGGACATTGTCGTGTATTGTAATTCACAGAAGGCTTTCCGTGGTGATTATGATTTGTTGTCGTAACGTCAAATCGTCACATTGAAAGTAATTGCTTATTTCTTAGATGAAATTAAGTTTTCTGAATGTTCAATTCCAATATTATTGTGTTGTGCAACTGCACTTGCTCTGTTTAGTACAACCATAGCTTTTGTTACCATCTTATACTTTGTCTTTCTTACAGCATTTTAAGGCCCTTCTGATGGTAATTTGCGGTTTATGAACAAAGCTGAAGTTCTTGAAAATGCTTGTGTTCAGTAGATTTTAATGTAAAGAGTTAGTCATTATAAGGGTTTCAGGAACGTGATTTTTGTGATCTTGATTGTAAATGGAGGGTCATCAATTTCTAAACAATTTAAGTACATAAAATTAATCAAATTCTTGGCGCTGCGGATGGAAACGATGTTAATATTCTGATCCTTACAGTAATGAGTACTATGGTTAAAGCGCATGGTGGTCCTTTGGGCGAATTGATGTGTTGTGTTTAACCGTCCAAAGGCTGGCAATTTTATTGCACTGAAGCCTGCATGATCCTGCATAACTACTGGAAAATGGTGGTGTTATTGTTTTTTAGCCTCACAGACGTACATGTAAAGACAGTTGAGAGGGTGTTAAGCAACAAGAAATGGTATCGCACTGTTAATCTGCAATAGCTCTTACACTTATTACACGCACATGGGGTGCAGTTGGGAGATAAATATTCAAACTCATGCCAAATGCATATTGTAGCACAAATTGCAATCCACGTTACCCTTAAGAACTAATGAAGTGGCCCAATAGGGAATTGAATTTTCATTAAGTATTATTTAAAGATGATAAGTATCTCAGTAGAGCTTGAAATCCTTTACCTCTGTATTTGAAAAACGTGATATCAATAAAATAGTAACTTCTGATTAGGAACTATTCCACTAATAGACTTCAGAAATGACTTGAAGTTGCTTGCGGTGTTGATGGAATTTATGCCGAGTTTCACCTTCCCATTTCCACTTTACTGGTACTGCAGTTTTTTTCACCACTTCAATCACAATTCCATCTGCTGTCGAACCTTTGGAGGTAAGCTACACGTTCACAAAGGGTGACAGTAGGACTTTGTACTGTAATTCATCAGGAATGCCGACTCCAATAGTGAGCTGGTCCAAAATTGATGGTGGTGCAGTTGGCATCAGAACCATGTTGAACTTCACAAGCATCAACGAAAATGATACTGGAATGAACAAATGCGAAGCAACTAACGAGTGTGGCAATGCCTCAGAAACCACATCAATGATTGTCTACTGTAAGTTCCTACTTTGCATGCAATTGCCAACTTGCAACTTGTCAACTTGCATCTGTTACTCTTATGAAGTCTTTTAACCCCTGGATATGAGCAAACGCGCGTTCTGATTGTTTCCCTACTCATGGGCTATTAACTCATATCAAATTAGTACGGAAAACGGCAAACATGGGAAAGAGATTTCTTGAATTAGGCGAGGAGAAATTGAAATCTTGCTTGAAAAGATTACTCCAATTGATACCACAGAAGCAAACTAGAAGGGCACTCGGTAGAACGCATACCTCCGCCCCGCCACATGTGTACACCTGATATTACACTCATCTGGATCTGAGATCCGGAGTTTAATCCGGATAAATCCCAAATTTTAATGGATTGATCCAGGGTATATTTGCGACCTTTCCACCAAATGTGGTGCAAATCCGTTGATTAGTTTTTGCGTAAACAATTAACAGACAGAGAAACAAACAGACAGGCGTGAAAACATAACCTCTTTGGCGGAGGTAATAAATATGAGATTAAATTATTCGGCGGTAAGTAAGGAACGATTTTACAACAGCCGCCATTTTGAAACATCTGTGGTGCCCATCAATTGAGTTTTTTTCACTTCTGCCTACTTTTTTCCGTGACGTTTTTCAAAAATTCTCAGGCTGGTTAGCTAACTCGAAAAAAATTGACAAGTACAGAGATGTGTGAGAATGAGCCGGACCTGAGTTTGAAACTTTCTGACACATTGGGCCAACTGAAGATGTTGGCTCGACAACAACATGGTTTTGCTTACAAAACAACAAATAAGTCAATTCTTGTCGTGCAAACTAGTCCCAGTTTGTCACATTCGAGGGTTTGGAGATATAATGAAATAATTATTCCACTCCATCTCGTCGTACATGAACTATAGCTAACTCGATGCGACTCGCGGACTCGATTTCGTGGAATAACTGTTAAACATATGCATGTAGTTATTACCAATACAAGTATAAAGAAAACAAATTTTGCATGCATTACTAAATGTACTGTATGTTAGATAAAGTTCCGTTGTCCAAGGTAGCAATGAAAAGCGTATTAATATGAGGCGCTGTGTGATATTCTCATATTGTTCAGTTGTTTAACGGTGGGATATCACTGCTTGTTGCTTGCCTTTCTGTGGGGTTCTTGTGTCGTTGAATCCATTGCAACATGTATTAAATATAACTCCAAATATGATCAATCATTATATGTTACAGCTATCGACATGCATAAAGTGAACTAGACGCTCCACGTAGCGTTAACTCGGGCTTGCTTGGTTCGTGTATTGTGAAGCTTCTGTGCTTTTAGTTTACTGCTAAACTTGGTTTTTGAAAGTGAAAAATTGGAGTGAACCGACGTAATTATTCAAGATACGGAACGCCACGCCGCGCGCAAAACGCCGCAGAATGCTCGAAGTTTGCACCACAGGCAGCCCAAGCTGTTTATCTGTTGGTTTATAAGCTGCGATACAAGCAAATTGATAGTCACTACTAAAATATGATCTTACTCAATAGAAGTTATGGAATCATTAGTAATTGTGCGTTACAAAATTGTTTAAATCGTAAATAAAGCCGTATTTCACGAAAACGCTCAACTTCTTTTGGTGTGGGCCTACCACGAATGGTGTGTGGATCTGTATGAGATATGAGCGTAAAATTCATGATTCTTTCGAAAATCTTCCTCAGAAAACGCTGCATTGCATACCAAACTCGACTCCCGAAGACCAAACACGTCGCATAGTCGCATGCCGCATGCACGATTAGTCATCCCTAGTTTCCACGCTCTCCACGAGGAACGCCTGGGACCATGACCCCCCATTTGGCGACCAAACCGCTAGCATTTTTAGACTCGGGCTTTGCTTTGTAAGCAAGCCCGAGTAATTAAACATAGTTACATGCTCAGTGGAATGTGCCATACCATAAAGCTTATGTTGTAGTTGTGTAGGCATAGCCAGCTACCGAAAGCCTTTTTGTTCGCTGCTAACGTTAACCAGTTCTCTTATCATCTCGTAATACAGTCATTGTGTTGTTAGAAACACTGCATCCTGCTGTGTTGTCTGTCTTTCCGTAAAGTTATTTTAGTATAAATACTCAGGTGATTATACAAAATCGCGCGCTCTGATTGGTTCGCTATCTCGGATTATCAGCCGATAATCACCTTGACGAACAAAATGGCTAAAACAATTATTCACCGAAGGCGAAGTGATTGTCGGTGAATATTCACCGAGAATCACTTCGCCTTCGGCGAATAATTGTTAAGTAGTTCAATTCTGCTCACTACGTGGATTGACTTCAGGGACATCCATTGTTTGCATAATTGAGATACAAGTTAATGTATAAATCGTAAAGCATTGAGTTTTGAATGGTGTGTAGGGTGTGATCTTTAAGACGCTGTTTTGTGGTAAAAGGTATTAGTACGATATTGGTATCCAGTGTATTTCAATAAGGCCTCTCGGAAAGCTAGGTTAGACAGGTAACATAAATATGCGAAAGTTAAGGGCAACTGGAAGAACAGTGTGCTCCAAATTTTTGACAGGTGTATACAAGTATGTCTAATTAACAATTAGACCCGTAGCCCTTGAGGGCGAAGGGTCTAATTGCTTTAGTATCACCCAACTAGTCGGACAGAAAAAGCAATAATAAAGTTAGCAAATACAAGTTGAAGAAAGATTTATTTGGGAATAAAACAAAAGAAAGCGCCACGAATTTCGCCACTCGAGGACTATTACTAATAGTCCTCTAGTGAGGCCCTATTAGGGGGGGGGGGGGGTCTGAATATCCCGTATCCCATTAATTCCTGTAGTTTGTATCCCTATAACTCAAGTTAATACTGATGACGTCACTGCATGTGATAAGTCCGATTACCAAATAATGTAAAACATTTTCTGGTGCGGGTTTCATACTTTAAAATAGAAATCGTTTGCAAATAGGATTTGAAGGATAACTACAATGTTTTTTCTTAGGGAAATACATTAATTCGCACTTTCAAGTACTTTTTTTTACTTTTCGCGTCTTTCATATTGATCAATTAACCTGTTTTATTCTGTGAAAAAAGAAAACTTCGACGTTCGATATCCCACTATCTCTTTTCTAAATATCCCGTATACCTTTAATTTTTCCCCGAAATATCCCGTATCCCTATAATTTTTTTCGCAAATATCCCGTATCCCTAAGACCCGTAATGGGGCCTTTCTAGTAGCGTAGCCAATGAGATTGCGGCATTTGCATTAGTCCACTAGTTGGGTGACACTAATACTGTATAGGAATGTGCGTTTAATGCAAGCATTGGCTTTTAAGTACCCCCCTTTTGCTCTCAAAAACCTTTAAATTCAGTGTCTTTTATTTATGACTTGTAGTTGCTCCTTCTATTGTGGAACATCCTGGAGATCTCGAGGTAAAAGAAGGGCACAAAGTGACTCTTTATTGCAATGCATCTGGGATTCCTAAACCAAATATCACATGGATCAACCTGGTCAGCAGGGAGACCACTAGCAACAAGACCTTGTTCATACAGAATATTAATCGCAACCAAGCTGGAGATTACAAGTGTGAAGCAACAAATGAATGTGGTACTGACAGTTTAACATCGACCATTACCATAATCTGTGAGTCTTCCTGTCCTTTCATTTCCACAATTTTTCTGTGCAGTGTTGGTAGTGTGAGTGGTTAACCTGCGTTAAACCGAGTCTACGTTGCTGTTAATAAGGTGGATAGCGCAAAAGCAATGTATTCCTCAGACGATGACAAGTCACATTCTCAAAAAGTAGAGTAGGGCGTTTTCTGTAGATCGTAACAGTCAGATGAATGCAAACTATCCTGAAACGTGGGTCTCAAACAATGCCTCTCATTGCCTCACTTTCTAGACGAATGGCTTATAGCACAATAGATTAATGTACAGTAGTCTGAATGTGCGTATTAGATGTCAGAGTGGTTCTTCTAACACCCTTGCGTCTTACAGCTGACACGGGATGTCTTTTCTGCCTTTCTTTCTGGACCATAATTGCAAGGGACCATTTAATAAAACAGAACTTATAGTGGTTGGGAATGGCATATTTTTACTAAGCAATGTACTTTTGCTTACAGACCAGCCTGAAAGTGTACAATTGATGACCAATGTTACAGCAAGTCTGAAAACCTGTCGGGATGCTATGGTGAACTTTACATGCACAGCAGATGGCAACCCCGCACCAAGCTTTACACTGTATAAAGACAATGTCATGGTGGCTGACGCACAGGCAACTCCTGGAGTATGGATTCTGGCAATGTCGTCACCCGGGGGCTTCCAGTACAGATGTGTAGCAAACAATACTGAAGGGACCGGTGAAAGTGGAAATGTTACCTTAACAGTTAATGGTACGTTGAAGATCATGGCTAAAAACGTTGAGAGGAATTCTTGCTTCCGTTGCTACTGTGGTCCTAGGATTAAGCCCATGCACTTGAAAAATGGGGTTATCAAATGAGTTGATAAACCAAGCTGTATCATCATAACTGTTGTCCTTTGTCAGAACAAAGGGCGAAAAATCATCTTTGTCGTGGTATGATGATACAACTTAACTGATCCACTCGTTTGATACTGAAGGGTTATTCGCTTGGGGTTTTCCAAAGAGTTCATCATCACGAGCCATAGAAAACCGGAATGTAAAAGATGTGCTCAAGATGCTTGCTAAGGCGTGAGGTCGTAGGTCTGCTCTGTGACCATCGAGAGTGATTTCAGGTTTCGTGGGGGAAAATTGTTCGAAATTTGATTTACCTTTTTGTAAAAACTCCTGCCGCTGCCGTAGATACCGGAATCGCTTCAAGGCATTATAGTAGTATGGCTTTTGTGTATATTGGGACATCAGGGCGGGAAAAGAGACATTTTACCGCTCGCTCGTTTGCAGGCATCTCTTGGATCTGTGATTTGGCGACCGTGCTAAACCGAGAGGTTTCTGCTGAATTCAGTGATGTGTGGTGGTACACCACGTAAATTTATGGTTAGGTGCCCGTTGGTGGAACACAGTTTGCTACAATCCAGGTGACCGGCATTTAAGATAGCGGGTTCCCTTGTAGAAGGGAAATGCATACAAAAGTCTAGGGAAATGTTGTATATCCTTTCTGGTTCATCCAGGTTGAAGTCCTGGCATCGTGGTATGCTTGAGGGCTTCTTTATATGTACAACATGAATAGCTTCTCTAAATGTGCATAACAATCTAGGGAAATGTTGTATATCCTTTCTGGTTTATCCAGGCTGAGTTTCTGCCACCGCTGTATGCCTGATCGCTTTAAAGATATTAAATTGAAGAAAACAGTTCCCGAAGAACGGATTTTTATTGTCTTCTTAAAGATGTCTCTGCCACCTGGAAAAAAGTAGATTGTTTTCCCTGCATGTTGCGAAAGATAAATGGCAAGAAAAGGCGAGTCCTTGATGATTTTTTTCTACCTTATGACGGCGTTGCTGAAATAGCATTCTATCAGATAGTTGACCAAACCAAAACAAACCGGTTGAGTAAAGCTAAGGTCTTCGCTTTTCGGTTTCCACGCTTACTTTTAAGCGCATAACGTCTATAGATTGAATTACTTAAAATCTGGTAGTAAACAAAGTTTGGCATCAAAGGATTATAACACTTTCGCGTAAAACGTCAGTGACGCTCTACGTCAATCACTAACAATTACCAGAAGCGATTCGATTACATTGGAATGTTCAGAGTAGCTGGATATCCTGTTAAGATTGGTGGCAAATTGCCCCCTATCTCAGCGGGATCAAGAGGTCCTTTTTTGGTTGCGAAGATACTCTGGATTGTTATGAAATTGTTGTTTAAACGGCCACACAAGCATTTGTGTTGCTTTCTGCTTCCTTCTTACTTTTTTCTCCCACCAAGTCTTATACATTTTCAACTGTTAATTCTTTGCAGTTGGACCGACCTTTAATACGCCCCTTCTTGACCAGGATGTTCCTGAAGGTGTTAATGTATTTCTCACATGTGATGTATCTGGCACTCCCTCACCTTCCGTCAGCTGGACCACTGCAGGCAATGAAGTAAAGGATGAAAATCCCTTGTTAATCACAAACATCCAACGTAATCAGGCTGGGCAGTACAGATGCCATACAAGCAACGAGTGTGGAAATATAGCTGAAAGTTTAAACATTAATGTAAAGTGTAAGTATATGAAATTGAAGACTTGCACCTGCAGTATACTTTAACTCTTACAAGTGATCAGTGTGTGACTTTTCTGATCACATTTATTACAATGTCATAGAAGCAATTGGGGCAATTATTACCTCTAGGATATTGTGTTGTTTTCACGAAACATAAACAAACATATTGTCACGTGTTTGACACTGACTGTGAGTAAATCCTGCGTGGCTGGAGTTAAAAGGAAAAGGTAAAAGGAGAGTTCGAGTGCAAAACGCCAGTTGAGCCTAAAGCGCGAGGGTGGGAAGCGCAAGGGCAAGGAGAGAGGTTGGCTTTTTATCTGTTCTCACTGTTCACACCCAAACACCTCAAACAAAGACCCTCCTTTCCTGCCCTTTAAACGTCAGCTATGCAGAATTAATGGAGAAACACTATTGCTGGACTGTAAAGGAACTTCGCTCCAAAGCTTACATTCTTAATGTTTGCAGATGCCTCATATATTTCTGAACTAACTAACAAGACCTTGACCACGAATTCTTTGCAGCGTTTCCAAAACTTCTTAAAAAAGCTTGGATGAAATTCTCAAATATAGCACTCCTCGGAGATTTTAATAGTAACTTTCTACAAGACGAACATGGTGAAATATTCTACGAAGGAAACAAGTTGAAAGGGATTTTCGAACAGTATAATATGCTAAATGTGATTGAGGGACCGACAAGGATTACTAGTCATTCCAAAACACTGATCGACCTCATTGTTACGACAAGAAAGGACCTGGTCAAACAAAAGGGCATATGTCCTCTGGGTATCTCAGATCATGACATGATTTATGCGACCCTGTCAATGAGCGTCCCAAGAGATCCGCCAAAAATAATTACCATTAGGAATTTTAATAAGTTTGATGAAAGGAAATTCCAAAGTGAAATTGCACGCACGCCTTTCCACGTATGCGAAGTCTTCGACAACCCGAGTGACGTTTACCATGCATGGAACTTGCTCTTCACAGAAATATGCAACGAACACGCCCCCCTTCAACAAATAAAAGTCCGCAGTAACAGCCTGCCCTGGATAACAAAGGAAATCAGAATAACTATGAATCAAAGATACAAGACACTTAAAAAGGCACGAAATCTCAACGACCCACTATTGTGGGAAGAATACAGAAGTCTTAGAAAGAAAGTATCAACAATGACGAAAACGGCCAAAGCTGAATACTATTCCAACATATTCGACGAAGTTAAAAACGCTGCCGCTTAGTGGAGGTTACTGAAAAAGGCATCAGGAACAACAAAAGTAAACCGACAAGCTCGCCAATTAAAGAAAGATGATGGAACCCTTACAGTGGATAACATCGAAAAAGCAAATCTACTGAATAATTATTTTTGTACCGTTGCCGAAAAATTGATTGGTCCTGCGGACGAAATCCAGCCACTGCAAGTCCACAGTGAAAATACAGATACGCTGACTCTCACTAATATAACTATTAGACAACAAGAAATTGAGGAAAAGATCTGTAAGTTACAAGGGAAGAAAGCTACGGGGCCGGATGGAATATCAGCGCTTCTTTTAAAGTATGCGGGGAAGTCAATTGTTCCATCACTCCAGAGAGCATTTGAACTTAGTGCAAAAGCTTGTAAGCCACCCGATCAGTGAAAAACAGCCAGAATCACTGCAGTGTTTAAAAAGGGAAGTGAGGAAGACAGAACATGTTACAGACCACTATCTATGCTCAGTATCCCCAGTAAACTAATGGAATCATGTGTTGCAAGGAGTATCATCGAATATGCGGTCAGGCAAAATCTACTCTACAGCAGACAATGGGCGTACAGGAAGGGAAAGTCAACGGAGCAGCTTCTAATACATATAACAGAGAAGTGGAGAGTAGCAGTAGAAAGAAAGCTGTTCGTGGGAATACTATTTATCTACTTCACCAAGGCTTTCGATACTGTGTCACATAACATATTACTACAAAAACTGTACGACCTTGGAGTTAGAGGAGATATATGGTTGTGGTTAAAGCATTATCTCACAGAACGAAGACAGTTTGTCAGGATCAACGGATGCGACTCAGATACACAGCTCATACCTCACGGAGTTCCCCAGGGATCAGTCTTGGGACCTACACTATTCTCACTCTTCACAAATGACCTCCAAAGGCATTAAGTTCAGCGGAATCCTACTTGTACGCAGACGACACAACAATATTCTGTATTGCTGAAACAATTGATGCATTAACGAACACACTAAATAGTGTTCTAGTAGAATTCAAGAAATGGTGCAACAGGAATTCATTAGTACCACACCCAGAAAAGTGTAAAGCAATGGTCATGCAACGGCATCAATTTACTGGACCTATCCAAGCCCTGTACCTTGGAAACAACATCATAAACTGGACAACCTCGGAACGACTTCTTGGAGTACAAGTGGACAATAAGATGACTTGGTCAAAACATGCCGCAAACATAGCAAAGTCCTTCGCGTCCAAACTAAGTTTACTCCGTCGGATGCGGTTTCTCCCCCGGAAGCAACTGGAGGACTTTTACATGAAGGTTATATTGCCATCGGTGACGTACGGTTTAGTGGTTTGGGGATCATGCAACAAGACACACTTCAACAATCTGGAAAAACTACACGTAAGGGCCGGACGTATTGTATACGGTCTACCATGGGACAGTAGTGCTAAAGACGTCTTAAAGTGTACAAAATGGGACAGTTTGGAAACAATATACAAGGTGCGATTGACGGAGTTTGTTTTCAAATGCTTAAAGGGTTACACCGTTCCGGAATTCAAGGACTTATTTGTGCAGAGGAACTCAAGTCGCGAAAGTAGACGAAATGGAGACATCATCCTTCCAAGACCTGAAACGAATTTTACCAGGAACTCTATACAATACAGAGGAGCAATAGCCTGGAACAGTTTATCTAACAAGGAATTAGCAGCAAATAACGTAAACGAATTCAAGCGTTTACTAGCTAAATTTGACACTGGAAGAATATGTTTCGATTCCATTGCAGCTGTCATTAAGCACAAGGACAATTTTTATGAATATTATTAATATTAATTGATTTAAATTGAATGTTGCAAACCTTTTGAAGTGAAGATATACATTGATTCGAAGAATTGTATATATATTTAAACATCTTAAACGTTTTTACTGATATTTACATTATCATTTATTTAATAATTTAATTTAAATGTACGACCCCACCAGCTATGCTGAATATTTTATCGTGCTTAAATAAAGTTATCATTCATACTCTGCGATGCTTCTGGTAATCCTGAACCAAACGTCCGTTGGATTAAAGTAGCCAGCGGTGAAACAAGAGATGAAAAGACATGGCTGATAAAAGATGTCAATGGAACTGATGCCGGCGAATACAAGTGCGAGGCATTCAACAGTGTTGGCAATGCTAGTGACACTCTATACGTCACTGTACAATGTAGGTGTTGTTAATTGTTAGTACACTGGTCAACCCAAACTCCTTCTCTCTTCACATTACACTGAGCTGTTAATTATTGCGATTTGAAAGGCAGCTGCTTCTACTTAGTACCTAAGTGCCTAGTGTCTGAGGTGTGATTTACACCAGTATTTGTATGGTAGTGAGGAGATTCGAGGTTCTTTAGTTGGCTAAAAGTATGCACCTCAGAAATGTAAATGAAAGTCTAACTCTTTGAAATGTCATATTGTATGTTCACTGCACCACAAATAACACCGTCGCTTAAGGCAAACCTGTTTGCTTTTAGATGCTTGTCAAGGGTCAACCCGACGCATGCCTGTCTTTTACATCATATGCAACACTCGTATAAAGTCAGAACTAAAAAGAGCACAAAACATTGGGGAAAAAGATGGCGAGAATTAAAATCTGGGTAAAAAACATGGCCTAATCTTTTCTCAGCCAATCTCATGGGGCTTCAGATTCTGAATAAAATTAAGATTTTAAAGATAACTTAAAAGTAATTTTTGAACAGCTACATGCACCTGGTTGGTTCTCAGGCCCAAATGAAGTCCACGTCCCTATAATCTCCTTAATACCACTACAACATTACCCATAATGCAGAGGACCAAATTCTGGGCCTTGTTATCTCTTGTAGCGACAAAATATTTATATTAGCTCCGTTTGGTGGCTTCAATTGTTAGAACTTAATTATTCATAGCACAAAATGAACTGACATCATGAATAATTAAATAGCTACTTAAATTATTATAGCATATTAAGTCCCCTTTCCTCTTCCCGGCTTTTGACTTGGGTAATTACAATATAAGATTATAATGAAATCTTTGTAACTTCACCATAAAACCATCTCTCAAATAATTTTAAGGGAACAAAATAAATCTCAAACTAGAAATTGTAGAGAACTGTCCAAACCATAAGGTAACCGTTTGTTAGATGATAGTCATATTGTATGTTAAATTCTTGGACATTGTTTGAATTGATCATTTGTGAATTATTGACGCGCGCACATCATTGATAAGCAGAAAAGCAGGGAAGCGTGGATCAACTGCCCGAGAGTCGTGCTCTACGACTGTTTTGAACCTCGGAAATATTCAGACTGGAAATCCACTAAACACCAACGGCGGATACTGAAATAACAGCAGCATTATTAGGTGACTGTAAGTATCTTATGAAAACGGATTCAAATAATGCATCGTTTACAAACTATGCTTAGACCACACAACAATGCATTTTTTTCGACGAATATCGTGATCAAAATCCATGTTTTTTCAAGCTACAAAAGAACATCGAATGACAAAAGTAAACAAGGCCAAATGGCCTATTGATTAAATTATATTGCATACGTCAGAGCGTGTTTTGCTACGCTGGCCAAAATAAAATATATAAGGAAAAGCCGATCAGGCTTATTTTGGTTTCTCATCGGCTTAGTTAAGCAATATATTAAGTTCTTTCAAGTGATTCCGAAAGTACAAACAACTTTTTCACGCCTGAAACTTCGCAACGTCTGCGCAAGAATCAAATTGCAAATCTAAACAGACTGTGTACAGTAAATTGGTCACTTCCGTATCATGTTACAATCGTTTGGAATGTACTGCACTTTCTAGGTTCAAATCCGTAATTCTATTCTTATATGTCCTTTTTTATGGGAAAAGCGGCATACCTGAGAAAATGCCCCAGGCCCAAGACACGAGAGCAGCAGGGAATATCAGAGGTCTGTAGTTCGCCGCGATTTTAGTTGGCATTTGACGAAGGTCAAGTGGTACAGTCATGTCCTTTACTACAGGCAGAGGAACCCGGTCCACGCAGAATTCAAGTAACGAATGGAGTATCAGAGTCAACGTAGTCGAAAGTATCTGAAAACTCCCAAATACAACTTAGGAGATCAACCTCTCCGTTTTCGTGAGGCCACAACGGTGTTGTCCTCCGGTGTTCGATACCGTTGGCAAGTAAAAATGCTTGAAATTCCTCCGAAACAAACTGCGGACCGTTGTCTGTCCTTAAAGAGAACGGTAAACCAAGTCGTGCAAAGATAGGCTCAAGTGCTTGGATGACCTTTGCACTTGTTGTAGACTTCAGGAAAGCAATTTCCAGATATCGATTGTAGTAATCGACTAGTATTAAAATGCTCTCTCCAGAAGGTAAAGGTTCTAACAGGTCTGCTCCGCAATCCTGCCAAGGAGCATTTTTGGGGAGAATGGGGGACATCGGCTCAGGAGGGTCGAATCCACAAGTGACTTGACAACCGCGGTAACCTTTACAAAACCTCTCTACATCAATGTCCATTCGCGGCCACCAAACTTTACTACGGAGTCGATATCTCGTCTTTACTATGCCTTGGTGTTCTTTATGTGCCAGCTGCACCACGCCGTTCCGCAGGATCCTGGCAACCACAAGTCCTGTTCCACGGAGCAAGAGCTCTCCATAAACGCATAATTCGTCTTTTGTCGTACACTTTTCCCAGTTCCCTGACCTCACGCAAGTCTTCAATGGGGCAAATTCCTCGTCATCATAAGACGCTTCTTCGATTTCTCTTGCCGATAAAGCAACAGGTACATAACTCTGAACAACCGCCCTTACCAGGTCATAGTCTTCTCCATGGTCCACCTGATTCACGAAAATCAATCAGGATACCGCATCAGCTATATTCGTCTTTCCGAAGCGGTAAAGTCTGTAGCCTCAATACCCATCGCTCCACTCGAGCGCGAGGTTTTGAAGTAAGTGCGTAAATACGCTCTAGAGGTTTGTGGTCTGTCTCCAGTTCGAACTTCTGCCCCGAAAAGTACTAGTTAAAACGTTCACAGGCCCAAACTAAGGCCAGTGCCTCTCTCTTTCTCTCTGTTTGGCTGGAGCGCCGCTCCACTTCACTTAAGCTTCTGAAGACGTATGAGACAACTTACCACATTCTCCCTGCCTCTGGGTTCAAACTGCCCCTAAGCCAACTGTAGATGCATCAGCAATGAATCCCGTTATGCAGCCAACCTTGAAGTAAGCTACAGTCTCGGCCTGGTTGATAAGACGCTTAAGTTCTTCAAAAGCTGTTTGCTGTTCTTTACCCCAGTGGAAAACAACTCTTGGATGGGTTAGGCAACTGTCACTACATAGGGCATTAACTTTGAGGAGTATTGGACAAGACGCATGAAGGATCGCACCTCACTTGTGTCTTTGGGAGGCCTCGCGTCTCTAACGGCTGCAAGTTTTTCTTTTAATGGGTTTACCCCCTCGCTCGTAAGCTGCTGACAAAGGAATGTTAATCCCGCTTCACTCAGCCGGTCTAAAACTGCAAAAAAACGTTTGTCATGTTCACCGACGTCAAGCCCATGACCAATGTTGTCGTCAGAGATGTTTAGAACTCCTTGGCAGCCTCTTAAGACAACTGTGATTATCTGTTGATACTTTTCCGGCGCTGACGTGACCCCGAACATCAATCGCTTGTACCGCTAAAGCCCACGGTGTCTAGCAAACGTGGTGATGTGGCGACTTTCCTTACTTAGTAGTATCTGATGAAAGCCCAATTTCTGATCGATTTTTAAACACTGTGCTTCCACTCAGGTCATAGAGCAGCTCCATTACAGAAGGAATTGTGGACGTCGATCCCGAACAATCGCCTCATTCACACGTCGTATGTCCACGCAAACTCGTAAGTCTTATGACAAGTAACGGAGAAACCCAACCCGACGGCCCTTCTGGCACTTTCTTTATAATACTGAGCTCTAAAAGTTCATCCAACTTGCAGTTTACTTTTTCATGCAACCCAAACGGTATTCGGCGCACATGCTGTGCCACTAGCGTCAAAGATTCATCGATGTGTAATTTGAGCTTGTTGCCATTCAACAGACCGGCGCCTCTGAATACGTGCTTGTACTTCTCTCTGACGTCGCAGTCTGATCGTCCACTGTCGACACTCTTTGTTTGGAAAGGACAAATTCGCAGTAAACCCAACATCTTGGCAGTCTTCCGGCCCAACATATTCCGCAGATCATCCCCTTTAACGACAACAAAGTCAGCCCTAATTTTTTTTCTACGCCTGCGAACTTCACATCTGCTGTAAAAGTTCAAAGGGTCTGTAAATGTTCCGCACCACCGTACGCATAAAGTTCCTTTGCCGACTTGCGAGACTCACATTTCACCCGTTTCTGCTTTAAGGTTTCCCAGGTCTACTATCCCATAAAGAGAGGGGAAAAACTACGGGGCTAGGACAGCAAAAATTCGTGAAAAAATCGCGAAAAAATTCGTGAAAAAATCGCGAAAAAATTCGTGAAAAAATTTATAAAAAAAATTTGAATTTTTAATTATGGTTTAAAGACAAAATTATAATTAATATAAATAATGGAAAACGTGAATATCGATCAATTAAAAGATGTTGATTTGAAGCAAATTGTAAAAGAATTGAAATTACCTAATTGGCACGATATGCGTAAAGCAAGAAAAATTGAGGCATTGAAAGAAATGGGAATTGAAACAGTTGAAGATTTGGAAAATCACCGGCGAGGACTTATTGATGATAGGCCACAAACACCAGAGATATTAAATCCAAGACCTCGCATTCCAAGAAAACAAACTCCTGATGTTTTAAATACTAGAAAAGCAGTAAGTCTTATTCCTAGACCCATTTCAAAACCTAAACCCAGAGTTGAGAAAAATATTTATCAATCAAAAACCTATTATAATCAAAAAATAAAACAACAAGAAGAACAAATAAAACAACAAGAAGAACAAATAAGAAAACTAGAAGAACAAATAAAACAACAAGAAGAACAAAATAAAATAAAACAACAAGAAGAACAAATACAAAAAAATCAAGAAAAAATACAAAGACTACAAGCTCAATTACAAAAACCCAATACAACAATTACAGAAAGTTTTAGAGATTATGAGAAAGAAGGTGCTAAACCTAAAATAAAACCTGAAAGAGAAGAAGAATCAATTATAGGCGAGGATAAAACAAAATCAAAAAAAAGAAGGAAGAGGAATAGAAAGAACAAAAATAAAAAAAAAAAAAAAGATCCAATCATAGATAGAGATTATGAGAAAGAGGGTGCTAGACCTAAAACAAAAGGAAATGTTAAAAAAGATGAACAAGAAAATGAGGAAGAGTTCACATTTATTGAACAAAAAAAAGCGATTAAAGGATATTTTAAAACTTACAAAATAGATGGAAAGAAAGGATATTATCCTGAAGAATTCTTGAAAAAAATAAAACAAAAAGTTATAGATATAATTAATCAAGAAAAGAAACCAATAAAGGGGAAATTTATATTAACATGTAAGATGATAAGAAAGTCGCTACTTAATAATAAAATTAAAATAAAAGAAGATAAATACTTTCACCCTCCTTCAGAAATAATTACTGAAGCAAGCAATTTATCAGAATTATATGATAATATGGTTAAAAATATAATTAATAAGATTGAAAAATTTCTAACTAATAACCCTTCAGGCGTTTATGAATTAGATTCTGTAGTATGTTTTGATATTGGTACACTTCCCTACGAAACTATTTCTGGAAGTTCATATTTTCCATTACCAGCAAGATTAGCATCAAAAAAAGCCATTATTAACCCTAAGAATTTTAAAGATGGTGAATGTTTTAAGTATGCAATAACAGAAGGGGCGTTCCCAAGAAAAAATCATCGAGAGAGAGTAAATAATGAATTGAAGGAAAATTCTAAAAAGTTAAATTGGAAAGGAATAGAATTTCCTACCTCATTAAAACAAATTGATAGGTTTGAAAAACAAAATCCATATGTTATTAATGTGTTAGGATATGAAGATAATAAAATATATCCTCTAAGAATAAGCAATAAATGTGATTGTAAGAAAAAACAAGAATGTAATAATTGTGGTTGTAGGAAAAAAGAATGTATAAAACTAGAATGTAAGAAAGAAGAATGTATAAAACAAGAATGTGAGAAATGTGGTTGTAAGAAATGTGATTGTAACAAAGAAGAATGTAAGATATGCGACTGTAAAATTATAACATTAATTTTAATATCTAATGGTGAAGAAAGTCATTACTGTTTGGTAACTGATACTAGTAGGCTTTTATCCTCCGAAATTGATAAAAATAAAAACAAAAAATATTTTTGCCTTAGATGCTTCAACTCATTCTACAAGCAAAAATATTTAGATGAACATAAAATATACTGCGAATCAAATGGAGAAGTTATAATCAATATGGTAAAGAATAAAGATGGAAGTCCGAAATTTATTCAATTCAAAAATTATAAAAATAAAATGAGAGCACCATTTGTTATTTATGTAGACTTTGAGAGCTATTTAATACCGATATATACATGTTCTCCAAATGAAATTAAAAGTTTTACTAAAAAATATCAAATGCATAAAGCATCTGGATTCTGTTATTATATAAAGTGTTTTGATGATAGTATATTACCAGCCGATTTTAAACAAATTGTGCAATATACCGCAAAATCAGATGATGAAGATGTTGCACAGATATTTGTAGAATATTTAGAAAGAGATATTAGAAAAATTTATAAAATAATAGAAGAAAGAAAAGAAAAGTTTAGATTCTATAATAAGAATAACATGTCAGAAACAATTAAAAAAGAACATGAAAATGCAACTCACTGTCATATATGTGAAGGAAAATTTACAGAAACTAAAAATAGAGATTATAAAAAAGTAATAGATCATTGTCATCTTACAGGAAAATATAGAGGAGCTGCTCATAATAATTGTAATCTAAGATATGAGATTCCTAATTTCATTCCAGTAATAGCACATAATATGTCAGGATATGATTCTCATTTATTTATTAAAAATCTTGCTAAAACAAAAGGTGAAATAACCTGCATAGCTAATACTAATGAAAAGTATATTAGTTTCTCAAAGAAAATTTTAATTGGACATGATGATGAAGGTAAACCTATTAATAAAATGATAAGATTCATTGATTCTTACAAATTTATGCAAAGCGGACTTAGCAGTTTAGTTGATAATCTCACCAAATGTGGAAAGTGTAAGACATGCAAGCCACCAGATTGTTTGAAAAGATACATTGAAGATGGAAAAGATATTGAGTATAAAAGTATTGGTAGATGTGAAAAATGTGAGAATTGTTTGTTAGCTAAAAAAAGATGTCTTTTTCCAAAAGATGATAAACTAAACAAAACAAAAAAGGAATTTGACGATAAAACATATTTAGTAATGAGAAAAGGAGTGTTTAATTATGATGATTTTACTAGCATTAATAAACTAAATGAAACAAAACTACCGTCAAAGAAGGCATTTCATTCAAAATTAAATGATGAAGATATAAGTGATGATGATTACCAACATGCTAAAAATGTATGGAAAACCTTCAATATGAAAACAATGAGAGAATATCATGATCTATATCTCAAGACGGATGTTTTACTTTTATCGGATGTATTTGAGAACTTTAGAGATGTTTGTCAAAATAATTATGGTTTAGATCCAGCACACTATTTTACATCGCCGGGTCTATCTTGGGATGCAATGTTAAAATTAACCAAAGTTAAATTGGAACTGTTTACTGATGTTAATATGTTACTTATGATTGAAAGAGGTATTAGAGGTGGTGTAGCTCAAATATCAAAAAGATATGCTAAAGCTAATAATAAATATATGGTAGACTTTGAAGAAAATCTAAAGAAAAGTTATATTGCATATCTTGATGCAAATAATTTATATGGGGCAGGAATGAGCGGGAAACTACCCAGGCATGGATTTGAATGGATGAGTGAGGAGGAGCTTAAAAATTGGAGAGATATACCATGTATAGTTATGGTTGATTTGAAATATCCTGAACATCTTCATGATTTACATAAAGATTATCCTTTAGCTCCAGACAAACTTAATGTTAATAAAGTTAAGAAATTAATACCAAACCTATTTGATAAGAAAAGGTACGTTGTTTATCATGAGACTTTAAAATTTTATGAAAGTGAGGGATTAGAAATAACAAAAATTCATAAAGGCATTAAATTCTATGAGTCTGCATGGTTAAAACCATACATTGATTTGAATACTAAATTCAGAGCTCAAGCGACCAATGATTTTGAAAAGGACTTCTTCAAGTTAATGAATAACTCTGTATTTGGCAAAACAATGGAAAATATGAGAAAAAGGATAGATGTTAGATTAGTTAATAATAAAAAAGCAGCTAAAAAATTAATAAAAAAACCAAACTTTGATTATTTTACTATCTTTTCTGAAGATCTAGTTGCTGTAAATATGAAGAAAATAAAAATAAATTTTAATAAACCAATTTATGTTGGGTTTTGCATTCTAGATCGAAGTAAACAAATAATGTATGATTTTCATTATAATTATATTAAAAAGAAATATGGAGATAAGGCCGAATTACTTATGACTGATACTGATAGCCTTGTATATGTTATAGAAACAGAAGATTTTTACAAGGATATAAGTTCAGATATTAGAGAAAAGTTTGACACCAGTAATTACCCTAAAGACCACCCATCTGGAATCGAGACTGGTGTAAACAAAAAAGTAATTGGAATGTTCAAAGATGAGTTTGGCGGAATGATACCTACAGAGTTTGCAGGGTCTAGTGCTAAACAATATAGTGTAAAAATGGATAATGGTGGGGAGATAAAAAAGGATAAAGGAACAAAGAAATCAGTAATTGAGAAAGATATGCGTTTTATTGATTTCAGAGATTGTGTATTAAATAAAAAATCTCAAATGAGAAAACAGAATTTAATTAGATCAGAAAAACATAATGTTTACACGCAAGCCGTTAATAAAATTGCACTAAACCCGGCTGATGATAAGAGATATGTTGAAGAAGATGGGGAAAATACTCTTCCATATGGTCATTATAGTTTGAATATAAAAATAGATGATGATTGTAATATTATCTTTCCAACTACACCCGTTCCAAAACAGAATTAGGAGGTAACTCAGTATCATAAGGAATAACCTGCAATTCTTCCCTTACAAATCCTCGTCTTGGTCCATCTTGCCCACCCTCTTGTTGAATATAATATAAAACTGGTTGCTTTGGAGAAACCCTACTCCCTGTAATATTATAAACTTTGATACTCCAAATAGGATCTGTAGCTCGCCTTTTTTCACCACCCTCAAGTTCCCCAGGAGATAATAAATATCTAACTCTAACAAAAGGAGATAATCTTACCTCATCAAGACCCACAACTCGGTGATATCTTTTGGATTCAAGTTCTACTTCTTTCATTTTTATAGCTTTATCGGGTTCTTTACCAGTTATTCTTGTTGGTGTACTATTCAAAGTTTTCAAAATATCTGGTAATCGTTTTACCCATACTCTGGATCGGGCAGAGCCCTCCCCGCCTTTGGCGGATCGATCATCACTAACCATTTCTTGTGCATATTGATGACTAAATAATCTTTCGCCTAATATTCTGTTTGCGTTTTCTACAAATGCTTGAGCTCTATGATTTCCAGCTTCACTTCTTTGAATGTTTACATTATGGTATTTCATAAGTTTTGTAACCTCACCCATAAATTCTCTTCCAGGATCAACCATTAATGTTTTAGGATATTTTAACTTTCTAGAATATATTTTTTCAAAAGCATTTGAAATTTCTCGACTTTCTTTTGAGGTTAATGGTTCTGCATCTTTATATCTTGAAGCAACATCAACCACAACTAATGCGTATTTATATGTTTTTCTTCCAACTCTATCGTGCGGTAAAAATAATAAATCTGCTTGATGAATATGATTAGGTTTATCTACAGTCCAGTGCGGTCTGGGTATATATTTTGGTGGTGGTAGATATATTTGCCATATTGCCTGTTTCTCAAGCCATTGTTTTGCTACATCTTCACTTACTTTCGCCTTCTCAGCTAATTTAGGAATTGCAGAATAGCCTTTCCAATATCCTTCAGTTGAATAATATATCCGACTTAAAGTCGGGCCCGGCTCCGCTGATATTTTTGAAAGTTTATTTTTGTTATTCATTTAAAGATTAACAAAAGAATCTTATAAATTAAAATGGGGGAAGAAAAAATAATTTTTTCAAGATATCAAATTAACATTATGAAAAAAATTATCATTAAAAAAATTCTAGATATGGAAGATGGTGATGATATTTTTAATATTTTGATTTTAATCCCTAATGCGAGAGAAAAGTTATTAAAACATATTAATAAATTAGATAATAATAAAGCAAAGGGGAGGTCTGTAGGGACGATGGCCGGCGAAGCCGATTTAAAGATTAACCAAAGTATCTTATAAATTACAATGACGTCTGAAAAAATTAATCCAAATAGAATTCCACGAGAGCCATTTGGTTTGAAAGCGGAATCAACAATGAACCGAATTACTCTCAATCCATCCTCGGCTAGCCCTGGAGAAACATTATATATAAATATTCCAAAACTTTCTGAGAATTTAGTGATTGTGCCAGGAAGTGTATCTCTATTATTTGATTTAGATGTAGATGGGCATGCTAATAATACACTTGTAAATAATGTAGGTCGTAATCTTGTATCTAGACTTAGAGTTCTTTTTGGAGGTGAAACATTACAGGATACTCAAAGATATGATCTTTTTCAAACCTATCATGATTTATTCTTAACAGATGAAGAACGTGAAGATAGATTAAAACAAGGTATTTCTTCTGAAAACATGAGAAAGCTCAGGACAAATGCAGGTGATAAGAAAACCCAAGATGTTAAGGCAGTGACTCTTGCATCAGTACATAACACCAAGTATCGTATACCACTAAATCATCCTATTCTAAACGATCATGGAGTTTTCTATCCAAAGGCATTAGATAATCATCTAATCTTTGAGATTACACTTGCTTCAGTTAATGATATTGTTGTTTATTCTGATACTAGTAAGACTCCAACATATTCAATCAAAAACCTTGAGTTAGAATATTCTTCCATTTCAAGTGAATACTTGGCTCGTGAGGCACAAGCAGCTTATCAGGTTGGAAAAGGATTCTTTTATGAAAATGTCACTCTACACAAAACTTTTACCTTTTCCATAGGCGGTGATGGTGTTATAAATCAGCATATTAATCTGCCTAGAAGATCAATGACAGGAATATTATGTTTGTTTACATTACCAATCGCAGCAGGAGCACGTAACTCTGAGAATTTTTACAATCCAGGTATAACCTCGATTAATATAGATGTTGATGGTGTTCCAAATCGATTATACTCTAAAGGAATGATACCATCAGATCTATGGGAGTCAGTAAAGAAACGTTTCGGAAGAGATGGTGTAAAGGAAAAAGATTTTTATGCTGATAAGTTTGCTCTTTGGGTTGATATGAGAACTCACCCTGATAATGGTATTCATGGGGGTGGACTAGCATTAAACAATACACAAGATGGGGTAAAACTAGAAATTAAAAGAAAACAAAGTGGATCTGGTACTATAACCTGTCATATGTTTGTTGTGGCTGACGCAATGATGGAAATAATGAATTCAGGTTTAAGATCAATTAAGTACTGAAACCCTCCGAGCCCGCGAAGCGATCGAACGAAGTGAGGGAAGAACCTAACTTAAAAAACCTTTAGTTATGATACAAAAATCATGGAAGAATTACGAGAAAAAATACCATTCCATTGTATCATAACCGGACCAACAAATTGTGGAAAAACAAAGTACCTCATTAATCAGCTAAGAGGACCATTCCGAAAAATTTTTGATTACATTGTTTTAATATGTCCAACTTATTCTAAAAATAAAACATATCATAATTTTGCTCGAGGAGATAAACGTTTCTTTGTATTATCACCAGATTCTAGTAACATTGATGAGATTAATCAATTGTTAACTGATTGTCAAACTTTATTTTCTGGAACAAATACATTAATAATTTTAGATGATTGTGCTGTATCTAATGATCTGAAGAAGCGATCAAACAAGTTTATAGATTTGGCATTCTCCGGAAGACATCACGGATTATCAGTTTGGGTTCTCACTCAGCAATTAACATCAATAGCAAAACCATTCCGCGAAAATGTAGCTTGTGTTGTTACTTTTCATAACCCATCGCAAAAAGGTATGAAGATGTTTTTCGAAGATTATGGGGGTGATTTGGATTATGAATCATGTAAAAAGTTTATCCAAATGTTAAAAACTGAAAAATATTCTAGATTATGTTTATCTTTACGACATCCATTTAATTGCTATTTGGAGATTCCGAACGGGGAATAACGATTTAAAAATAGTAAATGTATCACCATAAAAGATGACAGAAGTTGAAGATTATATTGAAGAAGAAAAGACTGTAGGAAAGACAGAGGTAAAAGATAATGATGATAATGAACTTGAAATAAAACAAGAATCACTAGCCATTCTCGCAGCTCTTGGAACTACAAAGGAATATTTAGGAGTTGATATGAGTTTGGGGGATATAAAAAAATTATCAGTTAAAGATGTTGAAAAATATTATAATCGTTATCAAGCAGTATTAGGTAAGAAAATTAATGGAGGGTTAGTAGATTCATCACTCCAATTAGTTTCTAAAGTCATTTCTTATGTTGTTCCCGTAGATGATATAGAAGCTCTTTGTGATGATTTGAAGAATGATGATTTGGTTAATCGTGAACTAACAAACATTGTGGGACTCTTAGCATTGAAAGCAGGAAGGTTGGCAGCACTTGCTAGCGGGCTATTTCAGGTTGCTAAACATGTTAAAATAGGTAAAATACAACAAGTTACAAGTAAAAATATAGATGATTCCAACAAAACTGAGCAGGTTACTGAGCAAAATGCTGAGGAGTATGATACTGTTTACTGAGCACAACTGATTTAAAGATTCTTTACTTTGAGAAATAAAATAATAATGTCTGACCGAACTGAACGAAGTGAAGAAAGAACCGGGGGTGTTGATCAGGGCGAAGCCCCTCCCCGCTTTGCGGAACAAATTACTAGAGACCAACCAAAAGAAAAAACTGAAGGTAATAATTCAAAAAAGAGAGAGAAAGATCCTAAAAAAGTAGCAGCAGGTAAGAAATTAGCTGAATATAATAAAAGAGCAAAAGAAGCATTGGCTAGGGAGATGAAACGAGAAAAGGAACAAGCGGAGATTAATCGGGAAGAAGATCAAAATGAAAATACAGAAAGTGAATCTAAAGCTTGGCTTCCGGAGCTATCTTTTACTACTGTATTATCCATTGTTGGAATAGGGTTTACAGCATTTGATATGTTTATGAGATATTATAAAAATAGAATACCTGATTTATCGCAAGTTCCTCAATCATCAAATATTCCTGTGCCACAACCTCAACCAATTCCTAAATCCGCAGGACCTACCCCGCCGAAAATAGGAATGTTATAAGATTTAAAGGGTAGGTAAAGTATCTTATAAATCATGGCAACCGAAAACAAACTTGTGAAAACTGTTACTGATTCAGCGGTCCTTATCGGATTAGCTGCTGGTGTTGGTTATGTAGCTAAAAAGGCTATGAAAGAATCATTTATGAACGATCCATCCTCAAGTATTACAAATTATGCAAAATGGGTAGCTGTATTGTCTGGTAGTATGTATCTAAAAACATATTTAGAGGATCAAAAGATTTTACCAAATAATTAAACATGGCAGCAATAGCAATGATGTTGGGAGGAGCTGTATTAAATGCAACCGCTTTCGTTGGAGGATCATATCTTGCAAAATATCTATCAGGAGATAAAACAGATACAGAAAAAATACGACACGATAAGGCATTAGAAAAATATCAAAAAGATTATGCAGAATATCAGGAAAAAAGACAAAAACTAATGGATTGGAAAATGAAGAAAAAAGATGAAAAATATCAAGCATCAAAAAATATTTCAAAAACAAATGAACAATTTGCATTATATAGTCAAATGCAAGAACCTAAATTTTCAGATTATTATAGACCTAGTAACAATCAAAAGATGGGTGAAATGGCATATGTGGGTGGAGGTATGTTAGCATTGGGTTATATGGCTAGTAAATTTTTATAGATACTTCACTGTGTTCAATTTAAAGATTTCTTACTGATGAGTAAAAAATCATGGCAGAAGCAGGAGATATACCATTAGAGGATTTACCAAAAGGAAATGATGATGATAATGATGGTGATGATGGTGGAGATGATACATTTTACCAAAGTCCAAATACATCTACATCTTACCAAAATCCTGATTATGATGAATATAGCCAACCGAAGGGAGGAACAGATGATAAATTAATGAACCGAGATGTATGGGATATTCCAGCCGAACGAAGGAAACTAGGCGATGTTTTAAGAGAAAGAGAAAGATATGAGGAATATGAAAGAAGGCGAGAAGCAGGACAAGAACTCAAACGTTATTTACCAAATTACAATCCTAATGATGGAACAATTAATTTAACATATGGAAAAGATGGTAGTATATTAGCACAATTTAGTAATAGTCCGCGTTCTGTACCACATGTCGTGCTTACTAAAGATAAAGTTCTTATGCTTGAAGATTTGCCAAAAACAATGAGAAAATCTTTAGGTACTGATTATGCAACAATGCTGAAACAATATAATGATACTATATCACAATTAAATGAAGAAAAAGAAAAAAATATGGAATTAAATAATATCGCAGGGGGGTTGAGAGCAACAATGGAAACATATCCGCAGGAGATAGATCGATATAAAGAAAAAGAAGCAGAACTTCGTGAATACATTAATAAACAAAAAGATGAAAAAGATGATAATGAAATTCTTTTTGATGGAGCTTTTAAGCAGAATATAGAATTAAAAATACAAGTTGAGAATCTTTTGGATCAAATAAAATTATACAAAGAAGAAATAGATAAATATAAGAAGGATAAATTAAATTTTTCAAAGTTAGAACAAAGTAAAGAGCGATTACAATCAGAGAATGATAAATTAAGAGAACAAATTAGAAAGATTACAATCTCAAGTGATGAACAAATATCAGATATTGAGAGTCGAAAAGAAAAAATACTTAAAAATTTACCATTACGTGAACGATTAAAATATATCTTCAAAAAGTATGGGTTTACAGTATTTTCTGTTGTGAGTGCTGTTGGTGTTATCATTGGAGTTATAGTTTCCAATCTTACAAAAGGTCTATCAACATTAGGCAAAGGTGTTGGAAAAGGATTGAAAGCTCTCGGTAAGAAACTCGGTGAAATATTGCCTGGAATGGTTGGAGCTATCGTAAGCTTTCTATTTAAAACAGCTGGTGAGGTTGTCGGATTTTTAGGTAAGAATGCTTGGCTTTTGATACTGGCTGTGGTTCTATTTTTTGTGGAACAGTTTAAAAAGAAGAGTAAGTAGATCTAAAACAAAATAATGAATGATAGATGTAATGATGAAATAATAACTTTTTTATCAATCACAATGTTAACTACAGAAACAACGATTTATCTTGACCCGTCATTATATAATGTAAAAGAGATACAAATGTTAGATTTTTCTGGTACTAATGCATCGTCTGAAAATCCTTTGTACTTAATGTGTGATCTTATTGAACCAAAGTCTTCATATTACAATCGTACCCCTGGCGGTGGAAATGTAGAACTTAATCCATCGCAATTATTAGCCATTGTCCCCTCAAAAAGGTATCCTATTTTAAGAGTTAGAGAAACTAAAAATCCTGTGAATCACTTTACATTATGGATTCTAGATAAAAATGGAACAAAGTTAATTTCTAATACCGTGCGTATTCGTATCAATTTAAAGATATCATGTTGAGTAGTAAAATACAATATGGATGACTACAATAGAATTTATCCTGGATTACCTAATAATTCAGATCCAGTCAATTTCAGACTACAAAAATCAAGTGAAGTATTACAAAATCTTGAGAGAGAAATTAAACATTATGAAGATGTAAGGAAAAAATACAATAGAGCAAGAGGAATATTTACAAAAATCAGTGTTTGTAGTGGTGTACTTTCAGTTATTCTATCCGCAAGCGGTCTTGGAACTTCTCTTACTGGTTTTGGAGCTATTATTGGTGTTCCGTTGGGTGTTGTGGGTGGAATTTGTGGTGGAGTATCTGTTGGATTTGGTGCGTTCTCAAAAAGACTTTCAAATAAAGTTAGCAAACATGAACAGACTGTTTCCATAGCAAAATCAAAATTAAACACCATTAGCGACTTGGTTTCAAAGGCATTGAAAGATAATGTTATATCTGATCAAGAATTTTCCATAATTTTAGCAGAGTTGGAAAAGTTTCAAAAACTAAAACTAGAAATCAGACAAAAATTTAGGAGAGATACAGAAAAAAACTTAAACATGTCGCAGATAAGAAGAGAAGTTCGAGCAGATCTATTAAAAGAGTTAACCGGGCCCACACATTAAAAATTTCATATGAAAGAACTGATGTAGGATGTAATTGTTTTGCGGGAATTAGAAATACCAGCGAAGCTGGAGCGCCCTACGGGTGATAAGAAATTAATTGATAATACTTTACATCTTATTCTAGATCTTCCGCTTCGCGGCGGCCAGCTTCGCTGGTTTAAAGACCAGATTATCAGAAACACAAAGAATAAGATGTTATTAGATGATTTCAAAACCTGGTATCCAAACGTTAATCTTGATAAATTTACATTTATTAATGATTCATTTGGAGGATATATTAAGTGGAAAGTTAATGGAACAACAGTTATGTCTAATGATGATCCTACTGGAAAAACCTGGACTGATGATCTTCCTTCTAATTTGAAAACATTATTATGGCAAGATTTAGGATTAGAAAATAAAGCTAAAGTTGGTTCATTCCCAAAGAGTTTAACTATGGCTAACCAAAGCTACTCCATACCTGCTATTAAATTTGATGACTTTACAACTGATGTAACAAAAACTCTAACCTTTCTAGATATATACGTTTCAAATACTAAGAAATTCGTAGCAAATATGAGAAACATATTTAAATCACAAGTTATAACATTTAATTCTGCAAAGGAATGCAAAAGATGGTTGAGTAAGCCTGATATTAATTATTGGCCTCAACAACTTAACTTTGCGGTTTGGTGTGCAACATCTGGGTGCGGTATAAGCTTTTTTGAGAGTCTAAATTACCCTAAAGTAATTAGCAGTTTTATAAAATTTCATATATATTTCACAATAAGAAGAATATTGTATGAATTGAAACTACCCTTGCCAGATGAAAAACCTTTTTCGATAACTAATAATCCATATAATAAAGTTGCATATAATAGATTGTGCGAAGAGTTTGGTGTTAGTAATAATTCTGATTTTAGGTGGAAAGGTGGAAGAAATCATGGTTTGGGTGATCAATTTATTTATTACAGCTCTGGTGGAAATGAAAATTTATATATTGTTAGAAATTATGATCATGATGCAAATACTTGGCCTGGGCAAAATAAATTTTCTGATGAGGGCTATAAGGATGGAGATGGAAATAAAATCTCATTTATTAGAAATGATGTATTTAGTGGTTTCAAATATGCTTGGTTCATACCTATGGATGGGCATGGAATCACCAAAGCGGGGCTTGGAAGATTAAATCGATCTGCGGAAGCTTTTGTTTACTGCATATTAGGAGCACAAGTTAACACAAGAAACTCAATTTATGGTAATAGTGGTGGAGCAATCGAGACACAACAAGAATTCTTAGCTTTATTTGAAAGTAGTGTGATTGAGAATGACATTTCTAGCTCTATCCAAAGATATCAATTAGCTGTACAAGAAGCGAAATTACGACTTGATTTAGCTATTGCCCCTGGTTTGTGGTTGATGCCAAGTAATATGATCATAAATACTGAGAGCGTGGTTGGATATAATAACAAACTTATGAAAGCGACTAATGATATGAAATTTGGGACGAATAATTCCCTAAACACTGAAGCAAAACCTGTTGGAATAAGTCATAACTTAGGATCTTCAAAGTTAAAGTTACCTCATTCAATAGTTGAGACAAATCCGAAACCAAAAATCCCTCCAACGCAAAATGAAAAGTCAACCAAAGGTCAGTACGTGACTATGCAACATGAAACCAATATACAAAGCGAGCATGAAGTGCGTATATTAACATTTATAATTATCAGTGGAGGGTTAGCGTGGTATCTATTTCGGTAGTTCATGACCATTTCACGTGATTATCATTGTTTTTGGATTAGTGTTCACGTGTAGAACAATAGATTGCATACTTTTACGACATAGCAACAAGAAAAATGTAAAGTGGATTTGAAATCGAAAAGTAGATTTTATGTTTACTTTTAAAAGGTCGGTTTCTAACGTAGCTCAGGAATGTGATTACGTCAATGCAAATTTCGGGTCTTTTGTTATATAACACAACCAAGCGTTATATAACTTAATCTTCTCTCCATACTTCTTCTTTCAAAAACTTTAACTCCTCGATATCAATACACCAATCTAAATACCTACTTGGGTGCCATGCTACTACCATTAAATCGTCATGCAAGTTCTTGTAAAATGCCTCTTTGTGTGCAATCTTATATTCATTTAAAGAAACACTTACACGTAATTTTTTAATAAAAAAATTTTTATCAAAGGCAACAATATTACATTTCTTATCATAATAAGCAAGATAAACGCCGTTTTTATAAAAATGATCAAGCGCTTCATGGTTTTCAAGAACCCAACAACCACCTAATGAATTATAATAATAATTATATTCTTCCTTAAAGTAGTATTCATTAGCACTTTTTAAAATTTTTTTTACAAATTTATTAGTGTTAATACCGCCAACGCCAAAACCTATGTCCTTTTCAAATCCAATATAATGAGTAAAATCATAATTTTTATTATAATATTCTACAACAAAATTTATGTTGTTTGGCAAAACATGATTATAATCCATGGTATCAAGAAAATATTGTCTATTTTTTGATAATTTTTTAAAGAGGTCTTCTTTTATTTCTTCTATAAAATCACAAATGCTAAGTTTTTTATCATTAATATATTTAAGCTCAATTTTATTTATTTCCATCTTTTATTTTATTTTTTATATCTTTAAATCATAATTCATTTTTTAATTTTATTCTACATTCCTTACAAGAAGCTTTTTGTTTACCGTGTTCGCATATTTGTGATCCTCCACACTCTTTACACTGATATTTAACCTTTCCATGTCTACATATTTGAGCTCCACCACACTCTTTACAGCGATATTTATATCTCCCATGAATGCACATTTGTGATCCTCCACACTCTTTACATCGATATTTATACTTTCCATGAACGCAATTATATTTATTTTTTACTTTAGATAATACAATTTCATTTGGTATGGTAATTTTCATATCAAACAATTTTTGAGAAAGCTCTGTTTTTATCAATCTGGATCGCTCATAAACTTCATCTTTTAATTGATCAATATTCACGTTTTCCATTATTTATATTAATTATAATTTTGTCTTTAAACCATAATTAAAAATTCAAATTTTTTTTATAAATTTTTTCACGAATTTTTTCGCGATTTTTTCACGAATTTTTGCTGTCCTAGCCCCGTAGTTTTTCCCCTCTCTCATAACATTGCAGGTCGCTCTTGAGTCAATACGAACATTCGTCACATATACACCGCCAATGATCAACGTTAATGAGCGCACCTTTTAGTCCCTTAAGACCATCCAGCTGTTCCACTGAAAAGGCATAATCGGGTGTTTGTGGACTAACTGGCGCAGCAAAATCTCCATTGGTTTCTTCCTGAGCCATAGAACTTCCGTTCACAAGGCTTGTCTCTCGCCCTCCTCTACGTTCACGCCTACCTCGGTTAAGTCCACTGGTACTCCTGCAACCTCTGTTGTGTCCAGCACTTCTACTCTTCGGTCCTCTTGATCCTGAGTACGACTGGCTCTGCTGATGGAGCTGAAGGTATTTTACTTTGAAGATTTCCGTTTCACCGCACATTTCTGCAAGTCTGACCACGTGCTGGACATCTTTTGTCTTGACTGAAGTGTCCTTCCTGTCCGCAACTAAGGCACGTCTTTCCTTTTCGGCGCCTTTTGTTTCCACACTCCTTGCCACACACTACATTTATCTGACTGTCTATTTGGTCGCTACTGAATTGCTTTAGTTGTCGATCAACTGCCTCTTGGGATCTCGCAACCCGTACCAGGTCATCTAATGTAACAGCCCCATCCCTTTACAGGAATTCCAACTCAAATGGCTTGAGTAACGCTTGTCTATGAGTTGATAACGAATGCACTCGTCCTCGTTTGCGCCAAATCCACAGGTCGCTGCCTGCTGATGTAAACGGCAGACGAACTGGTCCACAGTTTCCCCGCTCTCCTGTATAATTTGCCTGAATAAATTTCTCTCAAAAGGAATGTATTTCCCTTAATATTTGCTTGTTTTATAAGCCGTACGCAACGGCTCAATTTTAAGCGAAGTGGCGCTATGATTATCTAGTCATGAAATTTCAAGATAAACAAACACTGATAGACTGCCTGATGTCTGAGGGTCTGATAGCTGATGGACGTTCGTGTCCAATGTGCAATGAGAATGTTAATTCTCGGAGGGGATATCCACAAAAACCCAGGTCCAACGGAAAAGAGAACCCCAAATTCCCTTGCAAGGAGTGTGGAAAAGGCGTTCGCTCGAATCAACATGCTTTGCTATGTACTGAGTGCAATGTCTGGTCACATACTAAGTGCATAAACCTGACCAAAGGCGGCTTCAAGTATTATCTGGAATACCCAGATATTGAATGGACCTGCTACCTATGCTCGCTTCCTTTTAGGATTGAGCAAAGTTTGGTTGGAGTAGGGAATCTAACTGAACATGGCGCCGAAGGTGAATATGCAAATGAGGATGTAGCTGGATAGAGGAGGTTTATGGTCTGGAGTGTCTAATCAAGGATCCAACCAGAATTACGCCTACATCTGAAACTCTTCTGGATGTTATCCTTACTAACAAGCCAGAGCTTTTTAAAACAAGTGGAGTACTAAATCCAGAAATGAGTGGCCACCATCTAGTGTATGGGATTTTGAAGGAGAGGGTGTCTCATAGCATGAAAGAAAAGTAGTCACATTTAGGAGTACTAGAGCACTTGATGTTGAAGAACTCAATGAAGATTTATCTTGTGCTCCCTGGAACGTAATGGACACCTTTGATACTGTTGATGAGAAGTATCTTTTTGGGAGTCCCTCTTCAACACCATAGTAGAGCAGCACATGCCTACTAAGAAAATGAGATTTCGTAAAGTCGATGTGCCATACATGACACCTGAGTGGAAAAGGGCAATCAAAATGAGAAGGAAATTTGCCAAGCAATATGCTCAAAGCAGAACAGAGGAAAACTGGGAGCTCAAGAGAATATGGAGAAATAAACCTACTAGCTACAGACGAAAAGCTATCAAAGAATATTGGAAACAAAGGCAGATGACCTTAAAGCTAAGCCAAGCGAGTTCTATAAAACGTTTAGGCCATTTCGTTGTGACAAGAAGCAGCCTGCAAGCGAGATCCAAATTAAAGCAAACGGGCGAATTGAGAAGGACCAAGAAAAAGTAGCAAATGTTCTGGAAAACTACTTTTCTATGATGGCTAATGATATTGGTGGAGCAGGTGTCAAAAGCTTAACAGAGGATGATTTGTCGAGTCATCCAAGCCTCACTAACATTTGCAAAGCAAATAAGAGCAACCTCAAGAACTTCTGCTTTCAACCACTCAGTAGAAATTCAGTTCAGTTAGCCCTAAATGTCAGAAAGGCCTGTGATTATGACTCCATATCTCCTAGAACGTTAAGGCTAGCATCAAGTGGCATAGCAGATTCTTTAACAAAATTTTTTTTTAATTTAATGAGTGTATAAGGAAAGGTGAATGGCCTGAAGCATGGAAGAAAGGAGAGTGGAACCCAGTCCACAAAAAGGATGACCGGTTGGATGAAAGAAACTATCGTCCAATAACATTACTAAGTACAGTAGATAAGGTTTTTGAGTCTATGATGAGCATACATGTGAATAATCACTTTGATTCCAAGCTCGATCCCTGCATATCTGCGTACAGGAAAAAACATAGTTGTGAAACTACTTTGCTCAGACTCACTGAAGATTGGAAGCTGGCTGTGGATTCTGAGCAATTTATTGGAATACTGTCAACAGACATTTAAAAGATCTGGGAACAGGAAGAAACACCATCGGATTGGAGTACAGGAGTAATAATTAAGATACCAAAGAAAGGGTCTCTAAGTGACTGTAACAACTGGCGTGGAGTTACCCTTTTGTCTGTGCCAATTAAAATCTTCTGCAAAGTCATTATCCAGCGTATCACCAAAGCTGTTGATGACGTACTACGAAATGAACAAGCTGGATTTCGAAAGGGGCGCAGATGTGCGGATCAAATTTTTACCCTAAGGAATATACTTGAGCAATGTTCTGAATGGAACAGGCAGCTGTATGTGAATTTCATTGATTATGAGAAAGCGTTTGACAGCATTCACAGGGACAGTCTTTGGCAGATATTGACAGCGTATGGCATTCCTCAACGCATTGTTAATATCATCAAATGCTTCTATTCGAACTTCGCATGCTGTGTTGGTCAGGGGGATTTGAGCTTCGAAATCAAAACCGGTGTACGCCCGGGATGTGTCATGTCATCCGTGTTATTCAACATTGCTATCGACTGGGTCCTTCGTCGCACTATGGAAGATCAGCGTAAAGGCATACGATGGACCCCTTTCTCTACACTCGAGGACCTTGACTTTGCGGACGATATAGCCTTGTTGTCACACAGGTTGGCCTGAAGATAAGCTCGAAGAAGACAGAAGCTATTTGTGTGAATGTCTCCTCCCCATCAAGGATCAGGGTAGCAGGACAGGATATTTCTTACACCGACAAGTTCACATACCTTGGAAGTATGCTTTGCCAGGACGGCGATACTGGTGTGGACATACAAAACAGGCTAAACAAAGCAAGGGGCGCCTTTATGAGCTTACGACCAGTGTGGAGATCGGCAAGTTATAGCACAAAGACAAAGCTTAGGGTCTACCAGAGCTGTGTGTTGTCAACCCTTCTTTACAGCTGCGAATGCTGGCGAATGACTAAACATGACCTGTCAAAATTAGCGTCCTTCCACACAACTAGCCTCAGGAAGATTCTGAGAATTTTCTGGCCACAGAAAGTCTCCAACGACCAGCTCCTGAAGCCAACCAAGCAGGAGGATATTCGCACGATTGTCACCAGGAGAAGATGGAGATGGATTGGACATGTGCTTCGAATGGACAACAACAACATAGCTAAGATTGCAATGCGCTGGACACCTGAAGGCAAACGCAGAAGAGGGCGTCCAAAAACAACGTGGTGCAGAACGGTAGAAGCGGAGTTAAGGGAGCTCAATTACAGCTGGAGAACCATTGAAAAACTGGCTAGAGATAGGCAAGGTTGGAGGAACTTTGTTGCTGTCCTATGTGCCACACAGGCATGATGGGCAGTAAGTAAGTAAGTGTCAACAGACATGAGTAAAGCATTTGATTACCTACATCTATCACTCATGATAAATAAACTTAAGGCGTATGGCTTTTCAGAGGAATCACTCAGTTTGATGAGATCATATTTTTTCCAATCGACAAAACAGAGTCAAACTAAATAGAGTCACCAGCAGTTGGAAGGATGCTGTTAGAGGATGCCCTCAAGGGTGATCATTTGGACCCTTACTGTGGAACATTTTTCAAAATGATATGACGTATATAGTAAATAATGCAAGCTTGTCAATGTACGATCATCAGCTGTATGTAAAGGGGTGTTCAGTTGACTGCGTGGAACAACTTTTAACTAATGAGGTGCACACTATATCAAAGATAACTTTCTGAAGGGAAATTACGACAAGTACAATTTAATGTTACTAGGCAGGAAGAAAAAAAAATGAGGACAGTCCATCTATCAATGTCAAGAGTGATGAACAGGTTATTAAATCATCACCAGACTTGAAGTTACTGGGAGTAACATTAGATGATGAACTTAATTTTAGTACTCGTATAAGTGATATATGCAAAATGGCAGGTAAGAAAATTGGTGTGCTAGTATGTCTTTGAAATATGATTCCCAGAGAGGCGAAGTTACAATTGTACAAATCAGCAATTTTACCTAACTTAACATATTGTCACATAGTGTGGCATTTTTGGAAAGGATCTGATGCAAGAAAATTAGAAAGAGTACAAGAACGGGCATTACGTGCTGTATATAATGATAGGAATGCTACCTATGAGGAACTCCTAGAGAAGGGAAGACTCTCTAGTCTTGAGAACAGACGGTTGCAAGATATACTAATTTTAATGTATAAGGTTAAAAATTCACTAGCTCCAGAGCATGTATGAAATATGTTTTTTCAGCAAGATAAGCATTATAACTTACGAAGTGATTTTCCTGTTCCAAGATATACTCTTAAGTATGGCAAGCACAGTATCAGATATTTAGGCCCACACATATGGGGCTAGATAAGCCAGGAACTACGCAGTAAGACCAGTCTTCAGGCGTTCAGGAGAGGGGTGCGTGCTCTCAATGTGCTTGGCTTGCTGGACGGCACATGTGGCTGCTGTGCATGCTCATCTTAGGGTGGTGGGTATGCACACGTCAGTGGCTTCTGCTGTGTGGCTGCCTGGTGTATTGAGAGTGTGCTTCCCTATCCTCTATCAAAATCGTCTAATTTAAATTTTCTAGACTTTTAACTTTCTAAACTTTGTATTTATATTTTACTGCTGCTTATATGTTTGTCCTATATTGTCTGTTTGTTTGTATGTCTACCTGATTGTCTGTTTTGTCTATCTATTTGTTTGTCTTTTTGTTCCCTGTTTGTCCTACTGTTTATCAGTAATAATTTTATTTATTATATCTCTCAGTTAGTACGCGCGCTGTGATTGGTCAATTTAGCGGGCCGTACTTCACTGTACGGCCCGCTAAAGTTTGTTTTGGACTCCAGAGATATAATAAATATCTTATTAACCTCGTTTTCTCGGTCCGTGCTGTAAAATACGGATCCTCGTTTTTTACAGTACGGACCTCGAACTCGATTAATAAGAGGTATATATTGATGATATTTTTATATATTATTGATATCTTAAGAATATATTTTTAATATTTTTACATATACTTTATTTAATCTAATATTGTATTCATTTTATCTGTTTATAGTGTCCAAGATTAGCTTTTAGCTAAATACCTTGACACTTTAATAAAGTTTATGTATGTATGTATGTATGTATGTAGACGCGACGACAAATCTGATGACTGGGACAATAACAACAAAAACAACACTTTATATCACATCTCCATTACAAGGTTTCTTAAAACTTATTAAATAATTAATAACTTATAACACATAGAATATTAAATTACAATTTAAAGTAAATATGTATTACATAGAAGGAAATGCCGAGCAGCTAGATAACAGTAAGATTTTCGAGCTAGCAGCTTGTTCTTTGAAGGTAGTTGTAATCTGCAGGACGTCACAATAATTAAGCATACAAACATTATAAGACATACTCATACACTCCATAAAAAAGAAAGCACATAGATGACTTGAAAAGCAAAGAAAACAGTCATCATAGTGCATCGCCATATGATTAAAATAATCTTATTTCACAATATTAATTGTTCGGCCAACAAGTATTCTTTTCATTTTTTAAGAAAGCTATAACTTGAGAGGTTTTTTGATATGGGTTGGGAGCTGTTGCCACAATTTAGTCACCACGGCCGATGTTGTTTGCTTTTCTATGTTAGTCCTGAAACGCGATTTGAAGAGGTTACGTTTTGAGACATATCTCGTATTCATGAATTATATGTGTGGACTTCACTTGCATAGCAGAAATGCTGGCCAAAGATGTTTGGTAATTTTTTACAATGCCATTGACGAGTGAAGTTAAGAAGCTGTAGTCTATAGATATTCTTAACGGTAAGTAAACTCAATAAGTCAAGTAATTGTAATGCGCTGTCTGTATCTAGTTCATATATAGTAGCAAAGAACATAAGTCGAATAACATGATTTTGTTTTGTTTGAATTTTTCTAATTTGGGTAGCAAATGCACTGCCCAAGTAAATTATCGCACAAGATATATAAGAATAGATCAGGTTATAGTATAGTTGTTGAAGTTGTAATAGGGAGGTGGAATGCCTAAGTTTGCCAATGATTCCTGTGTTTCTAGGGATTCGAGTACATGGATAGGAGACGTACCTGATGTTTCCATGATAGTGTGTCATCTACAAGTACAACCAAATATTTCTTTTCTTAGCCGTGGTTGGAGTCATCATTGTTAGATAGTTTTACATCCCATGTTATATTTGTCTTCCTTTTAGGTGATTTAATTGTCATAAAATTAGTTTTCATTAGGTTAATGGAAAGCTTGTTTAAGTCACACCACTGTTTAACTTTTGGATAATTCTTGATTAATTAGTTTTTGTAATTCCATGGCATTTGAGGAAGATGCAAGAATAGTGGTATCATTTGCAAATCTTCTAAAGGACAGTTTGTTGGGGCAGTTAGGGATGTCATTAATGTAAAATAGAAAAAAGGAGAGGACCAAGAGAACCCCCCTGCGGGATGCCACATTTAATAGTTTGTTTAGAATATTCCACACCATCATTGCCAACATATTGCTGTCTATTGGTAAGATAACTGGTAAACCAGCTCATTGGGAATCCCCGAACGCCTTATTTCGTTACCAGTATAGCATGATTGACCGTGATTGACATATTTTTCAACACAGCTTTTTAACTGTTTACATACCAGCTTTTTAAAAATCTGTGCAAATATAGAAAGTACTGAGATAGGGCGATAGTTAGTGGGGTTTGTGATATCACCACCTTTGTCCACTGGAGTTACTTTGGAAATTTTGAGAATTTCAGGCACAATACCTCGCTCTGTGGAGCGATTGTAGACTTTAGTCATTGCCTCATAGGTATGATCTCCGGCCACCTTAAAGCACTTTGCGGGGACTCCTATGCATGACTTGTCAGTTCTTAGGTTTGTGATGAAGGTCAACCTTAACTTATGGGAAAAGAAAAAGATGGAATACTGTATTTTACAAAAAATTCCGATGAAAGTACAGTTCTTTTAAGAATTCTGCAAATGTTTTGACAATAGAATAAAACAATAATAAGTATCCGTTTAATAAACAGATTTATAATATAGCTACGTTCTTACGCGCGCTCTGATTGGTCAAAAACCCATGTTTTATCAGAGTATAAAACATAGAAAAAGCGTGTTTTATTTTTTTGGCCACATTACCTCTACTCGACAATTCTGTAAGAGACGGCTAAAAACATTTTCTTTGAAGAAATTCATGATGGAGTTCTCTGCGAAGCAGCAGAAAGTTATGAAGCCGAGAATAATAAAACGAATAAAAAATAAGAAGCGAAAACAGTCGAGAAGTTGGTATTAAATGGCGTCAGTTTGTCGATCTCTGTGCTTTGTTGTTTCTACACGCGGCATGTAAAGTCTATATCATAAAGCGAATAAAGAAGCCTAAGCCGTGTATTACACTGTGATGAAACATTCCGGGCATTTGAGAACACTCGAGAAATGTAGAAAACACTCGCCTGCGGCTCGTGTTTTTTAACATTTCACTCGTGTTCTCAAATGCCCGTCGTGTTTTATCACAGTCTAATACACAGCTTAGGCTTCTTTATTCGTTAATCCAAACATAAGACCTCTTATATTCAAGTGAACCATCACTGTATTTGCAACTATTTACAGTACTGTTAGTTCAGGGGTCTTCTCTGAAAATCCAAATAGGGCCACATACCTACATATTGTACCAATGAAAGTAATTTGTAACTGTTCTCTTGTGGCATATCATAGAAAAACAAAATAAATAAGGCATGGATAGATTTGTCTATAAATTAAGAAATCAGTTAGTTAATAACCAAACGAGCAAAGGGAGCAATAAAGAAATAAATAGACAAAGAAAATTCCAGCCGAAATCCTGGCACAGAAATTTCACAAACAGAATGAGCAATTGCCGCGTTGGTACGTTCTTTTTGTGACAAATGTACTCTGAAAAGACAGAAGTGGTCTTACAAACGTTAGCCAAACATCAGTGTGAGAGGTGTTGACACTTACATGTATGAGCGTTTGTTTTTTCACGGTGGTCAATTTTTGTTTTTCTGCGCTTCTGTCAATAACTGCGGTTAATTTGCAATTAACCGCGCTTCAGTCAATAACATACTAAATGTTTAACTTAAACATATTTGGGGAGATCGCTATTTCTGGGCGGCGGGAGCGTTTCCCTCGCGATAACCTACCCAACGCATATTAATAAAAAAAAAAAAACACTAGTTTTCCTTTTCTCTTAATATCTTACCTAACTTCGATATAATATTTCATTTAGATCCTCCCTATATCACTGAGCCTCCAAAGGTAACAAGAGAGTCGCTTAGTAACAGTAAGGTTGAGATTCCTTGCATCGCAACCGGAAATCCAAAACAACACGTGTATTGGAGAAATCTTACAAGTGGAGAAAAGCATTTAGAGAATTCTTTTAGAGAATATTTCCCTTATGGCATTTGCCAATATAACTTCGAAGTAATGTTGCTTTCAGATCCTCCCCATATCACTGAGCCTCAAGAGGCATTAATCGCGTTGCCGGTTAACACCATTGTTGAGATTGCTTGCAAAGCAACTGGAAAGCCAACACCAAACGTGTATTGGACTAATCTTACAAGTGGAGAAAGAGTAGCCTCAGATGGCATTCTTCTTTTCAACCCAATCACGGAAAGCGACAATGGGACTGTATACACCTGTACAGCTGAGAATGGAGTTGAACCTGCCGATTCCAGAGACATTACCCTGACAGTAGGCGGTGAGTAGAGTATATATCTAAGAGCACAGAGGACATAGACTGCGTTAATGTTTGCCCTGAGTACGGAGGGGGACGGGTAGGCTGGCTTTTTCTTTTTGCCGGGATTTGAACTCGACCTTTTCCCATTCTGAATACACCGAACATATGTAACCTAAAGACAGGTAAAACAAGTGTATGAATTTTAGTAGAACAAAGCACTCTTTAAATTCCCCCTGAGCATTAGATCAAGTATTTGGAATAATACTCCTTTCAAACCAAAGCTTTAGCATGTTTAAATGGTGTTCAGTTAAACATGGCTCAAATTGTTTGCTTTATAAAAGCTGCTTACGGACGTTGTCGAGTACAGATTTAATACAAATAGAAAGAACATGTTAAAGTTTATCTAAATCCTGAGTAAAAGCCCATGTTCCAGTGTTCGGTTACCAATTTTCACGTTTTAAGAGCTGGTTTATCTAAACATGGTCAGTTGGTGTGAACGGTGTATAAGACGAATCTCACGGATCGTAGTAAGGTATGTCTCTTTTGAAATCCAACATAGACCCTTGGAATTGACAAATTCCATCAACAATCCTGCGCCAAAAATTGATGACTAGTTGGAAGGAGATACTTCACACTCTGAGTCGCTGAATGCTTGAATAGGAAAGATGGAAGGCATCAAGACAAATCAGACAGCGAATCACTTGATTTTACAATGAATGCGCTCTACCAATCAAAACAACGATAATCCTACAGCGGCCAATGACTGATAATTGTGACTTTCCTGAAATGACGTTTTCGTTGAGTTTAATCAGGGAGGCCCTGGGTCTCATTTTATCCCCAGGACTTTTCGGACGAGACCTCGTGGTCGCACTCGAACAGACGCGTATGTAGTTTAGCGGTTTACAGTCTCGTTACGTTTCATTTATACCTTTCTCTGGTTCGCCTTACAGGGATTTCAAACGTAAGTTTTACTTTCAGCCCGCTGTTTCTGCTGTATTTTCGTTTCTACGTGTTTTCTTTCTGTTAGCCATCATTATTTGTACTTATTTATTGGTCATAGTTTTCACCATTAAACACGGAAAGACTATTAGTTACGTGTGTTGGTTGAACGCTGCGCTAGAACGCGACAATAATAGTAGTTTAGGCTACGGAGAATAACCGTGTCTTTGATCTCTGTTATTTTTCTTATCATAGTCACCCCCATTTAATAGTTGTTAATTATTTATGAATCAATTTTCTTTTCTCTATTTTTCTTTGCAGTCATTATTGTTTCCCTCACAATCAGATTTCCTGACGAAACGTTTGTTGAGGCTTTTAAGGACTTACCAAATGCTGAATCAGTGAAATTTATTGCGAGAATTGAAAATGCGGTAAGTGATGTTGCAATAAGTTGTTGCTCTTTCTATAATATAAAGAAACCTCTGCTACTTTGTGAATCATATTGTATGTTGAATGCATTAGTTCCATAGTTCCTCTCCAACTGAGCAGTGTTCATTTAAATTTTTTAAGTGTTAATTATAGCCAAGTGAAAATCAGGAAAGAGAGCATAACCCCGTCTGATATGAAAAGGGGATATAATCTATTTTTAGCGAAGAATATATTTATATATCTATGTTTATATTTAGTGTAAAAGTTGATTATCGTAAAAGAGTGCTCAAACATGAAATTAGAGCGAAGTAGATGTTGTAGGAGAAAAAAACACACAAACAAACTACACATTCATCCCTACAAGCCTCTTTCGTGGTTGCCCACTCGTCAGTGGAAATCCCCGAGTGGGCAACCACGAAACAGGCTTGTATATTTATATTTATACATCTCGTTCCATGGTTGCGCGGTTTCCATATGGCGCATTGAAATAACAGCCATGTGATGAGATGGACATCAACCACTGGTCATTTAAAATAGTTTCGGGACCTAAATATAGATTCTGTCCCCTTATTATAGTAAGAGAACCCAGTATGGAAGATGTGTTCTCTTACCTCATTTTCTCTTGTTATAGCTTGTGTTCAGCAAGTTACATGTGCGTTTTTTGTGGCTCGGAAATCGGCGATTATTTAACAGGAAACATGTTTGCCCCGACAAGAACGCTTCGATGGCATGTCAGGCGAGACTGCTTAATGCATGACCCGTACCTTGGAAACACCCAGGCTCGGAGATCCAAAATACTCCTAGCGAGACTAAACAACTCTGATATGCCACTATCACGTATCAAGAAAGTATAATTGGGTATTAACACCACACACATTCAGCCAAACTTTCCTAGTTTTAAGAAGAAGAAAAAAGAAACGGCTGTCAATATAAAATATGCAAACACTAATAGGGCTTTGATCTTATGTAATGTTCACTGTTTTGCTTACGTTCACTCTGTAATTTTGTTTTTGTTCCTTAGTTACGTTCTGTTGAGATGATAAATAGCCTAGTTAATTGGATCCAGGTCACTGAATTAAGGTATGATCTTATGTCACATCCTACATCAGGCACCTCCAATTTCCCCAAGGTGGAGCTTTATCCCTGATGAAACACTTTGCTTAGTGTTTGATTTATCACATCTGAAACTGCTTTGATTGATAATGTTCAACGTCCCTTGTTGCCCACAAAAATGAACGTTATAATTACACCACATCAGGAGCCAATTGCCAGGAGCGTGCAACTCCCAAGGTAATTTTTAGATCGTCTCTCCCGCGAATTGGTTTGGGAGAGCCAGTCACAAGTTAGTGCACTATTGATATGTAGCCTGATAACCGCCTGTAGCGACAATATACATAACCGACATACACGAGTCTTCATCGGAGTGTTCGGACAGCGTTTCTGGCGATAGTCAAGGTATTTAAACACAGAGAAGAGTGGCTCCGATGAAATAACTGAGACAGTGGAAGCAACTTATTTCGCGGGAGATGCCTCTCTAAAGATGAACTTACTTGTGAAAACGCCGTTGCATGAACCTATAGCAGTTGCACGCTCCGGGTAATGGGCTCCAGACCAAATGCACCTTCAGTGCCACAAAATGAAACAACAGCACCACCTATTTTAGTCGCTTTCTAACATTCCATCGTTCTACCGCATCCAGTTATGAACCCCTCACCTTAGGAAAACAAACATTATTGGTGTGAAAAAAAGAACTGTTCATAGCTTTTCAAAGGGTGTTCACCTGATATTAAGCCATTTTAACATCATTAAATGTTAAGCCTATCAAATCGAAGAAGTTAAGCAATGATATCATAAATTTTAAGAGATGAAATTGCCAAGTAGGCTTTCCAAATATCCATCCCTTGATTTCAAGAAAGAAATGGCTGCCTACTTGAAACGCCATTTAAGACGTCTACGGGATGGCCATTCAAACAAATCCATCGTAAACAACTGTTCCCAGCAATAAATATTGATAATCACCTTCCTCGACGGAGCAAACTCTATCTCAGCACAATCATGAAGACAGTGCCTTTCCCACTGAACGACAAGATGGGTCTCATTTGGCCTGCGTGGACTTTATGCCATGCATTGTCAAGGGGTTTAGTATAAAGGCAAGATTTTATCTGCTGAGGTAAATGTAATTAAGCTTTGACAAGTGTAATTTACAAGTGAAACTCTAAACGTTAGCTACACTTTTACACTGATAGCACTTGTAAAAGTTTTATGAAATTAACCCCTGGACGTACAAAAAAGGACCAAGATATTTAACTAAGATCCCTGAAAACCTCTCATGCACTCTTGCAAAACTTACCTATTTCATAACAAGAACCGCTTCATTCCATTGATTTTGGGAATAACTATTTGTTGTGTGGTCAAGGTAACGATATCATGTTGACTATCTCCCTGACTGGTTACTTAAGAATCCATACGCATGCAGTGATACATGCATAAAAAAGGCATTGGTTTGCAGAATTGGCAGTGTCGCTGCCGACGTGCGCCTGACATTCAAGAAGGCTGTTGACATACAAAGTGTCATCTCTGTGCTTAAAGCTGCTGCTAGGAGTGGACCACTCGGAGACCTCACTGTTGACCCAGATTCCATAGTGGAGACACCTGAACCTACCATCCCACCCAGCACGGCTCCTCCAACTAAAGGTGAGCTGATTCTTATCGCTGATAATATTTATCAGACGTCACAGAACAGAGTAAGGTTTCTAAATACAAAAAGCTTATTGCTCTTATGGTTCTAATTATTATCATTACGATTATTGTAAGATTTGTTCTCTTTTATTTTTTGAGGTGGTTAGCGTCTACCAAAACTAAAATCGTTTTCGGTACAGGATCCTTGTAGAGAAAAGTGACGTTGTCTATTCTATTCCTTACAACGATTGTAATCTGAACTACACTCAGGGCACACTAAGCCTCAGTTCGGTAACCCGTAGTGTTGGTGAATTGTAACTTTCTTCAGTTACATTCCATATTTTAAACCAGGATAACATCAAATTATTCTGATCGTTCACCTGGTTGCAATGTGCACATTCCTTGTAAGTATTGTTAACCTCTCAGAACATTCCTTCTTAGTTGCAATGAAAACAATGTTATGTACCTAAACAAATGACACAGAGTAGTGTATTACAGTAAAAATTAAACGATTTTACTTTTTTTATTGAAACCCGACTTTACTTTTTTATTTAACTTTTTACAAAAAATTTGAAAAAACGAATTTACTTTTTTTATTGAAACCCGACTTTACTTTTTATTAACTTTTTACAAAAAATTTGAAAAAAAAAATTAATTTACTTTTTATTTAACTTTTTACAAAAAAATGAATTTGTGGTTTAAAGATTTGTAAAAATTTTTATTAAACATGGAACAAGACGAGGCAGAATTGAGAAAACTTAACATTTTGAAAGAGATTGCTAAAAAGCATGGAATTAAAAATTACTATGAAATGAGTAAATCTGAACTTATCAAAAAGATAAGAAAAATACCGGGGGTAGTTGAAGAAATTAAAAAAGAAGGAGAAAAAACACAAAAACAAGAACAAGAAAAATTAAAAAAACAAGAACAAGAAAAATTACAAGAACTAGAACAAATAAAACAACAAGAAGAACAAAAAGAAAGATTGGAAAAAATATTAAAGCAAAAAGACGAGCAAATAAAACAAAATGAAGAACAATTAAAACGAAACGAGCAAATAAAAAGAAATAAACAAATATTAGATCAATATTTTGAACAATTGAAAAGAAAAGATGAACAAATAAAACAACAAGAGGAACAAATAAAACAAGCTAAAGAAGAGGCTAGAGATTATGAGAAAAAGGGTGCTAGACCTAAAGAGCCAAAACCACAACAACCACCACCTTCTCCAAAAAAACCTGAAAGAAAAGAAGATTCAATTATAGGTAGGGATAATGAGAAGAAATACGATAAAACAAAAAACAAAAAAACTAAAAGAACAACAACCCTTAGAATATTACCAATAAGACCTCCTGAACATGGAGAAACCCTTCAAAATATCACCGAAAGAAATGAAATTATTTTTCAACTTAGGAGAGATCTAGATAATGATTTATCAGAAATAATTTATAATGAATTGGAGCCGAAAATAGAAATGCGCTCAAGAATTGTTATCAGTTTTAGCGCTTTGATTCATAGAGGAAATGGGGAAATAGCTTATCACTCCCACACATTTAGGGGCGAGGGGTCTTTTTCCATGCTTTCAGAAATAAAAGATTATATTGAGAGGTGTGAGGGACAAAGATTGAGTTTGGAGGGTATTGCTTGGAGTAGAGCATACTTGCCCGCATCAAAAACCATTGATAAAAAGGGTGCTCATGAAGGGAGAGTTGAATTTACAGAGGTAAAAGTAAAAGTTATTCACAGTAACGAGCCTCTAATTGGGTGTGGAAAATTACCAGACAGTCTTCGTAATAAAAAATGTCTTTATGCTGTAGATGGTAAGGATGATAATATGTGCTTTTGGCGGTGCCTGGCTATTAAATTGAACATTATTGATGGTAAAGAAAGACCCGAGAAAGACATTGAAAAACTATCACTATCATTGGCCCGAGATTTTTATAATAACAAAAAATTGAAAGCCTCAGAAGTTAGATCGACAAAACTTGTTGATTTTGAGAAAATTGCAAAAATGTTTTCTATTAACATTAGGGTTTACGAACAAAAAGAAAAAGAAAACTATGAAATTTGGAAACTTGTTTTTGGTAAAGGTCAATTCAAAGAGAATTTACCTAGTTTAGATATGGGGCTTTATGAGGGCCACTGTTTTTTCATAAAGGATATAGAGATGCTATCCAAAAAATGGGAATGTTCAGGATGCAAACAAATATTTAACCGCCATGACTATCTTGGAGACCATGTAAAAAATAACAGCTGTAAAGGAGGTCAGACAAAAATATTATGCACAGGAGAAAAGATAAAATATATTATGAACAACTCTGAAAAGGTGTTTTATGGTGGTAATACACAATTTAGCTATAAAGCTTGTAGATGGATAGATGAACAATCAAAGATTATAGGAAAACATATTCATCATGCTTTATGCGGTCATGGTGGTGAAAGGTGTGTTAAAGATGAAAGCGGAAATGAGATTTTTTTGGTGGATGGATACGAACCCGAGACCAATACTGTTTTTGAGTTTTATGGGTGTAAATGGCACGGTTGTACCTGTTCAAACGAAGATGAAACTAAATATAATGAAACAAAACAAAGAGAAAAGATTATTAAAGATTTGGGGTATCGTGTTGTATCGGTTTGGGAGTGTGAAAAACCTAAATTGGGGGATATATGGTTTGAGAAGAAATTTATACCGTACCCAGATTTTATTGATTATGATTTTGAGGCAATATTACAAAAAGAATTTCAACATATTACTGATGATTTATCTTTTAACCAAACACATATACCGGTTAGCGTTGCAATACATGACACTCTTGAAAAAGAACCAACATGTATTATAAATTCAAATCCTGATGATCTTGTAAAAGAATTTGTTGAAAATTTAGAAAAAAGAAGAAAAAAGATTGTTGAAAAGGTTAAAAAAGAATATCCATTACCTGACCAAGATTCTATCCCAAAGAAAGTTTTAGAAGAGTATGAAAGATGGTGTAATCAAGTTCCTGTTTTAGGGTTCAATAGTGGAAAGTATGATATCAATATGATTAAAAGATATTTTGTAAAAAACATGACTGATAAAACAAAGGATATTTTTGTCGCAAGAAACGCGAATAAATATATGTTTTTGACAACCCCCCATTTCAAATTCTTGGATGTGATGTCCTACTTGGCGCCAGGACTTTCTTTTGATAAGTGGTGCAAAGCAAACAACTGTGAAGCTAAAAAACTTGTATTTCCCTATGAATGGTTGGATAGTTATGATAAGCTTTCTAAAGTTGGGACAGTAAAACATGAAGACTTTTACTCAAGTTTGAAACAAGAAAATATTACAGTAAAAGAATATGAAGAATATTTGATTGAATTCGAAAAGAGAGGCTGTGTTACAATGATGGACTGGTTGAAAGAGTATAATCTTCACGATGTTATCCCTTTCAAAGAAGCTTTGGAAAAAACACGAGCACAATATTATCCCGACAAAATCGATATATTAAAAGATGCTGTATCAATCCCAGGCGTCTCAATGCGGTATGTTCTAAATAAATATCAAAAAATGAAAAAGAAAGGTGATCCTGAATTATATTCCCCAGGCCAATACTGCATTCATAGATGCAATAAATATTGTAATAACGAGTTTTGCAAAAAATGCCACCAGAAAATGAAAGATTGTAAAACATGCGATAAAAACAAGATTTATAAACTATTGAAAACTGGTATGGTTGGGGGGCCTAGTATAATATTTATGAGATATGCAGAGGCGGAAAAAACAAAGATTCGCTCTCATAAATATAAATTTTCAAAAAATTGTGTAAGAATTGTTGGTTATGATGCAAATGCCTTATATCTTTTCGCTGCGGGGCAAGAAATGCCATGCGGTAAAGAAGAATGTATTGAGGTAAAAAACCCATCAGATACAGAAACTGTTACGAAAATTTGCAAAGATATTCTTGATGGTAATCTTTTCGGTTTTTGCCAAGTTGATATCCACGCGCCTGAATACTTAAAAGAAAAGTTTGAAGAGTTTTCACCTCTATTTGTTGTAGATAGCGTTCCAGAAGATTTGGTACCTGAAAACATGAAAGAATACCAAAAAGCTACAGGTAGAAAACACCTAAAAGATAATAAAAAATTACTGGGGGTTACCAAGACAAAAAAGATATTGTTATATACACCTATAATAAAATGGCTTCTTGAGCATGGTTTGAAGGTTACAGCTATTCATAATATTTTGAAGTATGAACCTGGAAGACCTTTTGAATGGTTTCCCGAAGAAGTAGCTAACGCTAGAAGAAATGGTGATATAGAGGTTATGCTGGAAAAATTAAGTAAAGCTTTTGATGAAAACAAAATAGATGATGTCGTAAACCTTACTAATGAATTAAACCAATTCCCTGATATATTAAAAATTATTGAAGAGAGCAAAGACATTAAAGTATTTCTTGAAAAATTAAAACCAAAGTATAAAGGTTGTAAAGAATTGGGTGACACTTACAAACTAAAAGGAAATGCATTCTATGGGAAAATGATAGAAGATAAGGAAAAACACAAGAATACAAGGTATACCCAGGATGAAAGTGCGGTTGATAAAGCATTAAGGTCCCCATTTTTTGAAGATCTTTCAGAAATAAATGAAACATATGAAATAGTAAAAAGAAAACGGCAAATAAAAATAGACAGGCCCTATCAATGCGGTATCGCGGTGTATCAGCTAGCCAAACTTCGGATGTTGGAATTTTATTACGATTTTGTTGATAAATATGTAGATAGAAAGGATTTTGAATTGATACAAATGGATACTGATTCTATGTACATGGCAATTTCGGATAAAAACTTTGATAATATTATAAAACCCGAAATGAGAGAAGAATATTTTAATGGAGGAAAAGAAAAATTCCTTTCAACCTCGAAATATAACGACAAGACCCCAGGACTGTTCAAGTTGGAGTTTGATGGTATTAGAATGATTGCACTTTCATCAAAATGTTATTACGCGGAGGATGAGAATGGAAAGGTAAAGTATAGTTGTAAAGGTACAATTCATAGGCAAAACGAAATGACCTGGGATAGATACATGTCGGCTTTGAAAGGGTCAATTGATATGGCACAAAACACAGGATTTAGAGTCAATGACAACCAAATTGTGACATATACCCAAATTAAAAAAGGATTGAATGGGTATTATGATAAAAGAAGGGTTGATGAGGATGGAATTCACACATACCCCCTTTATTAAATCATTTTCAAAACAGAATCTGGCGGTAACTCAGTATCATAAGGTACAACTTGAATCTCCTCCCTTACAAAACCTCGTCTTGGCCCGTCTTGTAAAAAATATAAAACCGGTTGATTAGGAGAAACCTTACTTCCGGAAATATAATAAACTTTTATGCTCCAAATAGGATCTGTGGCTCGTCTTTTTTCACCACCCTCAATCTCACCCGGAGATAATAAATATCTAACACTTACCTCAATTGGTAATCTAACTTCATCAAAACCGACAACTCGCTTATAACTTTTAGGTTTGATATCAACCCCTTTCATTTTTATGGCACCCCCGGGCTCTTTACCGGTTATTCTAGTTGGTGTATTATTCAAAGTTTTTAGAATATCAGGTAATCTTTTTACCCATACTCTTGACCTTTTATCACTAATCATTTCTTGGGCATATTGATGGCTAAATAATTTTTCACTTAATGTCCTATTTGCTCTTTCCACAAACGCTTGGGCTCTATGGTTGCCAGCTTCACTTCTTTGTATTTTCACATTATGGTAATTCATAAGTTTTGAAACCTCGCCCATAAATTCCTTTCCAGGATCAACCATTAATGTTTTAGGATATTTCAATCTTCTAGAATATATTTTTGTAAAAGCTTTGGATATCTCTCGACTTTCTTTTGAGGTTAATGCTTCAGCATCTTTGTATCTACTTGCCACATCAACAACAACTAATGCATATTTATATGTTTTTCTTCCAACTCTATCATGCGGTAAAAATAATAAATCTGCTTGGTGAATATGATTAGGTTTATCCACCACCCAGTGCGGTCTAGGTATATATTTTGGAGTTGGAAGATATATTTGCCATATTGCTTGTTTCTCTAACCATTGTTTTGCTTCATTTTCACTTACTTTCACTTCGTGGGAGGGCTTTGCCCGATTAGCTTTTTCAGCTAATTTAGAAATTGCAGAATATCCTTTCCAATATCCTTCAGTTGAATAATATATACGCTCGAAGACCTTCGCCCTATTTGATGATATTTTTTCGCTACTCATTTAAAGATTAACCAAAGTATCTTATAAATTAATATGACAGCCGTATCTGAAAAAATTAACCCAAACAGGACTCCTAGAGTACCACTGGGTTTGAAAGAGGAAGCAATATTGAACAGAATTACACTAAATCCTTCATCAGCCAATCCTGGAGAAACACTATATATAAATATTCCAAAACTTACCGAGAATTTAGTTATTGTTCCCGGAAGTGTATCTCTGGTATTTAACTTGAATGTTGAGGGGCATGAAAATAACACCCTTGTGAATAATGTGGGTAGTAACCTTGTTTCCAGACTAAAGGTTCTTTTTGGAGGTGAAACACTACAGGACACACAAAGATACGATCTATTTCAAACATACCACGATCTATTCTTAACAGATGAAGAAAGAGACGATCGATTAAAGCAAGGTATTTCTTCTTTAAACATGAGGAAACTACGGTCAAATGCGGGTGATAAAGTAGACACAGATGCAAAGGAAGTAACACTTGCAGGAGTACACAATAGAAAGTACCAAATCCAACTAAACCATCCTATTCTAAACGATCATGGGGTTTTCTACCCAAAGGCGCTAGATCATCAACTAATATTTGAGATTACACTAGCTTCAGTTCACGATATTGTTGTTTATTCTGATACAACAAAGACTCCAAATTATAAAATCACAAACCTTGAGTTGGAATATTCTTGTATATCAAGCGAATACTTAGCTCGAGAGGCACAAGCAGCTTATCAGGTTGGTAAGGGATTCTTTTATGAAAATGTAACTCTACACAAAACTTTCACCATATCCAGACCCACAGACACCGTTATAAACCAGCATATTAATCTACCTAGAAGGTCAATTACGGGGATATTATGTTTGTTTATATTACCATACGCCGGAGGAACACGAAATTCTGAGAATTTTTTCAATCCAGGTATCACCTCAATCAATGTTGATGTTAATGGTGTTCCAAATCGTTTATACTCAAAGGGAATGGTTCCGTCAGATCTTTGGGAGTCGGTAAAGAAACGTTTTGGGAGAAATGACATGAAAGAAAAGAATTTTTATAATAATAAGTTTGCTCTGTGGATAGATTTGAGAACTCACCCAGATAATAACATTCATGGAGGGGGTCTAGCATTAAACAACGCACAAGACGGTATAAAAATAGAAATTAGAAGAATAGCTATTGGTTCTGGTATTATTAATTGTTACTTGTTTGTTGTGGCTGATGCATTAATGGAGGTTATGAATTCAAACTTAAGATCAATCATGTACTAACTTAAAAATGGAAGAATTACGAGATAAAATTCCTTTTCATTGTATCATAACCGGACCAACAAATTGCGGAAAAACAAAGTACATCATAGATCAACTACGCGGTCCATTCCGAAAATTGTTTGAATTCATTGTTTTAATTTGCCCAACCTATGCTAAAAATAAAACATATCATGGTTTTGCTAGAGGAGATAAACGTTTCTTTGTATTATCACCAGATGCCAGTAACGTTGATGAGATTAATGAGTTATTAACTGATTGTCAAACTTTATTCTCCGGAACAAATACACTAATAATTTTAGATGATTGCGCTGTTTCGGGTGATCTGAAAAAAAGATCAAACAAGTTTATAGATTTAGCATTTTCCGGAAGGCATCATGGTTTATCGGTTTGGGTTCTCACTCAGCAATTAACATCGATAGCAAAACCATTCCGCGAAAATGTGGGTTGTGTGGTATCATTCCATAATCCATCGCAAAGGGGGATGAAGATGCTTTTCGAAGATTATGGGGGTGATTTAGACCCTGAAACCAGTAAAAAGTTTGTTCAACTATTGAAAAAAGAAAAATATTCTAGACTATGTTTGTGTTTAAGATTTCCATTTCAATGTTATTTGGAAATTCCAAACGGGGCGTAGAGAAGCGGTCTAAAAGAATCTTTGTATTATTAGAAAATTATAAGATGACAGATTCTCCGGAAGATTATATTGGCTCCGCCAGTCCAAAGGATATTAAATTAAAAGAAGAAAAGACCGACCAGCGGGATGAACCCGAAAGAACTGAGGAACTTGAAATTAAACAAGAATCACTGGCTATTCTCGCATCTATTGGAACCACAAAAGAATATTTAGGAGTTGATATGAGTTTGGGTGATGTAAAAAAATTATCAGTAAAAGATGTTGAAAAATATTATAATCGTTATCAAGCGGTATTAGGTAAAAAAATTAGTGGCGGATTGGTAGATTCATCCCTTCAATTGGTTTCACAAGTTATTTCTTATGTGGTTCCGGTGGATGATATAGAAGCTCTTTGTTCAGATTTGAAGAATGATGATTTGGTTAATCGCGAACTAACAAACATTGTTGGGCTCTTAGCATTGAAAGCAGGAAGATTTGCAGCACTTGCTAGCGGAGTGTTTCAAGTTGCTAAACACGTTAAATTCAACAAAAATCAACAAGTTGCAAGTGCAATTACAGATAACGCTAACACAACTGAGCATTCTACTAATCAAGATTCTAACACAACTGATACTGTTTACTAAGATTATCTGATTTATTTGCTTCCAGCTTCGCTGGCCCTAAAGGGGTCTAAAGATTTCTTAATGATATGAAAAAATAATGTCTGAAGAAGTTGAGCAAATTACAAGAGACCCTCCAAAAGAAGACCAACCGCAGGGAGGAAAAAGGGCAAAAAATCCTAAAAAAGTAGAAGCTGGTAAGAAATTAGCTGAATATCACAAAAGAGCAAAAGAAGCGTTGGTTAGGGAGCAAATGAAACGCGAAAAGGACCGACTGAAGGGAGGAGCAGAAGAGAGTGAAGATAAAACAGAAAATGGAAATCGGGCATGGCTTCCAGAGCTATCATTTACGACTGTTTTATCGATTATCGGAATAGGATTTACCGCATTTGATATGTTTATGAGATATCGGACGGAGCCCTCCCGGCAAAAGGAGGAAAGAATGCCTGCTTGTCCTGCGGTATCTCAAGTTTCTGCGCCACAACCACAAAAAATGGGGATGTTATAATCCATAAAGTTATCACAGCGTAGCTGGCCGGCAAAGCCGATTTAAAGGTTTCTCACTTGTGTAGTAAAAAATTATGTCAAACGAAAACAAACTTGTGAAAACTGTTACTGATTCAGCAGTACTTATCGGATTAGCCGCCGGGGTTGGTTATGTAGCCAAAAAGATGATGAAAGAATCATTTATGAACGACCCATCCTCTAGTGTTACAAATTATGCCAAGTGGGTCGTTGTACTTTCGGGTAGTATGTACCTAAAAACATATTTAGAGGATCAAAATATTTTACCAAAATAATTATGGCAACAATAGCAATGATGTTGGGAGGAGCTGTATTAAATGCAACTGCCTTTGTTGGTGGATCATATCTTGCAAAATATCTATCTGGAGGCGGTGGAGCCTCCGATACAGAGAAAATACGACACGATAAAGCACTAGAAAAATATCAAAAAGATTATTCAGAATATCAGGAAAAAAGACAGAAATTAATCGATTGGGAAATGAAGAAAAAAGATGAAAAATATCAAGCTTCAAAAAATCTTTCAAAAACAAATGAATCTTTAGAATTGTACAGTGAGACACACGAACCAAAATTCTCGGATTATTACAGGCCAAGCGATAATCAAAAAACTGGGGAAATGTTATATGTTGGAGGTGGAATGTTGGCATTGGGGTATGCGGCTAGTAAATTATTATAAAATATAACATTATTTTGTTATGTAACCAGTAATTAGGTTATATAACATAATTTTTATTTCTTATTTAGTTCACATAAGGCTTCCAGAATCTGAATCTGTAGTATTTTATAATTTTTCAAAATAACTTTAGATCTAAAGATTTCTTACTGACGAGTAAAAAAATCATGGCAGAAAAAGAACCATTAATACCAAACTTTGAACCAACTGATATAGATGATGATGATAGAGAAAATATTGAAATGGATCCAATAACATCCACCACTAGGGTAATTAACCCCGATGATGAGGTGGTAGAAACCTCTTTTGGGGGTAGAAATTATGAGAATGAGGGTGCTATACCTAAATCAGCAAAAACTATTTTTAGAGAACTTGAAAAAAATCAAGATGAATCTGGAGATCGGATTAAATCATATTTTCCTGATGCAGATACTTCTATTTTTTTACATTGGTATGATGAATATGGAGAATTAAAAGTAAAATTGAGTAGGAAAGGGGCAAAAACTTACTCATTATTCAAAGGAGTAAAATTGAATGGTGAACTTCCTGATACAATCATAAAAGCTCTAGGTGTTGATTATGAAAGCATGCTTGAAAACAATAATAAATTAATTGCTGATTTGAATACAAAAAATGAAGAAGTTATGGCTTTAAAAAATGAAATAGATAAGTTAAAACTAGATTTACAAATAGGTGAAAATGAGATTGAACAAGATGATAAAAATAAAATAAAAGAGTTAGAATCTATGATTGAAAAGCAACAAACCAAAATTGCAAAATTAGAAAGCTATTTAGATGCGTCTGATAAACATAAGCTGTTAACTAAAACACAGATTGATAATCTTAGAAGTAAATCAAAGCAATACAAAGATGAAATAGATAAGTATAAGAGGGGTAAGTCAAATCTAACAATTTTAGAACGTAGTAATGAAAGATTACAAGCCGAAATTGATAATTTTAGAGAACTAGCAAGAAATAGTATTATTTACAACCAAGAACAAATAGCTGAGATTGAGAGACAAAATGAAGAAATACTTAGAAATCTTCCATTACGAGAACGTGTTAAGGCTATATTCAAAAAGTATGGTTTTACAGTATTTGCAGTTGTAAGTGCTGTAGGCGTGGTTATTGGTGTTATAGTTTCTAATCTTTCAAAGGGTTTATCCACATTAGGTAAAGGTGTTGGTAATGGTTTGAAAGCTATTGGTAAAAAACTAGGTGAAATATTACCAGGAATGGTTGGAGCGATAGTAAGCTTTCTATTCAAAACAGCAGGCGAGGTTATTGGCTTTTTAGGCGAGAACGCTTGGCTTTTGATAATGGCTGTGGTTCTATATTTTGTGGAAAGGGTAAAGAAGAGACGGTAACAATTTAAAGGTATCATGTTGATCAGTAAAATACAATATGGATGATTACAATAGAATTTACGGCGTAGCCGGTCCTGAGCAAAGCTCTATTTATCCACGATTACCTATGAATGGCGATCCAAATAATTTTAGACTACAAAAATCATGCGAAGTTCTACAAAATCTTGAAAAGGAAATTAAACATTATGAGGATGTAAGGAAAAAATACAATAGAGCTAGGGGAATTTTTACAAAAATAAGTGTTTGTAGTGGGTTGTTTTCAGTTATACTATCTGCAAGCGGGTTGGGTACCTCTCTTACTGGTTTTGGTGCTGTTGTCGGCATCCCATTAGGGGCGGTGGGGGGTGTTTGTGGGGCAATATCGGTTGGTTTTGGTGCGGCATCAAAAAAACTTTCACATAAAGTTAGTAAACATGAACAAACAGTTTCTCTAGCAAAAGCAAAAGTAAATACCATTCACGACTTGGTTTCAAAAGCACTGAAAGATAACGCTATATCTGACCAAGAATTTTCTCTAATTTTATCAGAGGTGGACAAGTTTGAAAAACTAAAACAAGAAATACGGCAAAAAACTCGTAAAGATACAGAAAAAAACTTAAATATGAATCAGATAAGAAGAGAAGTTCGAGAAGATCTATTAAAAGAATTAACCGGAGGGAAAGAACATTAAAAATTTCATACGAGAGAACCGATGTTGGTTGTAATTGCTTTGCGGGTGTTAGAAATACTAGTGAAGATTAATACTTTACATCTTATTCTTAATAGGTCTAAAGGCCATATTATCTGAAACACAAAGAATAAGATGTTATTAGACGATTTCAAAACCAGATACCCAAACGCCAATCTTGATAAATTTACATTTATTAATGATATATATGGTGGATACATTAAATGGAAAGTTAATGGGACAACAGTTATGTCAAATGATGATCCTACTGGAAAAACCTGGATTGATGATCTTTCTACTAATTTAAAAGTAATGTTGTGGGAAGATTTGGGATTGGAAAGTAGTAAAGTGGGTTCTTTTCCAAAGAGTTTATCAATAACCAATCAATATTATCCAATACCGGCTGTTAATTTTGATGACTTTACAACCGATTTAACAAAAATGCTAACCTTTCTAGATATATACGTTTCAAATACCAAGAAATTTGTCGCAAAGATGAGAAACATATTTACATCTCAAGTTGTAACATTCAAATTTGGAAAGCAAAGTAGAAAATGGTTGAATGCACCTGATATGAATTATTGGCCTCAGCAACTTAACTTTGCGGTATGGTGTGCAACATCTGGATGCGGTATAAGTCCCTTTGAAAATCTAAATTATCCCAAAGTAGTGAGTAGTTTCATTAAGTTTCATGTGTATTTCACAATAAGAAGAATATTGTATGAAATGAAACTACCTTTACCCGATGAACAGCCTTTTGCAATAAATAATAATCCATATAGTAAAGTCGCATATCAACGATTGTGCGCAGAATTTGGTGTTAGTAGTACTTCTGGTGACTTTAGATGGAAAGGTGGAAGAAACAACGGGTTGGGTGATATATTCCTTGATTACGGTGCGGGATATCATGGAAGAGGTGGGGGATATCAAAATGTGCACATTGTAAGAAATTATGATGTTGAAGCAAATCAATGGCCCGGTGAAGGCGGTAAATTTGCTGATGACGGTGGTAAGAAACAAGATGGAAATTTAATATCATTTATCCGTAACGACGACTTTGGGGATTTCCGATATGCTTGGTTTATCCCAACAAGCGGGCATGGCCTCACTAAAGCCGGACTCGGTAGATTAAATCGATCCGCCGAAGCTTTTGTTTACTGCATATTGGGGGCACAAGTTAATACTAGAAACTCAATTTATGGTAATGGGGGTGGGGCTATTGAAACACAACAAGAATTCTTAGCCTTATTTGAAAGTAGCGTTATAGAAAATGATATTTCTAAATCTATTCAAAATTACCAACAATCTGTTCAGGAAACCAAATTACGGCTTGATTTAGCTATCGCTCCTGGTGTTTGGTTGATGCCAAGTAATATGATTGTCAATACAGAGAGCGTGGTTGGATATAATAACAAGTTGGTTAAAGCTACAGAGGATATGAATTTTGGGGTAAATAATGCATTAAATACCGAAACAAAAACCGTTGGAATAAACCATAATTTAGGATATTCAAAGGTTTCTTTACCTCATAAACCCGAAACAAAACCAAAACCTATAATACCCAAAGAAGAAACACAAACAGATATAATTAAGCCAGAAAATAAACCCTCCCTTCGGTCGGAACATGAAGATAATCTGATAGTATTTATGGTTTTTGTTGGTGGGTTAGCTTGGTTTTTATTTCGTTAATGTTTTAAAGACCTCCCCTCTATGCGAAAAATGTTAAGCATTACCATGTATGATTCAGAAACTAGAATTTATTTAGATCCTCCTCTGAAAAATCTTCGGGAGATACAGCTTCTGGATTGCAATATAAAAACTAAAAGATTAATTAATTTCAAAGACAAACAGATAATATTCAATGAAAAGAATCAAGGCTTCATAATAATTCCTCCTGGTACATATTCTCTTCGTAATATTCAATCAATCTTTCTTAATGATCCTGATGTGGAAAAGATAACAATAATTGTGACTGATACTGTTGACTATCTATATTCAAATAAGAACTTTAAAATTAAACTTACGAGAGGGTTAGGGATTGGTTTAGGGGTTCCTGAAGTCATAAATCCAGGTAAATTATACCCCATAAATATTCAGATTAAGGAACCACTGAGACTTATGTGTAGTATAGTTGATAATAAATCTTCATACATGAATAAAACTAAAAATGGAGAACTTTTAAAACTATCACCATCAACTCTACTCGCAAACATCCCATCAAAGGATTATCCAACAATTCCTGTTCGAAAATATGATAGTGTAATAAACCATTTTGATTTAACCGTTTTAGATAATAAATGGGAAAAACTTGATCTGAAGGGTTCTCCCATAACTTTTAGTTTAAGATTTAGTTAAATTTTTGTTATGTAACCATTATTTGGGTTATATAACATAATTATTTCTAATCAATACTCCATCTTTTCTTCAAAATCAAGACACCAATCCCACTCTGCTTCCATTAATTCTTTATTTATGCTGTTTAGGAATTTTGTTTTTTATGGTTTATTTTTTCTTGATTTAAGTATATAATAAAATCCATTTTTTCAACAAAAAACTTTTCATCGAAATTATTAATATTACACTTCTTTTTTGAATATGATTCCCCCCAACAATCAAAATATTCAAAACAATCATCATAATATTTATCAAAACAATAACTAAATGGTCCTTTATCCCCATCAACATAATCTTTTAACCTTTCATTAGAACAATTTAATGCTGATTTTACAAAATTATCAACATCCATTCCATCAATATCAAAATTTATACCAGATTTAAAAATAATCCACCGGCCGTCATAATAAATAATATCATAATCTTCTTCATAATAATTAGAATAAGTAATTTCAAATTTAATAAACTTATTATCATATTTATCAAGATAACCATAAGGATCTTCATCTTCATCTTCAACATAATGATAATAATCAATAAACTCGCGATTTTCTGATATGTTTTTTAACAAATCTTCTTTAATTGACTTTATAAAATCGCAAAAATTCATTTTTTCATCATTATAGTAACTCTCTAAAATTTTAGTTCTCACCATTTTTTATTTTATATTTATATCTTTAAACTATAATTCATTTTTTTATTTAATTCTACATTCCTTACACGAGGCTTTTTTTTACCGTACTCCTCCACATTCTTTACACTTTTGTTTTTGTTTACCGTGCTCGCATATTTGTGCCCCTCCACATTCTTTACAATATGCCTTCTGCCTTTTGTGTATACATATTTGGGATCCTCCACACTCTTTACAATGTGTTTTCTGTCTGTTGTGTATACATAATTGGGATCCTCCACACTCTTTACAGTGTGTTTTTTGTATGCTGTGTTTACAAAATTTTGATCCTTTACATTCTTTACAACAATATTTAATTTTTTTGTGAATACATAATTGCGACCCGTAACACTCTTTACAAAAATATTTACACTTTTTATGGATACAATAATATTTATTATTAATAGCGTCTTTTTTAATTTCGTTAATGATTTCCTCCTCTGAAAAATTTTTAATGCTTTTAATTAAATTTTTTTTATTCATTTTTGTTCGCCCTTTAATTTTCAACTCTTTTGCAATATTTTTTAATTGGTGAAAAAGTAAATCATCCACTTGTTCCATGTTTAATAAAAATTTTTACAAATCTTTAAACCACAAATTCATTTTTTTGTAAAAAGTTAAATAAAAAGTAAATTAATTTTTTTTTTCAAATTTTTTGTAAAAAGTTAATAAAAAGTAAAGTCGGGTTTCAATAAAAAAAGTAAATTCGTTTTTTCAAATTTTTTGTAAAAAGTTAAATAAAAAAGTAAAGTCGGGTTTCAATAAAAAAAGTAAAATCGTTTAATTTTTACTGTAATACACTACTCACAGAATAAAAATTACCCACGAGATCAACTGCTGGTATCACGTTTCTTCTGTGATCATCTCCGATATATTAGTCATGCAGATGCTGAGTGTAGATGTTGCGGTTGCAATTGCACAGCGCTTATGGCCGTTCTTGTTTGTTTGTATTTTTTCGTTTTCTTTCTTATGTGAAATTTCTCGTGTATCTTTCCAGTTGATGCAGTGTGCAATTGCTACACTTGCTATGGCACATCACTAATTGCCGTTATTACTTCTTCATTAAAATCATTACTACTGGTGTATCTTCCCTTCAGATGCTGACTGTAGCTTTTACAGTGACAGCGGACTCAGTATATTTTATTTCCATCATTGCTGTTGCTACATATACTGTAACCATGAGTACTGCATTTTCTCTCCAGAAGCTGAATGCAGCTGTAATTGCATAGCTCTCTATGCCGTTATTGCATTTCTTGCTGTGATCATTGTCTTCCTTCTCCTTTACATCCTATGGCTTCACAGAAAAGGTAATATTTTATAACTTTTAGTTACGGATAACTTAGATGATTGACACCAAGATGGCTCAATGTGCAAATGAGTGACAAAATGTTACGCATAAATGTGTGCCTGACGATTTCCCGTTCAACCATGTTTTCTAAGAAATTTTGCAGGTATAACCGTGTAATCTTTCACGGTTAGAATGCTGTATGCTTAGCAGCTGAAAGGTTGCATTTTTATCTTATGTTAAGGAATTGTTACGAGTAAGGGATAAACTCACCTTACAAGCCTCACTTTCAGTTTGCACCAACATCAAAATGCCCATAATCTTTCTACGATTTGAAATTAGGTCAAGTAGTTGGAAAGTGACAGTTCTGGCGCAAAGGGCGTGGTCAAAAATCCACCACGCGTGCAGGATTCCAAAATGAGATCCTATCAGCTTAAAGAAATGTTACTATACATCTAAACAATCATCATGCCAAATCAACATCAAACTGTCAAAGAGCTCCGCGCCATTGCCAAGGAGCGTAAGATAGCCAAATATTATAAGATGCGCCGGTACGAGTTACTGGAGGCGCTGGGGATGCCTGAAGAGGTACCTAGTGCTAGTGGTGGAGGGAAATGTCAACATGGTGTACGAAAGGTTCAGTGTAAGGATTGTATGGGGTCACAAATATGCCCTCATCTAAGACAGATAGCATTTTGCAAAGAGTGTGGTGGTAAGGGTATATGTACTCATGGTAAAGTAAAGTACTATTGCAAAGATTGTGGGGGGTCCCAAATATGTTCTCATGGTAGAATTAGGTACAGATGTAAAGATTGTGGGGGAAAGGGCATATGTGAACATTATAAACAAAAACATTGTTGTAAAGATTGCCGCGATCTTATGAAGTCACAGTAATATAGTGTACATTTTTGTAACGCGAACCAAGTTACAAAAATCATGTCGAGTCCATCAACGGAATAAAGCCCAAGCCAATCCACCAACTACGATTATCAATGCAATCATGTTATTTTCATGTTGTGTGGTTTCAGGCTCTTTGATTTCAGGTTTAACATCCATCATTGGTGTTTTCACCTGTACAGCTTCAGTTCTAGTAGCTGCATGTGGTAGCTTAACTTTCGAAGAGCCCAAGTTATGGCTTATTCCTACAGTCTTGGTCTCCAGGTTTACATTTGAGTTGACTCCGAACTTCATATCACCAGTGGCCTTCATTAGGTTGTTGTTGTACCCAACCACACTCTCCGTATTTATGATCATATTACTAGGCATTAGCCAAACTCCAGGTGCAATTGCCAGATCCAATCTTAACTTCGCTTCCTGAGTTGCTAGTTGGTACCTTTGTACTGAACTTGATATGTCGTTCTCAATCACACTACTTTCAAATAGAGCCAAGAACTCTTGTTGGGTCTCAATTGCCCCACCACCCGTGCCCACAATCGAGTTTCGTGTATTGACTTGCGATCCCAGCACACAGTAAACGAAGGCCTCAGCAGATCGATTCAGTCTACCCAGCCCAGCCTTGGTGAGTCCATAACCACTCGTTGGAATGAACCAAGCATACTTGTACCCAGCAAAGTCATCATTGCGAATGAATGAGATGAGGTTACCTTTTTCCTTCTTACCACCATCATCTGAGAATTCACCACCATCACCAGGCCATTGGTTTGCATCTTCATCATAGTTTCGAATCAAATGAACATTTTGAAATCCCCCACCTCGTCCATGAAAACCAGCTCCATAGTCAAGGAATATATCACCGAGACCATGGTTTCGCCCGCCTTTCCATCTGAAATCAGAACCATTAGCGATACCGAATTCAGCGCATAATCTTTGGTAAGCAACCTTACTGTAAGGGTTGTTAGCTATGGAAAATGGTTGTTCATCTGGCAGTGGCACACTCAATTCATACAGTATTCGCCTTATGGTGAAATACACGTGAAACTTTACGAAGCCAGCCACCACTTTGGGGTAGTTCAAACTTTCAAAGGGGCTGACACCACATCCAGAGGTTGCACACCATACTGCAAAGTTAAGCTGTTGAGGCCAATAATTCATGTCGGGCGCGTTCAACCACTTTCGGCCTTGCTTTCCAAACTTGAACGTGACAACTTGTGATGTGAACACGTTTCGCATCTTAGCGGTGAACTTTTTCGTATTGGACGCGTATATATCCAATGATGTCAGCATGTTTGTTGTATCACTTGTGAAGTCATCAAAGTCAATGGCTGGTATTGGGTACGAGCAATCGGTCATAGTCAAACTCTTTGGGAACGAACTCAATGCATCATCATTCAATCCTAAATCTGCCCACAGCAGTCTTTTCAAACGGGGTGATAGGTCTTCAGTCCATGTCTTACCAGTGGGGTCATCATAAGACATAATTGTTGTCCCATTAACTTTCCACCTAATGTAACCTCCATAGATATCAGTCACAAATACGAATTGGTCACGGTCAGCCTTTGGATACCTATTCCTAAAGTCATTGAGTAAGCCCATCTTCTATCCAGTGTTTGGGTAGAAGGGGTATAATGTTTAACTCAATAATACACCTTATCATAAGTTATGTTTAGGGCCCTCCTTTTAGTTCTTTGAGAATTTCTTCTCGTACCCTCTGTCTCAGTGCCACAGGATCGCTCTCCTTCACTGAATTTTTTTGATCCTTGAGTCGGATCTGAGCTTTCAGTACTTCAAACTTCTTGAGCTCCTTGATTATCATGGAGAACTCCTCGTCAGAGATCTTATTATCGCGAAGCGCCTTGGACACCAAGTCCTCGATTGTGTTTATTTTGGCCTTGGCCAGCGTAACTGTATTTTGGTGCTTGACCGCTTTCTTTGACAGGCTCTTGGAGATTTGTTCACACGCTATGGATGCGCCAACAAGTATTCCACTCGTCACTCCCAATGGTATAGCTACCACAATCCCCACACCACTCAGAGATGAACCCAATCCACCAGCCGCCAAAATACAAAAAAGGATACCACAGGTCGAGCTTGCGTTTATGAGCGTGCCTTTGGTCCGGTTGTATTTTTTGAGTACCATCTCGTAGTGATTCAATTCAGCCTTCAGCTTATTCAAAATGTCACAACATTGTTGTAATCTGAAAGTAGCGCCATCAGGGGGAGGTGCCGTTGCAGGCAAGTTGGGGTAGATTCCTTTGTACTCACTCATGTTTAGTTACAGTTCTCACGTACTTTTAAATGTTATCTGAATCTCAAACTGAAGGTGATTGGAGACCCATTCAGATTTAATTTGTTCCATTCAATGTCGAGGATGCTCAGATCGAAGTGATTTATGGGGTTTTGGATTTATGAACGGGAATGACTGGATAATCCTGTGATGGTATGTTGGCAAGGAGTTGTGAGGGTGAGATCTTCACAGGGCCTGTAAGTCGAGCATTATTCATATAGGATGACTGGTTATTCACTAGACTGCACATAAGTCTAAGGGGCTCCTTGATTTGGAGACTTATGGGGTATAACTTACCAGGAGTTATGACTTCAGGTAAACCTAGAGCAACTTGCAGTCCTCTCGTAAGTTTGATGTTGGAGTTCTTGTTGGAGTATAAATAATCAACAGTATCAGTCTCAATGATCGATAGCTTAGCCTTATCCGTATCATTGAGAAATATCGCGTGTACACCACGCAGAGAGTATGTACCGGGTTGGATTATTATGATGGGTCGATTTTCCTCATTGAGTATGCCCTGGCGATCCTTGAAATTCATCAATCGTTTGGGTATATTACAACCCAGGAGTTATATCTCCCGAACCTTGTACAGGGGAGGGTCCAAGTATATCCTGGTTTCAGACTCGTACATTGTTATGCTCAACATTTATATTAGCGACGCCTCTTTTTTAATTCGTCTACAAAGTACACTACAACAGCGAGTATCAATAGCCAAGCGTTCTTACCCAGGAATGAAATGACCTCCCCAGCGGTCTTGAACAGGAAACTCACGATCGCCCCCACCATACCAGGCAATAACTCACCAAGTTTCTTACCGATGGTCTTCAGCCCGTTACCCACACCTTTACCCAATCTGGATAGGCCTTTGGAAAGATTAGACACGATAACACCAATGACCACACCAACGGCGCTCACAACGGCAAATACCGTGAAACCATATTTCTTGAAGATCGCTTTCACCCTATCTCGCAATGACATTCGCTCCTGGATTTGCTCATTCTCCCCTTCCAAGTTAGCTATCTCTTGCTCTTGTTCAACAATTTGTTTCTCGATGGTCTCTATTTGACTTGCTTCTTCCGGGGTTTTCAATGCCTTTTCTCGATGGAATCTTACCGTCTCTTTCAATTTACTAACGAACCCTTTTCTCTTGGTTATCTCACCATCATTGGCTTCCACAATTTCTTCCGCGCTTGGACCTAGCTCTTTTGTAATTGTTTTGGGTAATCCTTTGTTCACATCACCAGACGCATCGAATAATGGATGCCATACATTCCTGTCTGGATCTCTTCCAGTGATTTTAACAACGATTTTACCCCATTCATCGTATTTGAAAAGAAACTTTGGTTTGGCATTTGGGAATTTATCTACAATCTTAGTTCAGACTTCATCTTTGTTTTCTTCCATAGCCTCCATCTCTATATCTTCACGTGGTAATTGAATATACCCTGATTTACGTCTAGCACCCTTAGTCGTGGATGTTTCTAGGACTTTGCCTGGTGTTGTGGGCTGCCTACCAAGTAGTGGGGTATTTTCAAAATCATCAGGATCTTCTTGTTTGTTTTCTTCCCCCAACCCGAAAGGATCGCTTTCTTCAGGATCAACAGTTTCCATATTTGATGTCGAATATGGGAACTTCTAAGTTGGTTTATCACACCCACTTGCTAAATACATATAACAGGATTAGCATCCCAACTACGACATAGACCATCTGAGCCATTCTTTGGTTTTCATTCGGTCGGTAATAGTCAGAGAATTTAGGAGGATCGCCTAATTGATTGTACAATTTCATCGCTTCATCCGTCTCCGATATGTTCTCAGAGGCCTGGTCAGCATCACTCTTCCTCTTATTCATAAAGTCAATCAATGCCAAGCGCTTCTCTTGGTCTGCAGCGTAATCTTTTTGGAACTTCTCCATTGCTTTGTCATGCCTTTCCCTTTCCTTTTCAAGTTCTTCGGGTGATAGTTGAGTGAGGATATGTAGTAAAAAATTCCCACCAGTGAGTAAAGTTGTATTTATTAATGCTCCTATAGCCACAGCTGCTACAGTCGCCATTTATCAATCTATTATAGGATTTCTTAATTCATTTCATTCAATCGTGAAGTGCTCCAACTTGGGAGTGTTCTTCAAATGATCGAGTACAGCCATACTGAATCCTTTCTCGTCAAAGGATATTACAGACCCATTGCCATCTTTAGTTATGAAGTCCCTCAAAATGGGTTCGTCTCCCATATGATTATCCAACGCCACTTTGAATCTTGTATGATCAAATCTCACTGTACTCATTACTCAAAGCTCTTTGGTAAGATCTTTTGATCTTCTAAATAAGTTTTGAGGTACATACTAGCGGACAAAACAGCGACCCATTTGCCATAATTCATGATATTGGACGATGGATCGCCAATTAACGATTCTTTCAAGGCCTTCTTACCCACATAGCCCACAGCAGCAGCGAGTCCAACGAGAACTGCGGAATCTGTAACAGTCTTTACAAGCTTGTTTTCTGACATTTTGTGTGTATTACATCAGATCATCATTTAAGCTATTTTCTCTGTTTGAGGGTCTTCTGACCTCATTCATGTCCCTGACAGGAGGTGGTCCGAAGCTTACAGAAGGTACTTGTAAGTCGGCTATTTTGTCTTTGTATCTCGTGTATAATGAATAAGCAGTTATTCCTATTATGGACCCGATTATTAACACATTCTCGAAGGATAGACTGGGTATCCAGGCATTAACATCCATGGAAGATCCTTCATCATCCTCTTTCTGATTATTTACCAATGCATCTTGCTGCTGCTGCTGCTGCTGCTGCTCCTTTTCTTTCTGACTATCTATCAATGCATCCCGTTGCTCTTTTTCCTTCAATGCCTCCTTAGCCTTCTTGTGGTATTCGGCCAGTTTCTTCCCGGCCTCCACCTTCTTGGGATCCTTTACTCTATCCTTGACATCGGGTTCCCTTGTGATTTGCTCAACAGTTTGCTCAACAGTTTGTTCAGCCATGTTTGTATCTCTATTATCACTAAGCTTTAAATCTCCTAATAGGGTTCCTATTAGGAGATTTTCTTGACCAACATCTACCAAAAAAGGTTGGTACACAACCAATATAATGCGATGCCAAACACCACACCTTTCAAATATGGATATACTTTACTAATCAACTTCTGAAGCTCTTTTGATTCCTCATGTATATATCTACGACACTGTTCATCCATATTTTTTCTACAGTATTTTTCAAAATATTTATCCATGGTTGCTCTATCAATAACTATTGTGTTTGTATCCATGTTTGTATCCTTATGATCAGTTACTTTTAAGTCTCCTAATAGGTTGTCTATTAGGAGAAGTAAGTCTTAATTAATAATGTTTTATCACAATCTCATCTTCTGATTCTGGTTCTTGTGGCGTAGCATTATTGGAAGGTAACATGCGAAAACTAGTCATGCTGTTGTAATCACTTGGAGTGAAATTCATCTCAGAAACACGAAGACGGGCTGAAGCGCCATAACCGGTCTGCCCGTGGGATCCCCAGAATATACCATCCCAATGGACAACAGGATGACCAAAACCGCTTACATACTTGTCGGGTTGCCACATGTATTCAAGTGGGTTAACGATTTCATCATCTGGACCGTATACACAAGTTCTGGATTGGATGTTATCACCCTTACCCCAGGTCACGAACTTGAGGTAGGCACGCTGTGGACTGTTTTTGTCCTTTGTCCTCTCACCCGTTTGTTGGTCTGTGATGTTTATGTAATCGTATATTGGCTTCACAGCAAAAGACCAATCATTTTCACTCTTGGCAGTCATGTATGCATTGATATACCCGAAAAGAATTGCTTAGCCAACTCAATGAATATCGGTCGCTTCGCACCATTTGGACCTTCCACATAAACATCTGAACTAACCCATTGGTTTGGTACTTTACCTCTGCCTTTGTTGAAAGATTTACTCTTCGGTTCAGAAACAACAATAGTTTCCCAGTCAAAATCAGAGTCAAGTGAAATGAAGATTGGATCAGTCATGTTCAACAAGTTACCTTTCGGTTATGACATAGTACATATCTATCTTTAAGCCTCTTAGTAGGTCATATAATAAGAGGCTCACAAGCGGTTATTTAGTACTAAAGTTGTGTTGGGGCTTTGCTGCTTAGGTCTCTTAGTAGGTCATCTACTAAGAGGCTCACAATCGGTTCTTACATACCCCATCGCTCTTTCATCCCTTCCCTTTCCTCGTGGTCAACACACCAATCCAACACACGATCGGGGTGCCACGCTATGGGTATTAGTTCATTACACAAACGTTTGTAGAAGTTTGATTTATGGTAGTGTTTGTGTGCATTCAACATTTTGACTGTAATGTGTGAGACTTCAGACTCCATATCTTTTGCAAACTCCTTGACCGCAAAGCCATACAGACCAGTACCTTCCAAACCCTCTTCCCCATCCCAATCCCCATTGTCCATTGCTCTGTAACTCTCCTCAGGGTCAATAGATTCATCAAACCGTCTATCGTAGATGTCCTTGTGCCTATAATGAAACATGTATTGTAATTTATCCCTCAATTCATATCTCAATATCGCTCTCAAAACTCTCACAGTACGCGCGATCAGCGTATCTGCAGAGTCAATGTTATCATCATCATAATGGTCTACTTTGGATTGATATGGTTGTCGTTCCAGGTCCAGGTCCTGCTTGAAATTAACTTCAACTCTTGTGAAAGAAGGGTTGACTAACTCGAAGGCATTAACAATCTCTGGCCTTACTCTCTTGAAGAGCTTATCAAAGTCAGAGTCGTTCTCGCCATATAAGGTAAATACGTGAAACCCAAATTCGTTTTGTTGCATCTTGTTGTTGTGCTTTTGCCCATGGCACAACCAGTCTTGAAGACACTTTTACAAGAATCCACTTTAGTCCTCAAGTTGTGTTTGAGTGGTGCTTAGGTCTTGCTCAAGTTGTGTTGGAGTGGTGCTCAGGTCTTGCTCAAGTTGTGTTGGGTCTTGCTCAAGTTGTGTTGGATTGGTGCTTAGGTCTTGCTCAAATTGTGTTGGGGATCCATCCTCTCTTAACTTGAAGTGCTTTGCAAATTGAATAAATGCCGAAAGTAATGCCGTTAATCTTCCACCTTTGAGTATAAGTGATCCGGATATATTTGAGATCTCCTTCATTATCAATTCATCGTTCTTACAATCTTTCACAAGAGCGTCTTTATCATCTATATTCCCGTAATTTCTCAAACCATGATCCACAGCCTTAGCCATCAATTGAAAAGAAGAGTCCGCCAAGCCATCGGCAATCTTCTTGCCCGACACAACTTGGTACCTTTTGTAATACTTATCCACATCCTTATCCGATGGTTTGGTTGTGTCAGATAGGTCCATAACCACACCTGTGTACTCTTTCGTCGAACCCAGGATAGCCAAGATTGAAAGAGATTCCCTCTTTGACTCCAAATCAGTGATTGGTGATGGTGTTGTACCAACTGATGCTTCACCATTCAATATCTCTTCAGGGTTAGCCATGTTTTATGCCCCAGACGCGGGTATCTCTAAGTATTTTTCAAACGGGTGGCGCAGTGAAAAGCAAAGTCTGGCGTATTTTTCACTCTCGAGTAGCTTCTTGTACCTTTTGCGTTTATCAACATCCAAAGCACCACCATATTCCTCAAATAACATTTTCATCGCGGTTTCAGACGGGTTGTAAAACGACACAACACATGCGACATTCTCTCGGAATGGTTTCGAGATCGATGTGAGCTGTTGGGTGAGAACCCACACAGATATGCCAAGGTGCCTCCCGGAAAAGGCCAGATTGATGAATTTGTTTGTCCGATCCTTCAAGTCTTTCGAAACAGCGCAATCGTCCAGTATTATGAGTGTGTTCTCACCCGAGAATAACGTTGAGCAAAGCGTTAGCAAATAGTCAATCTCGTACTGATCACTAGAGTCTGGTGAGAGCACCCAAAATCTCTTGTCCCCCTTTGCAAAGCCTCTGTAAGTCTTGTTATGGATATAAGTGGGGCAAATCAAGACAATATAGTCGAACACGCCCCAAAAGTGTCCTCGAAGCTGGTCCACTATGTATTGAGTCTTTCCACAATTCGTAGGTCCCGTAATGATACAGTTGAATGGATTTTATCCACTAACTCATTCATACTTGGATTATATCTAGTACGTTATCTCTCTTAAGTTTGAATTCTTAATTGACATGGCAGCGTCAGCAACCACGAACATGTAGCAAGTAAGAACCCTTCCTCCTCTCTTCTCCCTGTTAATCTCGAGTCTTATGCCATCCCGAGTAGTAGTTAGCTCCAAACCGTTTCCATGAACATCATTGTCGGGGTAACTCCTCAGATCGATCCACAAAGCAAACTTGTTCGTATAGAAATCAGACTCCTTGATGGAATCATCGATACCAACTCGTTTAATTATGGCCTTCCATAAATCAGTTGGTATCATGCCTTTCGAATAAAGTTTGTTTGGTACTCCATCTTTGTCAATCTTGACCGATGTGATCTTTGGGTTTACAAAACTCTCAGAGTCCCTAGCACCTGCTGCATATGGGGCTGTGAAAATACATAGTATTCCAGTCATGGATATCCTAGGCACGTTAATATGCTCATTAATCACACCATCAGTATTCTCAGAGATTGGGAACGTTTCGTGAAGAAGTATCTTCTCATACAAGAAAACCTTTCCATTCTGGTACGAGGCAATGGCTTGACTGGCTAATCGGTGACTTGATATGCAATGATACTCCAGCTCCATATTTGTTAATTTGTAATCAGGTGGTGTTTCAACGTTTGAATAAACGACGACATCAGAGACTGGAGCTAGAGTTATTTCGAATTTGAGTGGATGTGGTAAGGCTTTTGGATAGAAGACTCCATGATCTCTCAGTATCGTGTGGTCCAATGGTATTTCGTACCTGGTGTTATGGACTGCACCTAGAGTATTTTCTGCTGCATTTGAGGTAACTTTGTCACCTGCATTTGTTCTAATTTTCCTTACATTCTCGGATGGTATGCCCTGTCTCAATCTGTTATTGCGATCGGTCTTTGACAAAAACAAATCGTGATAAGTCTTGAATAAATCAAACCTATCAAAGTCCTCTATGATTTCACCCCCGAATAGAACCCTGTATCGTGAAACGAGGTTCCTTCCCAAGTTGTTGACAAGTGTGTTGTTCTTGTGGCCTGTTACACTCATATCGAAAGTGATGTACACGCTCCCAGGCACAATCACCAGGTTGTCGGTCAGTTTTGGTATTTCAATGTATAATGTCTCACCAGGATTGGCTGATGAGGGATTTAGCGTGATCCGATTTAATGAGGCCTCGGCCCTCAAACCTTTACGCATCCTGGGAACACGATCAGTATCAAGAATCTCTGATATTCCAGCCATTTAAATGCACTGAATCTTGTTGTAAATGTCTAGTGACGATATTTTAAGTCGATTATACTACTCTACTGATGGATACTGGAAAGGATACTCGGCCATACCAAAGTTGGCGAGTGCAGCCAAAGTAACTGAAAGTGTTGCTAGAGATTGGTTGGAGAAGCAAGCATTGTGGCAAATATATCTTCCACCCCCGAAGTATATACCCAGACCACATTGGGTCGTTGGTAAGCCAAATCAAATTCATCAAGCGGACTTGCTGTTTCTTCCTCACGATACAGTGAGAAGAAAAACATACCGCTATGCGCTGGTTGTGATTGATATCGCTTCTAGGTACAAGGATGCTGAGGCCCTGACATCGAAAGATAGTGGTGAAGTGGCCAGGGCGTTTGAGAGGATTTATGCTCGGAGGCTAAAGTGGCCAAAGACATTAATGGTGGATCCCGGCAGAGAATTCATGGGTAATGTCACTCACTTGATGAATAAGCATCAAGTAGACATACAGCGAAGTAAAGCTGGTAATCATCGAGCGCAGGCTTTTGTAGAGAGGGCTAATAGAACGATTGGTGAGAAATTATTTAGTCATCAATATGCACAGGAGATGGTGAGTGATGTTAGGTCCAGGGTTTGGGTGAAAAGGCTGCCTGCTATAATGAAGACTTTGAATTCTGAACCCACACGTATCACAGGTAAAGAACCCGATGAAGCGTTGGAACTGAAAGAGATTGATGTTAAGCCTATGGAATACAAGAGAGCTGTGGGCTTGAATGAAAAGAGGTTGCCACCGGGAGTCGAGGTTAGGTATTTGTATTCGCCCGGTGAAGATGAAGGTGGTGACAAACGAAGAGCCACTGATCCTGTATGGAGCCTTGAGGTTTATGATATAGCGAGAACCGTGATTTCACCAGATCAGCCAGTGGTGTATTATTTGGATGGAGTATCGAAGCTAGGATTTGTGCGCGAGGAACTTCAAGTTGTTCCCGATGATACTGAATTACCACCTGCTAGAGTACTTAAGTGACATTGAGATGTCAGCCATCTCGCGAACTGTCTTGATCAATGAAATGTACGAAATTTTAACTTTGCTGGCAAAGATCTTCTTTGTCATACCTATTTGATTTTTATACTCCTGGTTCATACATAAGTAAAAGAAGACAATACTCGCTGCAACTACCCCGCTAGTACCGCGCTCAAGAATCTGTGATGTTGCTCCAAAGTACTTGGCAATGGACAAAATACGTCTTTGATGAGATTCATCAACCCCAGTAACTCTCATTATCCAGGGAATAAGTTTCTCTGGTGTAATGTAGTTGGTTCTCACCTCTGGGAATCTTTCCAAGTACATTTGTAAACCACATGTCATGACTCTTTTCTTGAGTCCAAACAAATTTCTAATGTAATCTAACGTACGATATTCACCAAATTCTTGGTATGTATAAAACAAGCATGAAGCCACCAAAGACGTACGAATCTTACCGCGATTTTTACACTTAAACTTTAGAATCTCTTGATACTTGGCTTCTGTGATATCGATCATCATAGAAGACACATTCAAGTTATGTCTCTCGAATACATTACGAACTCCCTTTGGTTTTGATCTTCTTCGCATATCACACCTACTAGCTGAAAAGTCGTACATCCATTCCCGTCGAGAGTAGTCCATCGATTCTAGTTCAGTCTTACAGAGACTACAACGAACAATCCCTGTGTTATCCCTATACACACTTTCATGCTTACAAACCTGTTCGTCCTCTTCATCAGCTTTCTTGAACATAGACTGAAAATGATCGACAAGGCTGTGATAATTTTCCTCTGAATCGTAATCCATACCGACTTTGTCCAGTTGGATATATGTATAAATAAATCCTTAAGTTTTTACCGAAATTAGAGTCCTAAAGTGACCATATGCATATGTGTGTATCCCATCCTCCCTTACCACCCTTTTGTCATCTTCGCATGATAGTGCCACCTTGTTCACAGTCTCTGAGTACACGTCATGCAAGTGACTCCTGATGAGATTCATTGTCCTCCTCTGTGATTTTTGATTGAAGAGGCAATCCTTGTAATCTTTGAAGCTTATGCTCTTTTTCACTACAGCCTTCTTCACACCCTTACACTTCTTTTCCTCCTTCCCCTCATCCATCATATATGAATATAGTTTAGCCCGGAGACCCACGAATTCTATGATCTGTTGACCACCCGCTTCATCCTTGAACATGCCCCCGACTTTCTTGTTCACGCCCACCTCAATGCTGGATGGATGATGTTCAGGGTAGTTACTGGTGTCGAACCGGTCTCTCACATCTGGGCTAATGTCTTTGTAGAAGTCATCCGTCTCCACCTCGTATGCCAGTGAGTCAGTGTCTGTAAATAACAACTTGGCCTTGCTACCATACTTGGGCTTGATGTAGTTATAGTGAAAGTCATACATTATGGTCTTGCTTAGTTCCAGTACTGAAAATCCTAGGTAAATGGGTTTATCCAACACCAACTTTGTCTTCTTCATTTGTACTGCAACCAGATTCTCGCAAAAGATCGTGCTGTGGTGGTAATTCGGCTTCGATACCAACTTCTTGGCTTTTGACTCATCAGTTACCAAACGAACGTCCACCCTGTTCCTTACGTTCTCCATAGTTTTCCCAAAGACTGAGTTGTTCATCAACTTGAAGAAGTCCTTCTCGAAGTCGTTTGTTGCTTTGGTCCTTAGTTCGGTATTCAGGTCGATATAGGGCTTCAGCCACGAGGACTCTTTGAATGTGATGCCCCTGTGTATCTTGTAGACTCTCAACCCGAGACTCAAATACTGTTTCAGTGTCTCGTGGTGAATAATGTATTTTTGTTTGTGCCTTAGGTTTGGAATTAGCTTATCCACACCATTTACAGTAACTCTCTCTGGTGCTAATGGATAGTCATTATGCAGTTTGTGAAGGTGCTTTGGGTACATTAGATTAACCTCTAATATACATGGTAGATCTTTCCACTTCAATACAAGCTCTTCTTCAGTCAGCCATCGAAAGTCATGTGTTGGTAAAGGTTTACTCATTGCACATCCGTACAAACCGTTTGCATCCATGTATGTGATGTACTTTGTTGGTAATGATGGGTCATAATCTTTCATGTATGGATTGTTGGCTTTACCATATCTAGTTGAGATCATGGAGATACCACCTCGAATACCCTCCTCAACCATGAGAAGCATGTCAGGGTCATTCAAAAGTTCCAAACTCACATTGGTCATTTTCAGGGCCGCGTCCCATGCCAATCCAGGTGCAGTGTAGTACCAAGCTGGATCCAAGTCGTAGTTCTTCCTACAAACTTCTCTGAAGTTCTCGAAGACATCAGCCAACAACAAGACATCCAGTTCAAGGTAAAGGTCGTGGTATTCCCTGAAGCTCTCAATCCTAAAGACTTTCCACACGTTCTGAGCATGTTGGTAATCTTCATCCGATATTTCAGCATCGTAGAGCTTCGAATAGAACTCATCCTTTGATGGGAGATGAGTTTCACTGAGCTTATCAAACCCATCAAACCAATCGTACGGAAATACCTCCTTCCTAGTCAGTAACTGCAGGTCTGTGCCATCTTCCATCACCCTTTCAAACCAACTCGTTACATTCACCAGAGAAGACTGTGGTAGGTTGTCAACCAACCTTTTTAGGCCCGCCGCCATAAACCGAAAGCTATCAATGAACCTAATTCCCCGTTTAATTTCAACCATTTTCCCTTTCTTGTTCTTGTAAGAGTCGACAACAATCTCCTTCGTGAACGAAATGTACTTTTCATCGTTGATTGGTATGCAATCTAGCTTACCTTTCGATTCCCCTATGTTCCTCACAAATAAATGACCATCGTATCCGGATAGGTTATGGAATATAACTGGTACAAATTTGGGCACCTTGTAATTCAAGTTGCACTCTTCGTGCGCGGCGCCTCTGTACTTTCCAGTAAGATGACAATGGTCCAATACCTTGTCATGGCCAATCATCGATCCACAAATGTGACAGTGTGTGGCATTTTCATAAGCTATTTTCTCATCCTCGCTAACATGAGGATTTTTGGGTAGCTTGAACCTATCATAGATTTGTTTGACATCCGACTCCAAACTCTCCATAAACATCTTGGGTACATCTTCGTCTGGTGACTCAGCTGTGTGTCTTACAAGTTTGGGTTCGAATATAGCGTTATCAAAGCACTTGATCAGGTAACAAAAACCCGATGGTTTATGCTTTTGATATCTATTGGTAAAGCTCCTACCCTCTTCTTGGTAACAAGTATATATCTTTTCAGTGTAGCACTCAAAATCTGCGTACACAACAAACGGTACCTCCATCTTTCTGTTGCGATTTTTGAAACCGAAGAACTGCGGGCTTCCATCTTCTTTCACAGGGACTGTCATCTTGACTGCTTGATGATTGCTGCAGAACTCTAGATGCTTGTCCAGGGAGGATTGTGTATTGAATGGATTAAGACATCTGTGGCAAAAGTATTTTCTACCATCGTGTTTATCGACTTGTGATGACAAGAGCCTACTTAAGTTTTTAATCCAACAGTAGTGATTCGTTTCATCTTTGTGTAACAAAAGTAAGTTTATCACTGTCACCTCTCGCCGCTTACTGATTCTCAAAACGTTCACCCCAGACTCATATCCATATACATTAATGGCGTAAGGATTTTGCTTTTCAAACTTGGTAATGTCCCTTAGTGTAACAGGGAACTCCATTCCCGTCCAGTCAAACTTCTTAGAGTTCTCTCTCATCTCAGCATTCAGTCTTTGACCATCTTTCTCTTTGGGAAATACAGCAGATGTCACCGCCCACTTGAAACACTCATCGTCATTCTCATTCTTGACATTGATTATAGCCTTCTTATCAGCCAGAACCTTTGGTAGAGGTATGTAAGAAGTTCCAGATACAGGCTCAAATGGATTAATGTGTATATCAAAGTACTCAACTCGATCAAATTGCCATCCAGACTTTACACCTTCAAATTTCGCAACCTTTTCAAGTTGTAATTCCGTCATTGCATCGAATAAGCTAGATAAGTCAGTTGAATCCGTTACTATTTCAAGTTCAGTATGAAAGTACCCCTCAGTCTCCTCAATCTTACCCGTAGCAGGATTCTCTTTTATGAATGCGCAAGTGAGTACAAACTTCACCTTGGTGGGTTTTCTTCTAGTATAAAGTAGCTCCAAAACCTTTGGTTTTATTTTCTTGATGAACTCTTGAGGACCGTACCCCTTTTTACCATCGATCCGATATGTTTTGAAGAACCCTTTCAATGCCCTTTCCTTTTCTTTTACACTGAACGGCTCTAGTACATCCCAGATCCTTCTTACTTCCTCCTTCAACTTCTTTATTCTCTCGTTCGCAGGTTTTTTGATTCTCTTTGGGACATAATTCAAAATCCAATTCCTAAACTTGTTTATTTTCTTTTGTACTCTTTTGTTATATTCCGAAACACGTTTTCTCCACAACCGACTAGGGGCACTTGGAGGTACATATTTGGTAGGCCTAAGAATCGGGACACTTATTTCCAAGACAGGCTCATCGAGAATATGCGTTGTTCCCCCACTACCACTACTAGCACTAGGTACCTCTTCAGGCATTCCCAGCGCCTCCAGTAACTCGTACCGGCGCATCTTATAATATTTGGCTATCTTACGCTCCTTGGCAATGGCGCGGAGCTCTTTGACAGTTTGATGTTGATTTGGCATGATGATTGTTTAGATGTATAGTAACATTTCTTTAAGCTGATAGGATCTCATTTTGGAATCCTGTACGCGTGGTGGATTTTTGACCACGCCCTTTGCGCCAGAACTGTCACTTTCCAACTACTGGCCAGAAATAAGGTCAGTGATTAGCTTTGATGTCACTTCTAATTTTATTTGATTTGAGCTTTTGATTTATGCGTTAGGTCTTTCTATGCAGAGAAACCTCCCTGAAGCAATGTTCACTTCTCCTTTTTTTTACATTTAGGTGCTGCAAGAAAACAAACGTAAGTAAGATGGCCACTATTAAGCTCCTCGCTGCTCCAATGATCTACTTAGTTGACAGCATGAATCTTGCCAGATGTCTTGGCCTAGCTTTGGTAAATTCTTTGAGGTTTGATAACAATTGATGGCTTTTACGATAATGACTTGTCATTTCTGCTTTTCTTTTCAGTGAGAGCCCCTATGAAGTGCCCGACTATGCCAAAGAAGCTTACAATGTTAGTATACCATGAAAAGTAGCGATTGTTGCCTCTGCTTGTTTGTGATGTTTTTCTTGGATACTGGTTTCCCTCACTTCAAAAGCGATTTTCTGCTCTGGTAGCTACTTAACGCTTGTACTTTGCAGAATGAAATGGCAATGAAGGACCTAGATCCCTCATCTAGTCAAGATGAAAACATGAATCAGGACTCGTTGGTAGCTCAGTATCAAACGTTGAATGAAGCAACCCGATCTAGTGATGCAGTGGATGCGAAACACACCATTTACCCATCACCTAGTCTACCTTCCAGTGAATACCATCCTCTGCATCCAGGCACTCGCTCATTTGAAGTTCCAAGAGAACACGTGACAATTGAGAAGATAATTGGCAAAGGAGCTTTCGGTCAGGTTGCTAAGGGAACGGCCATTGAACTTCCAAGGAGGCCAGGGAAGACAGACGTTGCAATCAAAATGCTTAAAGGTAATATGTCACAGTGTTGTTTCGTCTGGTGAGTTTCTAAGGTTATTTTTTCGATGAGATTGAATAGATTTCCTGAACCAACATAACATTTCAGTGAGCTAATATCATGTGAGAGTCCTTTGTTAAAGATATACTCTTGTTAAAACTATTTCCGGAACAATTGGTATTACGGTGTGCCTGACCCAAATGTTTGCAATACGTCGAATTCAAGATATCCTCACCCACTTACATTACAGTAAGAAAGGCGAGGTTAAAGTATATTCATCTCTTTAAATACAAGCTTGTATCAATTGCCCATAGCTTGACCAATCATGATCAGGGTAATCATTAGTCATTTTAATTTTTTCTTTGTAAGAGATAAAAAAAGATAAAACTATTTGTGTTGTTATTCTCAGCCGGTGCCCCTGAGACAGACCGAAAAGACTTGTTGTCAGAACTCAACCTGATGCAGAAGCTGAAACCTCATCCATATGTCATTAAACTGCTGGGATACGTGACTAACACTGGTATTTTTGATAACATTTATTTTCTTATTTTCTGCTCATTACCTAGGGCGTTACCTTCTTAAGAGTTAAGAATTAAACATATACATTTAACAATTATTCCACGAAATCGAGTCGTACATGAGCTAATAGCCAACGAGGCGCGTAGGGCCGAGTGGGCTATAGTTCATGCACGAAGAGATTGAGTGGAATAATTGTTTTATTATATCTCTAAACCCTCGCTTATGAGACACCGGAACAACTTTGTACGTTTGTAAACAGAACCATGTTGTTGTCGAGCCGACATGTTGCCGAGCCGATGTGGAAAACAGTTTCAAACACGAGTCCGGCTCGTTCTTAACCATGTCTTTAACGTACAAATTAGTTTGAGAATTAAAAGTGGAAAAATTGGGCAGAAATAAAATAAAAACTCAGTTTACGGGCTCCACAGATCTTTCAAAATGGCGGCTGTTTGTAAGAGTCTCACTTTTGTTCGTAATTAACAATTTCGCTATGTAATTTGCTCACTTAGAGTCGAATAATTTCATCCCATATTTATTTGCTTCTGTAGTATTTTGGGTAAATTCTTTTCCCCGTCTAATTCAAGAACTCATTCCTCCATGATGGCCGTTTTCCGTACTAATATAATATAATAATAAAATATATAATACATAATACTAGAAATACGACTCCCGCAAAACCTCGCGAAGCTAGTTTGTAAAGGACTCCTAATGGTTTTTCCTATGAGGTATAAAACCCCAATTTACGTATTTACTTATTATTATATTATTTTTACTTTTTGTACTTTCTCATTTTTTGCAATTATCATGATTATTATTATCATATTATTATCATTATCATTTTTAATATTATTACTGGTATTGATATTATTATTAGTATTGTTATTTTTTATGTTTAACATAATATACTGTTATTGGGTTGGGGTGTATGTCCTAATCTGGGAAAAGGTATTGTTTCTCTACAACTACATGCAATTCTGTTTTTCTTGTGAATAGGGTTTGTATCATAGGAAGTAAAAATTACTCAACTCTGAACCATACCATTTCTTCTTTTAAGCTTAGAATCTAGTCATGGTTGCCACAGCCATAAGATCTTTAAATTTCCTGACTTTTCCCTGACAAATGTAAAATTTCCCTTACCAACTAAATTAGAAAAGTCACAAATTAGTCCTGGTAGTGACCTCCAACCTCCTCTCACAACCAACCTCTCCACCCATTTATTTAATATGCTTTCAGAAAGTCACATACAGTGTACGTGGATTGATAGTTTCTTACGATAACCAATTCATGGAAAAAGGATTGATTTTCTTGGAAACCCAAAATCAGCTTGTCATTTAATTCTACCAATCCAACACATTTCATGTCACATTCTTGACCACACCAAACCAAAGCTGAATTGGCAAGAAATAAATTAGTAGTATTAAATTTCACTTTTCCCTGACTTGATTTGAAATTCCCTTACTTTTCACTGACCTTGAAGAATTTTTTCCCTTACCATTTTCTGACCTGTGGCAATCATGCCAGTGCAGTCATTTGTCCATACAGTTAGTGTGGAAAATCATGATTGAAAGCATAGGGCATTTAGGAAACTTCAAAGACTTGTTATTACATACAGCACCCTTGCAATGAATACATAAAACAGCAAACAGAAAAACAGCTAAAACTTTTAGCATTTCAAACTTTAGTTTCTCCCTTGTAGAGTTTTTCCAATGTAAAAGGTCAACTGCATATTGTGGTTGTTATTAAATATTTGTATTTGACATCATTAAAATGAATTAAACAGCATTAAGGAAAAAGGTTAAGATGTTGTCTAATTTTGCAAATTAGGGCTTAAATTAACTTTTCATTTGTGGGAAAAGGGTGGGTGCTAAGAGAGTAATTCCCAGGAATGCATGGAACTCAAAGGTAAAAACCCATTTTGAAATGGCTATGGAACTTGTCTGTCCCAACGAAACTTTTTAATTACGTAATACATATATGTAGCAAAGAAATAGAGCAAAGAGAAATACTACTCAGAAGTCCGTAACGACATCTGCTTTGTTTACAAATAATTGCATTGAACAGTGATAATATTGCAGAACCGGTAACTTATTGTTTGGTATCTATTCTGTTGAAAATGCTGAACATAACTGCTACATCAAACAAATCTACAATATATTTTCACTGTTGCAATGATATCAGATCACATAATTATAAATAATTGCTATCACAACTGCAATCTCTGTATTGGGAATTTCTTTCAAATGGAAGGCAAACGTTTCACTACGAAAAATACCTACTTGCATTCTCATTGCAGTATTAATACTACGTGACTGTCATCTTTCATTTCTTTGCGGTTGGTTTCTGTTTCCCCTTTCCTGGCACTTTTTTCACGACGATATGGTAATCTGTTTTGTCGTTCGTCTTCTGATTCTGGCTCCTACTCCGTGTACCGGCACAGATGACGTAAAACAAAGCCAGACAATAACAAACATGTTACTGAATAATTTTACACACAATGATGAAACAATGCGCTACGTCATCTGTGCCGGTACACGGAGTAGGAGCCCTGATTCTGTCTGCATGCTGGAAGTCGTTCCTACTCGGTTTCCGTTCTAAGTCATTTTGCTAAATTTTGTTCGCCAATTTCGTTATGTAATCGCTTGCTCATGTCCTGTATACCTAAAACGAGTCTTTCTTTCTATCCATAACAAATTCAATATCCAATCTAACTTGATGGTAACTTGATGGTATTCCTGGTCCTTTTCCTTGCTGATTCCTTTGTTTTTTTTGAGCGAGCAGTTCTTGTCTTAGCTGCGATGTCTCTTGTTATCGTCCCTACCGTCGTTTCTCAATCTCTGCTTTGAGTCGCCGCTTCCCGTGTGCATTTTTTGCGGCATTCAAACTTACTCGACGACGATCTCTCACCATTCTTTCTTGTATATGTCGGAGATCTTCTTGCTGGGATGTACTTCCAAGACGAGTGAAATCGGTTTCCACAAAATTCGCATTATTTTCAAAACATCATTCAAGGAATTCGTAATGTCGGAATTTCACATGGAGTGATGTTGCCAGGTAACCTGGCCTGCGAACGGACACCTTTAAAATATAGATATATATAAACATATATATAAATATATATATATACATATATAAAAACTCCCGGCTCGATTTACTCGGGCTTGCGAGCCACGTGGTCTGACCGGAACCGACACGATTAGTAACCTCGCTACGCTCGGCCTTCGGCCTCGCTTCGCGAGGAATAATAATAAAATATATAATGTAATAAAATATATAATATATATTATAATATATTATATATAATATATAATTATATAGTATAAGTTACGCCACTTTAAGGTGATAAAGAGGCTGATATTTAGAGCGTAATTCGTCTCTCGCTCTAACCAAGACTGCCAGAGACAATGCCCATCACTGGGCACCACACTGCCTCACAGTCTGGACAATGGACTTACGCTGTTTAACTGTAATTTTGATTTTCTACTAACCCATTTTTATATTTTCGTAGAGCCTCTGCTGGTTTTGATTGAATATGTTCCTTATGGAGACTTACTGGGATATTTGAGAAAAAGTCGTGGGCTGAATGACACTTACTTTAAAGACCCGGATGTAAAACCCAAGACCAATCTGACGCCAGAGCAACTAATAAAATTCGCGTGGCAGATCGCTGATGGAATGAGTTATCTGTCATCAAAAGCGGTGTGCAGTTTTACTCTGAATTCTTTTTCCAACTTAGCTTTTCGCTCACCTAAATATGGTAAATACAAGAAAGGCTTTGAACGTCGAGTGCAAATACTGGCTTTAGATTCGAATAATTTCCCATTTATTTTTCGCACTTGGTTGGTTGTGCGAACTAGATACAAAATGAGAACGAAATTACAACGCATAGAGATGAACCACTGGTAGATAGTAGGACAGTCAGTGTCGGTGCGCACGACTCGTAGGCCGGAATGAAAAATGACTGTAGAAATGAGCGAAATAGAAGGCTTTTGATCAATTCCCGAATTAAAGTACCCAGCGTTTCCATCTTTAAAGGTAGTAGATAAAGCACACATAGCAAGTATTCCAAGAGAGAGAAAAGTCTGATTCAGATATAGTAGAATTGAGATAAACTTTGCTATTTTCTTGCAGATTATTCATCGTGACCTCGCAGCTCGGAACGTTCTGATGGGCGAAAGAGAAACATGTAAAGTGACAGACTTTGGAATGGCCAGAGACGTACAGCAGGAAGACATTTATCAAAGAAAAACAAAGGTATTATTGGAAATAGTGTGAATTATACGCGTCGCGTTCTAAGGCCGCCATGAGCAAATCATCCACGGTTTCAAACGTCTTAGCCGCACTTAGATTCAGGACTTTCCATATAGCCTCATTACATTTACAATTTTAAGAATAAGGAAACGATAATTTGCTCTTGTTTTTGTTGTTGGAGAACTGTTTAAAATCAGTCTCTCAGTCTTGTTCGCTTGTTTTCAGAGTGAAAACCGTCTAAAGACCTTAATGGTTACAAAGTGCTATTAAAAATGACCTTTTTTTTCATGAAATTACTGATGTAATCCCTTCATATGATTATTTTTCAAAATTAGTAGAAACCATAACTGGTCAATTTCAATGTTATTAACTGATGTGTTTGAAAATACAGGGTCGACTTCCAGTGAAATGGACAGCATATGAAGCGCTTTTGTATGGACGATACTCTTCTAAGAGTGACGTGTAAGTTATTCCTTTTGATGCAGAGTTTCGGTAAAGGACCTGCACTCCTTCTTAATCTCCTCTGGTGCCGTTAGATACATCTATTTTGCATTTGTTGTACATTTATTACAAGTGTAGCAAACATTTTCATTTTCTAGCTTAACATCCTGGCTTATTCCAAAATTTCCGTTGTTAATCAATTAGCAAATCTTCCGGCCCAATAGGTCTTTTCCAAGAAACCTGTCACATCACTAATAAATGGTGAGCTTAAAGTTCCGACTTTATAAATTCCAGAAATGGAAAGATCGTGTTTGTCTTGGACAGAATACAAATTTTTGGCGTCACTTGGTGTGATCATTTTCCATATAAGGTCTAAACGATATGCATGAACTGATAACTGAGGTTGAATGAGCCAGTGAGATAGATATATAGTCCACGGGAACCTCCATGAATTAGAGCATTTTATTCCAAAAGGAATTCGTGTCATTTTGGATAAGAAATCTGATGTCTTGAAATTTTCAAAAGAAAACCACCAAAAGTATCCCATGTTTTGTTGTGTGCTTAATTTGATAACGTTGAGAACTTTGCTATTTTTCTCTTGTGTTATGCATTATTCAAGCCCCGGTGAAACTTTAATGACATATTCGTCTAATCCGCTAGCACTGCATTACGACAACAAGATATTATATTTATGCATTTCATTTACTTGTAGGTGGAGTTATGGAGTTGTCCTCTACGAGATTTTCACTATAGGTACGAATCTTAATCTTCATAGAATCTTTATATATAATCTTTATTCTTTATATATATATATATACTAAAACAGTGGATAGCGTTTAAGGTGCGCTCTGATTGGCTAGTCAAACTCCGAATATCCTGTGCTATTTACCTCCGAGCAACTTACGAATTTTTCGCTCTCCCGCGCGAATATGGGGGCCCGGTTTGTATGTATGACAAGCGAAGAAATCATCCAAATTAACAACGTAGCAGTCCCTGGAAACTCCAAGAAAGCGACTAAATTTGGCTTGGCCGTGTTCAGAGGTAATGGCTTATGTTTTTAACCCGGAGTTTAGCGGTAAAAAGCAACGACAAAGGTTTTGTTTACAAATGCAAATTAATCTTGCATAACCAAATTTGATGTCCCTTGTTTACTTGAGAACCAAAGTTGAATTATATTTTTTACAGAATGCTTTCAAATACAGAAAGGGTTTGCAATTCCATTTGATGAAATGTCGCCACTAGAACTAAATAAATAAATAATTACGGTCGTTAATGGTGGTCGTTTCAGCGCTCAGGGGCCCCTTTGGGGGTTCTGTTATTTTTGTAGTAGCTGGCTCATCTAAAGGCTCCTGGTTGGGAAATTATTACTTATTGTTTAACGGCCCTTTTTGGGGATTTTGTTATGATACCGGTGTGTTTGGTGATGCAAGGGGCCCCTGTTGGGGAACCTGTTGCGCTGTGGCAATTACATAACTTTTGGTACTATTTTAATTGTTTCTAATCTAACTTGCTGTAGCTGTTTTACGTTTTGCGCAGCTATTGTTTCTTTCCATTTGGTATGTAATCTGTCTATCATTTATTGTTGTGAAAATCGTGTTTAAATTGTGAGCTGTTTATGCACTTTTTGTAACTGACGAAGGTCGAGAGACCGAAACGTTTTATAAAGTTTTACCTACTTTTTATCTTTTTTAAACCAAAACTTGTTCATTTTCGGTTCCTTTTTATTTAATGTATATATATATATATATATATATATATATATATATATAGATATATATATATGTATATATATATATATATATATATATATGTATAAACTAGAATAAAACCCCGCATATTCTCAATAACGAAGACACAGCAAGCTTTTCTGATAGAGTCATGTTAGCCTAATGATATGTACATGTAATTATACAATTACTACGTATACGTTTTAGTTTTATGATAGGTTTACGGTATAAAAAAATTGGACCAAGACAAGCATAATCAGACTGTTCTCGTTTCTTTTCCTTAATTCCTCAAGGTGATCTCCCTATTCGTCTTTATTAACGCATTTCAGTTAATTGGTGACGTTTTTTCAGTTTTGCTAGTAATTGTTACTGTTATTTAGGTGGTTCTCCATACCCCCGGATGGATGGCAGAAAGATTGCCGAACTGCTTCAGCAACAATACAGGATGCCACAACCAAAACATGTGGATGATGTCCTGTAACTATTCTCTCAGTTTTTCTGTATGGGCCTTACTTTTCCTTATGCTGGAGTTCCTACGCGTGAACAGATTGCTTTATTCCATCATTTTCACTTTCCAGGTATCAAATAATGCTGCAGTGTTGGCAGAATGATCCAGGTTTAAGACCAACGTTTGAAGAACTTAGGGAAGAGTTGAAAGATATGGAAAAACATCACAAGGTAGTTAGAAAAAATTGATGTAATGTCTGCTTACAATTTACCTTGAAGGCCATCGGCAGAATTTTGCTATCTTTTTCAAATAATCATTGTAGACCACGAGCAGTCTTTTTTTTCCCAATTCTTTGTGCGCGGAGCTCAATGCTTCATTTCGTCCCAGTTCCTAAATAATACATAATTATTTCTCCAATGTCCGAGTTGAGAATCTGAGGCAACAAGACAGACTGCTAGCGGCCTACAAGTAGTGACATTCACATTCCAGAATATTATAATTATAATTTGTTTAATCATTTTCCTGAAAATTTGTTCTTATATTAATTTTTGCTCTCTAACAGAGGGTAATCAACATGAGAATGTATGACAAGCAAATGTACGCAAACATTGAAGACTTGGCGGAGTAATCTCGGTATGAGGAGCATTGGTTTGCATCTGAAAAGCCAAGACAAAATGAGCTCTATGAACTCGCGAGCACTTTTATAACTACATACATGTATCTCGTGATTAGATGTATCGTTGTCGCAGAGTATCGTGACAAATGTTTTGTTAACATTCCCTCAGTAAGTTCTCTGCTAAGCTGAATGATCTTTAGGCCATGAAAAAGAAAACGTTTTCGTAGAGTAGTGTCTCAAGGTATATCCCAGTAATAATTTCATGGTTAGAGAGTCACAACAGTCTGAAGTTTAGTATAACTCCCTATCAAGGAACGAATAGCACAGTAAATCATCTCACTTGTTGGCGTAAGCAGTTAGTCAGCGGCCAGTTGAAACTGATTTGATTAAGGCGATATTGCGATCGCGTCTTTACCTCTGGTGTTATTTGAAGACACAAACGAAAATGGTTTAGTAGTGCTATTGTGCACTGTGAAGATTAATTAGGTTTGAGGTACTTGAAAAGAACTTACACGAATACACTTCTTGGCCTCTTTAAAATTTCATAAGGATATGAATTTGGGAGCATAGTTTAAATGTTAAAACGGTCAAGTGATAATGTCATCGCAACAAGGTTTTGGAGGGCCAACCATGTGAAGTAAAATTAATAAAAACGCAAAGGAGTAACGTAAGCCTCGTTTCTATGACTATTCAGTCACGTGATCCCAATACCACACGAAAACCTATCGATATCTCCTAAGAATCCACAACTATTAACCAAGTGATTTGAATGTGCTTTTAATCATATCGCTAAGAGATATAACTACTTCTATACTGGTCAATGAAGGCGAGTTTCAAAATCCCGCTCAAAATCTTTCGGTGCAAGTTTCAAAAGTGCCACCAACATTTTTCGTGATATTAAGGGTCCCGTATGTAGACATGCGGCTTGCTGTTTTCAAAATTTCCCACGGCGTTACATTTGATTCCCGACTACGAGGCAAAGTGATAACCTCAGACTGCCGTCGATAAATGCACAATAAGGCAATCTATGGTAATCTTAATCAAAGTTATTTTAATGACATATTTGTGCTGTATTTTATCCTATCTTATACTGTGACAATATAATTGTTTGTGCAGTTCATCGATGAACTTGCAGTTATCGAGTCCCTGTGCGTATGACGTTTTGTGCATTTTCATGGTTATTTGCACTTGGAAAAGCGCCGGGGGGGGGGAGTACTCCCATATATGGGCTATAGGGTATAGTTTTTGAGGTTCTCGATCCTTAAATAGGGTATCATTTTTGCCCATGTTGGCATAGTGTTCCCGGTGTGATCCTTAGAGAGGGTGCCTAAATTGTATCAGCTAAAATAGCGGTGCGTAAATACCCAGTTAAGCGGAAAAGAAATGATCTCTTAAGCAGGAGCCAAAGTTAAAGTTAAAGTATTAGCAAACGATTATTAAAGTAGGCTTAGTCTTCTACACTATGCTTGATGCTAACTTCCAGTAATCTTACAGAAACGAAATAAAGTTGACCTGTTCAAACTATTTTAGTTTTAGTTTTTCCTTTGCATAGGGTGTCATTTTTCGGGTTTGGGCCTTAAATAGGGTATCAATTTTCGTTTGCTTCATCCTTAGATAGGGTCAGGGTTTAGGACCCTTCGCGGCACACACCTATCCGAGATTTATAACAGTACCCACCCCCTCCCCGGGGGAAAAGTGTACATGCATATGTTGTGGTTAAATGTTATCATTGCTTCAAAGTTAGTTTTCTTTCTTAGGTTATGCTAATTTGATGACAATGAGTTTGGAACAAAGTAAAATATAGTTTGAACTAAATTAAACCACAAATCAGTTAAATCAGTTGGATGATCTTGTAGTCTCACAAGCGGTACAAGGACTCTTGCCAGCGTCTTATATACTTTTCACCTTTATTGCTGCCTTATTTTATTGCGAGAGCCTCTTGGTGATAAGAGCAGTTTTTGGGGCTAGTGTGCGAAGCGCGTATCCACAATTGTCGTCCACACAACAGTGCGCATTGAGAATATTGCATATTGGCTGGGTAGCGACGCAATATCTGCTCTTTATTTAACTTCAGCAATAGTAGTCATAGTATACTTGTAAACGAATAAAAATCAAAGAAGCACTAGGGGGTAGAAAAAACCCTCGTGAGAAGAAATCTGGGTTGGGGCCGCGGTATATTCCCTCCTAGAAATAACACAACAAACGATTAATTATTAGTAATCCTTGACGAACATGTGTCTCCGGAAACCTGGCATCTCTCAAGTTGCCTCAAGTCTTTATTATTGTCTAGTTTATCCTTATTTTCATTATTGTATTACTGTCTGGGGATCTAATTACAAAACCAATCTTCGTGGTCTTACCTCTTTACAAAACCGAGTTGTCAGAATTATTTCCAAATCAACTTTTGATTAGACAACTACAACTAGGTAAGCTTATGTTTTCTTTTAGACACTCTCGTCTGCCAGTAAAGTTCAAGGAATACTTTTGTTTATAGGTATGACACGAGACAAACTGATAATTTTTAACTTCCTTCTTGTAGTACCAACCTTCGTAAATTTTCTGTCAGTTTCCAGGGACCATCCTGTTATAACTCTTTAACAAATTAAATCAGACACTACTTGTCTCTTGCCATTTAAAACTAAACTTCGTAAGTACTTTTATGAGAACTGGTAATTATAATTATATAAATATATTATATATACTTATATAATCTTTGTAAATAGATATCGCTTTCTTCAAAGTGTTTCATCACTTGGTTTTATGTTTGCTACTTTACTTCATTAACACATACTTATATTAGTTGTCCACCCGTTATCAATTGTCACGTAATTAATCTGTATACACTCGATCCTGGTCTTGTAAACTTATGCTTTTATACTTTTGCGTTAGCCCAATGTCTATAAGCCTAATGGTTTCTTTTTGAGCTTCCTCACCACATTGCTTTTATATACTCTCTGTGTTTCATATTTCTTCGTCAGTTACAAAAAGTGAAAAATAAAAAAAATACCTTGGTTCAGGAGGGCAAACAATAAAACAGTAAGATATGATAATAAAGTTAGTCGAACAGCATGATAAAATGAACGATGTAACCAACAAATGCACCGACGCAATAAAATAGAAAGTTTTATACCTACAATAGCATAATTGCATGATCTGAATATTATCCAACCATAATCTCCTCGCCTCAACCGTAAACGACTAACTAATGAAAAGAGTTAGGGGAGGGGGTGTATATAACAGATTCGAACTGATTCGATAACTTATCGCACTAAATAACGGTCCTTTTCCTCGTTCCATTTCTTATAATCTATTTTGACAAAAATCTGTGAGGCCGAGTTTCTTGGCAGCCAGCTGCAGGTATCGTATCTCAGCTTCTAGGATAAGAAGAAACTGAAGATAAAGTACATTTAAAAAGTTTGAAACACGCATGCGTAAACACAAACAGTCCGGACTTTAATCGTTACAATCAAAATGTTAATCGCAAAAAAAAAAAAAAAAATTCCTTCACAATCCACTAAAAAATGTATATTAAAGATACAAAATGATTCGAAAACTACCCCTTCCCACCCCCCCCCCCCCACCCCAAAGATGACGGTCCTTCTTCCCAGACTTAAAATAGAATCATTACAATCGAAATTTTGATCGCAAAAAATACTTTCCTGCACATGTACAATCCTGTAAAAAATGTATATAAAAGGTTCAAAGTGATTCCAAAACTTACTGCCTCCCCCCTCCAAGAACAAAAAACACATGATATTTGGTACAGTAAATCCTTGCTCGGTGAAGTGCACCTTAATTGACAATTATCGACTTCTGACTATTTTCGTTACTTTGGCAACCATTTACATTTCAATTTAACTAAAGAACTCATTAACCAATATTTTGGAGGAAATTAAAATTTGCTCAATTAGGTTACAGGTGACTACAAGGACAGTGTTTGTGACAAATTTGGTGACAATTGCTTAAATACTCTACAAGAAATTTAAGGGGGCACCAAAATTACTACGAAAAATATAATTTTTGGAAAAACTCAAGTAAAACTTTACTTCTGTCTAAAAGAACAAAGAAAAGGTAATTAACTCATTGAAATGGCCTGCCACTTGACGGGATTCTTAGGTTTTCCTATGCTTTTTTATTTTACCACCTTGACAAAGCTGTGATTCATCTTCGCCGACAAAGGTTGGTGCCCCTATGACTACGGTTTTCTCTTTCGCTAGACTCTATTTTTGAACTCCTCGAAAGCCCCTCTTCCTTTAAGAAGAAGTCAACTTTTGGCATGACATATAGAAGAAAAGACTAAAGGGTGAAAGTAAATAAAAGACCATTGACGCTCAAAACCAAGTGTACGGTTGCCTGCTTTGTATCCTAGCTTTTATTTAAAGTTTGGACGTTGGAATGGACTAAAGAGTCTTAGGAAATTGAGGAATGTCAATTCAAACAATTTTAAGGAAACTAAACGGCTTTTGGAGATTGATTTGTGTGTCGTTGCCATGGCAACCAAAATACAAACAAATCCTACATTTCGAAAGCTTCGTTTTTTAGGCCGAGCAAAAAAAATTTTTAATTAAATGCATATATCTTCTAAAAGTAGATAGTTTCAAGAACTGTTAGAGCCAAAGAGAAAAAAGTTACAAGAAAATTTGGTAAACATCAATAAATATTTCATAAGAAGTTACATTATTGATTGTGCAAACGTTTGTTATTAACAATAGCTACCTTCAAGTTAATATTTTTATCACTTGTATATTCAGGACAGGAAAAGAGGCTACAGTTTCTATTTTGGGACAAATCAGTTGAAATTGCTGAAACGAGATCAGGTTGATCTGGCAAATAAAATGTGCTTAGGTGTGTTACAATCTCCAAGTCCTCAGCTGTTACGTTCGCGCTTTAGAAATCAACGTGACTAGATTAGCAGCAAATACTTGAATGTCGCTTTTCGGTCAAGACTTTGATGAATCGGTGATCATCACAGTTTGAGCGCCACGGCAGTACACACATGTCCTATACACCCGACCTGAGTCGGGTTGTCTTCACCAGCTGGCGGATCGAGTCCGATTGCGACCGGAACCGGAAATGGACGCAAAGCGCTTGATTAGTGGTACCGGAAGTAAAAGGTTAAGGGGAGCGAGGGGGGTTGAAAATGTTGGCAAACAGACTCCATCGGATCCGATGGAGACAGTTCGTCCAGGTAAGAGTCCATCGGACTCCCCGGAGGTCAGTTCACGAGACACAGAAAATATCTCTCAGCCATGAGGCAAAACAAGCGCGCTACACTGTGTAACATCCGTCGTCCTCAAAGCCATGAGGCGACATAAACGCTATACATAAAATATACGTCGTTCTTTAAGCCAATCGAGGCGAAACAAGCGAGCTACAATGGAATATGCGTCCTTCTTTTGTCATGAGGCGATATAAACGCTACACATGAAATATATGCGTCGTTCTTTTGTCATGAGACGATATAAACGCTACACATGAAATAATTACGACGTTCTTAGCCATGAGGCGAGACAAACGCTATACACGAAATATAATTACGTCGTTCTTAGCCATGAGGCGAGACAAACGCTATACACGAAATATACGTCGTTCTTAAGCCAATTGAGGCGAAACAAGCGCGCTACAATGGAATATGCGTCCTTCTTTTGTCATGAGGCGATATAAACGCTACACATGAAATATACGTCGTTCTTCCGTCGTTCTTAAGCCATGAGGCGAGACAAACGCTATCCATGAAATATACGTCGTTCTTTAAGCCAATTGAGGCGAAACAAGCGCGCCACACTGTGTGACATTCGTCGTTCTTTAAGCCATGAGGCGAAAAATACGCTACATATGAAATTTCTAGATTATAACAATTCATTGCATCCAAATATAAAATACAAGATAACTAGTTTGCCAACCCATCAATAATACCTTCAAGTTTGTCCTACGATATTGGATAAAACCAGGAGGTCATTAGATGTGCAGTCAACTAACAAAACATATTTTTCCAACTTCTATGCAAAAGCATCTATTTTCTACAAAAGTGTTATTTCTATTCATCTCTACAGCAAGAAACATTATGATGAATTCCAAGCAAGAAATGGTGAAAGTGAAAGTGCTTCTCCTCCCCCAAGAAAAAAATACGTCTTGATTAAACCCAAGAATCTGTGGCAAAAAATTAAGCAAATCAAAGCGTACTGCGGAACATCCTTGCAACTTCAGGGCATTAGCCAGCCATTAAACATTTAGAACTCTGCCCACAATTTCCTTCGCCTGATCATTTATGCTTACATGTTTATAATTCTAAAATTAAGTAAAAAACAATTTTTGTAAATAAAAATCAATACCAATTATTCCACAAATATCAATACACGATAAAAGTCGATCAAAAGATTTCATGTCATTATAAATTCCTATAAACTTGTAGTTTATGATCAATTTAAGTTTCAATGTTCTAAAACAGTCAACATACAGAATGTAATAATTGTTTTTTGTTGATAATAATCAATAAAAACCGAACTGAAATTGACTATCACCCCTTACATCATTGTCATTATTTACTTTTATAAAATAATTTAACTTCTCAATAAATAGACAATTTTAAAGTAATATCAACTTATTGACTTGTATTCTATGTTAAATTTCAATCAACATGGCGATATTATTTAGAAAAATGAAAATTCACTTCTCCACAACCTTCATTTTCTAATTCACTGTTTTCACAATCGCCTTAAAGGTGAAAGATCTTGAGCTACCTAGTTACACTAACAGTTCCAACTCTATTGCACGCTGACAAATATTTAGGATTACATTATGACAACTACTTCTACAAAAACAATCATAAAAAAACATGTCAAGATAATTTCCCTTAATTAAATTAAAACATAGTTTTTCTTGATCACCAACAATATAATGCAAGTCAATTTGCTCTATAGGGATCAGGCAAACCAGTACTCAAGAAAGCCGTACCTCAATCATTAAGATACTGGCTGGGAACAGTGCCATTATACATAAAAATTTACTGAGAATTAGTTACATTACACTCCCTTATGATCTTCCCAATCCTTTAAGTTGCCCCAAAATCCAAACTCACTTGAAAACCACAAATATCACATCCTTGTATTACTAAACAAGTAACCTTACTTACTCAGCCACAACTAGCTTGACGAAACCATATTAATCATTTCATATTAGGTATGTCTCATGTATTTGAAAAACATCACAGGTAGTAGCGGCAATTTATAAATCCATGAGGTCAGTGCGTACAAGTAATGCATGCAATTTTCAAAATATATGACGATGAAAGTCTCACAGGCACTGAGGGGATAACACTTCGAAAATAAAGAAAAACCAGTTTCAGTATCCAAAATGAAATGAACGTTAAATACTAAAGAAACAAAATGTAAAGGAACAGGTGTCAGTAAAAACAACTGAAGTTTTCAAGGATTAATTTTAGATTTTATCATGTGAACTATGTATTTCAACTTAAATGTTACTATTATGCAATTGAACTTACTCTTTTAATGACACATAACATATCGGTCTTATTGATATTGGTAATGTCACATATAAAGAAGTGAAATTCCCAAACATTAACATCAATAATTCTTATTCCAGCAAATATTACTGCCAAGCTGAGGCAATTAACAAACTCTCACATTCTGCACTTAAAGAGGCAGAGAATCAAAACCTAAATGAAATTTTAGTGCTAATGTACTCCCTGTGTAAAATGAAAATTATCTCCAGTGCCCTCTCATACTGTGTACAATCAAAACAACTCAAAGCAGTAAGTCACTTTTCCCACTAACCATCTTCCTTACTACCCATCAGGCCCTGTTATCTCCCTCATGTTAAATGTGAAAAAAAAACAATTGTAGAAATATTTTAAACCAAAACCTCTGAAAAGGATTATAGATAAATGTGCTACTTACTTATGACACTTGCTCCTTTACATTTCAAGTTTCTATAGCCTTTTATGTTCATTTCATTGTGGATACTGAAACTGGTTTTTTCTTGTTTGGAGTGTTATCTCCTCAGGGCCTGGCTGACTTTCATCTCCATATATTTTAAAAATTGCATGCATGACTATAGGCACTGACCTCAGCAGCCTCTTTGAGTTTATAGTTCAACCCAACAACCTCTAATTATTACAAAGGGAAGTGATCAGGCCAAAAAAATTCTAGGCACAGGCCTACAGGTCTATAGGCTGGCTAAGCCCCTGTAGTGGTAAGGATGTTCTGCAGTAAGCATCAATTCATTTAATCTTTTGCCATAGATTCTGGGGTGTCCAGGTGTGTTTCTTGGGGGATGAGAAGCGCTTCTAATTCACTGCTTTCAGAATCTCTGTTAAACTGAAAGTTCCTGAGCTCTCAAGTAACACAAAGAGTTTCAACTCAATTACACACTGACACATACTAAGGATTCATCATCATCATTTATTTATTAGGCTAAGCCTTTTTTTTACAAGAAATTTAACAGTATACAGCAGGTTGTAAGGCGAGGAGACCTCAGGAAACCACCAGGCTTATAAAGAGAGGCCACCTCGACATCGCAATATTATAAGAAATAAGGGCTGCGAAGAAGTGCGGCTAAACTAGTTTAGTATCTATTTTCATAAAAACTCTAGCACTTTGTTCTTAAAGACAGAAAAGCTTGACAAATTTGTAATAGATGCAGGAAGACAGTTCCAGATTCTAGGTCCTTGATGAAGAATTGTGAATTTCTTGATGTTCGTACGACAGGAATGCACTCGATAATTACTGGCTGTTCTTGTGTGATAACTATGGACTTGACTGTTTGTCATGATTACATTAAGACAGCTACTCCTAAAAGAACAATCATAAAAGGCATGAAAAAATAATTTCCCTCAGTCAATTTAAAACATAGTTATTCTTAACCACCAAAAATATGATTCAGGTCACTTTGATCGGTAAAGCTCAGTGGAGCCAATATTTGAGATAGCCAAACTCATTTGAAAACCACAAATATCACATCCTTGTAATACTAAAAAAGTAACCTTACTTCTTCTGCCACAACAAACTTGACGAAACCTTATCAATTATTTCATATTAAGTATGTATCATGTATTTGAAAAAAAACAACACAGGTAGTAGCAGAAATTTATAAGTCCATGAGGTCAGTGCGTAGTAGTAATGCATGCAATTATCAAAATATATGACGATGAAAGTCTCACAGGCATTATAGAGATAACACTCTTAAAATGAAGAAAAAACCAGTATCCACAATGAAATGAACATTAAAAACTAAGAAACAAAATGTAAAGAAAAAGGAATCAGTAAAAACAACTGAAGTTTACAAGGATTAATTATAGTTATTATCATGTGAACTATGTATTTCAACTTAAATGTTGCTATTATGCAATTAAACTTACTCTTTCAATGACACATAACATATCTGAAATAGGTAATGAACCATAATTAAAAAGAAATGACATTCCCAAACAGTATCATCAATAATTCTTATTCACAACAAATATTGCTGCCAAGCTGAGGTAATTAAAAAAACCCTCACATACTGAACTCAAAGAGGCAGAGAATCAAAATCTCTATGAAATTTTAGTGCAATTCTCAATTTCCTTTAAATATTAACACATTCCAGCCATTTATGGTTCCATCTCACCAACTGAAACCTATAAAGTAGTGATTTGGGAACAAACCCCCAGTGGAAATACTAAACGTTTACGTAAAGCAACAGGATTTAATAAAAAATATATATTTCAGGGCATCAAATTGCGCCTACAGGCGCCAATACGACTAAATTTTTCATTTTGGCAACCAAATCCTGAAAGTTAGTCGCCAAATGGCGACTACAATTTCTAATCACATCTTACCTACAGATCTAGTGATTATTGAATATTTGTAAAGTTAAATCAACAACAAAGTTCCTCATTTTAAAAATTCATTTAAAAAAACGCAGCACTTGCACGAACGTAAATCCACTAGACGCCATCTTGTATTTACGTCACTTTCCACGTTGTATATAAACCATTCTAGTGTCCTCTTTGTAGCACGTGATAATCATACTGTGTTGCCACCAAGTTTTTAAAATTGGCTAGCACTTTAAACTAGAACTTCTTTTCAGAAGGTGAAAATGCTGCGATTTGACGTTTAAAATATACAAAGTGTAATAGAGGTACCAAAGAAAAGCAGAGACATTTTTTTTACATTCAACAATGTATTTATTAAATATAAACTTTAAACTATACAATATTAACAGCTGACATCATTCATCATGTTAGGTGTTAGGTTTTGATTTTGTGCCACGTTGGGCATTTTTGGCTGTTGACGCAAGGCAATAGATTGGCTGTTATGCTTTGTCTCAATGGTTGTTCGTATCGTTGAGCAAAGGACTCGATCAGGCAGATAGTTCAAAGAAATCGTCTCTTCGTCAGGTATAGATAAGTCTTCAAAACCTTTTAGGTACATATCATCTCCTTCGATTAGAACTCTATCGATAGCGTCGGTCGACCATGTGATAATATCGCTCGAATTGGCACATAGCAAAGCTGAAAGACTCATAAAGGCACACTGTCTTCCTCTAGAAATATCGCTGAAACGATTATTACCTTGATGAATACTTCCACGAGCGAAAAAAGTAGAATTTAGCATGATAAATTTAGTAACCTACCGAGTAAGAAGAACGCAGATCCAAGAGAACCCTCGTGGTTGTGAGTTGGCTCATGTCTTTCGTAGGCTACCGCTGATTACATAATGACAAACACTGCATGCGCTCGTAAGTAATTTATGTATCCATGGTGATTAATTTATGCGGACATCGCGAAAAAAATCGAGGGGCCTCTCTGCATTACTATCAGGCACCACAGGAAGCCCAACTTCGCGAATAGTGGCTACCGGAAAAAAATTAATTTTGCGCCCTGTATATATATTTAGCAGACAACATCTAATAAACAGACAGTAGCTGTAGTACCCAAATTTGTTTCCCTTATTTACTGTAAGAAAATAATTTTTAAAAAAAGCAAACACCTAAAAGTAGCTTTAATGATCTTTTATATAATTTGTTGACAACCTGCATTTATGCTTACAGACAAACATGCTCAACAGTCAAACCATATGAAGACACGCCTTCTGTAAAACCAACCCATTTGTCCCCAGACTGAAACAATGCTAACACACAGCCAGCAACCGTAAACAAATGTAAACTTCTTTCAAATTAATACAAGGACAAAATTATCAGGATGTTAAATATCAATAATTATAAATTTAAATAAAAACCAACTATTGCCAATAGTAGTATGTTGGAGGAGTTATCGGCCGATTTCGATTTTATCAGACCGATTTGACTTGTTTGTCTGTTAATGGGGACTGGTACAAATTTGATCCAAAATTAAAAAAAATGGTTAATAAAGTATCTGACCCAAAATTAAAAAAAATGGTTAATAAAGTATCTGGGGAGGAGTTATCGGCCGATTTCGATTTTATCAGACCGATTTGACTTGTTTGTCTGTTCATGGGGACTGGCGCAAGAAATGGTTAATAAAGTATCTAGCGTAAACCTCCTTCTCCTCCTCCAGATACTTTTCGACTCTAACCCACTCACCTGTACTTAATTATACTAGCGCAAAATTTAAAATGACTTAAAGGAATAGATATTATAATAAAGATGAACAGACAAACAGTGAAAGAACTTAAACTCCTTGCCAAAGAGCAGGGTATTAAAGGATATTATAGAATGCGTAAAGCTAAACTTATCGAAGCTCTAACACAACCACAAGTCCCTAAAGCTGAACTCATCGAAGCGTCGGCATCAACACCAACACCAAAAGTCACTAACATGAATAAATATAAGTGTATTCATGGAAAGATTAAATATTATTGTAAGGATTGTGGAGGATCTCAAATATGCTCCCATAATCGAAGGAAAACGGTATGTAGAGAATGCAACGGTGGTAGTCTTTGTGAGCATAAACGGGCGAGGTATCTATGCAAAGACTGCAACGGGAAAGGAATATGTATTCATGGAAGACAAAGATGGTTTTGTAAGGATTGTGGAGGGTCTCAAATATGTGAACACAACAGACAGAAGGCGCAATGTACAGAGTGTCACACAACACAAGAGACACGACAAAAACAATAGGTTATATAACATAAGTCAGTGTTACATAACAAAATTTACATTGACGTAATCACATTCCTGAGCGACGTTAGAAACAAGCCTTTTAAAAGTAAACTTCAAATCCACTTTTCAACTTGCTTGTTGCTATGTCGTAAAGGTATGTAATCTATTGTTCTACACGTGATCATGATTGTATATCCACGTGAAACACTCGTGAACTACCGAAATAGATACCATGCTAATGCGCCAAAGGCAACTATCAATGCTAATATATTATTTTCATGCTGCGTTGAGTCTGTTGCTAATAGATTAGTTTCGTGTTGCGTTGAGTCTGTTTTTATAATAGGTTTTGGTTTCGTCTCAGTTCTATGCGGTAACTTTACCTTTGAAGATCCCATGTTATGTTTTATTCCAACCTGTTTTGCTTCAGTGTTTAGGGAAATATTCACTCCAAAACTCATATCATTAGTCGCTTTCATCAACTTGTTATTAAAACCAGTCACGCTCTCAGTGTTGATTATCATATTACTAGGCATTAGCCATACACCGGGGGCAACAGCTAAATCAAGCCGTAATTTCGCTTCCTGAACAGCTAATTGATATCTTTGGATCGAACTCGAAATGTCATTCTCGATCACACTACTCTCAAATAGGGCTAAGAATTCTTGTTGAGTCTCGATCGCTCCACCACCACTACCTACAATCGAGTTTCTAGTGTTGACTTGCGCCCCCAATACACAGTAAACAAAAGCCTCAGCAGATCGATTCAATCTACCAAGTCCAGCTTTAGTGATTCCATAGCCGCTTGTTGGGATAAACCAGGCATATTTATAATCGGCAAAGTCATCATTACGGATGAATGAGATGAGATTACCTTTTTCCTTCTTACCTCCGTCATCGGCAAATTTACCACCTTCACCAGGCCACTGATCAGCTTCATCATCATAGTTCCTTACCATATGAACATTTTGATATCCACCACCCGCTCCATGATATCCAGCACCATAATCGATGAATATGTCACCCAAACCTCCGTTTCGACCACCTTTCCATCTAAAGTCAGAGTTTTTTGAGATGTCAAATTCAGCGCACAATCGTTGATAAGCGACTTTGCTGTAAGGGTTGTTGTTGATTACAAAGGGTTGCTCATCAGGCAGGGGAAGACTCAATTCATACAGTATTCGTCTTATAGTGAAATATACATGAAACTTAATGAAGCTACTCACGACTTTGGGATAGTTGAGGCTCTCAAAAGGACTTATACCACAACCAGAGGTCGCACACCAAACTGCAAAGTTCAGTTGTTGAGGCCAATAATTCATATCGGGAGCGTTCAACCATTTTCGACTCTGTTTACCAAACTTGAAAGTCACAACTTGGGAGGTGAAAACATTACGCATCTTGGCGGTGAATTTCTTCGTATTGGACACGTATATATCTAATGAGGTCAGCATGTTTGTGATATTATTTGTAAAGTCATCAAAGTCAATGGCAGGTATTGAGTAAGAGCGATTGGTCATAGTTAAACTCTTTGGGAATGAACTCAATGCATCATCAGCCAATCCTAAATCTTTCCATAGCAGTCTTTTCAAACGGGGTGACAGGTCTTCAGTCCATGTTTTGCCAGTGGGGTCATCATAAGACATGATTGCTGTCCCATTAACTTTCCACCTAATGTAACCACCATATTGATCGGCCACAAATACGAATTGGTTGCGATCAGCCTTTGGATACCTATTTTTGAAATCATTGAGTAACATTTTATTCTTTATGTTTAGAATAAGTTGTTTTTAAATCAACACCGTTCTTTTCTAATGCCAACCTCATAATTCCATCCTACAGGCGTTCGCTCAAATGAAAATTTCAACGTGCGGGAGCGGTTAACTCCTTTAAAATTTCCGCACGTACCTCTGTTCTTATCTGAGACATATCTAATTTTTTTTCTATATCTTTGCGGTCTTTTTGACGGATTTCGAGTTTTAGTTTTTCAAACTTGTCCACCTCTGATAAAATTAGTGAAAATTCTTGGTCAGAGATGGCGTTATCTTTCAGTGCCTTTGAAACCAAGTCGTGAATGGTGTTTACTTTCGCTTTTGCTAGAGAAACGGTCTGTTCGTGTTTACCAACTTTATGTGAAAGTCGTTTAGAAGCCACACCGCATCCAACCGATATTCCCCCACAAATACCTCCCACCGCTCCCAATGGGATACCAACAACAGCACCAAAACCAGTAAGAGAGGTTCCCAGTCCACTTGCAGATAGGATAACTGAAACCACCCCACTACCAACACTGATTTTTGTAAATATCCCCCTCACTCGATTATACTTTTTCCTAACATTCTCGTAATGTCTCATTTCCTTCTCGAGATTTTGTAGTGCTTCACACGACTTTTGAAGCCTGAAATTAAGTGGATCCCCGTTTAGAGGCACTTGTGGATAAATTCTATTGTAGTCTTCCATTTTTACAATCAACAGGAAATCTTTAAATAAATTCGAAAAGGTTCGTTATTTAAGTTAACCTTTCTTCCCTTTTCATCTAAAATCCATAAAGTAAAGTAGTTGACTGGATTTTTGGTTTGTGGAACTCTTAAACAAGGATGCTTTTGAGATGGAATAACAGCTAGTAGTTGTGAGGGTTTAAGTTCTTCATTTTCACCGTTGGGGATACAACAATTGGAATATGAAGACTTTGACTCTATAAGATCACACATTAAGTAAAAAGGATTTCTATGCGTCGCTTTAGGCATGAAACTAAATTGCAATTGTATCTCTTTTACTTGGGTTAAGGGTGGATCTAGATAAATTCTTGTTTCAGGAGTTAGCATATTGATAGATAGAAACGTTGTATCATTCATTATTTTTTTTTTACTTAGCGTCTCTTCTTTTTAAATTGTTCTACAAGGTATAGAACCACAGCCACTATAAGCAGCCAAGCATTTTTACTTAAGAATTCAATAACCTCCCCCGCTGTTTTGAAGATAAAACTAGCAATGGCTCCAACCATTCCAGGTAATATCTCGCCAATCTTTTTACCAATCGCTTTCAAACCGTTGCCAACACCCTTTGCAACACTGGTCAAACCTCTTTTTAGATTAGAGACAATCACACCGATAACAACACCTACAGCACTCATCACAGCAACGACTGTAAAACCGTACTTTTTGAAGATGGATTTCACCCGGTCTCGCAATGACATTCGTTCTCTTATGGACTCGTTTCGTCTCTCTAGATCGCTTATTTGGTCTTCGTTGGAAATTATCTGCTTTCTCGCTAGTTCTTCCAATTCATTGACCTTGGCGAGTAAACGATCCCTACTTTGTTCCACCCTTCTTAAATTGGACAGGCCCTTCTTATTTTTGTCGAGTTCATCTTTGTATCGATTTAATTCACCTAGAAGTGTCTCAGCCTCTGTTTTAGCTTGTATCTTCTGTTTAACAGCTGCATCTAAATAGCTTTCACTTTCAGCGATTCTTTCTTGATGTTGCTCGATGATTCTACGCAGCTCTTTTTCATTAGCAATATAACGTTGTATCTCCAGATCATTTGTATCTGCGAATGCTCGTAATCCCGCCAGGGCACCACGCAATTCTTTATTCTCTTCATTTGATTCCTTCAATTGTGATACAAGCTCATCATTTCTTGTAATCACGGTTTCCGAATCAACCCCCAGAGCTGTTTTAATCGTATCTGGTAAGCGATCATATTTAATTCTACCAGACTTGTCAATCAATAAGTGTTCTTTGTTATTTCTCCTATTACTCAATCTAACCAATACATTACCATCTTCATCCAGTCTTGCTGTAAAGGGGGAATTCAAAGGGTCGAACTCATAAAACTTACTTTGGATTATTTGCAACGCTTCTCTCCTACTTTCACTAAGTAGCGGGGCTTTTTCATCCTCTTCCATATCAGGTTCAAAAAGAGTAGTGGATGTTGGTGTGGATATTGGTCTCATGTATATCGTTTCATCCCCATCATCACCACCATCATCACCTGGATCAACTGGTTCAAAAGGATTTTCTTTGTCGGGTATTTCTTCCATAATTTTTTACTTATCAGTAAGAAATCTTTAAACTGATCACACACTTACCTAAAAGAATTTACTAGCCATATAACCCAATGCCAGCATACCACCACCCACATATGCCATCTCCCCCATCTTTTGATTGTTACTAGGTCTATAATAATCAGAGAATTTTGGTTCATGTGTCTGACTATACAATTTCAAAGCTTCGTCGGTATTCGAAATATTTTGTGAAGCTCGGTGTTTAGCATACTGCTGTCGAGAGTACCAATCAATGAGTTTCTGTCTCTTTTCCTGGTATGAAGCATAATCTTTTTGATATTTTTCTATTGCCTTGTCGTGTCGTATTCGCTCTGCGTCTGTGTTATCACCTGAGAGATATTTTGCAAGATACGAGCCACCAACGAACGTCGTCGCATTCAATATAGCTCCACCAATCATCATTGCTATTGTCGCCATTTATTACTCAATATGTAAAATCTTTAAGTTGGCAAAATCTTTTGATCTTCTAAATAAGTTTTGAGGTACATACTACCGGATAGGACAGCGACCCATTTAGCATAGTTTGTAATACTTGAAGAGGGATCGTTGATAAATGATTCTTTCATAGCCTTTTTAGCGACGTATCCAACTCCAGCAGCCAATCCGATAATGACGGCTGAATCGGTAACCGTTTTCACAAGTTTGTTTTCAGTTGACATGATTTTTTATTATGGCTAGAGAAAATCTTTAAACTATTTTCCTCAAAGCATTCCTATTTTCGGAGTTGGTTGAGTAGTGGTCTGTGGGGGTGGTGGTTTTGAGGGTGGTGGTTTTGAGGGTTCTGGAACTACTCTGTTTTTGTAGTACCTCATAAACATGTCAACTGCGGTAAACCCTATTCCAACAAGAGATAACACAGTAGTAAAAGATAGCTCTGGAATCCAAGCTTTAGATTCGCTCTCTGCATTTATAGTTTCTTCCTGGTTAGTCTCCGCTTCACGTTTCATTTCCCTAGCTAACGCTTCTTTGGCTCTTTTGTTATATTCTGCTAGTTTCTTACCGGCAGCGACCTTTTTAGGGTCTTTCTCTTTCTTTTTAGGATCTTTCTCTTTAGCAGCTGGATCCTTTGTAATTTGTTCAACAACTTCATCAGACATGATTCTTTTATTTTTTCCATAGTAAATAATCTTTAAATCATATCATCAGTTGTGCTCCTCAGTATCCTGCTTCTTAGTCTGCTCAATTTTGTTGATTCTAATGTGCTTAGCAACCTGGAAGAGTCCACTAGCAAGTGCTACCAATCTTCCACCTTTTAATACCAAGAGACCTACAAAGTTTGTCAGTTCACGCTTAACCAACTCATCGTTCTGTAAGTCTTTGGTAAGCGCTTCGGTGTCATCTACAGGAACAACGTAAGAAATGACATGAGACTCTACTAATCCACTACTAACTTGCTTGCCTAAGACTGCCTGGTAGCGATTATAATATTTTTCAACGTCTTTTGCTGTGAGTTTCTTGATATCACCTAGACTCATCTCAACACCTAAATATTCCTTTGTAGTCCCAAGAGATGCGAGAATAGCTAGTGATTCTTGTTTGATTTCAACATCATCATCTTTAGGTTCTTTAACATCATCATCTTTAGGTTCTTCCATATAATCTTCAACGCTTGCCATCTTTTAATTTTGTAATAATACATAGATTCTTTTAAATCACCGCAGGAATCTCTAAATAACATTGGAATGGATAACGTACACACAAACAGAGTCTCGAATATTTTTCAGTTTTCAGCATTTCTACAAACTTTTTACGAGTTTCGGCGTCTAAATCCCCTCCATAATCTTCGAAAAGCATCTTCATCCCCTTTTGTGATGGATTATGGAATGTAACAACACAAGCTACATTTTCACGGAATGGTTTTGCTATGGATGTTAATTGCTGAGTGAGAACCCACACTGATAATCCATGATGCCTTCCAGAGAATGCTAGATCTATAAACTTGTTCGAGCGTTTCTTTAGATCATTCGATACAGCACAGTCGTCTAAAATTATTAGTGTATTAGTACCAGAGAACAAAGTTTGACAATCAGTTAATAACTCGTTAATCTCATCGCTGTTACTAGCATCTGGTGATAATACCAAGAAACGTTTATCTCCATGTGCGAATCTATGATAAGTCTTATTTTTAACATAAGTCGGACATATTAGAACAATGTATTCAAAAACATTTCCGTGAGGTACTTTGTCTTACCAGTTATAATACAATGGAAAGGAACTTTTTCTCTCAGTTCTTCCATACTTTTGTAATATAACAGTAGTTCTTTTAACTAATAAATTATCGAACGTAAGTTTGAATTCATAACCTCCATCAACGCGTCAGCTACCACGAACATGTAGCAGGTGATATTTCCTGTTCCTCCAACTTTTCGTTTCATTTCTAGTTTTACTCCATCCCGTGTGTTGTTCAAGACCAGTCCTCCTCCATGAATACTATTGTCAGGGTGAGCCCTCAAGTCAACCCACAGAGCAAACTTGTCGGTATAAAAATCCTTCTGCTCGACGCCCTCTCTTCCGAAACGTTTCTTTACGGACTCCCAGAAGTCTGTCGGTACCATTCCCTTGGAGTAGAGACGGTTTGGCATGCCGTCAACGTTAATGTTTATTGAGGTGATATTTGGGTTCACAAACTTCTCAGAATCTCTCGTTCCTCCAGTGTAGCTCTCTGTAAACAAACATAATATCCCTGGCATTGACCTCCTCGGTAGATTAATGTGCTCGTTTATAACACTGTCATCAGGTTTGGAGATGGTGAAAGTTTTGTGTAGAATGACATTCTCGTAAAAGAATCCTTTACCAACCTGATAAGCTGACTGCGCCTCACGAGCCAAGTATTCGCTTGATATGCAAGAATATTCCAACTCAAGGTTTGTGATTTTGTAAGTTGGAGTCTTGGTCGTGTCAGAATAAATAACAATATCGTTAACTGGGGCCAGTGTAATTTCAAAGGTCAGTGGATGAGGTAACGCCTTTGGATAGAAAGCTCCATGATCGTTGAGAATAGGATGGTTGAGTGGAATACAGTACTTGGTGTTGTATACTGCTGCAAGAGCTACTTTCTTAGCATCTGAGGTTACCTTATCACCCGCATTTGTCCTAAGCTTCCTCATGTTTACATAAGAAATACCTTGTTTTAATCTGTCCTCACGATCTTCAGCTGGTAAGTATAAGTCATGGTAGGTTTGAAAGAGATCGTATCTTTGAGTATCCTGTAGTGTTTCCCCACCAAAAAGAACCTTAAGTCTGGATACAAGGTTACTGCCTACGTTATTAACGAGGGTGTTGTTAGCATGACCGTCAACAATCAAGTCAAATATTAGAGATACACTACCCGGAACGATAACCACATTTTCAGCAAGTTTTGGTATGTTTACATACAGAGTCTCCCCAGGAATAGCGGATGAGGGATTGAGTGTAATTCGATTCAGTGACGATTCCGCTTTCAATCCGAAGGGCTCTCGTGGAATCCTGTTTGGGTTAATTTCTTCAGATATAGCTTGCGACATATTTATTTTTAAAGATAGGCAGATTATTCTTTAAATGAGTAACGAAAACATGCTATCAAAAACATACTATTCCACTTATGGATATTGGAAAGGCTATGAAGCTATCAATAAATTGGCAGATGCTGCTAAAGTGAGTCAATCTACATCTAAGAAGTGGCTTGAGAAACAGGCGTTGTGGCAAATCTATCTACCGGCTCCAAAGTATATCCCTAGACCGCATTGGACTGTGGATAAACCGAATCAGATTCATCAAGCAGATCTATTATTTTTACCACATGACAGAGTGGGAAGAAAGACATATCGATATGCTCTGGTTGTGATTGATATTGCCTCGAGATACAAAGATGCAGAACCACTAACCTCAAAAGAAAGTAATGAGGTATCCAAAGCCTTCAGTAGGATTTACTCTCGAAAGCTCAACTGGCCAAAGACGTTGATTGTCGATCCAGGTAAAGAATTCATGGGGGAAGTTACTAAACTTATGAACAGGCATCAAGTAACCATACAACGGTCTGAAGCTGGAAACCATAGAGCTCAAGCATTTGTTGAAAGAGCAAATAGAACATTATCAGAAAAACTATTTAGTCATCAATACGCACAAGAAATGATTAGTGATGATAGGTCTAGAGTTTGGGTAAAACGATTATCGGCTATTTTGAAAACTCTGAATAATGTACCAACGAGAATAACTGGTAAAGAACCTGAGAAAGCTATAAGACTGAAAGAGGTTGATATTGATCCTCCAAAGTATAAGCGAGTTGTTGGTCTTGACGAAGTGAGACTACTGCTGGGGGTTAGAGTGCGGTATCTATTAGCTCCTGGCGAACTTGAGGGTGGCGAACGTAGACGTGCTACGGATCCTATCTGGAGTATTCAGGTTTACAATCTTTCTAGGAGTGTGGTGTCACATAATCAGCCTGTGTTGTATTATCTAGAGGACGGCCCTAGGAGGTCGTTTGTTCGAGAAGAGTTGCCGGTTGTACCAGAAGATACTGAGCTGCCGCCTAATTTTGTGTTGAAATGAGCTAATACAAAGGCTCTGTGTGAATTCTGTCGGCTGCCACTATGCGTTTATCATAATATGCGCTCAAGCCAAGTTTATTTTGAGTGTATGTCACAATTTGATTATTGCTAACTCTAAAACCGGTATTTTGCACTTTATCTTTCGCCCCGTTCAAAGCTTCGTAGTATCGATTCCATGTCATATCATTTTGCTTTCTGGAGGCCCCTTTGCAACTAAACTTTGTTCGCCCGTCAGGGTCTTCGGCGTAATAGCATTTTGGCGCAAGAGCAATCATTCGAGTTCCTTTAAACTCCAGCTTGAACAGCCCGGGGGTCTTGTCGTGGTATTTTGAGGTTGACAGGAATTTTGCTTTCCCGTTTTGTAGTTCGGTTTTGATAATCTTGTCAAAGTTTTCATTCGAAAGAGCCATGTACATAGAATCCGTATCCATTTGAATTAGCTCGAAATCCCTCCTTGCGACATATTTGTCAAGAAAATCGTAGTAAAATTCCAACATGCGAAGTTTAGCCAGTTGATATACAGCTACACCACACTGATAAGGTCGATTTACGTTTACCTGACGTTTTCGTTCTTTTACTTCATATGTTTCATTGATGACTTCTAAATCATCGAAGAAAGGACTTCCTAAAGCCTTATCAACCTCGACCTCGTCTTGAGTATATCTTGTTTTTGTGTGTCGTTCGAGGTCTTCAATCATTTTACCATAAAAAGAGTTCCCTTTTAGCTTGAAAGTATCACCCAGTTCTTTGCAACCTTCATACTTGGAATGTAGTTGTTCAATCAACGCTTGAAGGTCTTTGTTCTCTTCAATCAAGGGGACTATAGAAGGGAATTGCTTCAATTCATTCATAGTAGTGTCGACATCATCTCTCTTGTTGTCATTAAAGGCTTTCCGTAACTTTGCGGTCAGAACCTCGATATCTCCGTTTCTTCGAGCGCTACTGACTTCGTCTGGGAACCATTTAAAAGGTCTTCCTGATACATATTTTAAAATCTTGTGTACAGCTGTTACCTCTAAACCATGGTTAAGATACCATTTCAGTAGGGGTGTATTTAGCAAGATCTTCTTTGCCTTGGTCACCCCAAGCAATTTTTTAGTACCTTTTAGAGTTTTTCTGCCAGTGTCTTTTTGGTATTGTTTCATATGTTCAGGGACTAGCTCTTCTGGAACACTATCTACAACGAACAACGGTGAAAACTCTTCAAATTTTTCTCTGATATTTTCAGGGACATGGATATCCACTTGACAAAAACCGAAAAAGTTGTTAGCGAGAATGTCTTCACAAACCTTGTTAACATATTCAGAATCTGTTGGCTTTAATGGCTCAATGAATTCCTCTTTACCGCAGGGCATTTCTTGACCCGAGCAGTAAAGATATAAACTGTTTGCATCAAAACCAACGACAGACTTGCAGGTTTTTGGTTCTTTGTATTTATGAGACCGAATCTTTGACTTATCCTTTTCACCATACCGCGTAAACACAATACTGGGCCCTCCAACCATACCCGTTTTCAAGAGTTCATAAGCCTTGTTTTTAGGGCATGCGGTACATTCTTTCCTTACCTTGGAGCACTCTTTACAAACTTTTTCACTACAAGTCTTAGCACATTTGTGAAAGCAAGGTTTACCTGGAGCATATAAGCCAGGCTCGTCTCTCTTCTTCTTTTTTATGGCTTTGTTGAGCACATACACCATTGAGATACCTGGGATAGATACAGCATCTTTTAACATATCGATTCCATCGGGGTAATATTGTTGTCGAGTTTTCTCAAGAGCTTCCACAAATGGTATGACATCGGCTAGGTTATACTCCCGCAACCAATCCATCATGGTAACACAACCCCGCTTTTGGAATTCGATCTTAAATTCTTCATATTCTTGAGGAGACACTGTGATTTTCTGTTGGAGGCTTGAGTAAAAGTCTTCATATTCCACAGGGCCTACGTGAGAAAGCTTCTCATAACTATCCAACCATTCGTAAGGAAAGACAAGTTTTTGTGCTTCACAGTTGTTTGCTTTACACCACTTATCAAAAGAGAGTCGGGGGTCTAAGTAGGACCTCACATCTAAAAATTTAAAATGGTCTGTTGTCAGGAACATATAACTATTCTCTTTCTTCGCCACAAAAATCTCCCCGGCTTGCTCGGTCATGTGCTTTACAAAATATTCTTTAATCATATTGATATCGTACTTCCCGCTATTGAACCCTAAAACAGGTACTTGTCCACACCACTTTCTGTACTGCTCTAGCACGTTCTTGGGAATAGAATCTTCATCAGACAGCCTGTATTCTCTTGCAACTTTTTCGACAATGGATTTCCGACGGTGTTCTAAATCTGTAATAAAGCCTTTGACAAGCTCTTCAGGGTTCGAGTTTATAAGAAAGGTAGGTTCGTTTGTAAAATTATCGGTGATAGCAACACTAACTGGAATATGTTTGGTGTTGAAAGTCAGGTCGGCAGTCATCTGTTGAGAAAGATCGCGGAGCAATGCTTCAAAATCATAAACAATAAAATATGGGTATGGGGTAAATTTCTTTTCAAGTCTCATATAACTTAATTCAGGTTTTTCATGCTCCCAAACTGAGACAACATTATACCCCAAGTTTGTGATCGTCTGTTCCATTTCAAGAGTTTCATTGTATCTCTTTTCATCGTCACTTGAACAGGGGCAGCCGTGCCATTTACACCCATAGAATTGAAAAACGGTCCTAGTTTCCGGCTCGTATCCATCAACCAAAATCTCCTTTTTACCGTTCTTCACACACCGCTCGCCCCCATGCCCGCAGAGAGCGTGATGAATGTGTTTGCCTCTAGTCTTAGACTGTGCTTCAATCCATCGACACCCAACATAACTAAATTGGGTATTACCTCCATAAAACACCTTTTCAGAGCTGCTCATGATGTGTTTAAACTTTTTTCCCTGGCATATCAATTTGGTCTTTCCTCCTAAGCATCTTTTTTCTGTGACGTGTCTATTGTAATTATCATGTCTGTTAAATCTTTGCTCACACCCAGAACATTCCCAGAGTTCAGTTAGAACCTTTATATTCTTGATGTAGAAACAGTGACCATTATAGAGTCCGATGTCTACACATGGTAAATTCTTTTTGAACTGGTCTTTACCGAACACTAGTTTCCAAACCTTTTGGTCTTTTGGTTCATACAAACGGATGTTAACAGAAAACATCTTGGCTATACCCTCAAAATCAACAAGTTTCGTTGGTCGGACGTCTGAGGGTTTCAGTTTTGGGTTATCGTAAAAATCTCGGGCCAGTTTTAGCGCCTTTCTGGTGGTGTCCTTGGCCGGTCTAGGGTTCTTATCACGATAGCCCATGTAAATAGCGAGACACCTCCAGACACATAGATTGTCGTTCTTATCATCGACGGGGTGAATACATTTCTTGTTATGTAGCCAATCTGGTAAGGGTCCACACCCCATTAAAGGCTCATTGCTGTGAATGACTTTTATCATAATCCTAGTGAACTCAACCCTGCCTTGGTATACACCGGGGGTGACAATAACCTCTGTTGGTGGTAGGTATGCGCTGCTCCACACTTCAGAATTCTCCAAATCTAGCCTTTTGGTCTCACACCTTTTGATATAAGCCTCTATTTCAGATAAACTTGTAAAAGTCCCCTCCCCACGAAGGGTTTTCTCATAAACAACTATTTCTCCACTCCCACGATAAATTCTAGCCTTAAAACCGTAAACAATCCTTGAACGCATCTCTATGTCCGGTTTGAGTTTGTTAAAAATCATGTTTGATAAGTCATTATTCAGATCAGCATTAACTTCGTGGTGATTTGGGTTTGGTGGGGTTTGTGCTTCCCTTTCTTCTAATTCAGCTCTCACACTCTCAGATATACTTACCTGTCTTCTAGGTTGGGGTGGCCTGTTATTAGTAAGTTCGGGGATATTTTTATTGATGAGATCAGCAGGATCTTCTCTAACGGTCTTAACTCTTTCCAATAATTCTGATGTCTTATTCTTTATCCAACTAAAAGTTTTGCGTGGGATTTGTGAGATAGCTTTTACCAACCGCTTGCCGCTATCTATGAAACTAGATACGATAGAACTCCAGGGGGCTGGGCTTGGTTTTTGCGGCTGGTCTGGGATATTTTTTCTAGGGGTAGTACCTGATGCGTTGAGGGGTCTGACTATAAGGAGTGTTGGGGGCCGCCGTTTGGTTAGTGGTGCTTCGAGAGGTTCAGCTTTTTTAGTACGTGGTGTTGGGATCAGTGTATTTCGCTGGGTCTCGCTTTTACCCAACTTTTCGATGAGTTCTGCTTTACACATTTTATAATATCCTTTAATACCCTGCTCTTTGGCAAGGAGTTTAAGTTCTTTCACTGTTTGTCTGTTCATTTTTATTATAATATCTATTCCTTTAAGTCATTTTAAATTTTGCGCTAGTATAATTAAGTACAGGTGAGTGGGTTAGAGTCGAAAAGTATCTGGAGGAGGAGAATGAGGTTTACGCTAGATACTTTATTAACCATTTCTTGCGCCAGTCCCCATGAACAGACAAACAAGTCAAATCGGTCTGATAAAATCGAAATCGGCCGATAACTCCTCCCCAGATACTTTATTAACCATTTTTTTTAATTTTGGGTGAGATATTTTATTAACCATTTTTTTTAATTTTGGATCAAATTTGTACCAGTCCCCATTAACAGACAAACAAGTCAAATCGGTCTGATAAAATCGAAATCGGCCGATAACTCCTCCAACATACTACTCCAATTAAAAATCAATAACAATTATTCCACAATTAACTAGACGATAAAAGTGAATCACAATATCTCATGTGATTATCAATTCCTATCAACTTATTAATTATCAATTTTAATTTATTGTTGACAAACAGTCAAATTACAAAGAATAAGAATTGTTTGGTTCTCGATAGTACCAATAAAAAGCAATTGAAATTGCCTACCACTCCTTACATCATTATGATTATCGACTTTTATGAATAAATTTTACTTGTCAATAAACAATTGACACTTTTATAGCATTATCGGCTTATCAACTTCCCTTCAAATAATAGATTTCAATCGACATAGTGATATTATTCAAAAAGTGAAAAAACCACTTCTCGATTATCTCCAATTTCTATTTCATTGTTTTCAGAATTTCTGTTAAAATTAAAAGTTCATTAGCTCTCAAGTAACACAGAGTTCCCACTCAATTACACACTGACACATACTTAGGATTTACATTAAGACAGCTACTCGAAAAAGAACAATCATATAAACATGAAAAACTAATTTTTCCCTCAATCAATTTAAAACATAGTTATTCTTAACCATCAAAACTATTATTCAGGTAATTTTGATCAGTAGAGCTCAGTCTAGCCAATATTCAAGATAGCCGTTCCTCAATCATCGTGATGCTGGCTGGGAGCAATGGCATAGTACATTAAAATTGACTGGAGTACGTTACATAATCGGAACTTTATCCTCCCTTCTCATCTTCCAATCTTTTAGCGCTCTCCAAACCAATCTCTGTTTAAACCATAAATACCTCTCCCTAGTATTACTAGACAAATAAGCTTCTTTTTAAACCATAATTAGCTTACCGTAACCATATTAATCATTACAAAAAAAGTATGTTTCTTGTATTTAAATACACCACAGGAATTAGCAGTAACTTATAATTCCATGCATCGAGTTGGAGTACACTTTTAACGCCTCATATTTAAAGACAGGGCGCTATTTTCTTTTTACTAAATTGAACCCAGCTCCCAAGGTGAGCGAACAGTCTTATTCCATTCCGATCGTAGCGTGACTGGCGCAAAACACGGAATGTGAGTTTATAAAGCGTTTCATAGTGCCTCGCAAACTGACAATCTGTGTGTCCGTTGCACTCTTGTCAAAACAATCCATCTCCATCGAATCAATAGGAGTCCGTTTACCGAATGCCCTACCTTGCTGTATTTTTCTAAGTCTCTCACGAAATGACAAGCAACGAGTACTTTGTACTCTTTCCATGGCGACCCGTCTCCATCGAATCCGATGAAGTCCGTTTGCCGACATTTTCTCTGACCCCTTTCACTAAACTCTATGTTGCTGTATATTTTCTAAGTCTCTCGCGAACTGACACGAGGCGAGTCCGATGGACTCAGTGATCTACCAACGGCGACCCGTCTCCATCGGATCCGATGGAGTCCGTTTGCCGACATTTTCCCTGACCCCTTTCAATGTACTCTACGTTGCTGTATATTTTCTAAGTCTCTCGCGAACTGACAAAAGAAGAATCCGATGGACTCTTGCAACTGCGACCCGTCTCCATCGGATCCGATGGAGTCCGTTTGCCGACATTTTCCCTGACCCCTTTTACTATACTCTACGTTAATGCTGTATATTTTCTAAGACTCTCGGGAACTGACACGAGGCGAGTCCGATGGACTCTTGCATCGGCGACCCGTCTCCATCGGATCCGATGGAGTCCGTTTGCCGACATTTTCCTTGACCCCTTTTACTGTACTCTACGTTGCTGTATATTTTCTAAGTCTCTCGCGAACTTACTTCCGGTGAGTCTGATCGTTCATGGCCTTCGTCCATCGAACTCAGTTTGGGTGTATTGGACAACCCTGGCTTTTTGAACCTGTAAAATTTTTGTTGAAGGCGGCTCATGTTCATAATTGGTGTTCTGGACATCTTGAAAGTTTGACTTGGTCCAAAGAGACTTTACAGCAGATATTAATCTATAGAAGGTGAGAGGGGGAGGGTCAAAATCATACTTTGAGCGAAAATCCTTTAACGAGAGAAAGGTGCCATTGTCCGGTCCTAAAAGATGTTTTACTATAACTATTCCTTTCGTGCACCAGTCTTTCAAAAATACTGGCTTGTTTGCTATTTTTATTAAGGAATTATGCCAAAGAGGTTGAACCAAGAATTGATCTTTAGATGTTATTTTGGAGTCGAAGTTAACCTCTGCCCAAATTTCTAATATTTCTTTTAGAAAGGCACCCGAAGTTGTTATTGTTACCAAGGTGTCTCTGATGTTAAGGTTACAAGAAAAAAGATTTTGGCAGCCAAACTTTTTAAGGGCCCTATCAAAGAAAATTTTCCATTTCCCGCTGTTACTGTTATCTAAATATTTTTTAATCCATGTGGTCTTAAGAGATTTATTGAAGGAGATAAGGTCAATCATTTTTAGGCCGCTATCGCGCAAATCTTTGAACAAAGGGGTGAGAGTAAATAAACCAATTGTGAGACCACTAATGCTTTGATTACAGTGATTTTGCCTAACAAGGTGAGTCTGCGGTATTTCCAGCACCTTAAGATTTCCTTGACTTTTTCAAGTTTCTCGCTGTAGTTTAAAGATGCGGATATTTCAGGATTTGTTGAGATCCATAACCCAAGGGATTTTACCTTTTCTTTTGGCCATTTCAGTTCCTTTCCAGGTAACATGATTTTTTCATTTCCAATACTTGCGCCAATCCATAGAGCTTCCGTTTTCTTATCATTAAGTCTGAGGCCAGATACTTTGCTGAAATCATCTAGCATTTTTAGGGATGCTAAGAGAGATTCACGTGACCCATCGAGAATAAGTGTTGTGTCGTCCGCGTATTGACTTATTTTGATTTCTTCATTGTTAACAGAAATTCCCTTTACTTTAGTATTATTCCTGATTGCTGTGGCTAACACCTCTGCTGAAAGGATAAATAAATAAGGAGACAGGGGACAGCCTTGTCTAACACCTCTTTGGATCTCAAAAAAATTGCTTGCCCATCCATTATTCAGAATACAACTTTCGGTATGGCTATATAACGTTTTCACCCAGTTTATTAGCGAAGCACCGAAACCGAAGGATCTTAATGTGCTAAGTATGAAGGACCATTCAAGAGAGTCAAAAGCCTTTTCAAAGTCTATAAACAGCAACAATCCCGGGATATTCTTCTCTGTGGCATATTGAATAACGCAATCAATAAGCGGAATATTTTCGCCTATAAATCTACCCTTCAAAAATCCTGTTTGGTCGTGGTTGATAAGACTTGGAAGTACGAGTTTAATTCGGTTTGCAATAGTTTTGGCAACAATTTTGTAATCAGTATTCAAAAGAGTAATAGGCCGCCATTTTTTAATAAAATAAGGTTCTGCATCCTTTTTTGGGATTAGTTTTATAACTCCTCGTCTTTGTGTAACTGAGAGGTAGCCTGATTCAAAAGCAAAGTTGAGAGCGGGGATTAAAAAAAGGAGAGACGTCTTTCCAAGAAACTTTGTAGAATTCGGCAGGTAGTCCATCCGTGCCTGGCGTTTTGTCGGAATCCATGTTCTTAAGGGCTTCAAAACATTCTTTTTCAGTTAAGACACCCTCACAAATTGTTTGCTCTTCTTTGGTCAAAGAAGTCGTGTTCACTTGCGAGAACAATGATGGCTCAGGGCAATCTGAACTTTTTGACGTGTAGAGATTCTTATAGAAAGCTATACATTCAGACAGAATATCTGTATCCGTGGTGACGGAATCGGTTTCATTAACTTTTAATTGACTAATTGTTCCCTGTTTACAGTGTCTCTTTTCAAGATTGAGAAAATACCTGGAGTTCTTTTCGCCCTCATTATACCATTGTGACTTTGACCTGATAACCGCACCTTGAGTATGATACTCAAAAATTTTTTCTAGTTCTTTTTTTAAGGAAATAATTCTTTCTGAAAAAATATAGTATGACGGGGTGTCATTATTGGCATTATCAAGTTGTTTTTCTAATGAGGCGATTTCGCGTTCTAATATTTCTTCTCTTTTCTTTGAAGCCGCGTTTTTGTAAGCGGCATAAGATAATGATTTTTCACGCACCTTTAATTTAATCATCTCCCAAAGTAGAACTGGGCTCACCGAGGTGTCGTCCTTGTATTGGCTCACAGTGCATTCTATTGTTGTTTTGATTCCCTCGATATATTCCATTTCGGATAGTAGAGAAGTGTTCAATTTCCAAAAACCTTTACCTCTGGGGTTAGAATGCAAAGATAAGTCCAGAGTAATCATTGAGTGATCAGTTTTGAAGCCAGGCACGATATCTGCGTGAGTGACATCACATAAAGAAGATTCCCTAGCTAAAAAGAAATCGAGCCGGCAGTGAATGGCGGGCTGGTTTTGACGCCAAGTATACCTCCTTGCATCCGGATTGATGATTCTCCAAACGTCAGACAAACCAAGATTTTCGGAAAAGTTTCGGATCACTTTTAAGGCATTTTTGTGTGTTCTAGCAAGACCACCCCTTTTGTTTAATCCAACATTTAGAACTAAATTAAAGTCCCCACCGATTATAATCTCCTCACACTTAAAGCTTGATAAATGATCAAAAAACACCAGAAAGAAATTTGGATCGTCTTCATTAGGGGCGTAGATATTAGCCACAGTCAGACACTTGCTATTAGTAACGATATCACATATTAAAAACCTACCATTCGGATCTGAGAAAACCTTGTGAATCTGAAAATTAAAATTGTTATTGAAAAGAATACAAACACCCGCTTTATTGGAACAACAGCAGCTGAAGAGCGCTTTGTAACCCCACTCACTAGCCCATATGTTTGTAGTATCTTCAGAACAATGAACTTCTTGCAGCATATATATAGATTTCTTTTTCGCTCTCAGCCAATTAAACACCTCTCTTCTTTTAGTATTGTTTCCTAATCCCCTGACGTTAAGGGAAGCTATTTTCAAATCCATTGTATTATGAGCAGTGGAAAGAGATCGAGTTGATTAATCTGCATTTTCACAGTTAAAGGTACTGAATGACCACATGCCTTTAGACTATTGCTACTTGGATAACTTTCAATGCCCTGGAGACAGAAAAACGAAAAAACACACAGAACGAATTTATGCCTACTTAGTAAAAACCATTTCCTAACTGGGTTGACTTTATGCATCTGGAAAGGCAACTAGCCGCAAATTTTGCGCAAAACACAGCAAGATACATTAAAAGCTCCCGTAGTGTCAAAAGAAAAAAGTACTACAAAGCGGCAAAAGGTCTGATGGGGACTTAACTAATGATTAATTCTTTGCCTACTGGCCATAAACGTCCTCTAATAAACAACTTATCTGGTTGAGATCGGCTGAACGACGCAGGGATTCCATTTCTTCTAGCCTCTTTGAAGGTTTTCATCTGCCCTTTGCGTTGTTTGACAATTTCTGTGGGGTAATCGCGGAACATTTGGAAATTCGTGTCTTTCAATCGGTGCCCAAGTGAAAATATTTTTTGCACATCTTTGTATCGCAGAAAGCGAGCCAACATTGGTCGAGGATTTCCATCTTTCGCCTTTCCGTTGCGGTGAACTCGTTGGATTTCTACAGATCCAGCATCTAGGAAGCCCAAGTCGCGTTCTAAGAACGTTCTCAAAGTTTCTTCGACATTTTCAGGCTCCTCTGTTTGGCCATCTTGTGCGATATTCATAAACCTGATATTCTCCCTTCTTGAATAAGCCTCCAAGTACAAGAGTTTTGTCGCCGCTTCTTTCATCCCCTCCTCGTTCGCCTTTACTGTTTCCTTTAGGCCGGCGAGCTCAGCTTGAGGTTTTGCTAAATCTTTCGTCTGTTCATTTAGCTGAGCGCTGGTGAAATTTGTGCCATCTTTGAGATCATTAATATCTTTCTCTGCTGTTTGTCTGAAGTTTTCCAAGACATCAGTGCGCTCTTCTAGGCTCATAAGTTTTGCCTCGATGTTCTTGACGGAAGATTCTATCACGTCAAGCTTCTTTAGCTTCTCTAAGATTTCTTCAAGCTTTCCTGCTAAATTCTGCGACATATTGAGTGCGGTCCAGATTTCGTCGTCTTCTTCAGTTGATGAATCGGTCTTCCTAGTTTTTTTGCTCTTGGGTGAAGAGACTGAATCGTCCGAATTGGCAGATGATCTGTTTCTCCTTTTGCTTAGCAACTGGGTAATAATTTCGGCCATCAACCGCTACAGGGAGTACTCATATGCTATAAAATTTGCGGATGGTCGCGTCGAGCGTCTTCACGCGGCCATTACTCGGTCCAGTCATTGTGTTCTCACACAGAATCCAGGCATTTCGTACCCAGCCTTCAGTTGATTTCTACCCGTTTCCTTTGAGACACTTATATATCACATTCAGGAAGGCTAGTGAGAACAACACCGTTCTGATTCAACCAGGTCAATACAGAAGTTTACTTGCTTTCAGTATACTCGCGTTTCTAATCAGTACACGTTTGAGTTCTATACCCAAGTTTAATAGTTATTAACTTTGGTAAATGAGTTTAAACTTAAATAAACTTCTGACAATTAGCACATTATGCTAAAGTAGTTATTATAAATTGTTAATAGTTTGAGCGACGACAAAAGTGAACGAAGCATATTCTTTGCACCCGTTCGGCAAAATCATAGGTCTTCAGCTTGTTGGAATCAAGCATCGACAATCTATAGCATAAGGACAAAACGACCAAATTGACAGGGTTTCAATCGTCTAACCTGGGTAGAAAACGACTGGAAAGTTCTCACACTCGTTGCACCCTTTTAAAAAGGCGACAAACCACATGTTTTCCAAGGATATAAGGTGTACTTCAGTGAAATTGTTAATTGAATATATGTGTAAATATATTTGTCCAGATGTAACCGTACTCTTGTTGCATACCATAGAAAAAAAATAAATAAGGCATGAGTAGATGAATTTATAAATTAGGTAATTAATTTACCAAACGAGTGAAGGTAGGAGTGAAGGAATAAATAGACAAACAAAATTACAGCCGAAATCCTGTCACAGAAATTTCACAAACAGAATGAACAATTGTCGCGTTGGTTGGTTTTTTTCTGTGACAGATGTACTCTGAAAAGACAGAAGTGGTGCTACAAACGTTAGCCCAACATCAGTGTGAGAGGTGCTGGCACTTACATGTATGAGCTGTTTGTTTTTTTTCACGGCGGTCAATTTTTTGTTTTACTGCTCTTCTGTCAATAACGGCGGTTAATTTACAATTTGCTGCGCTTCAGTCAATACCAAATGTTTAACCTAAACACATTTGGGGATATCGTTATTTTTTGGTAGCGGGTGCGTTTCCCTCGCGATAACCTACCCAATACATATCAATAAAAAAACACTAGTTTTATTATTTTGTAGTATTCCTTTTCTCTGAATATCTTACCTAACTTCGAAATGATATTTTTTTTAGATTCCCCGCATATCACTGAGCCTCAAAAGGCAACAAGAGAGTCGCTAGGTAACGACTAGGTTGAGATTCCTAGCATCGCAACCTGAAATCCCAAACCAAACGTATATTGGACCAATCTTACAAGTGGTTTTCCCTTATGGTATTTGAAATATAACTTCGAAGTAATGTTGCTTTCAGATCTTCCCCATATCACTGAGCCTCAAGAGGCATTAATCGCGTTGTCGGTTAACACCATTGTTGAGATTCCTTGCAAAGCAACTGGAAAGCCAACACCAAACGTGTATTGGACCAATCGTACAAGTGGAGAAAGAGTACACTCAGATGGCATTATTCTTTTAAACCCAATCTCGGAAAGCGACAATGGATCTGTATACACCTGTACAGCTGAAAACGAAGTTGAACCTGCCGATTCCAGGGACATTACCCTAATAGTTAGTGGTGAGTAGGAAGAGTATATTGATTTGTCTAGTTGCTAAGAATGATGGCTTAATCATGAAGTTTCTTTATTGTAGGTAGTTATGTGTGGTGTTGATTGCTCTGAGCAAAGTAAACAAATCTTTCGTAATATGAACAACCATTCCTAATCTTTAATTTTTTCAAAATTCAGTGAACAAAGAATAAATTCATTTGGTTTCATGTGTTGCAGGTTGAATTTTTCGTTTTCGTTTCGTTCATAAGACAAGTCACCTTTGATACACAGAAAGCTTAACATTTCAAATAAAGAGCACAGAACATAGACGTTAATGTTTGCTGTGAGTGCGGAGGGGCAGGGGGAAGCTGCCTTTTTCTGTTTATCTTGATTTGAACTTCATCCCTACCCATTCTGAATACATTAAACATGTGAAACCTAAAGAGCGGTAAAACAAGTGTGTGAATTTTAGTAGTGCAAAGCACTCTTCAAATTCCTCCTGAGCATTAGATCAAGTATTCGGAAAAGACGAACCGCACGGAGTAAGGTTTGTCTCTTTTGAAATCCAACGAAGACCCTTGGAATTGACAATCCTGCACCAAAAAGTGATGGCAAGTTTGAAGGAAATAGTTTACACTCTGAGTCGCTGAATGCTTGAACAGGAAAAGTGTTAAGGCATGAAGACAAGGGAGACAGCGAATCACTTTACAATGAATGCGTTCTCCTAATTAAGACCACGGAAATCCTACACCGGCCAATGAAACGCGTTCCAAACTAAAATGGGTTTTTCCAAGCTAGCAATTTCCTTGAAAAATGGATTATTCATTGGTAAAAATCAACAGAATTCCGCAAAATAATGCCTTTTTTGTTTAACTTAATAAAATTGCTACATCAAAGTCGCAATATTCAAAAAATAATACCGCATCCGTGGAGATATCATACTACTTTTTTTTTTTTTGAAATATTCACAGATCATAGAAAAAGAACGTTTCAAAGAGACAAAGTCTTAGAGTTAATTGCGGAGTGTAAGGTTTGCAAGCATTTCATCATTGAAAATAATCTGTTTTACCACACTTTATATCAGCTCTAGTCTTTTCATACAAAGATCTCGGTTGACACACATGTCATCTTCATTTTTAAGCCAAAAATTTTTAAATGAACAGAACATTATTTGGGAGCACATTTTCCTTCGTTATATTCTAAAAAGGTATCACAACCACTGAAGTTCCAAACTCACTATCCCCTTATTTCATTAAAATTGCAAATGAATAAAACCAAAAGTTCATGCTAATAAATTCTGCACCCCATGATAACCATGGCTGCAGAAATTCTTGAAACCAGTGCTAGTCCAGGCTGCAAAACTTCTGCATCCAGTGATAACCGACGCTGCAGAAATTCTGTAACCAGCGATTACACAGCCTACAGACACTTAGTAACCATTGATGACCTTGTCTGTGAAATTCTGTATCTTTCTGTGACCCAGGTTGCAGAAATTCTGTACCACTTGATAAACCAGGTTGCAGAAATTCTGCACCTCTTGATAATCCAGTTTCCCTACATGTGAAACGCTTTGCAGAGAATCATGCTAGTTGATTTAAGTGTTGCTATGTTGGATACAACTGATCGCTTGAAGAGGTGTCTCGCTGAGGGAACTAAGCATTCATTAACTAAAATATATTTTACACCTGCAAGGCACTCTAAGAACATTTGCCATTCCTTTAAATAACAATATTTTTTTCCTATATTCAAAAAATGGTTCACACTTTAGCATGCTCCATAAAGTTATGCTGAAGGTGGGAAGTGTAGCTTCTTGAGTGCACCAAAACGCAATAACGCAAGTGCAGCATGACTCAATGGTGCACAGCTAAAATCATGAACCAATTGTTTTATAACATTGCCATAGTGGAAAAGTACATCAAATCTGCACAATAAAAAGAAATTGTTGCAAGTATATTGCTAGTGCTACACGCATGCTCCATTAGGCAATACCGGAAAACATCCATATCCAACCACGGATGGCTTCCATGTTTTAACCCACTTGTCTTCAGAATTTCCAAAATGCATTAGCCTCCCATGCCCTCAGAATTTCATAAATATAATTAACCCTCTACCTTTTGGAAATATCTGCTCTTTTTGTATTTTTGACTTGCTAACCCCAAATTATACTTTCCCAAGGCTATGCCCTAGTGGTGCTCGCTGACTAGCTTATGCTTTGCGACGAAAAAAGTTGTATTCTGCTTCTGTGGTCATCGATTTGTGCTCATTGGTGGAAAAGTGTTTTCCAGAAGCACATTGACATCTGCCTCAAGAAGCTCCACTGCCCTATTCCTTCAGAATTCAAAGCACAAGTACAGTGTATCCCTCCATGCCTTTGGAATTCTAGTTCAAAGAACCCCCTGGCCGTTGGAAATCCTACAGTAAAGGCTGTCAGTGGTATAGATATGTATAATTATTTTCTGGCATCGCCTATTGAAAAAATGGAGAACGCTTACACAAATACTGAATCTGCTAACCATGCTAAAATAAATCCC
>OX453274.1:26058739-26188739 GCA_949710005.1 Ricordea florida | reverse complement strand
AAGAATCATAAATTTAAAAGGAAGCTGTTTTTGGCTCAGAGGAAATATCGAGTTTTATACTGAAAATTCAAACTTTGGAAAAACCCATTTTAGTTTGGAACGCGTTATGACTGATAATAGTAGTTTAGGCTACGGAGAATAACAGTCTCTTTGATCTCCATTATTCTTCACATCATACTCAGCCCCATTCAATTGTTAATTATGGTGAATTATAATTTCCTTTGTTCTATTTTTCTTTGCAGTCAATATTGTTACCCTCACAATCAGATTTCCTGACGAAACGTTTGTTGAGGCTTTTAAAGACTTACGAAATGCTGAATCAGTGCAATTTATTGCGAGAATTGAAAGTGCGGTAAGTGATGTTGCAATAAGTTGTTGCTCTTTCTATAATGCAAAGAAACCTTCTTTGCATTGCGAATCGTATTGTATGTTGAATGCATTAGTTCCATAGTTCCTCTCCAACTAAGCAGTGTTCATTTCAATTTCTTATGGGTTAATTACAGCTTCTGTTCTGTAAGTTACATGTATGTTTTTGTGGCTCCGAAATCGATGATTATTTAACAGGAAACATGTTTACCCCGATAAGAACGCTTCGGTGGCATGTCACGCGAGACTGCTCAACACATGGCCCGTACGTTGAAAGCACCCAGGCTAGGCGATCCGAAATACTCCTAGCGAGACCAAACAATTCTGATATGCCACTGTCACGTATCAAGAAAGTACGATTGGGTATTTACACCGAACACATTCAGCCAAACCGTCCTAGCTTTAAGAAGAAAAAAAGACAGGACTGCCAATATCAACTATGCAAACACTAATAGGGGTTCGAGCTTATTTAATGTTACTTTTTTTTGCTTTAATTTACCCTGTAATCTTTTTGCTCCTTAGTTACGTTCTGTTGAGATGATAAATAGCACAGTTAATGGGATCCAGGTCATTGAATTAAGGTATGATCTTATGTCACATCCTACATCAAACACCTCAAATTTACCCAAAGTGGAGTTTTATACCTGATGAAACACTTTGCTTAGTGTTTAATTTATCACATCTAAAACTAGTTTGTTTGATAATGCTAAACGTTACTTGTTGACCACAAAAATGAACATAATAATAACACCAAATGCACTTTTAGTCCTACAAAATGAAACAACAGCATCTCCTCATAGTATTTTAGTCGCTTTCAGACATTCCATCGTTCTACCGCATCCAGTGATGAGCCCCTTATTTTAGAAAAACAAACATTGTTATTGTGAAAAAAACTGTTCATAGCTTTTCAAAGGGTGTTCACCTGACATTAAGCCATTTTAACATCATTAAATGTCAAGCCTATGAAATCTAAGAAGTTAGGCAATGATATCGTAAAATTTAAAAGATGAAATTACCAAGTAGGCTTTCCAAATTTCCAACCCTTGATTTCAAGAAAGAAATGGCTGCCTACTTGAAACGCCATTTAAGACATCTACGGGATGGCCATTTAAACAAATCCATCCTAAGCAACAGTTTCCAGCAGTAAAATATTGATAATCACCTTCCCCAACGGAGCAAACTCTATCTCAGCACAGTCATGAAGACAGTGCCTTTCCCACTTGAACGACAGGGCGCGGTCTTATTTGGCCTGCGTGGACCTTATGCCATGCATTATCAATGGGTTTAGTATAAAGGCAAGATTTTATCTGCTGAGGTAAATGTAATAGAGCTTTGACAAGTGTAATTTACTAGTGAAACTCTAAACATTAGCTACACTTTTACATGCACTGATAGCACTTGTAAAAATTTTACGAAATTAACCCCTGGACGTTTAAAAAAGGACCGAGATATTCAACTAAAATTCCTGAAAACCTCACATGCACTCTTGCAAAACTTACCTATTTCATAACAAGAACGGCTTCATTCAGTTCCACTGATTTTGGGAATAACTATTTGTTGTGTGGTCAAAGTAACGATATCTTGTGACTGGTTACTTAAACATCCATACGCATGCAGGGTTACATGGATTAATAAAGCATTGGTTTGCAGAATTGGCAGTGTCGTTGCCAACGTGCGCCTGACATTCAAGATGGCTGTTGACATACAAACTGTCATCTCTGCGCTAAAGGCTGCTGCTAGGGATGGACCCCTCGGAGACCTCACAGTAGACCCAGATTCCATAGTGCAGACACCTGAGCCCACCGCTCCACCCAGCGCGACTCCTCCAACTAAAGGTGAGCTGATTCTTATCACTGATAAAATTCATCAGACGTCACAGGATAGAGTAAGGTTTCTTAATGCAAAAAGCTTATTGCTATTATTGTTCTCATTATTCTCATTACAATTATTATTTTTGTTCTCATTTATTTTTTGAGGTTGTCAGCGTCTACCAAAACTAAAATTGTTTTTGGTACAGGATCCTTGTAGATAAAAGTGACTTTAACTATTTTATCCCTTACAACGATTGTCATCCGAAAAAAGACTAAACCTCAGTTCGGTAACCCGTAGTGTTGGTGAATTGTAATTTTTTTCAGTTAAAATCCATGTTTTGAACCAGGATAACATCAAATTATTCTGATCGTTCACCTAGTGGCAATGTGCACATTCCTTGTAAGTATTGTTAACCTCTCAGAACGTTCCTTCTTATTTGCAATGAAAACAATGTTATGTACCTAAACAAATGACACAGAATAAAAAATTACCCACGAGATCAACTGCTGGTATCACGTTTTTTCTGTGATCATCTCCAACATATTAGTTATGCAGATGCTGACTGCAGCTGTTGCGGTTGCAATTGCACAGCGCTTATGACCGTTCTTGTTTATTTGTATTTTTTGGTTTTCTTTTTTTTGTCATAATTTCTCGTGTATTTTTCCAGTTGATGCAGTATGCACCTGCTACACTTGTTATGGCACATCCCTGATTGCCGTTATTACTTCTTCATTAAAATCATTACTACTGGTGTATTTTCCCTTCAGATGATGACTGTAGCCTTTACAGTTGCAGTGGACTGAGTACTTATTTCCAACATTGCTGTTGCTACATGTACTGTAACCATGGATATTGTATTTCCTCTCCAGAAGCTGAATGCAGCTGTAATTGCACAGCTCTCTATGCCATTATTGCATTTCTTGCTGCGATCATTGTCATCCTTCTCCTTCACATCGTATGGCTGCACAGAAAAGGTAATAATATCTTATGACTTCTAGTTACTGATAACTTAGATGATTGACACTAAGATGGCTCAATGTTCAAATCAGTGACAAGACGTTACGCATAAATGTGTGCTTGACGATTTCGCGATATTTTGGAGGTATAAACGTGTAATCTTTCATGGTTAGAATGCTGTAGGTTTAGCAGATGAAAAAGGTACATGCTTAATTTTATGTTAAGGAATTCTTACGAGTAAAGGATAAACGCACCTTACAAGCCTCACTTTCAGTTTTGCACCAACATCAAAATGCCCATAATCTTTTTACGATTTGAAATTAGGCCAGAAATAAGATCAGTGACTAGCTGTGATGTCACTTCTAATTTGATTTAATTTTAGCTTTTGATTTATGCGTAAGGTCTTTCTATGCAGAGAAACCTCCCTGAAGCAATGCTCACTTCATTTTTTTTACATTTAGGTGCTGCAAGAAAACAAACGTAAGTAAGATAGTCACTATTAAGCTCCTCGCTGTTCCAATGATCTCCTTAGTTGACTGCATGAATCTTACCAGATGTCATGGCCTAGCTTTGGTAAATTCTTTGAGGTCTGATAACAATTGATTTTACGATAGTAACTTGTCATTTTTCCTTTTTTTTTAGTGAGAACCCCTATGAAGCTGCCGACTGTGCCAACGAAGCTTACAATGTTAGTATACCATGAAAAATAGGGTTTGTTTCCTCTGCTTGTTTATGTTTTTCTTGGATACTGGTTTCCCCCACTTCAAAAGCGATTTTCTGCTCTAGTAGCTACTTACGCTTGTACTTTGCAGAATGAAATGGCAATGAAGGACCTAGATCCCTCATCTAGTCAAGATAAAAACATGAATCAGGACTCGGTGGTAGCTCAGTATCAAACGTTGAATGAAGCAACCCGATCTAATGATGCAGTGGATGCGAAACACACCATTTACCCATCACCTAGTCTACCTCCCAGTGAATACCATCCTCTGCATCCTGGCACTCGCTCATTTGAAGTTCCAAGGGAACACGTGACAATTGAGAAGATAATTGGTAAAGGAGCTTTTGGTCAGGTTGCTAAGGGAACGGCCATTGAACTTCCAAGGAGACCAGGGAAGACAGACGTTGCAATCAAAATGCTTAAAGGTAATGTGTAACAGCGTTGTTTCGTCAGGTGAGTTTGTAAGGTTATTTTTTCGATGAGATTGAATAGATTTCCTGAACCAACATAGAATTTCAGTGTGCTAAAATCATGTGAGAGACCTTTGATAGAGATATACTCTTGTTAAAACTATTTCCGCAACAATTGGTATTACGGTGTGTCTGACCCAAATGTTTGCAATACGTCGAATTCAAGATATCCTCACCCACTTACATTACAGTAAGAAAGGCGAGGTTAAAGTATATTCATCTCTTTAAATACAAGCTTGTATCAATTGCCCATAGCTTAACCAATCATGATCAGGGTAATCATTAGCTGTTTTAATTTTTTCTTTGTAAGAGATAAAAAAGATAAAACTATTTGTGTTGTTATTCTCAGCCGGTGCCCCTGAGACAGACCGAAAAGACTTGTTGTCAGAACTCAACCTGATGAAGAAGCTGAAACCTCATCCATATGTTATTAAACTGCTGGGATGCGTGACTAACACTGGTATTTTTGATAACATTTATTTTCTTATTTTCTGCTCATTAGCTGGGGCTTTACCTTCTTAAGAGTTTAGAATTAAACATATACATTTAACAATTATTCCACGAAATCGATTCGTACATGAGCTGATAGCCAACGAGGCGCGTAGGGCCGAGTTGACTATAGTTCATGCACGACGAGATTGAGAGCAATAATTGTTTTATTATCTCTAAACCCTTGCTTATGAGACACTGGAACTACTATGTACGTTTTTAAACAGAACCATGTTGTTGTCCAGCCGACATGTTGCCGATCGAGCCGATGTGGAAAAGAGTTTCAAACACGAGACTGGCTCGTTCTTAACCATGTCTTTAATGTACAAATTAGTTTAAGAATTAAAAGTGGGAAAATTAGGCAGAAATAAAATAAAAACTCAGTTTACCTGCTCCACAGATTTTTCAAAATGGCGGCTGTTTGTAAGAGTTTCACTTTAGTTCGTAATTAACAATTTCGCTATATAATTTGCTCACTTAGAGTCGAATAATTTCATCCCATATTAATTTGCTTCAGTAGTATTTAGGCTATATTCTTTTCCCCGTCTAACATTCCTCCATGATGGCCGTATTCCGTACTAATATAATATAATAATAAAATATATAATATATATTATAATATATCATATATAATATATAACTATATAGTATAAGTTACGCCACTTTAAGGTGATAAAGAGGCTGATGTTTAGAGCGTATTTCGTCTCTCGCTCTAACCAAGACTGCCAGAGACAGTGCCCACCACTGGGCACCACACTGCCTCACAGTCTGGACAATGGACTAACGTTGTGTAACTGTAATTTTTATTTTCTACATAACCCATTTTTATATTTTCATAGAGCCTCTGCTGGTCTTGATAGAATATGTTCCTTATGGAGACTTACTGGGATATTTGAGAAAAAGTCGTGGGCTGAATGACACTTATTTTAAAGACCCGGATGTGAAACCCAGGACCAATCTGACGCCACAGCAGCTAATAAAATTCGCGTGGCAGATCGCTGATGGAATGAGTTATCTGTCATCAAAGGCGGTGCGCAGTTTTATTCTGAATTCTTTTTCCAACTTAGCTTTTCGCTCACCTAAATAATTATGGTAAATACAAGAAAGGCTTTGAACGTCGCGTACAAATACTGGCTTTAGATTCGAATAATTTCCAATTTATTTCTTCGCACTTGCTTGGTTGTGCGAATTAGATACAAAATGAGGACGAAATTTCAACGCATAGAGATGAACCACTGTAAATAGTAGGACAATCAGTGTCGGTGCGCACGACTCGTAGCTTGGAATGAAAAATGACTGTAGAAATGAGCGAAATAGAAAGCTTTTGATCAATTCCCGAATTAAAGTACCCAACGTTTCCATCTTTAAAGGTAGTAGATACAGCACACATAGCAAATATTCCAAAAGAGAGAATAGTCTGATTCAGATATAGCAGAATTGAGATAAACTTTGCTAATTTCTTGCAGATTATTCATCGCGACCTCGCAGCTCGGAACGTTCTGATGGGCGAAAGAGAAACATGTAAAGTGACAGACTTTGGAATGGCCAGAGACGTACAGCAGGAAGACATTTATCAAAGAAAAACAAAGGTATTATTGGAAATAGTGTGAATTATACGCGTCGCGTTCTAAGGCCGCCATGAGCAAATCATCCACAGTTTCAAACCTCTTAGCCGCACTTAGATTCAGGACTTTCCATATAGCCTCATTACATTTACAATTTTAAGAATAAGGAAAGATAATTTGCTCTTGCTCTTATTGTTGGAGAACTGTCAGTTTAAAATCAGTCTCTCAGTCTTGTTCGCTTGTTTTCAGAGTGAAAACCGTCTAAAGACCTTAATGGTTACAAAGTGCTATTAAAAATGACCTTTTTTTCCATGAAACTACTGATGTAATCCCTTCATATGATTATTTGCAGAGTTAGTAGAAACCATAACTGGTCAATTTCCATGTTATTAATACAGGGTCGACTTCCAGTGAAATGGACAGCATATGAAGCGCTTTTGTATGGACGATACTCTTCTAAGAGTGACGTGTAAGTTATTCCTTTTGATGCAGAGTTTTGGTAGAAGACCTGCACTCCTTCTTAATCTCCTCTGATGCCGTTAGATACATCTATTTTGCATTTGTTGTACATCTATTACAAGTGTAGCAAACATTTTCATTTTCTAGCTTAACATCCTGGCTTATTCCAAAATTTCCGTTGTTAATCAATTAGCAAATCTTCCGGCCCAATAGGCCTTTTGCAAGAAACTTGTCACATCACTGATAAATGGTGAACTTAAAGTTCCGACTTTATAAATTCCAGAAATGGAAAGATCGTGTTTGTCTTGGACAGAATACAAATTTTTGGCGTCACTTGGTGTGATCATTTTCCATATAAGGTCTAAACGATATGCATGAACTGATAACTGAGGTTGAATGAGCCAGTGAGATACATATATAGTTCACGGGAAGCGCCATGAATTAGAGCATTTTATTCCAAAAGGAATTCGTGTCATCTTGGATAAGAAATCTGATGTCTTGAAATTTTCAAAAGAAAACCACCAAAAGTATCCCATGTTTTGTTGTGTGCTTAATTTGATAACGTTGAGAACTTTGCTATTTTTCTCTTGTGTTATGCATTATTCAAGCCCCGGTGAAACTTAAATGACATATTTGTCTAATCCGCTAGCACTGCATTACTACAACAAGATATTATATTTATGCATTTCATTTACTTGTAGGTGGAGTTATGGAGTTGTCCTCTACGAGATTTTCACTATAGGTACGAATCTTAATCTTTATAGAATCTTTATATATAATCTTTATTCTTTATATATATATATATATATATATATATATATATATATATATATATATATATATATATATATATATTTAGTATATACTAAAACAGTGGATAGCGTTTAAGGTGCGCTCTGATTGGCTAGTCAAACTCCGAATATTCTGTGCTATTTACCTCCGAGCAACTTACGAATTTTTCGCTCTCCCGCGCGAATATGGGGGCCCGGTTTGTATGTATGAAAAGCGAAGAAATCATCCAAATTAACAACGTAGCAGTCCCTGGAAACTCCAAGAAAGCGACTAAATTTGGCTTGGACGTGTTCAGAGGTAATGGCTTATGTTTTTAACCCGGAGTTTAGCGGTAAAAAGCAACGACAAAGGTTTTGTTTACAAATGCAAATTAATCTTGCATAACCAAATTTGATGTCCCTTGTTTACTTGAGAACCAAAGTTGAATTATATTTTTTACAGAATGCTTTCAAATAATTAAAGGGTTTGCAAGTCCATTTGATGAAATGTCGCCACTAGAACTAAACAAATTTTTTTCTCTCAGCGAGAAAACGAGACGTACGGCAGTAATTACAATAAAAAATCCCTAACGGCGATCGGCGCTGCGTTGGATTGTCATTTGAGAAGTCCTCCATTCTCCCAGCGCTTTTATTTTTTTTTGTGTACACTTATCTCACTGTTTTAGTATATACTAAAACAACTATTCACCTCAGTGTCGGTGGCTAGTGGTGGATATTTACTGAGCCGCGAAGCGGCGAAGTAAATATCCACCACTAGCCACCGACACTGAGGTGAATAGTTGTTAAATATATATATATATATATATATATATATATAGAGAGAGAGAGAGAGAGAGAGAGAGAGAGAGACGGTTAAAAGTGCTCCCTGAGCAAACAAAGATGCAAACCAAAAGGATCACGAGGATTCACAGTCCCGGTTCGGTTAATAATATTACAAAGTAGTTAAAAAGGGACCGAAAATGGACAACCTTTAGTTTAAAAAGAGAAAAAATAGGCAAAACTTTATAAAACGTTTCGGTCTCTCTACCTTTGTCAGTTACAAAAAGTGCATAAACAGCTCACAACATAAATACGATTTTCACAACAATGAATGATAAACAGATTACATACCAAATGGAAAGAAACAATAGGTGCGCAAAAACGTAAAACAGCTACAGCAAGTTAGATTAGAAACAATTAAACTAGTACCAAAAGTTATGTAATTGCCACAGCGCAACAGGTTCCCCAACAGGGGCCTCTGCATCACCAAACACACCGATATCATAAGAAAAATCCCCAAGGAGGGCGTTTAAACAATAAGTAATAATTTCCCAACCAGGAGCCTTTAGATGACCCAGCTAGTACAAAAATAACAGAACCCCCAAAGGGCCGTGTCCCTGAGCGCTGAAACGAGCACAACTAACGACCGTAATTATCTATTTAGTACGTACACAACGATTGGTAAAGAATTTCAGCGATAAAAATGCAACTCAAGAAACTCACAACCCATTGCCCAAAGTCCGCTAGAATTAGGTATAGTGGATGCGATTTGTAGAATGAAATTCATGTCTTTTGTTTAGCCCAAAAGGTGAAAGAGAAAATAACTGCGCACACCAGTATGCTTCTTTCGTAATTGGTAAATTTTCAGTATTTTTGGACGTACTGATTTGTATCTGGTCAATACATTGAAATATAAAGTCCGATAGCACGTGTGGAGTTCGGTTGAGGTGTATGGCGACTTTGCAAGTTTTTTTCTTTGTTTTCATAGAAGATTCGTGATTTCTAAATCTCACTTTAAATTCCGTTGTAGTCGAGCCTACATACTGGAGATTGCATTTCTTTCAATGAACCAAATAGATCACATTGGATGAATTGCACTAGAGTTTCTGTCGAACAAAATACTTTTACCAGTTTGTGCGCTGGAAAAAGTTTGGGAGTTGACAAAGAAGTTCTTACAAAGATCGCATCTGGTTTTATCACAAGTGAAGCACCCCGCTAATGGCATTTTAATTGACGAAGACGAGGTCTTTCTACCCTTAGAAGGTGCCAGAATTTCTTTGACGTTCAAATACAAACCAGCACGTCTAACTACGAAAGAAGCATATTGGTGTGCGCAGTTATTTTCTCCTTCACCTTTTGGGCTAAACAAAAGACATGAATTTCATTCTACAAATCGTATCCACTATACCTAATTCTAGCGGACTTAGGGCAATGGGTTGTGTAACGGCCTCTCTGGTAAGAACTGGTCGAGGCCGTTGAGTGTCTACGCGCCAGTGACGAGCCGGAGTCCCTGAACACTTAACTATTTATTCAATCCGACGTCGTTCAAAGCGGTGAAACATCAGTGAGAAATCCTGGCTAGAACATGGCTGATTTAAATACTAAATCGAAGAAAACGGGAAGTTCTGAACAAAAAACTCTGACCACGAGGTAAAAACAACGTTAACCATACGTATCGCTTACGTATCTCATTTGGTGAAAAACGAAGAGAACTAGGCGCTAGTGTCCAGTACTACTAATATCCAACAATAGAAAAGTACAAAGCCGTTGCAAAACAGCGGCTGCAACAGGTCGTGATTTTCTTGAGTTGCATTTTTATCGCTGAAATTCTTAACCAATCGTTGTGTACGTGCTAAATAAATAATTACGGTCGTTAGTGGTGGTCGTTTCAGCGCTCAGGGGCCCCTTTGGGGGTTCTGTTATTTTTGTAGTAGCTGGCTCATCTAAAGGCTCCTGGTTGGGAAATTATTACTTATTGTTTAACGGCCCTTTTTGGGGATTTTGTTATGATACCGGTGTGTTTGGTGATGCAAGGGGCCCCTGTTGGGGAACCTGTTGCGCTGTGGCAACAACATAACTTTTGGTACTAGTTTAATTGTTTCTAATCTAACTTGCTGTAGCTGTTTTACGTTTTGCGCAGCTATTGTTTCTTTCCATTTGGTATGTAATCTGTCTATCATTTATTGTTGTGAAAATCGTGTTTAAGTTGTGAGCTGTTTATGCACTTTTTGTAACTGACGAAGGTCGAGAGACCGAAACGTTTTATAAAGTTTTACCTACTTTTTATCTTTTTTAAACCAAAACTTGTTCATTTTCGGTTCCTTTTTATTTAATGTATATATATATATATCTATATCTATATCTATATCTATATCTATATCTATATATATATATATATATATATATATATATATATATGTATAAACTAGAATAAAACCCCGCATATTCTCAATTACGAAGACACAACCAGCTTTTCTGATAGAGTCCTGTTAGCCTAATGATATGTACATGTAATTATAAAATTACTACGTATACGTTTTAGTTTTATGATAGGTTTACCATATAAAAAAAATTGGAGCAAGACAAGCATAATCAGACTGTTTTCGTTTCTTTTCCTTAATTCCTCAAGGTGATCTCCCTATTCGTCTTTATTAACGCATTTCAGTTAATTGGTGACGTTTTTTCAGTTTTGCTAGTAATTGTTACTGTTATTTAGGTGGTTCTCCATACCCCCGGATGGATGGCAGAAAGATTGCCGAACTGCTTCAGCAACAATACAGGATGCCACAACCAAAGCATGTGGATGATATGCTGTAACTATTCTCTCAGTTTTTCTTTATGGGCCTTACGTTTCCTTATCCTGGAGTTCCTACGCGTGAACAGATTGCTTTATTCCATCATTTTCACTTTCCAGGTATCAAATAATGCTGCAGTGTTGGCAGAATGATCCAGGTTTAAGACCAACGTTTGAAGAACTTAGGGAAGAGTTGAAAGATATGGCAAAACATCACAAGGTAGTTAGAAAAAATTGATGTAATGTCTGCTTACAATTTACCTTGAAGGCCATCGGCAGAATTTTGCTATCTTTTTCAAATAATCATTGTAGACCACGAGCAGTCTTTTTTTTCCCAATTCTTATGCGCGGAGCTCAATGCTTCATTTCGTCCCAGTTCCTAAATAATACATAACTAGAGTATCTAAAAGATAGTAATGCTGCGGCACATTCTGTTGATACAGACACAGTTTAAGCAGTGTTCCATCTACCTGCGCGTCCCAATACTTGCTAAAGCACCTTTAATTCTCAAAATCGCTGTCACAAATTTTGGCGTTACGAAAAGTGGTTTAAGATCCCCCTGCCACTCCCCACTAAAAAAAAAATTGAATTCCACAAGTATAAAGGAAAATTAAAACCACATTAGGTCTAGGTTTATTTAGTTTTATTTTCAGTCATTGACTTTATACTAAGACACTGACGGGTTTATAGGTATTAGTTTCGAGGGTCTTAGTTTTCTTAATTTCCCAAATCATGGGCAAAATGCTTCCTCTAGAACGTACAAAATTCCTTTCTGTTCATTATTACGGTTAGTTATGATGTAATGAAGTCATTGAGGGTTACATCATTGTCTGCAGGAAAAAAAACAACGATTATGTAACTTAAAGTCTGTCCTGGTGTGTATCAACTTCATGCATGGTGACGCATCGACGGCGAGGTGTGACTATGTTTGGATATAAAACGATTCATATCAACCTCCTCTTTACCAGATTGGGACAATCGAAATATGTGGAAATTGTAGGAGCAAAAAGCTGACTTATTTGTGGACGTAAAACGATACACATCAATCTCCCCTTTACCAATTTCCGAAAATCAAAAGAAGTGCAAATACAAGGTGCAAAAAGCTGAACTGATACGCATTAAATGTCTCTAGAATGTTGACAGACTGTACGTGTCGAGGACGCGTCCATCGCGATGTGTGAAAATACTGAAGCTTTAGCTTAAATTCATGTTTGGATAAATGATCGCAGCAGATACTGAAATAAACGTGTTCTACGGTTCTCGTTTGTTTTAATTATTCTACAAGCTTTAGTACCGACAATTTCTCTTCATTTAAGAATTCGACCAAGGAGGCGAGACTGCTACGAAATGACACACTAAGTTTTAAGTTAAGATGTCACAATTAATCGTCCAGATTTACAAACTTTCACCGAAATCTACGCAAAAAAAGACGCCGGTGCGACAGAATGACAATCTCATGCTTTCCTGGGGCAATGCATTCTGGTAAAAAGTGCCGCTAAGAGCTCTGGTAAAAACTGTGGTTAAGTGCAAGGAATTCTGGTAAAAAGTGTGGTTAAATGCAATGCATTCTGGTAAAAAGTGATGAATTCGAGAATTCGTCCTGCCTTATATATCTCTCTTAAATCCTGATTATTTTGCTGCTCGCTCGCTCCGCTCGCTCCGCAGCAATTATTTCTCCAATGTCCGAGTTGAGAATCTGAGGCAACAAGACAGACTGCTAGCGGCCTACAAGTAGTGACATTCTCATTCCAGAATATTATAATCATAATTTGTTTAATCATTTTCCTGAAAATTTGTTCTTATGTTAATTTTTGCTCTCTAACAGAGGGTAATCAACATGAGAATGTATGACAAGCAAATGTACGCAAACATTGAAGACTTGGCGGAGTAATCTCGGTATGAGGAGCATTGGTTTGCATCTGAAAAGCCAAGACAAAATGAGCTCTATGAACTCGCGAGCACTTTTATAACTACGTACATGTATCTCGTGATTAGATGTATCGTTGTCGCATAGTATCGTGACAAATGTTTTGCTAACATTCCCTCAGTAAGTTCTCTGCTAAGCTGAATGATCTTTAGGCCAAGAAAAAAAAAACGTTTTCGTAGAGTAGTGTCTCAAGGTATATCCTAGTAATAATTTCATGGTTAGAGAGTCACAACAGTCTGAAGTTTAGTATAACTCCCAATCAGGGAACGAATAGCACAGTAAATCATCTCACTTGTTGGCGTAAGCAGTTAGTCAGCGGCCAGTTGAAACTGATTTGATTAAGGCGATATTGCGATCGCGTCTTTATCTCTGGTGTTATTTGAAGACACAAACGAAAATGGTTTAGTAGTGCTATTGTGCACTGCGAAGATTAATTAGGTTTGAGGTAGTTGAAAAGAACTTACACGAATACATTCTTGGCCTCTTTAAAATTTCATAAGGATATGAATTTGGGAGCATAGTTTAAATGTTAAAACGGTCAAGTGATAACGTCATCGCAACAAGGTTTTGGAGGGCCAACCATGTGAAGTAAAATGAATAAAAACGCAAAGGAGTAACGTAAGCCTCGTTTCCATGACTATTCAGTCACGTGATCCCAATACCACACGAAAACCTATCGATATCTCCTAAGAATCCACAACTATTAACCAATTGATTTGAATGTGCTTTTAATCATATCGCTAAGAGATATAGCTACTTCTATACTGGTCAATGAAGGCGAGTTTCAAAATCCCGCTCAAAATCTTTCGGTGCAAGTTTCAAAAGTGCCACCAACATTTTTTGTGATATTAAGGGTTCCGTATGTAGACATGCGGCTTGCTGTTTTCAAAATTTCCCCCAACTACGAGGCAAAGTGATCACCTCAGACTGCCGTCGATAAATGCACAATAAGGCAATCTATGGTAATCTTAATCAAAGTTATTTTAATCACATATTTGTGCTGTATTTTATCCTATCTTATACTGTGACAATATAATTGTTTGTGCAGTTCATCGATGAACTTACAGTTATCGAGTCCCTGTGCGTATGACGTTTTGTGCATTTTCATGGTTATTTGCACTTGGAAAAGCGCCGGTGGGGGGGAGTACTCCCATATATGGGCTATAGGGTATAGTTTTTGAGGTTCTCGATCCTTAAATAGGGTATCATTTTTGCCCATGTTGGCATAGTGTTCCCGGTGTGATCCTTAGAGAGGGTGCCTAAATTGTATCAGCTAAAATAGCAGTGCGTAAATACCCAGTTAAGCGGAAAAGAAATGATCTCTTAAGCAGGAGCCCAAGTTAAAGTTAAAGTATTAGCAAACGATATTATAAGGCTTGTATTTTTCCGTGGCGGTTATTAAAGTAGGCTTAGTCTTCTACACTATGCTTGATGCTAACTTCCAGTAATCTTACAGAATCGAAATAAAGTTGACCTGTTCAAATTATTTTAGTTTTAGTTTTTCCTTTGCATAGGGTGTCATTTTTCGGGTTTGGGCCTTAAATAGGGTATCAATTTTCGTTTGCTTCATCCTTAGATAGGGTCAGGGTTTAGGACCCTTCGCGGCACACACCTATCCGAGATTTATAACAGTACCCACCCCCTCCACGGGGGAAAAGTGTACATGCATATGTTGTGGTTAAATGTTATCATTGCTTCAAAGTTAGTTTTCGTTCTTAGGTTATGCTAATTTGATGACAATGAGTTTGGAACAAAGTAAAATATAGTTTGAACAAAATTAAACCACAAATCAGTTAAATCAGTTGGATGATCTTGTAGTCTCACAAGCGGTACAAGGATTCTTGTAAGCGTCTTATATACTTTTCACCTTTATTGCTGCCTTATTTTATTGCGAGAGCCTCTTGGTGACAATAGCAGTTTTTGGGGCTAGTGTGCGAAGTGCGTATCCACAATTGTCGTCCACACAATAATGCGCATTGAGAATATTGCATATTGGCTGGGTAGCGACGCAATATCTGCTCTTTATTTAACTTCAGCAATAGTAGTCATAGTATACTTGTAAACGAATAAAAATCAGAGAAGCACTAGGGGGTAGAAAAAACCCTCGTGAGAAGAAATCTGGGTTGGGGCCGCGGTATATTCCCTCTTAGAAATAACACAACAAACGATTAATTATTAGTAATCCTTGACGAACATGTGTCTCCGGAAACCTGGCATCTCTCAAGTTGCCTCAAGTCTTTATTATTGTCTAGTTTATCCTTATTTTCATTATTGTATTACTGTCTGGGGATCTAATTACAAAACCAATCTTCGTGGTCTTACCTCTTTACAAAACCGAGTTGTCAGAATTATTTCCAAATCAACTTTTGATTAGACAACTACAACTAGGTAAGCTTATGTTTTCTTTTAGACACTCTCGTCTGCCAGTAAAGTTCAAGGATTACTTTTGTTTTAACAAAGAAGTTTATAGGTATGACACGAGACAAACTGATAATTTTTAACTTCCTTCTTGTAGACCAACCTTCGTAAATTTTCTGTCAGTTTCCAGGGACCATCCTGTTATAACTCTTTAACAAATTAAATCAGACACTACTTGTCTCTTGCCATTTAAAACTAAACTTCGTATATACTTATATGAGAACTGGTAATTATAATTATATAAATATATTATATATACTTATATAATCTTTGTAAATAGATATCGCTTTCTTCAAAGTGTTTCATCACTTGGTTTTATGTTTGCTACTTTACTTCATTAACACATACTTATATTGGTTGTCCACCCGTTATCAATTGTCACGTAATTAATCTGTATACACTCGATCCTGGTCTTGTAAACTTATGCTTTTATACTTTTGCGTTAGCCCAATGTCTATAAGCCTTATGGTTTCTTTTTGAGCTTCCTCACCACATTGCTTTTATGTACTCTCTGTGTTTCATATTTCTTCGTCAGTTACAAAAAGTGAAAAATAAAAAAAATACCTTGGTTCAGGAGGGCAAACAGCAAAACAGTAAGATATGATAATAAAGTTAGTCGAACAGCATGATAAAATGAACGATGTAACCAACAAATGCACCGACGCAATAAAATAGAAAGTTTTATACTTACAATAGCATAATTGCATGATCTGAATATTATCCAACCATAATCTCCTCGCCTCAACCGTAAACCACTAACTAATGAAAAGAGTTAGGGGAGGGGGTGTATATAACAGATTCGAACTGATTCGATAACTTACCGCACTAAATAACCGTCCTTTTCCTCGTTCCATTTCTTATAATCTATTTTGACAAAAATCTGTGAGGCCGAGTTTCTTGGCAGCCAGCTGCAGGTATCGTATCTCAGCTTCTAGGATAAGAAGAAACAGAAGATAAAGTACATTTAAAAAGTTTGAAACACGCATGCGTAAACACAAACAGTCCGGACTTTAATCGTTACAATCAAAATGGTAATCGCAAAAAAAAAAAATTCCTTCACAATCCACTAAAAAATGTATATTAAAGATACAAAATGATTCGAAAACTACCCCTTCCCACCCCCCTTCCCACCCCAAAGATGACGGTCCTTCTTCCCAGACTTAAAATAGAATAATTACAATCGAAATTTTGATCGCAAAAAATACTTTCCTGCACATGTGCAATCCTGTAAAAAATGTATATAAAAGGTTCAAAGTGATTCCAAAACTTACCGCCTCCCCCCTCCAAGAACAAAAAACACATGATATTTGGTACAGTAAATCCTTGCTCGGTGAAGTGCACCTTAATAGTGACAAGTATCGACTTCTGACTATTTTCGTTACTTTGGCAACCATTTACATTTCAATTTAACTAAAGAACTCATAAAACCAGTGTTTTTGGAGGAAATTAAAATTTGCTCAATTAGGTTGCAGGTGACTACAAGAACAGTGTTTGTGACAAATTTGGTGACAATTGCTTAAATACTCTACAAGAAATTTAAGGGGGCACCAAAATTACTACGAAATACATGATTTTTGGAAAAACTCAAGTAAAACTTTACTTCTGTCAAAAAGAACAAAGAAAAGGTAATTAACTCATTGAAATGGCCTGCCACTTGACGGGATTCTTAGGTTTTCCTATGCATTTTTATTTTACCACCTTGACAAAGCTGTGATTCATCTTCGCCGACAAACGTTGGTGCCCCTATGACTACGGTTTTCTCTTTCGCTAGACTCTATTTTTGAACCCCTCGAAAGCCCCTCTTCCTTTAAGAAGAAGTCAACTTTTGGCATGACATATAGAAGAAAAGACTAAAAGGTGAAAGTAAATAAAAGACCATTGACGCTCAAAACCAAGTGTACGGTTGCCTGCTCTTTTGTATCCTGGCTTTTATTTAAAGTTTGGACGTTGGAATGGACTAAAGAGTCTTAGGAAATTGAGGAATGTCAATTCAAACAATTTTAAGAAAACTAAACGGCTTTTGGAGATTGATTTGTGTGTCGTTGCCATGGCAACCAAAATACAAACAAATCCTACATTTCGAAAGCTTCGTTTTTTAGGCCGAGCAAAAGAAATTTTTAATTAAATGCATATATCTTCTAAAACTAGATAGTTTCAAGAACTGTTAGAGCCAAAGAGAAAAAAATTACAAGAAAATTTGGTAAACATCAATAAATATTTCATAAGAAGTTACATTATTGATTGTGCAAACGTTTGTTATTAACAATAGCTACCTTCAAGTTAATATTTTTATCACTTGTATATTCAGGACAGGAAAAGAGGCTACAGTTTCTATTTTGGGACAAATCAGTTGAAATTGTTGAAACGAGATCAGGTTGATCTGGCAAATAAAATGTGCTTAGGTGTGTTACAATCTCCAAGTCCTCAGCTGTTACGTTCGCGCTTTAGAAATCAACGTGACTAGATTAGCAGCAAATACTTGAATGTCGCTTTTCGGTCAAGACTTTGATGAATCGGTGATCATCACAGTTTGAGCGCCACGGCAGTACACACATGTCCAATACACCTGACCTGAGTCGGGTTGTCTTCACCAGCTGGCGGATCGAGTCCGATTGCGACCGGAACCGGAAATGGACGCAAAGCGCTTGATTAGTGGTACCGGAAGTAAAAGGTTAAGGGGAGCGAGGGGGGTTGAAAATGTTGGCAAACAGACTCCATCGGATCCGATGGAGACAGTTCGTCCAGGCAAGAGTCCATCGGACTCCCCGGAGGTCAGTTCACGAGACACAGAAAATATCTCTCAGCCATGAGGCAAAACAAGCGCGCTACACTGTGTAACATCCGTCGTCCTCAAAGCCATGAGGCGACATAAACGCTATACATAAAATATACGTCGTTCTTTAAGCCAATCGAGGCGAAACAAGCGCGCTACAATGGAATATGCGTCCTTCTTTTGTCGTGAGGCGATATAAACGCTACACATGAAATATATGCGTCATTCTTTTGTCGTGAGGCGATATAAACGCTACACATGAAATATATGCGTCGTTCTTTTGTCATGAGGCGATATAAACGCTACACATGAAATAATTACGTCGTTCTTAGCCATGAGGCGAGACAAACGCTATACACGAAATATAATTACGTCTTTCTTAGCCATGAGGTGAGACAAACGCTATACACGAAATATACGTCGTTCTTTAAGCCAATTGAGGCGAAACAAGCGCGCCACACTGTGTGACATTCGTCGTTCTTTAAGCCATGAGGCGAAAAATACGCTACATATGAAATTTCTAGATTATAACAATTCATTGCATCCAAATATAAAATACAAGATAACTAGTTTGCCAACCCATCAATAATACCTTCAGGTTTGCCCTACGATATTGGATAAAACCAGGAGGTCATTAGATATGCAGTCAACTAACAAAACATATTTTTCCAACTTCTATGCAAAAGCATCTATTTTCTACAAAAGTGTTACTTCTATTCATCTCTACAGCAAGAAACATTATGATGAATTCCAAGCAAGAAAGGGTGAAAGTGAAAGTGCTTCTCCTTCCCCAAGAAAAAAATACGTCTGGATTAAACCCAAGAATCTGTGGCAAAAAAATAAGCAAATCAAAGCGTACTGCGGAACATCCTTGCAACTTCAGGGCATTAGCCAGCCATTAAACATTTAGAACTCTGCCTACAATTTCCTTCCCCTGATCATTTATGCTTACATGTTTATAATTCTAAAATTAAGTAAAAAACAATTTTTGTAAATAAAAATCAATACCAATTATTCCACAAATATCAATACACGATAAAAGTCGATCAAAAGATTTCATGTCATTATAATTTCCTATAAACTTTTAGTTTATGATCAATTTAAGTTTCAATGTTCCAAAATAGTCAACATACAGAATGTAATAATTGTTTTTTGTTGATAATAATCAATAAAAACCGAACTGAAATTGACTATCACCCCTTACATCATTGTCATTATTGACTTTTATAAAATAATTTAACTTCTCAATAAATAGACAATTTTAAAGTAATATCAACTTATTGACTTGTATTCTATGTTAAATTTCAATCAACATGGCGATATTATTTAGAAAAATGAAAATTCACTTCTCCACAACCTTCATTTTCTAATTCACTGTTTTCACAATCGCCTTAAAGGTGAAAGATCTTGAGCTACCTAGTTACACTAACAGTTCCAACTCTATTGCACCCTGACAAATATTTAGGATTACATTATGACAACTACTTCTACAAAAACAATCATAAAAAAAACATGTCAAGATAATTTCCCTTAATTAATTTAAAACATACTTTTTCTTGATCACCAACAATATAATGCAAGTCAATTTGCTCTATAGGGATCAGGCAAACCAGTACTCAAGAAAGCCGTACCTCAATCATTAAGATACTGGCTGGGAACAGTGCCATTATACATAAAAATTTACTGAGAATTAGTTACATTATACTCCCTTATGATCTTCCCAATCCTTTAAGTTGCCCCAAAATCCAAACTCACTTGAAAACCACAAATATCACATCCTTGTATTACTAAACAAGTAACCTTACTTACTCAGCCACAACTAGCTTGACGAAACCATATTAATCATTTCATATTAGGTATGTCTCATGTATTTGAAAAACATCACAGGTAGTAGCGGCAATTTATAAATCCATGAGGTCAGTGCGTACAAGTAATGCATGCAATTTTCAAAATAAATGACGATGAAAGTCTGACAGGCACTGAGGAGATAACACTTCGAAAATAAAGAAAAACCAGCTTCAGTATCCAAAATGAAATGAACGTTAAAGACTAAAGAAACAAAATGTAAAGGAACAGGTGTCAGTAAAAACGACTGAAGTTTTCAAGGATTAATTTTAGATTTTATCATGTGAACTATGTATTTCAACTTAAATGTTCCCATTATGCAATTGAACTTACTCTTTTAATGACACATAACATATCGGTCTTATTGATATTGGTAATGTCACATATAAAGAAGTGAAATTCCCAAACATTAACATCAATAATTCTTATTCCAGCAAATATTACTGCCAGGCTGAGGCAATTAACAAACTCTCACATTCTGCACTTAAAGAGGCAGAGAATCAAAACCTAAATGAAATTTTAGTGCTAATGTACTCCCTGTGTAAAATGAAAATTATCTCCAGTGCCCTCTCATACTGTGTACAATCAAAACAACTCAAAGCAGTAAGTCACTTTTCCCACTAACCATCTTCCTTACTACCCATCAGGCCCTGTTATCTCCCTCATGTTAAATGTGATAAAAAACAATTGTAGAAATATTTTAAACCAAAACCTCTGAAAAGGATTATAGATAAATGTGCTACTTACTTATGACACTTGCTCCTTTACATTTTAAGTTTCTTTAGCCTTTTATGTTCATTTCATTGTGGATACTGAAACTGGTTTTTTCTTGTTTGGAGTGTTATCTCCTCAGGGCCTGGCTGACTTTCATCTCCATATATTTTAAAAATTGCATGCATGACTATTTATTAGCCTTTTTTTTACAAGAAATTTAACAGTATACAGCAGGTTGTAAGGCGAGGAGACCTCAGGAAACCACCAGGCTTATAAAGAGAGGCCACCTCGACATCGCAATATTATAAGAAATAAGGGCTGCGAAGAAGTGCGGCTAAACTAGTTTAGTATCTATTTTCATAAAAACTCTAGCACTTTGTTCTTAAAGACAGAAAAGCTTGACAAATTTGTAATAGATGCAGGAAGACAGTTCCAGATTCTAGGTCCTTGGTGAAGAATTGTGAATTTCTTGATGTTCGTACGACAGGAATGCACTCGATAATTACTGGCTGTTCTTGTGTGATAACTATGGACTTGACTGTTTGTCATGATTACATTAAGACAGCTACTCCTAAGAGAACAATCATAAAAGGCATGAAAAAATAATTTCCCTCAGTCAATTTAAAACATAGTTATTCTTAACCACCAAAAATATGATTCAGGTCAATTTGATCGGTAAAGCTCAGTGGAGCCAATATTTGAGATAGCCAAACTCATTTGAAAACCACAAATATCACATCCTTGTAATACTAAAAAAGTAACCTTACTTCTTCTGCCACAACAAACTTGACGAAACCTTATCAATTATTTCATATTAAGTATGTATCATGTATTGGAAAAAAAACAATACAGGTAGTAGCAGAAATTTATAAGTCCATGAGGTCAGTGCGTAGTAGTAATGCATGCAATTATCAAAATATATGACGATGAAAGTCTCACAGGCATTATAGAGATAACACTCTTAAAATGAAGAAAAAACCAGTATCCACAATGAAATGAACATTAAAAACTAAGAAACAAAATATAAAGAAAAAGGTGTCAGTAAAAACAACTGAAGTTTACAAGGATTAATTATAGTTATTATCATGTGAACTATGTATTTCAACTTAAATGTTGCTATTATGCAATTAAACTTACTCTTTCAATGACACATAACATATCTGAAATAGGTAATGAACCATAATTAAAAAGAAATGACATTCCCAAACAGTATCATCAATAATTCTTATTCACAACAAATATTGCTGCCAAGCTGAGGTAATTAAAAAACCCTCACATACTGAACTCAAATAGGCAGAGAATCAAAATCTCTATGAAATTTTAGTGCAATTCTCAATTTCCTTTAAATATTAACACATTCCAGCCATTTATGGTTCCATCTCACCAACTGAAACCTAAGTAGTGATTTGGGAACAAACCCCCAGTGGAAATACTACACGTTTAAGTAAAGCCGCAGGATTTAATAAAAAATATATATTTCGGGGCATCAAATTGCGCCTACAGGCGCCAATACGACTAAATTTTTCATTTTGGCAACCAAATCCTGAAAGTTAGTCGCCAAATGGCGACTACAATTTCTAATCACATCTTACCTACAGATCTAGTGATTATTGAATATTTGTAAAGTTAAATCAACAGCAAAGTTCCTCATTTTAAAAATTCATTTAAAAAAACGCAGCACTTGCACGAACGTAAATCCACTAGACGCCATCTTGTATTTACGTCACTTTTCACGTTGTATATAAACCATTCTAGTGTCCTCTTTGTAGCACGTGATAATCATTTTGTATGGCCACCAAGTTTTTAAAATTGGCTAGCACTTTAAACTAGAACTTCTTTTCAGAAGGTGAAAATGCTGCGATTTGACGTTTAAGATATACAAAGTGTAATAGAGGTACCAAAGAAAAGCAGAGACATTTATTTTACATTCAACAATGTATTTATTAAATATAAACTTTAAACTATACAATATTAACAGCTGACATCATTCATCATGTTAGGTGTTAGGTTTTGATTTTGTGCCACGTTGGGCATTTTTGGCTGTTGACGCAAGTCAATAGTTTGGCTGTTATGCTTTGTCTCAATGGTTGTTCGTATCGTTGAGCAAAGGACTCGATCAGGCAGATAGTTCAAAGAAATCGTCTCTTCGTCAGGTATAGATAAGTCTTCAAAACCTTTTAGGTACATATCATCTCCTTCGATTAGAACTCTATCGATAGCGTCGGTCGACCATGTGATAATATCGCTCGAATTGGCACATAGCAAAGCTGAAAGACTCATAAAAGCACACTGTCTTCCTCTAGAAATATCGCTGAAACGATTATTACCTTGATGAATACTTCCACGAGCGAAAAAAGTAGAATTTAGCATGATAAATTTAGTAACCTACCGAGTAAGAAGAACGCAGATCCAAGAGAACCCTCGTGGTTATGAGTTGGCTCATGTCTTTCGTAGGCTACCGCTGATTACATAATAACAAACACTGCATGCGCTCGTAAGCAATTTATGTATCCATGGTGATTAATTTATGCGGACATCACGAAAAAAATCGAGGAGCCTCTCTGCATTACTATCAGGCACCACAGGAAGCCCAACTTCGCGAATAGTGGCTACCGGAAAAAAATTAATTTTGCGCCCTGTATATATATTTAACAGACAACATCTAATAAGCAGACAGTAGCTGTAGTACCCAAATTTGTTTCCCTTATTTACTGTAAGAAAATAATTTAAAAAAAAAGCAAACACCTAAAAGTAGCTTTAATGATCTTTTATATAATTTGTTGACAACCTGCATTTATGCTTACATACAAACATGCTCAACAGTCAAACCATAAGATCAAATCATATGAAGACACGCCTTCTGTAAAACCAACCCATTTGTCCCCAGACTGAAACAATGCTAACACACAGCCAGCAACCGTAAACAAATGTAAACTTCTTTCAAATTAATACAAGGACAAAATTATCAGGATGTTAAATATCAATAATTATAAATTTAAATAAAAACCAACTATTGCCAATTAAAAATCAATAACAATTATTCCACAATTAACTAGACGATAAAAGTGAATCACAATATCTCATGTGATTATCAATTCCTATCAACTTATTAATTATCAATTTTAATTTATTGTTGACAAACAGTCAAATTACAAAGAATAAGAATTGTTTGGTTCTCGATAGTATCAATAAAAAGCTATTGAAATTGCCTACCACTCCTTACATCATTATGATTATCGACTTTTATGAATAAATTTTACTTGTCAATAAACAATTGACACTTTTATAGCATTATCGGCTTATCAACTTCCCTTCAAATAATAGATTTCAATCGACATAGTGATATTATTCAAAAAGTTAAAAAACCACTCCTCGATTATCTCCATTTTCTATTTCATTGTTTTCAGAATTTCTGTTAAAATTAAAAGTTCATAAGCTCTCAAGTAACACAGAGTTCCCACTCAATTACACACTGACACATACTTAGGATTTACATTAAGACAGCTACTCGAAGAAGAACAATCACATAAACATGAAAAACTAATTTTTCCCTCAATCAATTTAAAACATAGTTATTCTTAACCATCAAAACTATTATTCAGGTAATTTTGATCAGTAGAGCTCAGTCTAGCCAATATTTAAGATAGCCGTTCCTCAATCATCGTGATGCTGGCTGGGAGCAATGGCATAGTACATTAAAATTGACTGGAGTACGTTACATAATCGGAACTTTATCCTCCCTTCTCATCTTCCAATCTTTTAGCGCTCCCCAAACCAATCTCTGTTTACCATAAATACCTCTCCCTAGTATTACTAGACAAATAAGCTTCTTTTTAAACCATAATTAGCTTACCGTAACCATATCAATCATTACAAAAAAAGTATGTTTCTTGTATTTAAATACACCACAGGAATTAGCAGTAACTTATAATTCCATGCATCGAGTTGGAGTACACTTTTAACGCCTCATATTTAAAGACAGGGCGCTATTTTCTTTTTACTAAATTGAACGCAGCTCCCAAGGTGAGCGAACAGTCTTATTCCATTCCGATCGTAGCGTGACTGGCGCAAAACACGGAATGTGAGTTCATAAGGCGTTTCATAGTGCCTCGCAAACTGACAATCGGTGTGTCCGTTGCACTCTTGTCAAAACAATCTATCTCCATCGAATCAATAGGAGTCCGTTTACCGAATGCCCTACCTTGGTGTATTTTTCTAAGTCTCTCACGAAACGACAAGCAACGAGTACTTTGTACTCTTTCCATGGCGACCCGTCTCCATCGAATCCGATGAAGTCCGTTTGCCGACATTTTCTCTGACCCCTTTCACTAAACTCTACGTTGCTGTATATTTTCTAAGTCTCTCGCGAACTGACACGAGGCGAGTCCGATGGACTCTTGCATCGGTGACCCGTCTCCATCGGATCCGATGGAGTCCGTTTGCCGACATTTTCCCTGACCCCTTTCAATGTACTCTACGTTGCTGTATATTTTCTAAGTCTCTCGCGAACTGACAAAAGAAGAATCCGATGGACTCTTGCAACGGCGACCCGTCTCCATCGGATCCGATGGAGTCCGCTTGTCGACATTTTCCCTGACCCCTTTCACTGTACTCTACGTTCGGCTGTATACTTTCTAAGTCTCTCGCGAACTGACACGAGTCGAGTCCGATGGACTCTAACAACGGCGACCCGTCTCCATCGGATCCGATGGAGTCCGTTTGCCGACATTTTCCTTGACCCCTTTCACTGTACTCTACGTTGCTGTATATTTTCTAAGTCTCTCGCGAACTTACTTCCGATGAGTCTGATCGTTCATGGCCTTCGTCCATCGGACTCAGTTTGGGTGTATTGGACAACCCTCGTGTTTGATGATATAACAGAGAAGCCTTATCTGTATCCGACATATTTTGTTAAGCTTGATATTCATTATCTTTTTGCTGCTCGTACCATCCAATGAATTTCTGTCGCTTTTCCAAGTATGCTATATGATCTTTTTGATATTGTTCAACCGCTTTATCATGTCAAATATTTTCTTCATCCACATTTCTACCTGATTTACCAGATATAGGTTTTCCAATATAACTCACTCCTGCAAAAGCTGTCGCATTTAATATAGCTTCTCCTATCATTAACGCAATACTAGCTATCTATATATATATCACTTAATTAGTTACTTTTAGGAAGAATCTTTTGAGTTTCCAGATAATCTTTTAAGGCCATGCTACGACTAAAACTGCCACCCAATTGGCGTAATTTATAATGATATTGCTGGGATCACTTAGAAAACTTTCTTTCAATAAATTTTTTTACCAATATGACCAACTCCTGCGGATAATCCAACCAAACGGATGCACCCAACACGGTTTTAACGAGTCTATTTTGTTTACCTGACATAATATTCATCCAAGTTATGGAATCTCTAAATAGCTATTTCATTCCGATTTGAACTAGTTTAGTATCAGGTTTAGGTTTTGAGGTTTCGGGGTCTGGTGTTTCAGGTTTAGGTTTTTCTGTTTCCTTTTCTTTTTTCGGTTTATAAAAATACCGCATTAATAAATCTAATGCTGTTAAACCAAAGCTATTAATTATATGGCAGTGTTTAAACTTGTATCAACAGCTCTGGGACTTGATTTAGTTTCCAGTACTTCCATTTCAGCCTCTATTTTTGTTTCATGTTCCGACGCCTCTCTTGCGCGTTTATTGTACTCTTGTAACCTCTTTCCTGCTTCTACTTTTTTTGGATCCTTTTTTCTTTTCAACCTTAACCGGATTCGGTTCCTTAGTAATTTGTTCAGTTTGTTCAGTATCTTTAACAAGTTCCGCCATTTATATTAGTCAATTATAGAGTAATCTTTAAATAACCTGCTCAGTTGTGCCGTCAAGTTCTACGGTTTTGCTAGCATTATCTGCTTCTCCTAATTTTATGTGCTTAGCCACTGTAAATAATCCGGTTGCAAGTGCTACCAATCTTCCGCCTTTAAGAACAAATAATCCTGCAATATTACGTAGCTCACGTTTAACAAGTTCGTCCTCTTGAAGATCATTGCACAGACTTCTGCAATCATCTACTGGCAGTAGATAACTAATAACTCTGGACGCAGAATATATGGCTGAATCTACTAACCCACTAGTTACTTGTTTTCCTAAAACAACTTGATAACGGGTAAAATATTTTTCTACGTTCTTGCGGGAAAGTTTTTTAATATCCCCCAGAGTTAACTCTTGACCTAAATATTCTTGGGTAGCTCCTAAACCAGCTAAAATAGCTAAACTCTCTCTTTTGGTTCAAGATCATCTTCAACACTTTCTTTTTTTACCTCGATTTTCGTTGAGATCTCCGGATATTCTTCAACCACTGACATATATTAATCTATAACCTCTGGTATCTCTAGATAACAACTAAATGAAAATCTTAAACATAAACATATTATCGAATATTTTTCTGACCTCAACAGCTCTATAAATCGTTTACGAGTTTCCGGATTCAAACCTCCTGAAAAATCCCAATTAAATCAATCCACAGAGCAAATTTAGTATCATAAAATTCACGTTCCTCAACTGTACCCACATCTAAACGCTGTTTAATACTCTGCCATAATTAAGTCGCTCGACTTTTGAGCCGAATGGTATTCAGGAGTACTGAAAAAAAAGTGTCCCCTTCGCGCGCCTTATAAAGGTGCCACATCGATGTAAGTATCTGTAAGAAAGATCATAAAATTTTTGGAATTACAAACATTTGTTTCTCCTTTAGAGAGTTTTTCCAATGTAAAAGATAAACTATGTATTGTGGTTATTATTACATCTTGGTATTTGACATCCTAAAAATGAAGTAAACAGCAGTAAGGAAAGCAGTTTATTCTTTATGTCCAATTTTTCAAAGTAGGATCAAATTTAACTTTTCATTTGTGGGAAAAGAGCATGGCGCTAAGAGAGTAACTCCCAGGGGGTCATGCAACTTAAGGGTAAAAACCCACTTTGAAAAGGCTATGGAAATTGTCTGTCCCAACAAAACCTTTTAATTACATAATACCAGGAGCCTGATAATACATATCTATAGCGAAGATATATTTAACAAATAAATAAGCCTCCTCTGGGCTTTGTTCTGTTATAAAGCACGCAGGAGGTGACGAGAGCACGAAAGAAGTGTAGCGGGAAACACGAGCCGCAGGCGAGTGTTTCTCCCTACTTCTTGAGTGCTCTCGTCACCTCCTAAGTGCTTTATAACAGAACAAAGCCCAGAGGAGGCTTATTTATTTGTTTTATAATAAAGAACTAGCGATTTTTCACACAAACGAGCTTTTATTTTCGATCAACTAACTACTTCGTCCTCCTCTGCTTTTTTTAAAAGAAAGCTTAAAGAATTCCTTCTCAGTACGTATTAGCTTCAGTATGGGTCCAGTATGGCACTAAGTAGATTATTAGATTAATTAATTTAACATGTGTGTGTGTGTGTGTGTGTGTGTGTGTGTGTGTATGTGTGTGTGTGAGTTCGCGGTCAAAGTTAGCCATCATAAGCCCATATTGTAATTGTATTATCAAGACTAGTTCATCCTAAGTTGAGGAGACCTGACTCATTATAAGCCTCGTGGTTTCTTTCAAGTCTCCTCGCCACTTACTTCTTTTCTAATTTCATTATTCCAACCTTAAATTGTAAAAAAATTGTATTTATATGGCAAATAAAATGAAAAATGAAAAAAATGAATGAAAAATCAACTCCCAATATTTTTTTCAGCGCGCGCGCTGAATGTAGTCAGCACTGTCCTTTATACTCTGATAAAGTACAGCAATTTGGGCCAATCAGCGAGCTTGTAAGAATACGTCCAACACTCTCATTGGTTCAAAAGACAAAGGCTGTCAAACCATCAAAGTTCGAACGCAAAGCACTGAAAAGTTTTCGAACGCAAGATTTTTTTCAGCGCAGTCAAGATATTTTTTAACATTCTCAAGTCTTAAATTAATCGAAATCCAGTCAAATTATGGCCCATAAAGACAATAAGAGGAAAAACCCATTTGTGGAATTTAGCAGAAAACAAACAAGACGAACTGCTTAGCTTGTTGCTGAAACTAAAGACAGTGTGCCATGTTTTCTGAATGGACAACGCTCAGTTTATGTCAATGCGAGAACTGCTGTTTTCTTTAGTGCTTTTAGTCTCTGCTTTAATGATAATGTTGTGGAGAGATTAATTCGACACACAAGCAAATTTCTGTGTGTTTGATCCGTACTGTTGGTCGTTTCTACTAACTGCGACGTAAGGGAGCTCAAATTGAGAAACCAAGACTACAACGCCGAGTACTGTACCAGTGACAAAAGCGGATTTGTCTTCCTCTTACTGTTGACGGTAGGCAAGTTTCATATCGTTTTCATTTTTCTTTGAAACTGTAGAATTTTCAACTTAGTCCGTTTGCAGTCCATTTCGAATTTTTGCCGTCAACCTTCACGTCGTTAGCGGAGAAGACTTGTAAATTGGTCACTTCACGTTGTTGTTTTGCATAGCTTGGCACTGAAACCAATGGAGCTGTATTTTGCTCGGCAATTTTATTGTTTCATTCAAAAACGCCATTGTTTGATGGTTTCCTGGTTGATATCGTAGTCCTGTTTTTCTTATTTTAACTCCTCATTTAGTTGTTTAACTCGGTCTCTATATCTACATTTTCCTAGAGCTCCTCATCTTCACATTCTTGTAAGTGAAAGGGATGCTTTGTTCGAGCTCGTTCAGAATATTTTACGAAAAGCTAGTAAACTCTTTGAAAATTCCACCTCTTTTTTCACCGCGCAAAGCCGGAGGATGACGCGAGCACCGTCATTTATACTCTGATAAAGGACGCTGTTTGGACCAATCATATCGCGCGTAGTATCGGGACTGTATTATAAACAAAGTTAAATCCTAATCAGAAGTCAGTAATATCTGTTGTTTTGTCAAATAATTGCATTGATCACTGATAATGTTCCAGAATCAGTGCTCATTGCTTGGTATCTTTTTTGTTGAAAATGCTTAACATAACTGCTACATCAAATAAATTTTTCACTATTGGAATGATGTCAGATTACATCATTATGCAATCTCTGTATTGGGAATATCTTCAAAATGGAAAGGCTATCGTTTTATTAGGAAAAATGCCTACTTGCATTCTCATTGCACTAAAAGGATAAGGTGATTGTAATCTTTCATGTCTTTGCGTTTGATTTCTGTTTCCCTTTCCCAGGCAATTTTTTCACGATCATATAGTAATCTGTTTTGTAGTTCGTCTCTTGATTCTGGCTGTATGCTCTTGGCACAATTTTCTTTAAATTTGCTATCTGTTTTCATTATTGTTCGCCTTCTGATTATGTCTGACATTGTATTATCTTGGAATAGTTTTCCTCAAGAACTCTCAAACTGTTTAGTTTCTCGTCTTCCGATTCCGTTTGTAGTTTGGTAGAGCTATTTTCCTCTCCACTCGTTGGAGTCGTTCCTACTCGTCTTCCGTCCTGTTTGGATGAATTTTGTTCGCCAATTTATTCTCCCAGCAGTCGTTTCCCTATCTCTGCTTCGAGTCGCATTTTCGGTGTGCTGATTTTCGTGGGATTCAAACTTACTCGACGACGATCTCTCGCTGCTCTTTCTTGTACATCGCGGAGATTTTCTTGCTGGGATGTACTTTCAGGGCTACTGAAATAGGTTTCCACAAAATTTACATTGTTTTGAAAAAAGCATTCACCGAATTCCCAATGTCGGAAACTCACGTGTGTTGCTATTGCAAAGTGACCAGGCCTGCGAGCGGACACCTTGAAAATATGGATATAATAATATATATTTATTATATAGAAACTGTTGAAATACCAGGATTTTTCCGTTTACTAAGAAATCATATCTTCATCGCGCGCAGTGAAGCTTTCATTTTTATCTTTCACGTGTGAGAATCTTGGTGTCACCATGGTTACTAACATGGTTAGCCAATTACAAGAGAGCTTCCCGCTCAGACGCGCGGCCGGCTCTTTTGATCGATTACTATCAATATCGAAAATCTTAAGTTGGGGAAATTAGTCAATTGACCCTCGGAAATATTAAAATTAGCCTGTTTGCACCTGGGGTTAGGTTTAGAAACTTGCCACAGACATATTTTTCAGCTCAAAGCAAACTACTATCGCCAGCAAAAGTGTAAAAGTAGTAGTATGTTGGTGGCAAAATGCGCACAAATTGTTTTTAACCTGCATAAATAATTATACGCACAATTTTATCCAGCATAAATCAAATCAAAATAATCCAACATAACAATCAAATAGGGGGGGGGGGGGGGGTGACAATATACACACAAATTATCGATTCAGACAAAATCAGACAAAATCAAAATCAAAATGCAAAAAAAAATCGGCAGCAATTAGGTTTGAAAACGATCAACAACTTCCAAAATATCAAGTATAATAAAACAGAGCGAAATCCGAATCAAAATCAACCAAAATCCGAATCAAAATCCAGCCGATCCGACTCTAGTTTACCTTTGGACTAACCAACTACCAAACTTCCTAGCAAACTCCTGGCAAACTAGTAACTCCTAACTCATATGCAACAACTAGTCAATATATTATTGATTGTAATGTTTCATCCCGGATTTCCACTAAGCATTTGCCGGGCGGAAGGTCCGTATGGTAAAAAAGTGTGCCCAAGGTCTTACTCAAAACCAACGACACAGTTTTTTCCTATACGGACCGACCTAGCCCAGTAAATAATGTCTTGATGTCTTCTGTTTAAAGTAAGAAAATAGATTGGCAATTGCTGGCGCTGGGAAAAAATCCGGCCCGTGAGCAGTATCATAAAAATCTGAGGATTTAGGATTCCCACCCGCTCAGAAGCTTGAGAAAAACAACGAAAGCATGTTTTTTTGTCCTGACCAGCAGTATTTCTACGGATTGTAAGTCTAATACCATCGTGGGTGTCATTCAATGACCATCCTGATCCATGGTGTCATTATCGTAGTGAGATCTCAGATCAATCCACGAAGCAAATTTATCGTCATAAAAGTCAGACTCCCCGATCATTGTACTACCAACATCAAACCGTTGTTAAATACCATTCCAAAAATCGGTTGAAATCATTCCTTTGGAATATAATCGATTTGGAATTCCAAGGATATCGATACTGACTGAAGTAATGTTAGGATTCAAAAACTTCTCAGAGTTTCTCATCCCGTTATAACTATTGCCAATAAACAGGTATAATACTCCAGTCGCTGATCGCCTCGGAATATTTTGATTTTGTCGGATTTTGCCTGGATCGATAATTTTGTGTGTAAATTGTCATCCCCCCTTCCCCTATTTGATTCTTATGTTGGATTAGTTTGATTTGATTTATGCTGGATAAAATTGTGCATATAATTATTTATGCAGGTTAAAAACAAATTGAGTGCATATTACTTAAGTTAAATACCTCAGGATATACATTGATGTCATTAATGTATAACTTTTTCCTCTTAATAAGAGGAAAACCACTTTGAGGGTATTCGATCAGGACAGACCCCTGTGGATTTCAACAAGACTGCTAAAGCTATCCCAGAAATATGTTTGTTAATTTGTATTTTTTGTGAACTTTTGTAAGAAAATCATAATAGTTATTTAGAAAGATTCGATGGTCATTTGTATGGAAAGCATATCACGCATATGTCAAAGTGCTTTATTCCTAATGGTATTAACTGACAATGCCGGATGCATAAACGTAGACGTTATGATAAGCGAAGGTTAGTCAGGTATGAGATTTATGGGGTGCCAGTTCCGCCAAAATTATTGTTTTATTATTATTAGGCACAATTTTTTATTATTAGGCACCAGTTAATTATTATTAGGCACAATGTTTTATTATTAGGCACCAGTTTATTATTGTTTGGAATTATTTTTTTTATTATTAGGCACCAGTTAATTATTATTAGGCACAATGTTTTATTATTAGGCACCAGTTTATTATTGTTTGGAATTATTTTTTTTATTATTAGGCACCAGTTAATTATTATTAGGCACAATGTTTTATTATTAGGCACCAGTTTATTATTATTAGGCACAAAGTATTATTATTAGGCACCAGTTTATTATTGTTTGGAATTATTTTTTATTAATAATAAAACAATAATTTCGGCGGTAATGGCACCCCATAGAGATTATGCTACAAATTTGCATGTTTGTGGTTTCTGCTAGGTCAAGTTTGTGCATTGTCAGCGTCTGTGTTCGATTCGTTCAGCAATGTTTTGAAATTGCTGCTCCTGAAACGAAACCCATGACCACAGCTGACATAATAACTGGTGAAAAAATCGTGCAACGTACATGGCGCTGGTTTTTAACTTTCTCTGCTTTCTTCTGTTCCAGTTCTCAGGTTGGTTTCTATAAAATAATGTTCCATTTCCGCTTGTCACTCGGTCTCGAACTTCCATTCCAAACAGTGACTGCTGATCGAGACTATTATACAATGTATTTTACCACATTTGTTACTGGTATAATTTACCATGAGGTCGTACGCGTCTTTTCGGCGGATGACAACGGTTACACGATTTAAAAGGTGAAAGAAACGATGTTTATCTAATGAGTACTCCATTACGGAAATGTAATATCTCACTATCCGTCATTATTAAGCGGTAATGTAGTGTCATAATCGAAATAAGTTTGTATCGCGATACAAACATTATAAAAACACAAGCTGGTATTCAATACGACACAATCTGAAAATAATGCTGCCTTAGTGCAAGCGCAGTCAAAAGCCGTATCATGTTCATGCTACTGGCTACTGTTTGCTGTGCGGTAGAAAGTTCGGTAAGATTTCCGCAAAGGTCCCTACCTCATTGTGCATACTGAAGCTGTCTTGTCTGGTGTAATGCACGTGCAAATATTTCTTGTGTTCAAAGAACGAAATAGTATAGTTACAGAATGCATAATGAAGTAGGGACCTGTGCGGAAATCTTACCGAGAAAACTATTAAAATTGCGTGACCAAAGTTAATGAATAGCTGTAGGTGTTATAATCCTCAACCGACAGCGGTCTTGTGACAGTTTTGGCGCCCTGGCCTTCTCTGGGATCTCGCATTACCGTCTTTGTTCCCTTCATCAAGCGAAGCGAGTTGGAAAGTCTTTCACGAGGAAAATGTTGTCAATGTTTAAGATCATAAAACGTTCTAAAACGGAAATGTCACCTTGGGGACAAAAGAAGAAGCCCGGTCCAAAGAAATCTAAACCAGATAAACAAACTTTCCACGGGGATAAAATGCTTCTCCTTGCTGCTAGTTACAAAGGCTCTTGGTTCGATCTGCCCGCGTCAGAAATGCAGCAGAAGATTTCTATGAGATGTCTCAATTTGACTGCAATTCGGACGACGAACACTTTCACTGTGGTCGATCGAGGTGAGATAAGTCCCGAACAGTAAACCATATGGCGTCTTGCCGATTCTGTGGGAATGAAGAAATTCAAATCGAGGTAATTAAGAGACTGTGTGGGCTCGGGAATGGGTGAAAATTCATATGTGGTAAATAGAAGTGCACCACTCTTGCAGCTTCAGGTGAAATCAATTCCCGCGAATGAATGATGTGTTAGCCAAGTAGCATCTTCAGGGCATTACTGTTTTGTCCGCTATTGGTCGGCCGTATGACCGCGTTGACAGCAATTTTGATGAGACGTGAAAGCTGTGAGAATCTTTAGAGGCCAAAATCTCGGGATTTATTTTTGCGTGTATTCCCTTCATTCAAATGAATCAATCTCAAGCTAGATTCACCGGATATTGATGAAAATTGGCCAAAATGGTTGTTACACCATAACTCTCCAAAGTATGTAAGGCTTTTACTGCGGCGCGCAAGCGCGTGACACGCAAGGTAAAATTTTCTATAGGTAAAATTTACAATGAATTTTCTCAGGAACCAATCGGAATATCGCAAAAACACATTTTGTTAGCCTATTTTCTGCTGACTGATATAGCACAGTTTGTTTGGCTATCCTTGGTAACACAAGGGCTGTTACACCTTTTACTGTTCATTAACCTCTAAGGGATATTCATTTAATCGAAAAGGCATTGTCATTCGGGAGCGGACAGGCATACAATAATCCGAACAGAGTTTCAAGAGTGCGATGGAACGTTCATTTAGCATAGAATTTGACAATCGTGACAATCATGAATATGTTTGTGCAGGTTCATTAGCGTTTTCGAGCTTTCATTAGCGTCTTTGTGCAAATTCACACATTCAATAACGTTTTTTGGACATTCATTAGTGCAATACATTGTGACTTTACTTTTCCACTTGGAATTGTATGATTTCAACTTTCTTTACATTTTTTACAACAGGCTTATCTATTGATATATTTGTTGTCTCGTAACTATACAAAACGTTGTTGTTAGAAAGAAAGTCGAAAAAGAATACTGCATGACTGTAATAAATTTATGTTGCCTGGTTTATGCATAAATAGACCGTAGATCAGTATATTTTCTTGCAAAACATTGTTGCAAGTTTGGCTATTGTTGTTGTAATGGTTGTTAGTGATAATTTTTTGTCCCGAAAATTTCACAAATTTATTAACATGCAATACGTTCCTGTTACACAGAATATTAACACAATTTACCGCATGACTGTAATAGATTTCATTGTCAAATTTACAGAGTAAAATGTTGACTACTTACATGGATGTTAACTTCAATAAAATTTTTGCAAAATGAAATTTTCAACAGTCGTATGGACGGTATATATATTGAATACACATCGTCATCATGAACGGAGGTATTCAAAAGCGGGGGTAACTTAAGTAAACACTATTTCTAGTTTGATACAGCTAGGAACAACGAAAAGGCAGCGAACGTGGCCACCAAACGAATACATCAAACTAAAAAAAGGCAAAAGCTCCCTACAAACACGTTAAATTATTGGCTTTATTTCGTTTTAATTCACTGAGAAACTATTTTATATTTTTTTTCCATACAATGGCTCATAAATATCAGGCGCCATGTTTTTTTTAACTGCCAAGTTTCACGTAGAGAGCTTGGACCGCATGGGGCTCTATTTGTCTTTCAGATTTATATCCTTGTTTTACATCTAAGCGGGAATAATTTTCCACAATTTGAACTAAAAATTAAGGATGCGTGGTTCCTAACAAGCTTTTAACGCCTTTCTTACTCCTTACCTTGGCAGCGTTACTTCAAATCACAGGTATTGGGTCACTTAGACAACTAATGATCTAAAGATACCCCAAAATCGGAAAAGGGGTAACAGGTAGCGCCAGTTTTGTTTTATTTTGCGGTCACGTAATCAATATTACCCGGTAAACTAAGCCGTTGTTTTGGGTGGAAAAATGGGTTAGGTTTTGCGACGTTTTACTGAGACATAATCACCGCAAATGTAAGTTGGATGAATCTGTATCAATAACAGTGCCACAATGGCAAAGTGCCAATTTGATTTCAATTCGATCTCAAACAGACGTGGTGAACTCTGAGACGTTAGCAATTTGTTTACAACGAGATTAATTTGTTTAAAATGCATATGACGCGAAATTTTCTTTCCGCGTTTCTTCAACCTTGATCTTCGTAAAAAAAAAAAACAATTTGAAAGTAAACAAGTGTTGGGAATGGCTGAAACCTCGAATTTTATTTCTTCGAAATACCTACTATTTGCCTTTATATCTGTCCCGGGGCCTGGGATCAAGAAAACCACCATCAAATTTGATAGTGACGTCACAATGTTATGTTGATCCTCGAAGTTTTGTTGACCCTACAAGAAAACTATAGAGACGCAGAGGTCATCGAGCGATAAAAATGTCCCAAGATTCGTGTGATTCGGATGATTCAGTCAACTCTGACTCTTCTGGATGCCAAAATGTGTCGGGAGAAGAAATGAATAAAGTGACTGGAGAGCTTGAGCCCTACCAAGATGAACATCTTGCAAACGATGGAGAACGTAAGTAATTGTTGAAAGGTCTCCACTGATTTAGATCTGTTAGCTGTTACAGTATTAATCTATGCTTCACCTTGTTGTAGGTGCAAATGTAAACATTGCAACGAGGAAACATGCTCGAGGCCGATGCGTTGGAATTCCGCTGTTACCACGAAGTAACAAATGCTATCGGCAAGTGATTTTTTGATGGCTCTATCGATAATACAAGCTGCATCAAAGAAAATGAGGATTACGGAGCGTTAACAAACAGAACTGTTCTGTTAAGAGTGGCTCCTTTGCTGAGAGACAAGGATGGAAGAAGCTATCGGCGATTTGCTGGTGTGGCTGAAAACGAGTGACTTTTGTATGAAGAAAACAAAGTAAAATCCAAAAAAGAGACCGGTTTAGTTAATTTTGCCAAACAGTCAATATTACCCGCTAGTCACTGCGAAATATCACAATACCACTAGTGGAATGTGTTGTACTCTGTTCTTATACAAATGAACTCTTTCCAATCAAGCTTTTCCCCCTCAAGCCATCGGGCGACATTGGAAGACCAGTTACCACATTAGTTTTAAAAACTGTCATCCCTTCTTGTTCATAGATTTGTCAGAGCAGTTGCCTATCGTTGGTTGATCAGGTGGCTGTGTGGTTACATGGTGTGGTGTGTTAGGAATGAATAAAAGAAAACGCAGCCATAGCACATGGTCAACTCAACCTGCCATTTTTTATTACCATTCTCTGTCCCAACATGCCTTGCCTCCGCGCATACCATTCCACAGTGTGACTGCATATGTCACGCTAGACATTACACAGGAGATGGGACAACAGCAGACCACTGCCAGCTTGCATGTATCATGTGCAGTGTTAGGAAAAATTACCCAACCCACCAAACAAGAGGATATGCAACATCACAGGCTATAGAATAAGAATATTTATTTGCTGAACTTTGTTAGATGCACAATACAATACGTTTTTAAATTGTAAATGAGGAATAATAGAATAGAAAATACAAGTGTTATGCACCATTGGCTATTTTCTAGCCCTTGATGTTCCAATGTAACAATTTCTAATTAGTCTGTGAAATGCACTATAAAATGTTAACTTGTTCCAGGATATTAAACAAAAATTTGAAAACAACACTTCTCTGTGGTAGTATTTAAAGACTAAGGAAAAGCTAAAATTTATTATGCTTCCCTATATTCTTGGCATTTTGTTCTGGAATGACCACGCATTGGCTGCCTGCAAGTTCGACAGGTATTTGTTTCTTTTCCTCAAGGCTGAAGATGTGACAGGCTGGCTTTCTTGATAAGTCTGCAAGGCAGTTTGTTCCTTCCCTCTAGACATGGAAATTATGTGCAAAAAATATTTTCCTATTTTAACATGCCTTGTCCTCTAGATTTCTCAACAACAGCTCTGAATTCAAATGGAAAATCCATGATAATAATAAATTATTTATTTACCAGGTTGGAAGAGCTGAATGCTCGTCTTCTGCTTTCTTTTTTCATAATTTTTCACTGCCGGTGGTTTGGGTATTCTGTTTGGAAAGTGGGAGGTCAGAGACTGAGGAGCCTTAGCTGAATATCTTGAATAGGTCACCTTCAATTCAGCTCTTGACAAACTGAAAAGTAAGCTTTTTACTTGATCCACATAACCTACAATTAAATGAAACAATGTATCTTAAACATGCTTTTATCCAACTCAGGGTTTTACTCGTGGTACCAGGAAGCATTGTCTTTTTGGTCACATGGAATTGTTTTGTTTCTTTTGGTTTACATATATACATGGTATGTGCTTTAGTACCTGCAGAAAGAACCCCGACTCAGTTGCCCTATTATACAAAACCTTTCACAATTAAATTACGGGCAGGCCATAAGTGAAGAGAGTAAATGTAACAAAATGAGAAAGTCAGGGACGGTCAAGTGATGCTATTAAGTAATAAAACCATTGCTTTTTTCAAATAGTTATTGGTGCTCGTACAATGTCAAGGGCAGGCTTAAGTCACCCATTCCAATAGATTGGATTTTTTTTGTAATATTAAGGCTTCTTACCAATTTTGATCCACTTCCTTTTGTCTAGCTCTCCATGGTTACAGTTACAGTACAAAGGATTTGGGTGCTCTGAATGCTTGTTTGCTACATGTCGTAAGAACGAGCTCCACTTAGCACAATAAGTGAACCAAAACCTGACTTTGTTGACGTTGCACACCAGTACAAATGTTTTCGGGTGCCTTTAATCCAAGAAGCTATAATTTCGCATCCTTTTTCTTTACTGGCCATGAGCATCTTTTTGCTAACGGATCGTGCGATATGCCAAAGAAATGCTCTGTGTTGGGACAGGACTCTTCCCTTTTATACCTTCCTCAAGCTGAATGGTACGAGTAAAGCAGCTATCTTCAAAATGAGCCAAACAGAATACTGCATATTTGTTTACAGGTTTGCCGAGATCAGCATCGTTGAACAAATCGATTCCACTGAGCTCTTACGACCTTATGGGGAGATTTATATGTTCATAAATTATACCATCATTAGGTCTGGAAATTGCGGACGTTTTGTGTAAGATAATGTTTTCGTACATGAGCCCTTTCTCCACTTGATAAGAAGTCATTGCTTCACGTGCTAAATAATCGCTTAAGATGCATGAATACTCCAACTCGATGTTTGTGATTGTATAATTTGGTGCTGTTTCAACGTCTGAATAAACAACAACATCAGAAACAGGAGCCAGAGTAATCTCAAATGCCAGCTGATGTGGTGGCGCCATTTGGTAGAAAGCTCCATGATCTCTGAGAATAGGATGATCCAGAGGAATTGCCTACCTGGTGTTATGAATTGCCGCGAGGCCAGCCTCCTTTGCATCTGAAGTATCTTTATCTCCTGCATCCGTTTGAAGTTTCCGCATATTCTTAGAAGATATACCTTGTCTCAACCTATTTCTACGTTCCTCCTTTGGTAAGTATAAATCATGATAGGTTTGAAATAAATCAAATCCCTGGGTGTCTTGCAACGTTTCTCCGCCGAAAAGAACTCTTAGCCCTGAGACGAGATTTCTACCTACATTATTAACCAGAGTGTTATCTTTATGACCTGAGACATTTAAATCAAAGAGAAGGTATACACTACTTGGGACAATCACAACATTTTCCGCTAATTTTGGAATGTGTATATATCATGTTTCACGTGGATTAGCAGATGAAGGGGTGAACGAGATCCGATTTAATAATACTTCCCCTTTCAATTCGATTGTTTCCCGAGGAGTTCGGTTTGGATCAAGAGTTTCTTGTATAGTTGCTATTTTAAATGGTTGCAATCTTTGTTTTAAATGAGTATCAAGGAAGAAACAAATAACATTTCCAATCTTTAACAGAAAAGCAACACTACTTCAAAAAACAGCTGAGCAGACTTGAAGGTATCTATAGCGCATCCACCAGAAGAAGTTGTGGAGCAGAAAAGCAACAAAAAGCTCAACAGAAACCCAACAAAATATCAAGAAAACCAACAAAAATCAAGAAGTTGTTGAGCGATCAAAGGAACCTGTTATAGTTGCTGCTGGAAAACTGTTGGTAGAATATCATAAGAGTGGTCAGTAAAATTCTTGGGAGCGCTCAGTAAAAAAAAATCCTATGATACCTCCGGAGAAATCAGCCCCACCTACCAAACTTTTTCCATTTACAATTATTTCGCGATTGGAAACTTGATACCTCCAGATTTGAGAAATAACATCAAGTAATTGAGCAAACAAAACATTCCCAATCATTTGCTCTCGTGATTGGAAATTTGATACATATGAATTCCTAACATCCCTGAAATTCCAATCAAGGGCGTGGTCGTGTGAATCAACATTCCTGAAAATTCCAATCGAGGGCGTGGTCGGGGACCTATGGGTACTCCACTCTATACTACTACGTTCTTTCTAAATAGAGCAACTTCGTTTGGTTGTAGACTTTATAAAACATTGCAGTAAAATTATATTTATGAGAAAGAAGATTCAGTAAAAAAGCACTCCTTGCAGCGGCGGCCGCCATTTTGTAAACAATCGTTAACAGTCGACGCGCGTTAGCTCTACGGATATCTCAGCACTAAATAACACTTAATGAGTACAGGTACATTACCCGTACCCAGATACGGTATATGGGTATCTTAAGATCTCTAATGTCGACAATAGCAGCTCTAGAGAAGCGATTCCTCTGTCTGCAGCGATATGGTTGTTTGTGTTATACATTCCTCCGTTTGTTTGCTAGAATTACGCGAAAAGTAAACTTACTTGGTGCTACGTACAGTTTTGGCAGTCGGTTGATTTATAGAACCTCTTTCGTTTCAGATGGCAGTATCACATGGATCCACCCAGCTCCACAGTACACTCCAGCGAGTTCTGGCGCTAACGCTCGGAGAACTGTAAAGCGAGTGTTGAAGGGATCTACAGATGTGTCACTAGATTGGGAATATGCTTTAAATGATGAAATGCGTTCAATGAATAATCTTGACTTTACAAAATCAGGCGAAGGTAAAGAAACGATTGGTAACATTTTTGAGAGTGGTCGTGTTGTTATATATGGCACTGAGAACTTTCCAGAGCGTTTTAACATCACTCGCAATGCTGCAGTTACTCAGGTCTCACTCATCATCTTCAATGTCACTGTAGAGGAGGAAGGAGTTTACGCTTGCGTTTTAAAGTCCTTTTCTGGGAACATATTTGAGGATGAAATTGAAGTCTTGGTTGTAGGTATGTGATTTACATGTATTTCTTGCCTTGCTTAAGGTTAACTTTGATATTTGAGGTAAAGTAGTAACCCCAGTATTGTTGCTGCTGATGAATTGAATTAAATCTCTGAATCTATGAGCGAACAATTGCGGAAAAGATGTTTTTCAGTTTTATCAGTCATTTTCCTCTGAACAAGAAAACTACCGTGTATATGCACCTTGAGTTACTCTAACAGAGGTGCAAAGTTCGTTATTTCATGTGCCATTGAGGAAAAGCGGTCTTTATACTAGCCTGCAAACAGGCTCCCGGTTGGTTTTAGAGCGAGCTAGCTCGAGTGTAGTTTAGGGCGAGCGGGACGAGCCGAGAGCGATCTGGTGACGAGGGAGTGCACAGGGGAGCCTGTAGACATTCCATTGATGCCGCCGTTCCATGGTACCAGCTCCTGGTATCAAGATCTGATTGGTAGAATCGATGACTGTTGACAGCTTTGAGAAGCTTTGAGATAAAGATTTGACAGATGTTGACAACTGCTTGTAAATTTGCATAATTCTTGCCGCGACCGACAAAGATGGCTTCTGCGTGCAATGTAAAGTTTACAGACGTTGAATTCGAGGCAGCTTTGAGCAATTCTTTGCAACATTTTCATCACCTCTCTCGTCTGAAACATGAGCAGAAGCTATGCCTGGAAACTGTGGCTCAGAAGCGCGATGTTTTCGGTATTCTACCGATTGGTTTCGGGAAGAGTCATTTCTTAATTTAATTTTATTATTCTATTGAAAGACTTGTGGAAACTACAACGTGCTTGTGTCTTAGTTGTGACGCCTTTAGTTTCTATAATCAAAGACCAGGTTGAAGAGCGTTTGCCATTGGCTTAGGAGACGAAAAAGGAGAGAAAGAACTGGTCGCCGGTGGATTCGATGTGGATCTCCTCTATGGAAGTCCGGAAACGTTATTTTCGAAACAGTGGTTAAAACAGCTGAAAGAAGGTCTCCTCGGAAAGCAAACTGTTTGCTTCGTTGTCGATGAGGCGCACTCTATTTCAGCTTGGTAAGTAACCTGAATTTATTCTGATATTTTGTAGATCATAATTTGCACTGGTGTTGAATGCCGGTCGGTTTATGAACACACAGTTCATCTAACAGCAAAGGTGACATGTTATTCCTCTGTTAATTTGTAAATACATTCAGCCTTACTTCAAAAAGTATTTTGGACTTTGGCGAACTGACATATAAGTTTAAGCATTGGCGCGGCGAACTGATCCAGGACGTTGGAAACTTCATACTCATCATGCGAGGGAAAAACTGTTTATTCGCGAACAGTCAGACACGTTGGTGAAACCAACAGTTTGAGAAGATGAATATAAGCCAAGTGCTACACTGTACAAGTCATGATCATGATTTCTTAAGCAAAGTTTTTGTTTATTAGTAATCATATTTGGCTTAACACATCATTTATGGATAATGATTGCTATGCACTTGCTGCCCTCTTGCTTTTAGTTTACTTGGTATTTTTTTTTTGGTAGGGGCCAAGTTTCTATCCAGAAAGGAAAGAAAAAGGAGTCATTCAGGGCAGCATTTTCCAAAGTTAAGGACTTGCGGTCATTCTTACCTGGATTTGGGATATCCAATATAGATCTAACTCGAATAGAAACAAGGTTATCGTTACAGTCGATCGCGTTTCCTTCTTTATTGCGTTTCGCTGAGGGGGTTTCACCAGTCGGTGATCGATCGAACCCCTGTAGGTCGTTTAGAACTACTAGTTGGTGTTGTACATTGATCGGGTGAATCTATCAGCTGCTCCAAAGGTTCATTGCAATGGCTTGTTATTACTGTGCAAGAGTAAACCACGCGAACGCCTTTCCTGGCACAAGAAAGGCAAGGAAATTCAGGTAAGATTTCCGCACAGGTCCCTCCTTCATTATGCAAGCTGAAGCTGTCTTGTCTGGTGTAATGCACGTGCAAATATTTCTTGTGTTCGAAGGACGAAATACCATAGTTACAGAATGCATAATGAAGTAGGGACATGTGCGTAAATCTTACCGCACTCTTCTCCCTTCAGACGGATTTAATAATTTTTTGCAGAAACGGCAAATACGTTCAATTCCCGTTCGCCTTGCATTTCCCCATTCCGCGAAACCCTCGTGCGGTAGAATGCTATAAAAAGCCGATATATCAGCGCGAGAAAAACCATCAATTCTGACAGGTTTAATTAACCAAGCTAATCACCAAGGGGCGGAATGGCGTATCAAAAACATTGTCTACAGGCTCCCCCGCTTCCCACTCGCTTCGCTCGCGGATTCACGCTCCGACTCCCACTCGCTTCGCTCACGGAATCACGCTTTCGCTTGCCGAATTTTTTTTCCGCCCTTGCTGGGAGCCTGTACGCAGGCTATCTTTATACGGCAGCAGTAGGCAAGGAGGATTGTTTGTAGATCTAGTTATGTAGTAAAATGAAGGATACTTTCAAAAGGGTATTGGCCTATATGTTGATTTTTTAACACTCAAAGGATGTAGATTCTTTGTCTACCTTTATCTCACCGCCGAACGGACCGGCACGTTTTTCCCGTTTTAACGGAAAACTAGTACCTAAAAAATTTCCTCTTGCATTGCTTTAAACCATTTACTTTATCCCACAAAAACCCTGAAGCCCAGAGCTCAGCCTTTATGGTGGTTCCGTACATCCGCTGTTTTACGGTACCTATCAGAAGGATTTTAATTTGAGCAGTAAAATGTTGCATAAGAACCGTCTTAACATTAAGTCGTATCTTTAATACGTCTGAGGATTTTGCACCGAAGGAATAACAAATTGACGCCATGTATCCCATCCCTTGCAACCGGGTTTTACACAGGAATACATCGGGCAGAATAGCGTCAATTCGGCACTCGCTTAAGAGAGAGAGAGAGAGAGAGAGAGAGAGAGAGAGAGAGAAAGAGAGAGAGAGAGAGAGAGAGAGAGAGAGAGAGAGAGAGAGAGAGAGAGTGAGTGAGTGAGTGAGTGAGTGAGTGAGTGAGTGAGTGACACTTTATTCAAACTCGGAATTCCATCAATTAATATTGGTTTTCATGAAAGCCGAGTAAGATTAAAAATTTAAACAGAGATTAAAAAGTGGGACAAACTATCAATAACAAGATAATAACATATCAAAGTCAAGAATATTATTATCTTCCAGTCCTCTTTTGAAGGCTGCAAGAGTTTTAGCCGACTTAATTGAATTAGGCAAGGAATTCGACAATTTAGGACCAGCGTAAAGAAAACTCCTTTTCATAAAATCAGTTTTCGGTAATGGTAAATTAATATTTAATACACTGTTCCTAATATTGTAAGGATTTCTTGCCTCGACTTTGAAAAATCTGTCAGTTAAATAGTTTGGGGCTGCACCAGTAGAAATTTTAAACATTTGGGTGGCCTTATGCTTAGCTCTGCGGGTTTTTAAATCAGACGATCAGAGTTCCTTTAAAACATCCTCTGAGCTTACATCATAGGCAGCCCTTAAAATAACCCTACCAGCCCTATTCTGTAATTTTTGTAATCTGGTTGCTAGACCTTTAGATAAATTATCCCATACCAAATCACAATAGTCAAAAGATGGCTGGATAAGGGAATTATAAATAGTTATGAGTATCATCATTAACGAATTGCCTTATTTGTCTCAGGCCCCCGATTGCAGATGAGACCTTTTTAGCCACATGGATAATATGAGTGGACCATGATAAACGATCATCAATATAAACACCAAGAGATTTAGCAGAGTAGACTCGTTTTATACGTGTATCTCCTAATCTGATCTCAGGAGAATAGCCAAGGTTGGCGAGATTGTAATTAGAGACAATAATCAAAAATTCTGTTTTAGTGGTGTTTAAACTCAATTTGTTTGCTAAGAGCCACTGTCTAATATTTTCCATGTCATGATTTGTACCATTCTGTAATTCAAAATAATTTTTACCAGAAGTGGTTAAATTAGTGTCATCTGCCAACATTCTTGGGGTTGAGAAATTTAAGCAATTGGGTAAATTATTGATATATATTAAAAATAACAGAGGGCCGAGGATAGATCCTTGAGGAACACCACAAGGGATATCTGAGAACTCCGAGAGACAGCCATTTAAGTAGCATTTTTGCTTGCGATTAGAGAGATATGAATAAAACCATTTGTGTGCTGTTCCAGAAATACCATACATCTCCAATTTAGCAAGCAAAATGCTGTGGTCAACTGTGTCAAAGGCCTTGGCTAAATCAAGAAAGACAACAGAGTTAAGGGGACCATTGTCAATATTGAAGAACCATTCATTAGTAGCATCTAATAACGAAGTAAGAGTAGAATGCAGGGAACGAAACCCAGACTGGCAATTTGATAAAAGGGAATTTACCCTAAGGTAGTCATATAGCTGGTTATAGATGATTCTTTCAAAAAGCTTAGCAATAACAGAAATGACCGATATAGGTCTATAATTGTTAAGATCATCAGTGTTATCTTTCTTATGTATTGGGGAGACTTTAGCATACTTCCACTTATCAGGGAAGATACCACTCGTTATAGATGCATTGAAAATTAAGCTTAAAGAATGCGATATTACAGGAGCAGCCTCCTTTAATAATTTACTTGTTATACCATCTAATCCAGTTGCCTTGGCAACATCTAATTTGTTTATTAAGTCGAAAACGCACTTAGCTGTAATGGACGTTAATTTAAAATCACAGTCATCTGACTTAAGATAATCAACAAATCTATAATCAGAGTTGGACAACGATGAAGCAAGCTTAGTTCCAACGGAAGTGAAATGAGAGTTCATTAGCTCACAAATTTGTTGAGAGTCGGTCACTGCAACATCATCAATCTTAATGCTATTAATACCGCTGCTTTTGGCATTACGACCCATTAATTCATTTAATGTCTTCCAACTTGCACGAGGGTTGCCAGAGTTTGAGTCAATATTGGATTTATAATAATTAGCTTTAGTCCCCTTTATAATGCAATTTGTCTTAATCCAGTCATCTCGATTGCTAGTCTTTACTGCTTGTTTCTTAAGGCAATCCCTCTCTATAATCAGTTTACGAATTTCAGAATTTATCCAAGGTGAGTTCTTATTACGCACTCTTCCAGACTTAATGGGTGCATGTTTGTTAGCTACAGTAAGGAATAGTTCTTTCCATTTGGCCCATATAAGGTTGGGATCTGAATAATCAGCTAATATTTCCCAAGGCAGTTGACTCAGGTCCTCTTTAAAACTACTAGAGTTAAATTTCCTGAAGCTTCTGTAAGTAATATACCTATGCTTAAATTTAGTAGGAGCTGAGATTTTTCTAATTACATAAACAAGGCTGTGATCACTAATTCCCAAGTGGATAATGCCACTGTCAACTATATGCTTGATATTATTAGTATATATAACATCAATTAAAGTCCTAGAAGACTCAGTAATACGTGTGGGTTCTTTTAACAGCTGGTGCAGCTGGAATAGCTCCGCAATATAGTTGAGGTTTCTGGTGTTACTGTTAGGATTAGAAGCAAATAAATTACAATTTAAATCACCCATCAAAATAATTTCATTTCCAGAAGAATCTAATTTGCCAATAATAGCTTCTAGTGAGGTGAAGAAAGTATTATCTGAGCTGGGTGGTCTGTAGCAACATAAAGCGGAGAAAGACTTACAATTTTCTTTCTTAGTATCTAAGCATAAGGCCAAAATGTTATTAGGATCAACAATAGAATGAAGATTACATTCAATACTATGCTTTATATAAATACAAACACCCCCTGCATGCCTTTTTCTGTCTCTCCTGATAATGTTATAGCCCTCGATCATCACAAGTGAATCTGGTACCAGTTGGTCGAGCCTACTCTCATTAATGGCCAGTAAGTCAAGATCTTCAATTTGCATAAAGATCCTAAGTTCATCAATAATTTATGTTTAACAAGACTAGCTATATTGAGAGAAGCCATTTTAAAACCCCTTTTCCTAGGGATTCTCCCCTTGGGTCTGGTTTCAACGGAGGCAGACCTTGGCAAAGCAGAACTTGTAGGATTTAATTCACTAGGAGCCCAAGATAGATCATCCCTCAAAGAACATCAATTGACTTTAAGATAATTAATCATGTTTTTGATCAAAAAATCATGGCCTTTCTTGTTTAGGTGTAAACCACCATTGTTAAGAGAGAGAGAGAGAGAGAGAGAGAGACAGACAGACAGAGAGAGAGAGAGAGAAGGATAGCATAAATTATTATGCTAGACGACAGAACTGCAAGTGCTGTCCCCGTTGTATCTGTCATATCCTTTATATTATATATACATATATAAGAGAGAGAGAGAGAGAGAGAGAGAGAGAGATAAGAAATATCGGGGAGAGAACTTACAGTTTCAAATACAGCTACGATTTCTGCTACTCTCTTTCTTTAGCACTTGCAGTTGTGTTGTCAAGCATAATAATTTATGCTATCTCTCTCTCTTTCTCTCTCTCTCTCTCATATATATATATATATATATATATATATATATATATAATATAAAGGATATGACAAATACAACGGGGACAGCAGTTCTGTTGTCAACCATAATAATTTATGTCTCATTTTATATTCCTTTGTTGCAGTTTTGGTTTGCTTATTCGTCTCAATGTAATATCTTTGCTGCAATTTACATTTACCCTTTGTCATAATACAATAACTGTGCCTGAGAATATGACGGATTCGTGTTGATGCCGTAAAGAATGCCTGACCACTGAATGGGCAAACAAAACAGACGTGTGTAGAAAATGTCATTCTTTGCTAAAACTGAAGAGAAGAGAGAATTATGTACACCTTTGTTAGCATTCATTTAGAGCGTTACGTTCGGTATACAATGTAGCATTTTGTACTCCTTTGCTGCAGTTCTGGTTTACCGTAGTTTCTTCCTCTTTGAGGTTATATATTTCCAAGTTGTTTTAACGCAGTGATTTGCTAAGTGTGATGGGCAAACTGAGCACAGTACTTGATGTGGTTCGCCATCGAATTAAACCGTACCGTTCGTTGCAGTTAAAACAAATATTGGACCTATTTGTACCCGTTCCCAATTAAAGGAACGCTTCTGTGCATTATGATGGTTGCTCTAACTTTATCTTACTGTTCGAGCAGGGAAGCGATTTTTTTTGGGCCTGCACGATCCGAATGTTGTGAGCAAATATAGTCAGTGGAAGATTTATGTTTCAGGTCAAGTTATTTGAACGTTTAAACAAACGGAACAGATATTTTGGGAAACGATCAGACAGACCTCCGCCAACTAAAGTTTTCTGCTTTCGACCTGCAAGATATGACTTAAATCATGCCAGCGTCTGAGCCCTAACTCCATAAAACTCAAGTTTTTGCAGGAAAATAGAGTGGTCCATAGCGTCAAAAGCTTTATTACATCCAAAAATATCACACCATTTAGGAGGGATTTATCTATGTTCACGATCCACTCATTTGTTTCCACTAACAAGGTGGTTTCTGTTGATAACGTTGGTCTGAATCCTGATTGTGATTGCGTTGAAAGATTATTTTCATTTAGGTAGCCATAGAATTGGTTAGATAAAACTCTTTCAATCAGTTTACCAACAACAGGTAAAACTTATATTGGCCTGTACTTATTTGGATCAGCTTTGACTCCGTCTTTAAAAACTGGGGAAACCCTGGCATGTTTCCATTCTTCTGGTACAATTCCAGTATCAATTGAGATATTGCTTATGAAAGTCAAAAGATGCGACTACAGGTGCAGCTTCTTTCAGAAGGCGCACAAATATATTGTCAAGCCCACTGGTTTTGCTCAAAGATAGCTTTTTGATGAGTCTAAAAACTTCAGCACAAGTGGTTTGCTTAAGAATAAAGGTAGGCTCAGTGGGTTTCTGCACTTTATGGGTGTGTCAGGAATCTCGGCGGCCAAAGTTGGCCCGATTTCAGAGAAAAGTTTTTCATGATCCCATTGACATCTCTAGCTGATTTATAAGTGAGACTATTAGACTCGATTCGTTTGCATTCTATTTGGAAAATACTTCAAAGATCAACGTGGTGTTTTTTTCTTAATTAGTATTATACACTTAGTTACTGTTACTGGATTCAGGCAGGTTTAGAGAAGTTAATGTCTGGCAAATTCAGGTAGTGATGTAGTAAGGAAAAATCGGTGCAATAATATCTTATTAACTTTGTAAGTTAAAGGGCTCACTCTATTGACTATTCTAATCCTTAAATGTTTGGAGAAAAGTAGAGTAAAAAAACACACTACTTACCTCCAGTTAGTTAGTTAGTTAACAATATTCATATGCTCTAGTCAGTATCCTACCTTAAGAATCCTTAGATACCGTACTTAACCTAGCTTTCTCCCTGGCCCCTTCCCAGTGATAAATTTAACATGTTAATAATAATAATAATAATCAAAATATACATTTGCCTTTTAATGCAGAGGAGACCAAACTCACAAATGTAAGTGACAGTCAAGTAGAGTGTAAAGGTTCAACTGTTTCTCTGTTCTGTGAGGCAACGGGCAGACCACAGCCTAACATTACCTGGACCAGAGTATTGGATAATGGTTCTGATGGGGAAATAATTCAACATAACACCAGTCCAGTGTTGGTATTGAACAACATACAGAGAAATCAGAGTGGAACATACCGCTGTACAGCGTACAATGGGGTGGGAAGGTCATTCAATCAAACAATGAATGTGACTGTAAATTGTAAGTGCTGTTAGCAGTAATATCAGTTTGCATGTAATGTACATGCAAATATTTACATGTAGTGTACATGTTGTGGTTCAATTTTATCCTTGGTTAAAATGTTTCTTCTTTTGTTTTAAACTAATTATCATACATTATTATACATTACCACAGCCAAAAACAAAGGAAGAAAAATTTTTAAACCAAGGATAAAATTGAACCACAAAGTACACATTGCTCAGCTATGTGGAAAGGAAGGAATAACATATTTTAGTGGCACTAACCGTATGTACATGTGATGCTGTTAATTTAAGTTTTACTGAATGCTGACATTTGGGAGTGCCTTTCAGAACAACAACAATAAAATCATGTGTGCAATATTTGACATGGCTGGAACACTAGGGAAATTCAAATGTACTAAGGAACTGTTTAATTGAAGATGTTTGCTGAAATGATTAAATTACCTGACAAGTCCATATGAAAGGCGCACCTTTTTATGCCAAATCTTAGTTAAATATCGTAGGTGCGACTTATCGAAAGCACCATCTGAGATTGCTCTTCAGTACCTGGTTAATATTCATTTGGGACACGACACCAGGTTCTCTCAGCATTGCCATCAGTGAAACCTTTAGACTGTAGTATCCAACTACATTTTTTAAGACTCAAACAACGGTACCATGTTGTCTCATTTATTACCCTTTTTATTACTTCAATCAATGAAGAGATTGTTAAGGAAAAATCAACAGATTGTGATGTAATGCCTTGTGTTTGATAAAATGGATTAGCATAGTTTTATTCGCATCAATGTAGAGATGAAAACAAATCAGAGCTATATAGCATACACTGCAATATCAGATTGTAGGCCATGGAAGCTTACTTGTTTAGTCTTTTTGGATATTCCTTTTGGTTCGTTGGATCAAAATCTGTTTTTAAGTTGATGATTGTCACATTCAAATCCACATTTATAGTCTTATTTTTTTGTTGTTTTTGATAATTGGCTAGTGCAGCCAGGCACCAATATCAATAACTATTGTATTATAATATAATTATTGTATTATTGTATTATATTATTATATACGCAATAATATGCATATAGCAAAAGAATAATACAGTCATGTATTCTAACCTCTTTACCAATCAATAATATCATTGAGGATTGAACAGTAGCTAGAAGCCTTCAGAAGGGCTGTCCTGATAACGTGTTATCTGGAAATACTTGTAGTCACCCAAACACTATTATTATTATTTTTGTTTTCGTACTGGACCTAAACTATTTCAGTGTACTGTACCGTCTGTTGTGATGGATCATGCCCTTTGCAGGTGATTACGTTATTGGAATTGGATACGTGTGTTGTTGATGATTATTTGTATTAGTTAATATCATTGCCATTGTTATTGATGGTTGTAGGCATAATAAAAATTTCATGTTTCTTCTTAGTTTCTCCATCGATAGATGCTCTTGCAAACCAGACAGTGCATGAAGGACAGAATGTGTCACTCTCCTGCAATGTGTCAGCAATTCCTTCTGCATCAGTTCAGTGGATCAGCCCCAGTGGCTATGTTTTAGACGCCAGCAGTGCCACCTTGGTACAGATCTTAAGAAATCAATCAGGACAATACTTTTGTGAAGCAAGCAACCATTGTGAGAACGTTAGTGAAAGTGTGTTTATCTCAGTGCAATGTAAGTACTAAATCAAAATAGCTGCACAGTTATACAGTTGCGCTCAAATGTAAGTTACCGCTCTCCTCTCGTTTCTCTCAATACAAATCTCATTTCTCGCGAGAATAACTGAATCATTACTTATTACATTATTATATTACTTGTAAGAAACCGCCGCACATGTATAAATGGTTTTGGCGCGGCATTGTGTACGTGTATTCCCAAATCAATGGTACTGAAAGCAATCAACTGCTAGTTCTGAAAGCGGTGTTTATCTATGATTCCGAAATATTTCTTTTTCAAATCTAAAGCTCCAGAGCTCAGAGGAGTCGCCGTAGGTCATTAACCTAAAAGTGGCCATGAAATACATGAAAGCTCCAAGATGGTTTTCGTTTGTTCGAAGCGGACTAGTGATTCTCGACAACTCGACATGTGGTGAGATGACCAGATACCATTACAACGCAACATGAAATTAACACAAGTATAGTGAGAGTCAAGCGCCTCAAAAGCCGCCGCTCTCTTTGGGGACCCTTCACTTCGTAAACTTAGTTAATCTATTTGCACACTTTCAAAAGGTCTTTTTTGCATTGAAAGATTTATAACGCTTTTTTTTGTTAACATAATAAAGTTAAGCAAGCCTTTCAAATTTACGTTGAACGAGGAACTTGTGTCATTTTGTAAATCAAATCAAATAAATCAAATCAAATTTATTTACAAAATTAAAGATGAGTGTAAAGTACACACTACACGCAAATAGCAGAGCTAATCGAGGTGTGAAGTGTAATAACATACATGAAATATTAAATGAATAAGTAAGAAAAACAAAACCTATAGAGAACGAATTTGAACAAAACTACATATAGCATACATTAGCACGACCAAAATTACACGGTAAATATATAAAAATAAAAAAAAAAATAGAAAAAAAAGAGAGAGAGAAATAGAGCAAAAGTAGAGAGTAATATAATAACGATTTTTTCAATTTTAATAGTATAATGAGTGGGCATCAACATAAACATCCTCAACCTCGAGAACTGTGAGCAGGAATTTACGATTACATATTTTGAAAGATCGTTTTGCAAGCGCACGCCAATCAGAAAGAAGAGAGTTTCATAATCGTGTTCCAAAGTGAGAAAAAGATTTAAACTGCAAGTTCAATCTTTATTTGCGGACATAATAGTTACCCATAGCTTGTTTATACAGTCACGAAATTCGTCATCATGAAGCTAGTTAAGGGGTGCGATTCAAACCTCACAAAAAAATAAAACTACAAAATATTAATCTATGAAAAGAGAGGTTTGATTTGACGAAAGTTTCAACGCAAAAGCTCACCAGTCCAGCAACCCATTCAGGGACGGCGGAGCCGGGGAAGCTGGGGGGGGGGGAGGCTTTAGCCCCCCCACTTTTGAAGAGGATGACATTTTATTTTGTTAAGGCTACAACTTTATACAAGCCTCGCCGGAAACTTTTCGCGTTTACGTATTTTTAACATTTTCTCAGCGTGTGCTTCCTTCCCACAGACGGGAAACTTGTGTCCAAAAACCGCAGGTTAGCGTTGGAGACAGGAAGGCTGAGAAATAACCTCCAAAATATTGCTGTAAGCATTAAAAGTACCTTTCATTTTACGCTTTATCCAGGCTAATTATTTCAAGAAGTATGTCGCGGAGAATGTTGCAAATACGATTTCCGAGACTCTAGATTTCAAACTTTTCTGGGGGAGGATGCCCCCCACACCCCCTACCAACTCGCGCCTCCGGTGCTCGTTTTCAGCCTCCCCACTTCAAAATACGCTCCGCCGTCCCTGCCATTGTCTACGCGTAGTTACAACAACGAATGATGCCGAAAATTCTTGGTTCGGTGAAAGACCCTGCTTGCTTAGCCTGCGCTCTTTTGTTGCTGTGAAAACGTAAAACAAAAAACAACGTAAAAAAAAACTGTAAACTATTAGTCCATGTAATGAAGCTTCGAATTGACGTAAGTTCTGACTTGTCGGACAAAATGTTTGTGAAATAAATGCCGCAAAAGTTCACCGGTCCAGCAACCCATTGTTTACTGGTATGGTCACAACAACGAAGATTTCCGAAAATTCATTTTTTGGTGAAACAACAGTTTTGCTTTGCCTCCCCTCTTTCTTTGGCGTCAGAAAGTAAAAAAAAAAGACGAAAAAGGAAAAATCCCGCAAACTATTAAACCAATGAAGTCAACAATACTCTACCACCTCGATTCACTAGCAGGTTAGGTTCACTCACTAGAGAGCCTCTTCACAGCTGGCTTCACGCACAGCTGTACCTTCAATGCCCGTCAGTAATTACGTTCTCACGATCGTACTTACAGTTTTTTGACGGGCTCTCGCGAGAAACAAGACCGCATCGAGAGAAACGAGACACGTCTCGCGAGAAGGTGGTAACTTATATTTGAGCGGCACTGTACGTTACATGCAATATCAATATTGTATTCTTTTAACCCTGCTGCAAAATGCAGAAGGGAAAGTAGAGTACTGTTTAATAACTCTACAATAGTACTGTTACATTGTATGTACTGTACTACGTGTACACGCTATTGATATAATTTTTAGTGTGGGTGACCTGTTGTCTCCCACACTATAGGTATATTGTACCTGTGTAAGTAACGCCCATAACTGATAGCCAATAGGGAGGGAGATCGGCATATGCTCATTTGCATACAGTATTTATAAAGTAGCTGATTGCGTTTGTAGAGAGAAAACATTCATGGATTTGCCAGCGAGCTTTTTCGCTTGTTTATTCGAGTTAGTTTTGTGTACTCAGCTTATTGTCTCAGTATTCATGGATTTGGTTCTTCGGCGAAGGGTCCTAAGTGCATGCGGGTCGCCCACACATGTACCCCATGGGTACCTACTTTTTCTATGTGGGGAGATTTTACTTGTGCATCTAAAATGTCCTTACTTATTAAGGCAAGTGGACATATACACATACACTCACACATACAAAAAAGTATTTTTTATTTACGTGTAAGAGGCTCAAGAATCTTTTCTGAGAAACCTTGTGTTGGAGGCTACAGTACAGCATTGTACTTGTAGTCCTTAGTGAAAACTTAAAAAAGCAAGGTATTCACAATAATTATGTAACATTCATACTGCAATTTTAATTATTGGTTGTAATGCAATGCATATCAAAATGTTCTGACATATTTTCTTCTTTGTTAAGGGTTGTCAAGGCAAAAATACTCTTATCATGCTACATACTGTACACGCAAGTCTTGAATGCATGTTAGACTAATGCATACACATTAATGCACTTGTGGCTCACACATTTCAAGTATCTTAATGCTACTTGTCAGGCGCCATTGAACAAGGCGATGAAGGTCATACATCTCCATGAAAGTCCATGCATAAGCCATAACTTAATATGCAAAATTTTAGTTAAAACTCATTGGTATGCCTTACGTACACTTCACAGTTGCACATGTGCATCACTATCTGAGATTGGGTGCCCTTGAGGATCTCATTAAATTCTTTCAAACGTGTTCTGTGTATTTGGAATGCGATACCAGTTACTGTATGTAGTGTTCATTCCATTGCTAGGCATGTGACACTTAACGTTTAAGCCTTTTACATGTGATTTGAGTTATCTCCGAAAAAAAAAGTAAACTAGTGGTTATTGCCAATTAACAAAAGTGGTCAGTATAACTGCTCTTTTAAATTGTACTTTGATCTAAAAATTGAAGTTCTAGTGATCACAAAGATGCCAATTATCGCCAGAAACGAAACCCATACCAAGATAAACCAAACGCATCTTGAGTCTGCAAACACATTACCTAAGGTCGAGTGTTTTTACTTGGTCGAGAATTCTCTCAAACACACTAGAGAAGGCATGCACATTAGACCGTCGGTAGACTGTGTGTATAATCTGCTCTCAAACAAGCCCCCAGACGCACCTCGATGTGAACAAGAAAGCACAAAAACAGTACATAAGTTATGTTTCTTAATAAAAGTTTCATGTGTAATTGAATCAACATAATACCATCATCTGGGTTCGAACCAAGGATATTCTGATCTGAAGTTCATTGTGTCAAACTAGATACAGGGCCTCGCTGCCATGTTTATTCAGTGAGATAAGCCAAAAGCTATCTGGCTAGTTGCATTTGCCTTTTCTTGTTATTCTTATATCTCTTCTTACAGATCCTCCAACCATTGTAACGATCTCTGGAAACCAGACTGTAAATGACAGCGATACAGTCACTCTAGACTGTACAGCTGACTGTAAACCTCGTGCAAACATCACCTGGACAAGACTCTTTGATAACAGTTCTGTGTCCTTTCCTCTTACAATCACTGGTAAACAGGATGAAGGATTCTACAGGTGTACTGCTAGTAATGGTGTTGGGAGCCCTGCAACCAAAGATGTATTTATTGCTGTTGAAAGTAAGCCAATCCTTTCACTACTATAATGTAATATTCGTTTACGTAACGTATCTGTTTCATAGGGCGTTTGGAAGCAATTGCGTTATTTTTATGTTCTCTCAACAGTGTAAGACGAAAATATTGGTAACCCTCCGAAATACAGTTAGTACTGGTTTTGCACTACTCGCTGTCTATCTACCAATCTTTGAGTGCTAACAAATCTTTTATGAGTACCGCAGCAGACGAGTCAAAATATTTTTCAAGATGGGAAAAGAAATGTTGTATCCCTAATCAACTATGAATTTTTTTTTTTATTATATAAAATTCAGTGATATATCAAATACGAAGGGGTAGCAAATCAACAGAATTGTTACCTTCTAATAATATCACACCTGCGTTTTATTATTTTTATAGATTTACTGCCACTCTGTACACCACTAAATTTAATAAAATAAAATCCGCTTATTATAATTGCTGGCGAGCCTTAGCGAGACAGCACACTATTTGAGATGGTCAGCAGTGTTCCATATCATATAAGCGGTGAAAAAACTCGATTTTTCGGATATGAGATTCGGGGCATGCGCAGTTTTGCGTTTTTTGTTATGTGACGTCACTATGACTTCTTCTTTCCACACTTCACGTCTTGCTGGCGGTTGACAAATTCGGAAGAGTTGAAAGGTTAGGGTTTTTCCTTATTTCGATTGCCTACATGTTTCTAAATGCCCGGGGAAGTATTCATCAATGTGACGATCAGTTTAGTGATGAATCGCGAGGACGACAGGAGGTTTTCATGAGTTTGTCTGCCTTAGTATGCGACCCGTTGTGGCCAATTCAGCAATGGAGGTGTGAAGAAATTGATGCTTTGTTCCTCAACTCGCTTCAAACGGGGCAATCTCCAGAGAAAGAGACTTGCCTTATCAGTAATTTACCGCCTCCAGCTTGCCTGTCTTTGGAGATATTCGTGAAAGGTCAATTGGTAAACAGATCTGTCGCTGAAGTGAGTTACTAGCTCGCCCGTTGAGACTAAATCTTTGACCGTTGAGCCAAAAAGTCTGTCGCCAGTTGAGGCAAAATATTCGGCCGTTGAGTCACAAAGTCTGACGCCCGAGGATGCACAACAGTCGACCATAAAACTTATGCAACTGAATTTCGAATTTATGAAGTGGACTTCTTTGTTATTGTTATTACCTTGTTGAAGTAATTTTTACATTAAATATCTGAGAATTGTTTATACCAGGATCTTACAGTATACAGTTGCGCTTAATTTCATAATGAATGTATTAATTAAATTGTTCATTCTTGTTTATTCTGATATTGCAGTTTCAGTTGTGTCCCAACAGTATTTCATACCCGTCACACTACACACACTTCACTTGAACTCAGAACTTCCCTTTAAAAATAACACGATATCTGTAGAAATATTCCAAAAACACGCTTTGAAAACATACCAAAGCGTTAGAGCATAAATAAGCAGCTGCCACCATATCTCCTTCCAAATAACATCATCTTTTTACAACGGGAATATCCAGAGGATCTTTAACTAACCTTATTTTCTGCTTACCCCTCCTCCATTCCAAATCAATTCTCCTCGCCAGCACTCACTTTCACATTGAAATTTCTAGTAACTATAATTATAATTAAGTCATATGTCAGTTATTGAATGATGACTTGCAAAGGGCCATTACTTGAATTTCAGGTCAATTTTATTTTTCATGTATATTATTAGGAGCATTATTCACTTACCGGATAACAACACATGAAATGGGCTGTTTCCACACTAACTTTGGCAGAGCCATGATCATGAAACAAGATCAATGTTGAGCATAGCCAAGAATTGATCTTAAATGTGGCGCACGCTCTTTATGCCATCAGCCCTTCAATTTGCCAGATGTGCAGGGATTACGAAGGCCATACGCCATACGCGTATGGCGTACAAAGCTACGAAATGGCGCATTAAAAGAAGAACTTACCGGGCCTGTGATGCGCCCAAGCTGCAAAGCAGCTAGTAAAATATACACCACTTTTTTAAAAGGATTTTAATTTGTAAAATTTTCAGTTTAATGACGAATAAACAAGCGGAAAACCACGGTGCCTTCGCTCTTCGATTCGCGTTTGCTTCATTTTTGTCCCCAGATCCTCAACGCAAGTCCGAAAACGAGGCTCTTGCTCGGAGTTCCAAGTGCTTTCATTATTTTCGGGTGCTTTGAATATATTTGCGTCTTTTATCATTCTCAATTGCCTCCGAAAAAATACAAGCAATAAAGAATTACATATTCTTTGTTAAATTTTTTCCTGGCCCATTTAATTACCCTAATGGCCCACACGTTTCATACAAGGCCCATAACTTTGCAATGACAGGGGCCATAGGGTCATTTGCCTCTTTTTCTTCCTAATCCCTGGATGTAATTCCTTCATTTTGTGTTTTAGATTTCCGTCCTTTTGGCACCCAAGTTATGACCACCTTACAGAACAATCTTACTGTGGTAAATAACACATTTAATGTAACATGCTCAGCAGAGGCCAACCCACCCGCTGAATACATGATCTACAAAGATGACATATCTTTAATCAATATCACCTCACATCCAGCTGAGCTTCAAACATCGGTCACTGAGAGGGTCAACCAAGCTCGTTGCAAATGTGTTCCTTTTAACAGTTTTGGTCCTGGACCAGTGAAGGAAATTACTATTGCAGTGCATTGTAAGTACATCAAGCTCAGAGTAGTGTTTATAAGATGAATGGCTTTTTTTAAAGTACTTACAGTACAACGAGAAAAGGCATAATTGTGGTAGTTAAAATGTGAGAAATGGATGTCATATTTCTTAGATACATTTTTGAAAGGGCACGATAACTGAAAATTTGCAAAGCAATTGTATTTAAGATTTGGTTGTAGCAATTATTAATTATTCAAGTTTCCCATGGGCTTTAAGGTAAATAAGAAATCACGGCCTTTATTTACATGAAGTTTTGCGTGCTGGATTTTACATGGACAAATAAGGTATGCAATGTATGTAGGTAGTCAAGTGGTTTCGATGAAAATTTTGAATAAACGGATACAAGTAAACTTTTCAAAGACTGAAATTGCACGAGCGTGTAGGCCGAGTACAATTTGTTCTTTTTTTACAAAATCGCACCGAAGGTCATTCGATTACCTCTTAGTAAGATACATGCAAAAATTTAGATCCAAATTTCTGCACTCACTGAGTTTCAACTGTCTGCACTGTTTGGATGTTATTGAAGTGCTCTTATCCTATAAGCATGTTGAAGTTTTTGCATACACATTACAGTATAAGCCTAAAAAGTCCTGCATAGACGTATTTCAACAGCACTCTGTAAGAAGCTCTGTATTTTACATGTTCCTTCATTGAAGTGTGACATTGTGTTCTCACTTTCGTAACCAGCCTTCAGTTGATTTGTACCCGTTTCCTCTGAAAGTCTTATATATCACATTCAGGAAAGCTAGTGAGAACAACACCGTTCTGATTCAACCAGGTCATTGTAGAAGTTTACTTGCTTTCAGTAAACTCGCGTTTATAATCAGTACACATTTAAGAGGCTATCCGCGTAAGAACGGAGAAGGCAATTTTCGGACCTTTTCCGTTTTGGCTGATTTTTTCAGTGAAAGTCAGCCATTATGTCCCATGTACAAATATCACATTTGTTTGGATCAATTCGATTTATTTCATTTTTTGCGAGGCGGCTTGTGAGACAACCTCAGTGTTGCCCGATTTGCCTTCCGACACTCTCAGATTTAGCCCTATACTTAGGGAGCTGCCAAACTAGAACTTTTTCACAAAACAAGCTGAACTTTTCACATATTCAAGTTTAATCTCTCCTTAATACTTGACATGTAATACAGAAAAACTTGGAACAAGTTTGACCGAACAAAAAGGCTTTGAAAATAACCTCTGTCACAATACAAAATAAGCAAAACATGACATACCTTCAGTTGAGTAGTATTTTCTCCAATGTGGCACCTAAGTTAAGGTAAACTGAATCATGACACGAAAGTACTAGGGCCAGACTAGTGATTTACAGAATAAAATCTGTGGGCACTCTACGCCCTGCGTTGTAGGAAATTGCGCTAAATTACCAAATCTGCACCATTTTGCTGGACGCTTACATTTCGGCGGTACGACCGATAGACTAACTGTCCAACTAAAAACTCTTTGGAACTTAAGTTAACATCAACAGTCCGCCTCATTAGTTGCAAATAAACACTATTTTTGGTTGTTTTTGCCGTTGTTTACAACAGATGCAAATGTCCGTAAGAGTGCTATGAAACCAAGGACTAATATCCGATCCGCATCACAAATATGCAAATTGACTGAAAACCCATGTGTGTTTGTTCCTCATGAAAAAACCTTTTTTGAAAAAACCTTTTTTAGGGTTCATTTTTTAGGGTAATTTTTACCCGAAAAAAAATTGCTAAGACTCTACGTTAAGACTCTACGTGAACGTTCTTTGGAAAATTTCCCCTTTTTGCCCAATACACTGCATTTTATTTTTCTGCTCAATCCTGTCAATTTCATTTTGCATTCCAATTCAATTACAACATTACCGCAACGCGGTCTTCAAATAAATCATACTGCTTACTTTTAAATAAATCATCGTCTATCCTCATATTAAAACAACTCCATTTGGTGCTCGATAAAGAACCTTTTCTTGGAGTAACGGAGATATTAATTCCTCTGCTTCTTTTTAGTGGGAGTACAAAACTGCTTCTTTGCCCGTAATTTAATTACATGAAAACGACTTTGAAAAGTTCATTTTTCTCCGAATTGTCGTGATGCACACACCTTTGTTTTCATTACGGTAATGAAGAAATGCGAAAAATGAGTATTTCTCCTTCCACTTGTTCTTTACTTGAAATTTTACATACTCCAGGCGCGTCTAGTAGGGGCGAGGAGAGCCATGTTTTACTCTACGAGCGCAAATCAGATGTTTCCACGCATCTTGCTAGCTGCCACTTGTCAAAATATGATATTACTGAAACCGAACTTATCATCGCTATTGTTAGAATTTATTGTTAAAAAACAATTTTTCCAGTGTGGCCAGGGTATTTGCATGACTTCTGTGCTCGCCAACATCTTCCCAATAGTTGTCTATGCCTCCCAAAAGTTGTCTGTGCAGATGTTCATGTCAGCAAGCTGAGTTGGCGAAAATCCTCGAATTCCAGCTCTTGCAACTGAGAGCCAGGTCTGCGCTCACGAGAATTCGGAGAAAAATGAACTTTTCAAAGTCGTTTTCATGTAATTAAATTACGGCCAAAGAAGCAGTTTTGTACTCCCACTAAAAAAAGACAGAAGAATTAATATCTCCTTTACTCCAAGAAAAGGTTCTTTATCGGACACCAAATGGAGTTGTTTTAATGTGAGAAAAGACGATTATTAATTTAAAAGTAAGCAGTATGATTTATTTGAAGACCGAGTTGCGGCAATGTTGTAATTGAATTGGAATGCAAAATGAAATTGACAGGATTGAGCAGAAAAACAAAATGCAGTGCATTGGGCGAAAAGGGGAAATTTTCCAAAGAACGTTCACGTAGAGTCTTAAGGCAATTTTTTTTCGGGTAAAAATTAATCCAATTTCTTGGAAATGAACCCTAAAAAAGGTTTTTTCATGAGGAACAAACACACATCGGGTTTTCAGTCAATTTGCATATTTGTGATGCGGATCGGATATCGGTCGTTGGTTTCATAGCATTGTTACGGACATTTGAATCTGTTGTAAACAACGGCAAAAACAACCGAAAATGTTTATTTTCAACTAATGAGGCGGACTGTTGATGTTACCTTAAATTCCAAAGCGTTTTTAGTTGGACAATTAGTTTATCGGTCGCACCGCCGAAATGTAAGCGTACAGCAAAATGGCACAGATTTGGTAATTTAGGGCAATTTCCTTCAACGCAGGGCGTAGAGTGCCCACAGATTTTATTCTGTAAATCACTTGTCTGGCCCTAGTACTTTCGTGTTATGATCAAGTTTGCCTTAACTTAGGTGCCACATTGGAGAAAATACTACTCAACTGAAGGTATGTCACGTTTCGCTTATTTTGTATTGTGACAGAGGTTATCTTCAAAGCTTTTTTGTTCGGTCAAACTTGTTCCAAGCTTTTCTGTACTACATGTCAAGTATTAAGGAGAGATTAAACTTGAATATGTGAAAAGTTCAGCTTGTTTTGTGAAAAAGTTCTAGTTTGGCAGCTCCCTAAGTATAGGGCTAAATCTGAGAGTGTCGGAAGGCAAATCGGGCAACGCTGAGGTTGTCTCAGAAACAGCCTCGCAAAAAATGAAATAAATCGAATTGATCCAAACAAATGTGATATTTGTACATGGGACATAATGGCTGACTTTCACTGAAAAAATCAGCCAAAACGGAAAAGGTCCGAAAATTGCCTTCTCCTCTCTTACGCGGACAGCCTAAGTTCTATACCAAAGTTTAGTAGCTATTAACTTTGATAATTGTGTCTAAATTTAAATAAACGTCTGACAGTAGCACATTATACTTAAGTAGAAGAGAAAAGCAAACCAAGAATATTCTTTACACCTGTTCGTTAAAATCATAGGTCTTCATCTTGTTCGAGTCCAGCTTCGACAATCTATAGCATAAGTACAAAACGACCAAATTGACAGGATTTCAATCGTCTAACTTGGGTAGAAAACGACTGAAAAGCTCTCACAGTCATTGTACCCTTTTAGAAAAGCGACATACTACAAGTTTTTGCACCGACATACGGTGTATTTCAGTCACATTGTTAATTGAATATATCCTTTCTTGTCCAGATGAGCCATATAATGTCCAGCTAATGACAAACATATCAGGATACACAACCTGTACTAGACAAGTGGTGCAACTGACCTGCACAGCTGAAGCCAATCCTCCCACTGATGTTATGTTATACAGAAATGATACCACGGTAGCAGCATCAGCCCCTGGCATGTGGTATGAGTCCATCACAACTCAAGGGGTTGCTCACTACAGATGCCAGGCAAACAACTCTGTAGGAAGTGGGGCAAGTAACAATGTCACCCTGACATTTAGTGGTAAGTGTTGCAGTGTTTTTTTTTTACATTGCTTGAGTTTTTGATTTATGGACCAGCTGCAGTAGCTTGGAAATAATTTTGCCATAAAGGTGCTTAGTCGTGTGAACTGTACTCTGCAATAAAATAGCCTGAATGCATCTGTATAGTACTTGTGTACGACAATCAAAATCTGCCTTACACAAACTGTACATATATAAATATTGATCATTGTACTGTTATTACTTGTAGAAGTGAAGATTGTGTACATGTACCCGTTTAACAGTATCATAAGTGGGACATTGCCATGTATTGTAGCTCACAAAAGGCTCTCCACGGTGGTTATGATTTGTTGTCATGGTGTTAAATCGTCTCTTTGTCAGAAATTGCTTATTTCTTAGACGACATTATGTTTTCTGAATGTCCAATTCTTGTTGTTGCTTTTGCTGTTTCAATATTATTGTGTCGTGCAACTGCACTTGCTCTGTTTATTACCTCCGTAACTTTTGTTACCATCTTATACTTGGCTTTTATTACAGTATTTTAAAGCCATTCTAATGGTAATTTGCGGTTTATATACAACGCTTATACAGATCTTGAAAATACTTGTCTTAAGTAGATTGTAGTGTAAAGAGTTAGTCATTATAAGTTTCAGAAACGTAATGTTTGTGGTCTTAATTGTAAATGGAGGATCATCAAATTCTCATCAATTTAAGTACATAAGATGAATCATATTTTTGGCGTCGCGGATGGAAACGTTAACCATTTGATCCTTACATTTTTTTTTCACAACTTTGAGCCCCCCCCCCCCCCCCCCCCCGCAAAAAAAAAAAAAAAAAAAAAAAAAGACGGCCTGTCTGGATTTCAATCCGTGACTTTGCGAATATTGGTGTGACGCTCTACTTGGTGGGATAAAGTACTCGTCCACGATGGGACCAGGTAATGATGGGTTCATACTTTTATATGCCCGTGTCAGGAATGACATAAATTTGAGTCTATGAGTATATGAAATAAATGACATATTTGCACCGCTGATGGAAACGTGCGTTGATATATATTTTACCCTCGAGGGTCAATTTGCCCTTCTTTTCTATATGCCAACTTTCTTCCGTTATTTAAATGACAATCTCTCGTCATGTGCATGTGAACCACAGTTGCGTCTTCCATCGTACCCATGAATATGAATCAGAACTTAACAGAAGGGATCACCAGGATCTTTTATTGCAATGCAACTGGAACTCCTCCACCATCGTTTCGATGGACCAGAATTGACAATGGTCAGATCATTGCGGTAAAGGAGCTAAACCTGAATAATATTAACAGAAATGATGCTGGCGCCTACAGATGTGATGCGTCCAATGAGTGTGGCAATGATCGGCAACAATTCATATTTTTGTACACTGTAAGTTTCTAAGTATTGGCAGCCTTTATCTTAGCAAGAGATCGAATGCCGTATCAATAAACCAAAGAATTGGCTGACTCTGAGCCAACGACCATGAGCCTTACTTTCCTTTCTCAGATTGATCTGTCTTCCCTTGAATAGGATCTTGACTGGTTACTTTGAAATTTTGTTATAATCATTTCATTTATTTTCCACTGATAAGATTGGATGCCAGGTGCGGAATGCATCTCTTACCATTTGAGACATGAAGGCAGGCATTAATGATCAAAGTCATCTAGAAATATTATGCGGTATTTTTACTCCTTTCATTCTAATTTTCTGTGACCAGAATCAGTTATCACTGGGGCGGTTTCCAAGTAATTTTCAATAATAATAAGCTCAAATACAACGGGTGCACATGGTCCAATAAAACAAAACAATTTTCAGTTACGGTTTCAAATTAAACTTGCAAACCACGGAATTACGTTCTATCCATTTACTACCCCATCTTTGTCAGATTCTTGCTCGAGGACACAGAGACTGTTGGCTACAATTTTTATTTACAGCACAGTGGAGAGTTTATTTTTTTGGATCAGAATTACTGTGTTGAATTACAAGATAAAACATTCATTCAGTGAGTTCAGCTGTTTTAGTTGATCCTGTCTACTCCTTTTGTGTTAACATAAAAGCCAGAGAATGTCACTTTAACAACTAATTTAACACAAAAAAGTAGGCATTGAAACCGTGGTTGCTTTTTTACTGCACTGCTCAGGCCAATCCTGAAGCAAGCGTTACTCTGCTCGAGATGGAGTCGTGTTGATTGAAGAAAATCCTGGGTTTTGAGTGTGTTGCAAACAACTCTGTTGGAACTGTTACCAGCAACAACGTCAACATAACCGTTAATGGTGAGTGGACAGAATGACCTGGTTAATGAAAGACTTCTGCATGATAAAGATGCATGGACTCGAAATGTATAGTGCTTATCATCAAACTCTTCTTTATGACTTATTTTTAACAGTCTGCATGAACTATTCGAGTCGTCGTGTTTGTCGTTCTGCTTGCAATCTATGGTACACAACCATGCTGTAACTTTACTCCAATATTGGTAGAATTCATAAGGCGCCATAGCTGGATGGGTAAAATGTGCATGGCTTGAGTGGTGAATTTTAGTGTAACTGACGGTTTTTTACATGACGGAATACTATGGTTGTAGCGCATGGTGGTCCTTTGGGTGAATTGAAGTGTTGGCTTGAACCTTCCAAAAGCTGGCAATTTTATTGCACTGAAGCCTGCATGATCATGCATAACTACTGGAAAATGGTGGTGGTATTGTTTTTTAACCCTTACAGACGTACATGTAAAGACATTTGAGAGGGTGTTTAGCAACAGGCAATAATATCCCACAGTCAATCTGCAATAGCTCTTACACTTATTGCACACACATGGTGTGCAATTGGGAGACTAGAAATACGACTCCCGCAAAACCTCGCGAAGCTAGCTTTTAAAGAACTCGTAAAGAAGGAGAAACCTGAGGGCTTATTGATTTGCGAAGATCTAGCTGTCGCCACTTTGGAGAAACGAGCCAGTCAAGTCGAAAAGCTAAAAGCAGCCAAGAAGGCAGGGAAAACTGCATACTTTATTCTAGATCGCTTAATAATTCGCGACAAGCGTCAGGTATCTCATGATGAGGGATAAGATAAGTAAACCCATATTTACGTGAATTGCCGTTTTTCCATTAAGATGATGAAAATTTTAGATTAGCTGTGTTTGAACAACTTAATGGGCGGGTTAACTATGATGTGGATAGATTGTCTTGTCTGAAGCTGAATCCTTTATTATCTGAAATACATACAAACTTAAGTCTTTGTAAAGATATAGACCCAGACTCTAATATGTTTTCCGAACTAGGCAACTGCGAGTATTATGTTGAAGAACAATTTAATGATCTCTTACAAAAACAAAAAATTGATAACAACCGCTCTTCATTTATGCATGTAAATGCGCGTAGTCTTCAATGCAATCTAAGTAGACTAACGAATCTATTAGCTACTGTTAACTTAAGATTTTCTTTTATCGGAATCACCGAAACTTGGCTGCAAGATTCATCGCATAATTCCAATATTCCTGGTTATAGTTTTATTCATAAACATCGCACTAACACATCTGGCGGAGGTGTTGGTCTCTATTTAGCCGATAGCCTCGAATTTAAATGGCGTTCAGATATTTCTTTCTCCAGTGATGAGACTGCAGAGTCAATGTTTGTGGAAGTGAATAGACAAAAAGAAAGGAACTTAATTGTAGGTGTTATTTATAGGCCGCCCAAACAAAGTTTACAAGAATTCATTAATGATCTTGATTTACTTATCACTCGAATTTCTAAAGAGAATAAAAAGTGCTACATTATGGCCGATTGGAATGTAGACTTAATGAAGCATCAGTCTCATGACAAAACAGGTGAATTTTTAGACATAATGTTCTCCAGATCGTTTTTCCCATTGATTTCTCGGCCAACAAGAATAACCTCAAACTCAGCTACGCTAATTGATAATATCTTTACAAACGACCCAAAAAATTGTTCTGCTAGTGGTTTGCTGTTTACTGACATTTCTGACCATCTTCCTATCTTCACAATATTATCTGATCATTGTAAGAATACAAGTAAAAAAATTTATGTCACCTTCCGTGATAAAAATGCAAATAATATGGCTGCATTTAAAGCCGAACTTCAAACTGTTAATTGGGATGACGTGACTGGACACAGTGACCCAAATTCCGCTTATGAAACTTTTTTGAGCAAATATATTGCCTCATATAATAAGTGCTTTCCTCTGAAAAAGGTAAAGGCAAGAAATGGTCATTTGAACAAGCGTTGGTTGTCCAAGGGTCTTCTTAAATCCATAAAAAGGAAAAATATTTTATATAAGCGCTATCTCTATAATCCCTCTTCTGACTGCGAAAATCAGTACAAAAAATACAGAAATAAATTAACTAGTTCTTTACGTGCCGCTAAACGTATATATTATGCGAAGAAATTAGAGGAACGTAAATCAAATATGAAATCAACTTGGACTATACTCAATGAAATAATAAATAACAAAAAAAGTAAGAGTAATTTACCAACGACGTTTAACGTTGATGACAAAGAAATATCCGATCCAACTCAGATCGCGTACCATTTCTGTGTATACTTCACAAATATCGGACCTAATTTAGCAAACTCAATTCCACCTTGTCTCACTTCTCACCGTTCTTTTCTTTCTGGAGCATTTATGAATTCGGTATACCTACAGCCAACTACTGAGCAGGAAATTATTGAAATTTGTGCTAGTTTTCGTGCAGGAACTGCTGCAGGCTATGACCAAATTACTATGAACGTAATTAAAGAAATAATAGATTTAATAGTCCAGCCATTAATGTACATAACGAATTTATCGTTAAGTTCTGGTACCGTTCCCGATCAAATGAAGATAGCCCGAGTTGTTCCTTTATTTAAAACAGGTGATCTCTCTCTGTTTACCAATTATAGACCAGTTTCCGTTTTGCCGGCTTTTTCTAAGATTCTAGAAAGGATTGTTTATAATCGTTTGATAAATTTCTTGAATAAATTTAGCATCCTTTCTAATAATCAATATGGTTTTAGGAAAAATCACTCTACTGCCCATGCGTTAATTCAATTATATGATAAACTTTCAGATGCGATTGATCAAGGAAAGGTTACCTTGGGACTATTTATTGACCTATCCAAGGCCTTCGACACCGTGAACCATGATATCCTCCTTGCCAAACTAGAGTTTTATGGGGTTCGTGGTTGTGCATTACAGTGGTTCAAAAGTTATTTTTCTTGTAGAAGTCAATTTGTACAGTACAATGGCTATAATTCTTCCTCTAAACACATCAAATGTGGAGTGCCTCAAGGAACGATTTTAGGACCATTATTGTTTTTGTTATACATTAATGACTTGTGTAATGTGTCAGAGGCCTTGGATTTCATACTTTTTGCCGATGATACCAACATTTTTTTTTCTCATAACGACTCAAATCAAATGATGGAAATTGTGAATAATGAATTGAAGAAACTATCAAGCTGGTTTCAGGCTAATAAGCTTTCTATCAACATAAAAAAGTCAAATTTTATTCTATTTAAAACAAAGCAAAACAAGCAAAAACTTGACTTACATTTTTCAATTAATGATATTGAAATTGGTCGTGTAAATGAAGTTCTGTTTTTGGGAGTTATACTTGATGAACACTTATCTTGGAAATCTCAAATACAAAACATAGCAAGAAAAGTCTCAAAATCAGTGGGCATTATTTACAAATCAAGTTTTTGCCTTAATAAGATCTCGTTATGTACTCTCTATTATAGTTTAGTTTATCCTTATTTACATTACTGTGCGATTGTGTGGGGCTCAACTTATCAGTCAAATTTAAAGCGTCTGATTAATCTTCAGAAACGGGTTATTAGAATAGTTTAAAGGAGTTCTTTTGATGCGCATGCCAATTCTATCTTTATAAGCTTAAGAATTCTAAAATTTGAAGATATTATCAAACTCCAAATAGGTAAAGTTATGTACCTTTATAAAAACGGCCTCCTTCCTGATAGTTTCAATGACATGTTTTTGCTAAACTGTGACATACATTCATATAATACTAGAAGTAAGAATTCCTTCCGTTTGCCCTACTGTAGGACAAATGTAAGGAAATTTTCACTTCCTTTTCAAGGGCCCAAAATATTTAATTCCCTTAGCTCTGAAATTCAGAATGCCTCTAGCTAGTACTGCTTTGTTCAATTCTAAACTTAAGTCATTTTTTCTTGGTATAAGCACAATTTAATTCTCCTAATGCTTGTGTGTAGTTTTTCTCCTCTTCGCTTTTTTTTCTCGTTTATTCTTGCATTTTTTTTCACCTTTTCTTTCTCGCCCTTTTTTTTTATTTTATTATTATTATTATTTTTTTTTTACACTTACACGTTCAGCCTTTTCTATTTTTATCCTATTTTAATGATCATTTTCTATGTTCAAAACAAATATAAGTACTTAGAGTTAAATTGCCGATGTTAGCATTATAATTATCAATTAAATAACATAATCTTAAAAGGTGGCTCTATTCATAAGCCTTATTGGCTTTCTTGGGCTTCCTTGCCTCGTCATTTTTTTTAAATTTTACATGTATATTTTGTGTATATGGCAAAATAATAATAAATAAATAAATAAATAAAATAAATAATAGTTTTTCATGAGTGGTAAGACCCCAATTCGAGTATTTACTTCGGTTACTAAATTATTATCACTTCTTGTATTTTCTCATTTCTTGTATTTGTTATGATTATTATTATTATATTATTATTATTATTATTATTATTATTATTTCTGGTATTGTTATTTTTTTTATGTTAAACATAATATACTGTTATGGGGTGGGGGTGTATGTCCTAATCTGAGTAAAGGTTCCTCTGCTACCACAAGCAATACAGTTTTATTCTGAATAGGGTTTGTGTCAGAGGTTGTAAAAATTACTCAACTATGAACAATACCATTTATTCTTTTAGACTTATAATCAAGTCATGGTTGCACTGCCACAAGATCTTGAAATTCCCTGGCATTTCCCTGACAGATGTAAAATTTCCCTTCCAACTAAATTAGAAAAGTCCAAATTTAGTCCTGGTAATGGCCTCCAATCTCTCCTTACAGCCTACCTCTCCACCCATTTATTTAATATGCTTTCAGAAATTCACATACAGTGTACATGGACTTATAGTTTCTTAAAATAACAAGGTTATGGAAGAAGTATTCATCTTCTTGGATACCCAAAATCAGGTAATCAGCCATTTAATTCTACCAATCCAACACATTTCATGTCCCATTCTTGACCACACCAAACCATGGTGGCAAGAAATAAATTAGTAGTCTTAAATTTCACTTTTCCCTTACCTCTCTCAAATACTTAAACTTTCCCTCACTTGATTTGAAATTCCCTACTTTCACTGACCTTGAAGAATTTTTTTCCCTTACCATTTTCTTACCTGTGGCAATCATGCTAGTGCAGTTATTTGTCCATACAGTTAGTGTGGAAAATCATGATTGAAAGTATAGGCCATTTAGGACACTTCAAAGACTTGTTATTACATACAGTGCCCTTGCAATGAATATATAAGAAAGATCACTAAAAATTTTAGCATTACAAACTTTAGTTTTCCCTTATGGAGTTTTTCTAATGAAAAAGGTCAACTGTGTATTGTGGTTGTCATTAAATATTTGTATTTGACATCATAAAAATGATTTAAACAGCATTAAGGAAAAAGGTTAAGATGTTACGCCTAATTTTGCAATGTAGGGCTTAAATTAACTTTTGATTTGTGGAAAAAAGGATGGGGGTTAAGAGAGTAATTCCCAAGGATACATGGAGCTCAAAGGTAAAAACCCATTTTGAAATGGCTATGGAACTTGTTTGTCCCCACTAAACCTTGTAATTACTTAATACATATATGTAGGAAAGAAATATAGCAAAGAGAAATACTGCTCAGAAGTCAGTAGCAGTCAGTCAGAAGCTCATCGAATGTCAGGCTGGCATTGCTGAGAACCTTTCGCAGGCACCGTTTCACACTTCCAATCATTCGTTTAAAGAAACCTCCCCACCATGGGGATCTTTCCAGATTGAACCGCCATTCAATACGCTGATTTTCCATATCCTCGCTCACATTATTTAAAAGTGCTCTTATGGCCCTTTCCGTTCCCTTAAAGGTTTTCGCATTGTCGGACACTATCAATGCTGGCACTCCTCTTCGCGCCGTAAACCGTCTTAGACATCTTTTGAAGGTTTCTACAGACAAATCACCCGCTAAATCAAGGTGTACGGGTCTTGTAACGCAACAGGTGAACAAGGCGATGTATACCTTTCTCGTATGACCCCCTTTTCCTTTCACAAACAACGGCCCCGCAAAGTCAACTCCGACTCTAGAAAACGGAATTGATATTTTCACTCTAAATTCCGGTAAGCTTGCAGTTGGTGGTTGAGCGAACGACCGGCACGATTTTCTACAAACAACGCATTGATTGAGTAACTTCTTCACCACTTGTCGGCCCTTAGGCACCCAGAACCTTGTACGCAACTCTGCCAGCGTACTTCTCACTCCGCTATGGAGAACTCTGGCATGACATTGCTTTATTTGCAGAAGGGTGAAGCGGTGTTCCTTAGGTAAAATAATCGGTTTCTTTGCCTCTGGTTGTAGGTCAGAGTACTCTAGTCGCCCTTTACATCTTGCAATTCCCTGATGGTCTTCTTTGAGGCCAAACTTAAAGACGAGCTGCTGGTAGCTTGCTTCCTGTTTCAACCTCTTTTGCGCCACCTTTATCCACTCCCTCTCTGCTGCTGCTATCTCCTGAACGTCGAGGGGTTCAAAGTTCCTTTCTCGCGCACTTTTCTTGCTGACGTTGCGGCAAAAACGTCCAACCCATGCGGTTACCCTGATGATCCTTCGTAGGCTGCTGTACTTGGCGATGTCGATCAATTTCTTGACACCTAGATGCGTGCTGGTGTCGATTGCCAGTACCACAGTTTTCCTCTCCTCTTCTTTGCTTTCAACAGTAGGCAGTGTTAGATTCTCAGCTGGCCATTTGTCCTCAGGCTCAACCAGCCATGTTGGCCCGTTCCACCATAACTCACTCTTCTTTAACTCCGTCGCCAACAGTCCTCTCGAGCCAAGGTCTGCTGGGTTTTCTTCACTCAGGCAGTAATCCCAATCACTCTTCTTGCTTGACTTAAGAATTTCGTTGACCCGATGACGCACAAACTGCTTCCATTCTCCCGATTCATGATACAGTACAACGCCGTTTTACTGTCCAACCATAGCCTTACCCGCTTAACCGACGCCTGTGAGCTAAGCGCTTTCTCTAAAGTACATACAAGCCTCACTAAAATCAAAGCTGACATAAGCTCCAACCTAGGAACAGAAAGGGCCTTAAGCGGGGCAACTCTTGTTTTTGATGTCAACATCTTCGCATACCTACCTGTTCCGGCTCGGTAAACAAGGTAAATCACAGCACAATAGCCCTTTTTACTCGCATCTGCAAGCCCGTGTAACGAGCATTCTACAACTTCTTCGGCCACGTGCTCATAAACTTATCGTCTAATAGTGATCTCAAGACATTCAGTGAAACCTCTGATCTATTCTTCCATATCCTGTCTTACCTTACTCTCAAGTAGTGCATCCCAATCGCTATTTTGACGACAAGCCTCCTGAAAAATAATCCTTCCCGTTATCGTGACTGGGCTTATCATCCCAAGCGGGTCAAAAATATCCGCCAGGACCCGTAACGCGTTACGTTTCGTGGCTTGCAAACCCTTAACACGCTCAGCAATTGCGGATAAATCGATTCTTATCACGTCTTGGTCGTAATCCCACGACAACCCTAAAACCTTTTGACCCTTAGACCCCAGCTGGAATTTTGCGTAACTTGTGTCTTCTTCCGGGATTGCGTTACCCGGCGCTTTGACGTTTCAAGTGGCCTCGATTTCACTTCTCACGCTAGCATCATTTGTGAGCCACTTCCTTAGCCTAAAACCTCCTTCCAACATCCTTTCACCCGTCTTGCCATACAGGGCGACAACTTCTTTTGACGATGATCCACCCCTCACGAAATCATCCACATAGAACGACTCGAGAAATTTCCTCACAAATTCAGGGTCATCAACCGCGAACTTTGAAATGTGATGCCTTAACGTCGCATTCACTACAAATGGAAAAGCGTTTAAACCAAAAACGACCCGACAAAACCTATACACTACAATTTCCGAAAGATCCGGAGGTTCTTTTAACCACAGAAAGCGAAGGCAGTCTCGATCTTCTTTATCAATTCCGACGTTAAGATATGCTTTCTCTATGTCTCTCACGAGAACAATTCTATTCTCTGGGAACCGCAGCAAGATGTCATACAACAAGGGAATTAGGGAGGGACACACATGCAAACAATCATTCAAAGAAGTACCGGACTTGGTGCCCTTTGACAGATCCGGGTGACCTTCCTTCCAAGGCAACTTTACTGAATAACGAGTGCCGTCAAAAGAGGTGCTATCTTTAAATTCTTCGTGTATTTCATCTCCCGATCCTGTTTTTCTTATGCCTAATGTTTCTAAGTCCCACAACTTATGGACTTCCCTGTCGATATGGGTCTTGTCATCAATAGTGCTCTCTACAAAATTAACTGAGTGAAGGCAACCCGTTTGGGTCTTCATAGGGCCTGAGAGAACACAACCTAGGTCCGTTTCCACAGCAACCGGCTCATCGGGTGCCCCCCTGATAGTACACTGCCCCAAAAAATTCCAAAGATAGTCTGCGCCCACTAAAATGTCAATCTCTAACTATTGCTTTCCCTTAAACACATCCGAGAACCACAGATCTTTGAGGTGGGGATAGTTTTTTTCTGGCTAGCTCCACATGGCTATTTTGAATTTTAGATATTTCGGGTACCACGTACGCCTCTAACTTAATGACATTTCCCCCCTCTACGGGGCTTACCTTAATTTCCACGACATCCCTCAGGCAGGTGTCTTTAGAACGCTGGCCAAAGGTGCTAATCCCAAGCCAATCCTGTCTAATGACAGGAAGCTGCGAGCGCTGAGCGGCAATTGAAGTGATAAACGAGCGATGACTACAAGCGTCAAATAACACCCTGACCATAGTAGGCTCGCCCTCCCCCCTGATAACCGCACGCGCTGTTTGCAACGCGACTCGCCCGCCCGTTCCCACGTGCAAGCTACTGGGGCTAGCTGAAATTCGATTAGTCTCTGGCGAAACCTGAAACTCGTTGGACGTTACTTGTGAACTTTGCCCGTCACACAACGAAATGTGATGGCCCTGCCCGCATTTGTTACATAACACAATAGACCTACATTCTCGGGCCCGGTGGCCCTTTTTTAGACACTTAAAACATCTAGCAAACTTAACTACAATTTTCTTTCGTTGCTTAGTGTCCTTGACAGTTGTGCAGTTCTCATGGGCGTCCTTGCCCAAGCAATAGGCGCATTTTCCATCATCTTGCTTCGTCAAGAGAGCACTCGCTGTTCCCCGCTTCGCCCGATTATCTCCTCCATCCTGCTCGATCACAGGTTTGGGTGTCATTGCGTAAGCATGGTCTTCTCTCAATTCTAACTTTTTTCAGGAAGGCCACTAGCAATTCCTCCATCGTCCACTCAAAAAATTTGGCGCCCCTCGTGATGGTTAGACGAAAGTTCTCAGGAAGTTTTTGCATAATAGCGGGAACGATAACGGCCGAAAACGAATTCTCATCTACTCCTAGCGCCTTTAAACCTCTGTAATGCGCTTCGCATTCATCGTACAACTTCCTCAGTCGGGGAGTATCTCTGTCGCTGAACATCGGTACTAGATGGAGCAAGTTATTCACGTGCGCTCGCTGAATTGCGGTCCCCTTACCGTAACGTTTCTTGAACCGCCTCCTTGTAATTTGCAGCTGTTAACGCGAACCCTGCGATTTTTGATCTGACAGGTTCCAACAACAGGCTTCTTAGGTAAGAGAACTTTTCCACGTCTGACAAGCTTCCATTAGAATCGACTGAGCTTTGGAAGGAGTCTCAAAATTCCTGCCACTCTTGTATTTTACCGCAAAACCTTTTTATCTCCAGCTTCGGGAGTCGAGCCTTGACATTGCCGTGTTGTGGGTTAATAGGCGGCGGGTCACTTAACTCTGATGTCGCCGCATGAAATTGTTCTATTGGATTCGGAGGTGAAGCCTTACACAGTAGTTCTTCCATTCTAAGAACGATTTGATTCAATTCCCCCCACAGGTTGTCGTCTTCCTCTATTTCCTTTTCAATGAGGGCTTCCACTCCTTCAAAATCCAAACTTCCAATCGATCTTTTCTCTCATTGTTTGAATGGACTGTTTTATCCAACTTTTATCTACTCCCTCGTCTACATCCACTAGCACTCCCCTTATCTTGTTAAGCAACTTTGTGACGGATGCTCTGTGGCCTGCTCTAATCCTTCGTTTTTTGTCGAGTTCTGCTTCGTCCGTCATGATCGGTCAACGCCTCTTCTCTTTCAAGCGGTCTGTTATTCACACTCTGACTTTCGCTACAGCATTCACGTTGTGCATCCGAATCGAAGGACCACTGTGTTCGAGAATTTCTTCAACTGAACAATCTAATCACTGTATCTTTCTCTTCAACCTTTAATTCTCAAACTTACGATCATTTCTCACATTAACTCTGGCATCCTTTCTGCCTCCTTCCTTTTACAGCTACTGAAAATTCTATGTCATTTTTGTCCCCTACCTATATTTCCGGTGTCCCATTACTGTACCTTGCACTTGGTAACAATGCGTGTCACGCGGAGAACATTTGTGATGTACGTGTAAAAATTTGACAAGGAAATCGCGACCGCACGCAGCTACGCGTTGCGTTACGCGGCAATGTTTCCGCCACTCTTCTTTGAGTCGCCGCTTCCCGTGAGCTGATTTTTGCGGCATTCAAACTTACTCGACGACGATCTCTCGGCGCTCTTTCTTGTATATCTCGGAGATCTTCTTGCTGTGATGTACTTCCAGGATTAGTAAAATCGGTTTCCACAAAATTCTCATTATTTTCAAAACATCATTCACGCAATTCGTAATGGCGGAAATTCACATGAAGTAATGTTGCCACGTAACCTGGTCTGCGAACGGACATCTTTAATATATATATAATAAATATTCAAAATAAATATTCAAATTCATGCCAAACGCATATTGTAGCACAAATTGCAATCCACGTTACCCTTAAGAATTAATGAAATGGCCTCATGGGGAATTTTCATTAACTAATATATAGATTTAGCCAAGCCTAAAAGCGGGGCTCCCGTTAGTACTTTCATTTCACTTTAAACTGTATAAAAGCATTCTAAAATACTGCGAAGGAATTCACAAACGTTTTTAACTATAGTTAAGTGTCGAGGTCGTTTAACTTGCTATGATTTTTGTCTAAACTTTCGTCTGCCATAAGTACGGTCTTTCTACCTACAAAGTCATGGAGTATATTCTACAAAAATCACAAATTATCAATGTACTGTATTCTATTCCTGATGAAATTAACCATACTATTTGCGTAAATGTATTTAAAAGATTTGTACACGCTACTGGGAAATGCAGGACACAACTCTTGTCATTTTCGTGTTAAAACGAACACCTCGGTAAAATAAATGTTTACTACAAGCAGGGTGCAAAGAAAATTAATTTTAAGATTGCCCTTCGGGCAAGCTGTAACCAACATCTACCAGCCCGAAAAACATTTTTCACGAGAATGAAAAAATAATCATTAATTATTCTTTTCTTAATTACATTGTAAGTTTAAAAAATTACTGCCTTCATTTATTCACTACAATCAACTGTAGTTACTTAACATAAGAAATAAATAACCGTAAAAGTGTGAACTATAATTAGACCTGGTCCAACGCAACACGTGAATGACTAACATACATTTGAGACATTTTACAATTTAGAAGAACATTTTTTACGAAAACAACGGCGTTGAAACCAAAGTTCTCAATCGACACACTAAATGACAACGTCGACAACGCGAAAAGCTGCCAGTGAAAGCGCTACATTCTGCAATTTGCCGCCAAGAGAAAATTCCCGCGGGAGTATTTCTTAGCCGTCGACAGGGGAGATGTTTATATGATTAAAGAATATAAAAATTTGAAATCTTTCATCAGTTTGCTTCTCATTCAAAAGTAGTGCATTCAGAAGATCATTTTTCTGAAGAAGGTTTGTTTAGAAGTCGGTTTTCCAAGTCAAGTGTCAAGTTTAAGGGAAAGTGGAAAGTGCGAGTGCTGAGTCACGCATCAGTTAGCAAATATTATGCAGACAAAACTTATGCAAATTTGTGGTCCATAGCACGGAGTCTTTCCACTTCTCGGCTTTCTTCGCTACAATTTTGTCTGTTTTCCACAGCACGGAGTCCTTCCGCTTCTCGGCTATCTTCGCTACAATTTTGTCTGTTTTCCACAGCACGGAGTCTTTCCGCTTCTCGGCTTTCTTCGCTAAATTTTTTTCTGTTTTCCACAGCACGAAGTCTTTCCGCTTCTCGGCATTCTTCGCTACAATTTTGTCTGTTTTCCACAGCACGGAATCTTTCCGCTTCTCGGCGTTCTTCGTTAACATTTTGTCCATTTTCTCGAGCCCGGACTCTTTCTGCTTGTCGGCGTTCTTCGCTATAATTTCGTCTCCTTTCTCTTTCCCGAGCGCGCCTTCTTTCGCGATCTACTTCGCTCATTCTTCCTCAGTTAATTCTTGCTCTCTTTCCTGTTGCTCCTCACCTGAACCCTGTGTTCTGCAAATTATATTTTCTCTGCTATTGTTTGTTGACATAGCAATAGAAATTGTTTCGTTTATCCTTTAGTAAAACTTTAAGAGTGTAGAGTAGTAATATTGTCTCAAAAAGACAATGAACTGAAAATTTCTTTTTCAGTCGTCAACGCAATTTCCCGCCAAAAATATGGGGGCTACGAGAACAGCTTCCAAATAAATCACGTCACCTCGATGAGTTGACACATGAGCCCACAATATGGTCATGTGATGCTGGTCAGTGGCTATCCCGTTTTGACAGCTGTCAATTGACCATATTGTGAATGTCCAATATAAAAGATGTCAGCTAATGGGCTCCTGAAGATGTGGATTTGCCAAGACAAGCCTGAGATACCCCTCCCTTCCTTTTTGATAGTCTCCCCTACCCTACCCGTACAATCTGTAGACGCGTACGTACGTACGTACGCTCGGTCAGTCACGCGACAACCAAAAGAAAAGAGGTTGACCATATTCCATGAGTATGGGGCTCTGCTCCACGCGCGCTTCGCGCGCGGGATCCCCGCTATTATTACAAGACGATAAGTGTCTCAGTAGAGCTTGAAATCCTTTACCGCTGTGACATTAAGTAGTAACTTCTGATAAGGTATTATTTTGCTGGAACTATTCCACTCTTAGACTTCAGAAATGACTTAAAATTGCATGTGGCGTTGATGGAATTTATTCCGAGTTTCACCTTCTCATTTCCACTTTACTGATAGTTCAGTTTTTTTCACCACTTCAATCACAGTTCCTTCTGCTATGGAACCTTTGGAGGTGAGCCACACGTTTACAGGAGGTGACAGTAGGACTTTGTACTGTAATGCTTCAGGAATGCCGTCTCCAATAGTAAGCTTGTCGAAAATTGATGGTGGTCCTGTTGGCATCAGACACATGTTGAACGTCCCAAGCATCAACAAAAGTGATGCTGGAATGTGGCAATGCCTCAGCAACCACATCGATAATTTTCTACTGTAAGTTCCTACTTTGCATGCATTTGTCAACTTACATGCATTTGTCAACTTGCATTTGTTTCTCCTCTGCAGTCTGGTCGGTAGCCAAGCATGGCACTTGAAGAATGCTATCGTTATATTCATGTCAGACAGTGCGGAGCTGCAGATTGACCAAATCTGTGATTCTATCAACACAAAACATGCATGTAAACAGTGCATTTTGTCTTGAAGGTCTTTGGTACTTGAATTTGAAGTTGTGGTGGTAATTCATCATAAATCTATAGGGAGGACGTTTTCATCTATTTTATCCTTTTTGTTTGCAAATATTGTGCATGCCGACTTTTTTGGAAGAAGATTTTACAATATCTCTCTCATGAACAGCTGTCCATAATGCCACATCAACTATCCCTTAGTTGAAGATGTATTCATTAACAGACAAACAAGAGGACATCAAGTTAACAACCGTTCTAACAGACCTTAAAACTTTCCGTGGGACAGTAGTAGCTATTAACTGCACTGCACAGGCGAATCCGGCCGCAGCTGTAGTACTGTATCATAATGACATGCTTTTGAGTGAAGTAAGGCCAGGCTTCTGGATTGAAACATTGACAGTCGAGGGAGAGATTGCATTTAGATGCGTGGCCGACAAAACCGCCGGCACTGCAGCGAAAGCCTTCACTCTTATGGTCAATGGTGAGTGACAGAAGGAGCTAACACCATCTATGGAATGCATGGATTGAGTTTGACTCTGTAAAAAATCTAAAGATGAGTTAATGTTTTATTGAGATGATTTTTCTCCTTTGTATGTTGGATATTGATGTTAAATTCACTCTGTATTACTACACACACGAGGATACAATCGTATTATTGTTTTATTTGGCTCGACTTTAATGCAGCATCAACGTTGACGATATGTCTTAGTAAAGCCTTATTTTGTGCTATATGGGTACATGAATGTACATTAAATATTTCTCAACAGCAGGTTACTTTAAATTTGCATGTGATTCTGATCGTGGTACGGCTTACAATTGATCAAGTTACGCATAATTATAAAACTTGTATATTCTGTTTTATTACATGTACAACCTATCAACTAATATCCCGTTAGTACAGAAAACGGCAAACATAGAGGAGAGATTTCTTGAATTAGACGAGGAGAAATTGAAGTCTAGCTTGAAAAGATTACATCAAGAGATACTACAGAAGCAAATAAATATGAGATAAAATTTTACAGCTGTAAGTGAGCAAATTATGCAACGAAATTGACACGATTTTAATTGTTTATTACGAACTAAAGTGAAACTCTTACAAACAGCCGACATTTTGAAACATCCGTGGAGCCCGTAAACTGCGTCTTTGTCACTTGTCTGCTTACTTTTTCCTGTGAATTTTTTTAAAACAATTTCAGACTGGTTCGCTAACTCGAAAAAAATTGACAAGTACATGAGAGAGATGTTTAAGAACGAGCCGGACTTGAGTTTAAAACTTTGTTATACACTGGGCCGACTGAACATGTCGGCTCCACAAGAACGTTGTTCTGTTGACAAAACAACAAATAAGTCAATTCTTGTCGTGCAAACTAGTTCCAATTTCTCACAGTCGATTATTTAGAGATATAATGAAACAATTCTTCCACTCGATTTCTTCGTACCTCAACTATAGCTAACTCGGCGCTACGACTCGATTACGTGGAGTAATTGTTATAAGTGTGCATGTAGTTATTGCCAATACAAGTGTATTAAGTAAATAAAAGAAATTTTGCATGCATTACTAAATGTACTGTAGCCTAGATAAAGTTGTCCAAGGTAGCAATGAAAAGCGTATTAATATGAGGCGCTGTGTTATATTCTCATGTTCTTCAGCTGTTTAACAACTGTTGTTTTGATCAGTGATTGCGTTTATTTGTGCTACTTGCCCTTCTGTGGGGTTCTAATTTCGTTGAATTCATTGCAATATGTATTAAATGTAACTAGAAATACGACTCCCGCAAAAACCTCGCGAAGCTAGTTTTTGAAGAAGTCACAATGCTTTCATATTTTATTCTTTATTTTTTTTTATATTATATATTTTATTTTTTATATTAGCGTAATCCCCATTATTTTATTTCTTATGCTGTGTTTGGTACACAATTAGTGACACCTGGTGCAAATTACAAGATCAGTATACCGCTCAACACAGTGCTTAAAAATTGACCTTCATTTAGCTCTTTCACTGCCACTGAGATTGCACCAGAGGGAATAGAAGTAAAATTATTTATTATCTTGACAGGGAATACAGAGTCGATGAAGTATCACAATAATATTCACTTAACACAAATTGAAAATAATTGTAAATCTTTTGCAGGTGAAATCTTGAAGAGTTGATATGAATGCTTGTGTTTACCACGGTGTAAAAACCTGTGTTTTTTTTCTTTAGTTTTATTTTCTTAGTCTCTACTGCTTTGTCTTCTTTGTTGTACATCACTTTTGAACACAATATGTTCTTACACAGAGGATGAGCTGAACGCTCCAATTATTTTTTGTTTATGTTTTTTTGGTTATAATTGCATGAGATTCATTGTAAGAAGAATCTTCTGATTAGATATTTTATTGTCTACTGCAGTCATTATTTCATTCCCGGGTAACCACAATTGAGAGCATTATGAATAGTGCATGTTTTAATGTGTGTACTCTTTCCAGTTGCAATGGTACCCCCAGTGGTAGATAGAAAAATTCCTCTTCCCTCAAAAGAGATGCCATATCAACAAATTGGGGGTAAAACAATTGGATTCTACAAAAGCTTTGAAGAAAGGTTTGGTAATAGTGAGTGCCCACTGTATAGTATGTGGTTGTGCTATTTTTAGGTCATATCATAAAAACAATACATGTAAGAAAGAGTTATTGAAATCTTAATATGTTCAAAAAGATTGCTGCACTACGTACTCCTGTAAAAAAATAATGTGAAATCAACATCAATCAGTCAAAAGTATATACCACATGAAAGTTTAATTGTGCTGTTACAGAAACAGGCAAAATATCCATACCCAACCATAGAATAGTACATTATTTTGAATATATGAAAATTTCTATTATAAAAACTGCAGAAGAAAGATTTAATATAAGGACGGTATTTCATCGAAAAAGTCATGGCAGCCAGAGGTATTGAACTGTAACCAATGACATATAGTAACGAGAAGAACTATCATTATATTATTATCATTATTATTATCATTACTATTATTTATACTGGTATTGATATTATTATTGTTATATTTTTTATGTTAAACATAATATATTTTTATGGGGTGGGATTCATGTCTTAATCTTGGTAAAGTTATTGTTACTCTACTACTAAAAGCAATACAAAAATCTTCTTAATAGGCTTTCCATCAGAGGTGGTAGTAATCAAAACAGCTCCAAACAATACCATTTCTTCTTAAAGGCTTAGAATCTAGTGCAGTCATTTGTCTAGAAAGTTTGTGTGGAAAATCATTATTGAAAGCATAGGGCATTTAGGAAACTTGAAACACTTGTTACTACATACAGCACACTTGCAATGAATATATGAGAAAGATCATAAACATTTTGGCATTACAAAATTTATTTTCTTCTTTATAAAGTTTTTCCAATGTAAAAGGTTAATTGCATGTTGTGGTTGTTATGAAATATTGATATTTGACATAAAAATAAAGTAAACGGCAGAAAGTAACAAAGTTAATATGTTATGTCTAACTTTGCAAATTAAGGCTTGAATTAACATTTCATTTGTGAAAAAAGGGCAGGGGTTCTAGATAGCAATATTATCAGGGGGGGGGGGGGGGGTCATTGCACTCTAAGGTAAAACTGACCCATTGTGAAAAGGCTATGAAACTTGTCTCTACACAATATTATTGAAACCTTTCAATCAGAGAATACATACATATATATATATATATATATAAAAAAAGGTTATAAAATGCCTCAAGCCAACAAAGAATGCCACTGCGTCAGGAGGATCAATGAAGATTCACAGTCCAAGCCTCACCACAAAAATGAATTTAAAAACGTTAGATAAAGCAAGGACGGACAACTTCTGACGATAAAAAAGTTAAAAAGTTAAAAATTTAATAGAAAAAACGTTTCGGTCTTAGACTTAGGTCTTAGACTTCGGTCTTAGGTAACTGACGAAGGTCTAAGACCGAAACGTTTTTTCTATTAAATTTTTAACTTTTTAACTTTTTTATCGTCAGAAGTTGTCCGTCCTTGCTTTATCTAACGTTTTTATATATATATATATATATATAGCAAAGAGAAATACTACTCAGAATTCAGTAATCACATTTGCTTTATTTTAAAATGATCACATTGATCACTGATAATATTGCAGAACCAGTACTTTATAGTGACACAGGGTATACATTCTGTTGAAAATGTTTAACATAACTGCTAGATCAAGAAAATTTACAATATTTTCACTGTTGCAATGATATCAGATCACATCGTTATAAATGATTGCTATAACAACTGCAACTCTCTGTGTTGGAAATTACTTCAAACTGGAAACGCTATCGTTTTATTATGAAAAATACCTATTTACATTCTCTTGTAATCTGTTGGTCGTCTTCCGATTCCGGTTTTAGACTAATAGAATTATTTTCCAGAGACATCTCCAATCGTTGAAGTCGTTCTTACTCGGTGTCCCTTCTAAGTCGTTTTGCTAAATGTAGTACACCAATATATTTCGTTATGTAATCGTTCACTCGTGTCCTGTATTTCTATCAATAACACATTCAAATTCAAAACTAACTTGATTGAATTCCTGGTCCTTTTCCCTGCTGTTTCGTTTGCCTTTTTCTGGAGCGAGCAGTTGTTGTCTTGGCTGCGATTTCTGTTGTTATTCTCCCTGCTGTCGTTTCTCTATCCCTGCTTTGAGTCGTGCTTTCCTCGTGTTGATTTTCACGGTATTCGAACTTACTCGGCGACGATCTCGTGCTAATATTTCTTGAATATCTTGGAGATCACCTTGCTGGGATGTACTTCCAGGACGAGTGAAATCGGTTTCCACAAAATTTACATTACTTTCAAAAAGGCATCACCGAATAATGGCGGAAATTCAGCGTTCTCAAGTGCGTTACTATTGCCAGGTAACCTGGCCTGCGAACGGACACCTTTAAAATATAGATATATATAAACATATATATAAATATATATATATACATATATAAAAACTCTCGGCTCGATTTACTCGGGCTTGCGAGCCACGTGGTCTGACCGGAACCGACACGATTAGTAACCTCGCTACGCTCGGCCTTCGGCCTCGCTTCGCGAGGAATTACAAATATGATCAATGATTATATATTACAGCTATCGATATGCATGAAATGAATTAGACATAGTTATATGCTTTGTGGAATGTGCCATACCATACAGCTTATGCTGCAGTTGTGTAGTCATAGCCACCAATGGAAAGCCTTTTCTGCGAGCAACTAACGTTAACCTGTTATCGTATCATCTCGTAACACAGTCATTGAGTTGTTACAAACACGGCATCCTGTTGTGTTGCATGTCCTTCTGTAAAGTTATTTTAATTCAATTCTGCTCACTGCGTGGAATGACTTCAGATACACCCATTGTTTTCATCATTGAGTTACAAGTTAATATACAAATGGTAAAGCATTGAGTTTTGAATGGTATGTAGGGTGTTGTCTCTAAGAAGCAGTTTTGTGATAAAAGGTATTAATGCGATGTCGGTATCCAGTGAATTTCAATAAGGACTCACGGAAAGCGAGAGTTGACAGGCAACATAAATATGCGAAAGTAAAGGGTAAGTGGAGGGACAGGGTGCTCCAAATTTTTGTCAGATGCATTCAATCCAAGTATTGGCTTCTAAATATCCCCCTTTTGCTATCAAAAACCCTTAAATTCAATGTCTCTTATTCATGACTTGTAGTTGCTCCTTCTGTTGTGGAACATCCTGGCGATCTTGAGCTAAAAGAAGGTGACGATGTGACTCTTTACTGCAATGCATCTGGGATTCCTGAACCAAATATCACATGGACCAACCTGGTCAGCAGTGAGAGCACTAGCAACAAGACGTTGTTCATACAGAATATTAACCGCAGCCAGGCTGGCGATTACAAGTGTGAAGCAACCAATGAATGTGGCACTGACAGTTTAACATCGACCATTACCGTACTCTGTGAGTCCTTATGTACTTTCCCTTTTCATAATTTTTCCGTGCAGTGTTGCTAGTCTGGGTGGTTCAATTGTGATAAACATAGTTTTCGTTTCTTTCCATAAGGCGGATGGCGCTTTTGGATATGTAACTGAGTAAAGCAGTGAATAACAGCATATGTCAAAAGTCTCACTGGCAGAAGCCATGTATTCCTTGGAGAATCATAGGTCAAATTTTCAAAACGTACTTTAGGGCGTTTTCTGTTGATTGTAAAAGTCAGATGAATTACAACTGTCCGGAAAAATGTATGCTAGGAGTCTTGCTCTTAGTACAGCGTTCTAACCCCAATATGGGTCACGAGCAATGCCTCTCATTGCCTCACTTGCATTCTAGACGAATGGCTTATGGCACAACAGATTTTATTTACAGTAGTCTGAATGAGCATATTGGATATCAAAGTGGTTCTTCTAGCACTCTTGTGTTCTCACAGCTCACACGCGATGTCTTGCCTGCCTTTCTTTCTAGACCGTAATTGCGAGAGACTGTTTGATAAAAAAGCCCAACTTATGTGGTCGGGAATAGTATTTTTTACTAAGCAATGTGCTTTTACTTACAGACCAGCCTGAAAATGTACAGTTGATGACCAATGTTGCAGCAAGTCTGAAAACCTGTCAGGATGCTACGGTGAACTTTACATGCACAGCAGATGGCAACCCAGCACCAACCTTTACGCTATATAAAGACAATGTCGTGGTGGCTGACGCACAGGCAACTCCTGAAGTCTGGATCCTGGCAATGTCGTCACCTGGGGACTTCCAGTACAGATGTGAAGCAAACAACTCTGTGGGGACCGCTGAAAGTGACAATGTCACCTTAACAGTTAATGGTACGCTAACAATCATGGCTGAAGACGTTGAGAAGAATTCTTGCTTGCTGTTATTACATGTACAGGGATTTCATTAATTTCGTTAATTTCGAAGTAGGCCTACATTAGGACATAAGTAGGCGGCTATGACTCATTCACGCAATTCGTAATGGCGGAAATTCACATGAAGTAATGTTGCCACGTAACCTGGCCTGCGAACGGACATCTTTAATATATATATATATATATATATATATATATACATATATATTATATATACATATATATATATATTACATATACATTACATATTATATATACATATATATATATATATATATATATATATATATGTATATATATATATATACATATACATATATAAAAGCTCTCGGTTCGATTTACTCGGGCTTGCGAGCCACGTGGTCTGACATAAAGCGACACGATTAGTAACCTCGCTTCGCGAGGAATAAATATTCAAATTCATGCCAAACGCATATTGTAGCACAAATTGCAATCCACGTTACCCTTAAGAATTAATGAAATGGCCTCATGGGGAATTTTCATTAACTAATATATAGATTTAGCCAAGCCTAAAGGCGGGGCTCCCGTTAGTACTTTCATTTCACTTTAAACTGTATAAAAGCATTCTAAAATACTGCGAAGGAATTCACAAACGTTTTTAACTATAGTTAAGTGTCGAGGTCGTTTAACTTGCTATGATTTTTGTCTAAACTTTCGTCTGCCATAAGTACGGTCTTTCTACCTACAAAGTCATGGAGTATATTCTACAAAAATCACAAATTATCAATGTACTGTATTCTATTCCTGATGAAATTAACCATTCTATTTGGGTAAATGTATTTAAAAGATTTGTACACGCTACTGGGAAATGCAGGACACAACTCTTGTCATTTTCGTGTTAAAACGAACACCTCGGTAAAATAAATGTTTACTCCAAGCAGGGTGCAAAGAAAATTAATTTTACAGATTGCCCTTCGGGCAAGCTGTAACCAACATCTACCAGCCCGAAAAACATTTTTCACGAGAATGAAAAAATAATCATTAATTATTCTTTTCTTAATTACATTGTAAGTTTAAAAAATTACTGCCTTCATTTATTCACTACAATCAACTGTAGTTACTTAACATAAGAAATAAATAACCGTAAAAGTGTGAACTATAATTAGACCTGGTCCAACGCAACACGTGAATGACTAACATACATTTGAGACATTTTACAATTTAGAAGAACATTTTTTACGAAAACAACGGCGTTGAAACCAAAGTTCTCAATCGACACACTAAATGACAACGTCGACAACGCGAAAAGCTGCCAGTGAAAGCGCTACATTCTGCAATTTGCCGCCAAGAGAAAATTCCCGCGGGAGTATTTCTTAGCCGTCGACAGGGGAGATGTTTATATGATTAAAGGATATAAAAATTTGAAATCTTTCATCAGTTTGCTTCTCATTCAAAAGTAGTGCATTCAGAAGATCATTTTTCTGAAGAAGGTTTGTTTAGAAGTCGGTTTTCCAAGTCAAGTGTCAAGTTTAAGGGAAAGTGGAAAGTGCGAGTGCTGAGTCACGCATCAGTTAGCAAATATTATGCAGACAAAACTTATGCAAATTTGTGGTCCATAGCACGGAGTCTTTCCACTTCTCGGCTTTCTTCGCTACAATTTTGTCTGTTTTCCACAGCACGGAGTCCTTCCGCTTCTCGGCTATCTTCGCTACAATTTTGTCTGTTTTCCACAGCACGGAGTCTTTCCGCTTCTCGGCTTTCTTCGCTAAAATTTTTTCTGTTTTCCACAGCACGAAGTCTTTCCGCTTCTCGGCATTCTTCGCTACAATTTTGTCTGTTTTCCACAGCACGGAATCTTTCCGCTTCTCGGCGTTCTTCGTTAACATTTTGTCCATTTTCTCGAGCCCGGACTCTTTCTGCTTGTCGGCGTTCTTCGCTATAATTTCGTCTCCTTTCTCTTTCCCGAGCGCGCCTTCTTTCGCGATCTACTTCGCTCATTCTTCCTCAGTTAATTCTTGCTCTCTTTCCTGTTGCTCCTCACCTGAACCCTGTGTTCTGCAAATTATATTTTCTCTGCTATTGTTTGTTGACATAGCAATAGAAATTGTTTCGTTTATCCTTTAGTAAAACTTTAAGAGTGTAGAGTAGTAATATTGTCTCAAAAAGACAATGAACTGAAAATTTCTTTTTCAGTCGTCAACGCAATTTCCCGCCAAAAATATGGGGGCTACGAGAACAGCTTCCAAATAAATCACGTCACCTCGATGAGTTGACACATGAGCCCACAATATGGTCATGTGATGCTGGTCAGTGGCTATCCCGTTTTGACAGCTGTCAATTGACCATATTGTGAATGTCCAATATAAAAGATGTCAGCTAATGGGCTCCTGAAGATGTGGATTTGCCAAGACAAGCCTGAGATACCCCTCCCTTCCTTTTTGATAGTCTCCCCTACCCTACCCGTACAATCTGTAGACGCGTACGTACGTACGTACGCTCGGTCAGTCACGCGACAACCAAAAGAAAAGAGGTTGACCATATTCCATGAGTATGGGGCTCTGCTCCACGCGCGCTTCGCGCGCGGGATCCCCGCTATTATTACAAGACGATAAGTGTCTCAGTAGAGCTTGAAATCCTTTACCGCTGTGACATTAAGTAGTAACTTCTGATAAGGTATTATTTTGCTGGAACTATTCCACTCTTAGACTTCAGAAATGACTTAAAATTGCATGTGGCGTTGATGGAATTTATTCCGAGTTTCACCTTCTCATTTCCACTTTACTGATAGTTCAGTTTTTTTCACCACTTCAATCACAGTTCCTTCTGCTATGGAACCTTTGGAGGTGAGCCACACGTTTACAGGAGGTGACAGTAGGACTTTGTACTGTAATGCTTCAGGAATGCCGTCTCCAATAGTAAGCTTGTCGAAAATTGATGGTGGTCCTGTTGGCATCAGACACATGTTGAACGTCCCAAGCATCAACAAAAGTGATGCTGGAATGTGGCAATGCCTCAGCAACCACATCGATAATTTTCTACTGTAAGTTCCTACTTTGCATGCATTTGTCAACTTACATGCATTTGTCAACTTGCATTTGTTTCTCCTCTGCAGTCTGGTCGGTAGCCAAGCATGGCACTTGAAGAATGCTATCGTTATATTCATGTCAGACAGTGCGGAGCTGCAGATTGACCAAATCTGTGATTCTATCAACACAAAACATGCATGTAAACAGTGCATTTTGTCTTGAAGGTCTTTGGTACTTGAATTTGAAGTTGTGGTGGTAATTCATCATAAATCTATAGGGAGGACGTTTTCATCTATTTTATCCTTTTTGTTTGCAAATATTGTGCATGCCGACTTTTTTGGAAGAAGATTTTACAATATCTCTCTCATGAACAGCTGTCCATAATGCCACATCAACTATCCCTTAGTTGAAGATGTATTCATTAACAGACAAACAAGAGGACATCAAGTTAACAACCGTTCTAACAGACCTTAAAACTTTCCGTGGGACAGTAGTAGCTATTAACTGCACTGCACAGGCGAATCCGGCCGCAGCTGTAGTACTGTATCATAATGACATGCTTTTGAGTGAAGTAAGGCCAGGCTTCTGGATTGAAACATTGACAGTCGAGGGAGAGATTGCATTTAGATGCGTGGCCGACAAAACCGCCGGCACTGCAGCGAAAGCCTTCACTCTTATGGTCAATGGTGAGTGACAGAAGGAGCTAACACCATCTATGGAATGCATGGATTGAGTTTGACTCTGTAAAAAATCTAAAGATGAGTTAATGTTTTATTGAGATGATTTTTCTCCTTTGTATGTTGGATATTGATGTTAAATTCACTCTGTATTACTACACACACGAGGATACAATCGTATTATTGTTTTATTTGGCTCGACTTTAATGCAGCATCAACGTTGACGATATGTCTTAGTAAAGCCTTATTTTGTGCTATATGGGTACATGAATGTACATTAAATATTTCTCAACAGCAGGTTACTTTAAATTTGCATGTGATTCTGATCGTGGTACGGCTTACAATTGATCAAGTTACGCATAATTATAAAACTTGTAAATTCTGTTTTATTACATGTACAACCTATCAACTAATATCCCGTTAGTACAGAAAACGGCAAACATAGAGGAGAGATTTCTTGAATTAGACGAGGAGAAATTGAAGTCTAGCTTGAAAAGATTACATCAAGAGATACTACAGAAGCAAATAAATATGAGATAAAATTTTACAGCTGTAAGTGAGCAAATTATGCAACGAAATTGACACGATTTTAATTGTTTATTACGAACTAAAGTGAAACTCTTACAAACAGCCGACATTTTGAAACATCCGTGGAGCCCGTAAACTGCGTCTTTGTCACTTGTCTGCTTACTTTTTCCTGTGAATTTTTTTAAAACAATTTCAGACTGGTTCGCTAACTCGAAAAAAATTGACAAGTACATGAGAGAGATGTTTAAGAACGAGCCGGACTTGAGTTTAAAACTTTGTTATACACTGGGCCGACTGAACATGTCGGCTCCACAAGAACGTTGTTCTGTTGACAAAACAACAAATAAGTCAATTCTTGTCGTGCAAACTAGTTCCAATTTCTCACAGTCGATTATTTAGAGATATAATGAAACAATTCTTCCACTCGATTTCTTCGTACCTCAACTATAGCTAACTCGGCGCTACGACTCGATTACGTGGAGTAATTGTTATAAGTGTGCATGTAGTTATTGCCAATACAAGTGTATTAAGTAAATAAAAGAAATTTTGCATGCATTACTAAATGTACTGTAGCCTAGATAAAGTTGTCCAAGGTAGCAATGAAAAGCGTATTAATATGAGGCGCTGTGTTATATTCTCATGTTCTTCAGCTGTTTAACAACTGTTGTTTTGATCAGTGATTGCGTTTATTTGTGCTACTTGCCCTTCTGTGGGGTTCTAATTTCGTTGAATTCATTGCAATATGTATTAAATGTAACTAGAAATACGACTCCCGCAAAAACCTCGCGAAGCTAGTTTTTGAAGAAGTCACAATGCTTTCATATTTTATTCTTTATTTTTTTTTATATTATATATTTTATTTTTTATATTAGCGTAATCCCCATTATTTTATTTCTTATGCTGTGTTTGGTACACAATTAGTGACACCTGGTGCAAATTACAAGATCAGTATACCGCTCAACACAGTGCTTAAAAATTGACCTTCATTTAGCTCTTTCACTGCCACTGAGATTGCACCAGAGGGAATAGAAGTAAAATTATTTATTATCTTGACAGGGAATACAGAGTCGATGAAGTATCACAATAATATTCACTTAACACAAATTGAAAATAATTGTAAATCTTTTGCAGGTGAAATCTTGAAGAGTTGATATGAATGCTTGTGTTTACCACGGTGTAAAAACCTGTGTTTTTTTTCTTTAGTTTTATTTTCTTAGTCTCTACTGCTTTGTCTTCTTTGTTGTACATCACTTTTGAACACAATATGTTCTTACACAGAGGATGAGCTGAACGCTCCAATTATTTTTTGTTTATGTTTTTTTGGTTATAATTGCATGAGATTCATTGTAAGAAGAATCTTCTGATTAGATATTTTATTGTCTACTGCAGTCATTATTTCATTCCCGGGTAACCACAATTGAGAGCATTATGAATAGTGCATGTTTTAATGTGTGTACTCTTTCCAGTTGCAATGGTACCCCCAGTGGTAGATAGAAAAATTCCTCTTCCCTCAAAAGAGATGCCATATCAACAAATTGGGGGTAAAACAATTGGATTCTACAAAAGCTTTGAAGAAAGGTTTGGTAATAGTGAGTGCCCACTGTATAGTATGTGGTTGTGCTATTTTTAGGTCATATCATAAAAACAATACATGTAAGAAAGAGTTATTGAAATCTTAATATGTTCAAAAAGATTGCTGCACTACGTACTCCTGTAAAAAAATAATGTGAAATCAACATCAATCAGTCAAAAGTATATACCACATGAAAGTTTAATTGTGCTGTTACAGAAACAGGCAAAATATCCATACCCAACCATAGAATAGTACATTATTTTGAATATATGAAAATTTCTATTATAAAAACTGCAGAAGAAAGATTTAATATAAGGACGGTATTTCATCGAAAAAGTCATGGCAGCCAGAGGTATTGAACTGTAACCAATGACATATAGTAACGAGAAGAACTATCATTATATTATTATCATTATTATTATCATTACTATTATTTATACTGGTATTGATATTATTATTGTTATATTTTTTATGTTAAACATAATATATTTTTATGGGGTGGGATTCATGTCTTAATCTTGGTAAAGTTATTGTTACTCTACTACTAAAAGCAATACAAAAATCTTCTTAATAGGCTTTCCATCAGAGGTGGTAGTAATCAAAACAGCTCCAAACAATACCATTTCTTCTTAAAGGCTTAGAATCTAGTGCAGTCATTTGTCTAGAAAGTTTGTGTGGAAAATCATTATTGAAAGCATAGGGCATTTAGGAAACTTGAAACACTTGTTACTACATACAGCACACTTGCAATGAATATATGAGAAAGATCATAAACATTTTGGCATTACAAAATTTATTTTCTTCTTTATAAAGTTTTTCCAATGTAAAAGGTTAATTGCATGTTGTGGTTGTTATGAAATATTGATATTTGACATAAAAATAAAGTAAACGGCAGAAAGTAACAAAGTTAATATGTTATGTCTAACTTTGCAAATTAAGGCTTGAATTAACATTTCATTTGTGAAAAAAGGGCAGGGGTTCTAGATAGCAATATTATCAGGGGGGGGGGGGGTCATTGCACTCTAAGGTAAAACTGACCCATTGTGAAAAGGCTATGAAACTTGTCTCTACACAATATTATTGAAACCTTTCAATCAGAGAATACATACATATATATATATATATATATATATATAGCAAAGAGAAATACTACTCAGAATTCAGTAATCACATTTGCTTTATTTTAAAATGATCACATTGATCACTGATAATATTGCAGAACCAGTACTTTATAGTGACACAGGGTATACATTCTGTTGAAAATGTTTAACATAACTGCTAGATCAAGAAAATTTACAATATTTTCACTGTTGCAATGATATCAGATCACATCGTTATAAATGATTGCTATAACAACTGCAACTCTCTGTGTTGGAAATTACTTCAAACTGGAAACGCTATCGTTTTATTATGAAAAATACCTATTTACATTCTCTTGTAATCTGTTGGTCGTCTTCCGATTCCGGTTTTAGACTAATAGAATTATTTTCCAGAGACATCTCCAATCGTTGAAGTCGTTCTTACTCGGTGTCCCTTCTAAGTCGTTTTGCTAAATGTAGTACACCAATATATTTCGTTATGTAATCGTTCACTCGTGTCCTGTATTTCTATCAATAACACATTCAAATTCAAAACTAACTTGATTGAATTCCTGGTCCTTTTCCCTGCTGTTTCGTTTGCCTTTTTCTGGAGCGAGCAGTTGTTGTCTTGGCTGCGATTTCTGTTGTTATTCTCCCTGCTGTCGTTTCTCTATCCCTGCTTTGAGTCGTGCTTTCCTCGTGTTGATTTTCACGGTATTCGAACTTACTCGGCGACGATCTCGTGCTAATATTTCTTGAATATCTTGGAGATCACCTTGCTGGGATGTACTTCCAGGACGAGTGAAATCGGTTTCCACAAAATTTACATTACTTTCAAAAAGGCATCACCGAATAATGGCGGAAATTCAGCGTTCTCAAGTGCGTTACTATTGCCAGGTAACCTGGCCTGCGAACGGACACCTTTAAAATATAGATATATATAAACATATATATAAATATATATATATACATATATAAAAACTCTCGGCTCGATTTACTCGGGCTTGCGAGCCACGTGGTCTGACCGGAACCGACACGATTAGTAACCTCGCTACGCTCGGCCTTCGGCCTCGCTTCGCGAGGAATTACAAATATGATCAATGATTATATATTACAGCTATCGATATGCATGAAATGAATTAGACATAGTTATATGCTTTGTGGAATGTGCCATACCATACAGATTATGCTGCAGTTGTGTAGTCATAGCCACCAATGGAAAGCCTTTTCTGCGAGCAACTAACGTTAACCTGTTATCGTATCATCTCGTAACACAGTCATTGAGTTGTTACAAACACGGCATCCTGTTGTGTTGCATGTCCTTCTGTAAAGTTATTTTAATTCAATTCTGCTCACTGCGTGGAATGACTTCAGATACACCCATTGTTTTCATCATTGAGTTACAAGTTAATATACAAATGGTAAAGCATTGAGTTTTGAATGGTATGTAGGGTGTTGTCTCTAAGAAGCAGTTTTGTGATAAAAGGTATTAATGCGATGTCGGTATCCAGTGAATTTCAATAAGGACTCACGGAAAGCGAGAGTTGACAGGCAACATAAATATGCGAAAGTAAAGGGTAAGTGGAGGGACAGGGTGCTCCAAATTTTTGTCAGATGCATTCAATCCAAGTATTGGCTTCTAAATATCCCCCTTTTGCTATCAAAAACCCTTAAATTCAATGTCTCTTATTCATGACTTGTAGTTGCTCCTTCTGTTGTGGAACATCCTGGCGATCTTGAGCTAAAAGAAGGTGACGATGTGACTCTTTACTGCAATGCATCTGGGATTCCTGAACCAAATATCACATGGACCAACCTGGTCAGCAGTGAGAGCACTAGCAACAAGACGTTGTTCATACAGAATATTAACCGCAGCCAGGCTGGCGATTACAAGTGTGAAGCAACCAATGAATGTGGCACTGACAGTTTAACATCGACCATTACCGTACTCTGTGAGTCCTTATGTACTTTCTCTTTTCATAATTTTTCCGTGCAGTGTTGCTAGTCTGGGTGGTTCAATTGTGATAAACATAGTTTTCGTTTCTTTCCATAAGGCGGATGGCGCTTTTGGATATGTAACTGAGTAAAGCAGTGAATAACAGCATATGTCAAAAGTCTCACTGGCAGAAGCCATGTATTCCTTGGAGAATCATAGGTCAAATTTTCAAAACGTACTTTAGGGCGTTTTCTGTTGATTGTAAAAGTCAGATGAATTACAACTGTCCGGAAAAATGTATGCTAGGAGTCTTGCTCTTAGTACAGCGTTCTAACCCCAATATGGGTCACGAGCAATGCCTCTCATTGCCTCACTTGCATTCTAGACGAATGGCTTATGGCACAACAGATTTTATTTACAGTAGTCTGAATGAGCATATTGGATATCAAAGTGGTTCTTCTAGCACTCTTGTGTTCTCACAGCTCACACGCGATGTCTTGCCTGCCTTTCTTTCTAGACCGTAATTGCGAGAGACTGTTTGATAAAAAAGCCCAACTTATGTGGTCGGGAATAGTATTTTTTACTAAGCAATGTGCTTTTACTTACAGACCAGCCTGAAAATGTACAGTTGATGACCAATGTTGCAGCAAGTCTGAAAACCTGTCAGGATGCTACGGTGAACTTTACATGCACAGCAGATGGCAACCCAGCACCAACCTTTACGCTATATAAAGACAATGTCGTGGTGGCTGACGCACAGGCAACTCCTGAAGTCTGGATCCTGGCAATGTCGTCACCTGGGGACTTCCAGTACAGATGTGAAGCAAACAACTCTGTGGGGACCGCTGAAAGTGACAATGTCACCTTAACAGTTAATGGTACGCTAACAATCATGGCTGAAGACGTTGAGAAGAATTCTTGCTTGCTGTTATTACATGTACAGGGATTTCATTAATTTCGTTAATTTCGAAGTAGGCCTACATTAGGACATAAGTAGGCGGCTATGACTCATTCACGCAATTCGTAATGGCGGAAATTCACATGAAGTAATGTTGCCACGTAACCTGGCCTGCGAACGGACATCTTTAATATATATATATATATATATATATATATATACATATATATTATATATACATATATATTATATATACATATATATATATATTACATATACATTACATATTATATATACATATATATATATATGTATATATATATATATATATACATATACATATATAAAAGCTCTCGGTTCGATTTACTCGGGCTTGCGAGCCACGTGGTCTGACATAAAGCGACACGATTAGTAACCTCGCTTCGCGAGGAATAAATATTCAAATTCATGCCAAACGCATATTGTAGCACAAATTGCAATCCACGTTACCCTTAAGAATTAATGAAATGGCCTCATGGGGAATTTTCATTAACTAATATATAGATTTAGCCAAGCCTAAAGGCGGGCTCCCGTTAGTACTTTCATTTCACTTTAAACTGTATAAAAGCATTCTAAAATACTGCGAAGGAATTCACAAACGTTTTTAACTATAGTTAAGTGTCGAGGTCGTTTAACTTGCTATGATTTTTGTCTAAACCTTCGTCTGCCATAAGTACGGTCTTTCTACCTACAAAGTCATGGAGTATATTCTACAAAAATCACAAATTATCAATGTACTGTATTCTATTCCTGATGAAATTAACCATTCTATTTGCGTAAATGTATTTAAAAGATTTGTACACGCTACTGGGAAATGCAGGACACAACTCTTGTCATTTTCGTGTTAAAACGAACACCTCGGTAAAATAAATGTTTACTCCAAGCAGGGTGCAAAGAAAATTAATTTTACAGATTGCCCTTCGGGCAAGCTGTAACCAACATCTACCAGCCCGAAAAACATTTTTCACGAGAATGAAAAAATAATCATTAATTATTCTTTTCTTAATTACATTGTAAGTTTAAAAAATTACTGCCTTCATTTATTCACTACAATCAACTGTAGTTACTTAACATAAGAAATAAATAACCGTAAAAGTGTGAACTATAATTAGACCTGGTCCAACGCAACACGTGAATGACTAACATACATTTGAGACATTTTACAATTTAGAAGAACATTTTTTACGAAAACAACGGCGTTGAAACCAAAGTTCTCAATCGACACACTAAATGACAACGTCGACAACGCGAAAAGCTGCCAGTGAAAGCGCTACATTCTGCAATTTGCCGCCAAGAGAAAATTCCCGCGGGAGTATTTCTTAGCCGTCGACAGGGGAGATGTTTATATGATTAAAGGATATAAAAATTTGAAATCTTTCATCAGTTTGCTTCTCATTCAAAAGTAGTGCATTCAGAAGATCATTTTTCTGAAGAAGGTTTGTTTAGAAGTCGGTTTTCCAAGTCAAGTGTCAAGTTTAAGGGAAAGTGGAAAGTGCGAGTGCTGAGTCACGCATCAGTTAGCAAATATTATGCAGACAAAACTTATGCAAATTTGTGGTCCATAGCACGGAGTCTTTCCACTTCTCGGCTTTCTTCGCTACAATTTTGTCTGTTTTCCACAGCACGGAGTCCTTCCGCTTCTCGGCTATCTTCGCTACAATTTTGTCTGTTTTCCACAGCACGGAGTCTTTCCGCTTCTCGGCTTTCTTCGCTAAAATTTTTTCTGTTTTCCACAGCACGAAGTCTTTCCGCTTCTCGGCATTCTTCGCTACAATTTTGTCTGTTTTCCACAGCACGGAATCTTTCCGCTTCTCGGCGTTCTTCGTTAACATTTTGTCCATTTTCTCGAGCCCGGACTCTTTCTGCTTGTCGGCGTTCTTCGCTATAATTTCGTCTCCTTTCTCTTTCCCGAGCGCGCCTTCTTTCGCGATCTACTTCGCTCATTCTTCCTCAGTTAATTCTTGCTCTCTTTCCTGTTGCTCCTCACCTGAACCCTGTGTTCTGCAAATTATATTTTCTCTGCTATTGTTTGTTGACATAGCAATAGAAATTGTTTCGTTTATCCTTTAGTAAAACTTTAAGAGTGTAGAGTAGTAATATTGTCTCAAAAAGACAATGAACTGAAAATTTCTTTTTCAGTCGTCAACGCAATTTCCCGCCAAAAATATGGGGGCTACGAGAACAGCTTCCAAATAAATCACGTCACCTCGATGAGTTGACACATGAGCCCACAATATGGTCATGTGATGCTGGTCAGTGGCTATCCCGTTTTGACAGCTGTCAATTGACCATATTGTGAATGTCCAATATAAAAGATGTCAGCTAATGGGCTCCTGAAGATGTGGATTTGCCAAGACAAGCCTGAGATACCCCTCCCTTCCTTTTTGATAGTCTCCCCTACCCTACCCGTACAATCTGTAGACGCGTACGTACGTACGTACGCTCGGTCAGTCACGCGACAACCAAAAGAAAAGAGGTTGACCATATTCCATGAGTATGGGGCTCTGCTCCACGCGCGCTTCGCGCGCGGGATCCCCGCTATTATTACAAGACGATAAGTGTCTCAGTAGAGCTTGAAATCCTTTACCGCTGTGACATTAAGTAGTAACTTCTGATAAGGTATTATTTTGCTGGAACTATTCCACTCTTAGACTTCAGAAATGACTTAAAATTGCATGTGGCGTTGATGGAATTTATTCCGAGTTTCACCTTCTCATTTCCACTTTACTGATAGTTCAGTTTTTTTCACCACTTCAATCACAGTTCCTTCTGCTATGGAACCTTTGGAGGTGAGCCACACGTTTACAGGAGGTGACAGTAGGACTTTGTACTGTAATGCTTCAGGAATGCCGTCTCCAATAGTAAGCTTGTCGAAAATTGATGGTGGTCCTGTTGGCATCAGACACATGTTGAACGTCCCAAGCATCAACAAAAGTGATGCTGGAATGTGGCAATGCCTCAGCAACCACATCGATAATTTTCTACTGTAAGTTCCTACTTTGCATGCATTTGTCAACTTACATGCATTTGTCAACTTGCATTTGTTTCTCCTCTGCAGTCTGGTCGGTAGCCAAGCATGGCACTTGAAGAATGCTATCGTTATATTCATGTCAGACAGTGCGGAGCTGCAGATTGACCAAATCTGTGATTCTATCAACACAAAACATGCATGTAAACAGTGCATTTTGTCTTGAAGGTCTTTGGTACTTGAATTTGAAGTTGTGGTGGTAATTCATCATAAATCTATAGGGAGGACGTTTTCATCTATTTTATCCTTTTTGTTTGCAAATATTGTGCATGCCGACTTTTTTGGAAGAAGATTTTACAATATCTCTCTCATGAACAGCTGTCCATAATGCCACATCAACTATCCCTTAGTTGAAGATGTATTCATTAACAGACAAACAAGAGGACATCAAGTTAACAACCGTTCTAACAGACCTTAAAACTTTCCGTGGGACAGTAGTAGCTATTAACTACACTGCACAGGCGAATCCGGCCGCAGCTGTAGTACTGTATCATAATGACATGCTTTTGAGTGAAGTAAGGCCAGGCTTCTGGATTGAAACATTGACAGTCGAGGGAGAGATTGCATTTAGATGCGTGGCCGACAAAACCGCCGGCACTGCAGCGAAAGCCTTCACTCTTATGGTCAATGGTGAGTGACAGAAGGAGCTAACACCATCTATGGAATGCATGGATTGAGTTTGACTCTGTAAAAAATCTAAAGATGAGTTAATGTTTTATTGAGATGATTTTTCTCCTTTGTATGTTGGATATTGATGTTAAATTCACTCTGTATTACTACACACACGAGGATACAATCGTATTATTGTTTTATTTGGCTCGACTTTAATGCAGCATCAACGTTCTCGATATGTCTTAGTAAAGCCTTATTTTGTGCTATATGGGTACATGAATGTACATTAAATATTTCTCAACAGCAGGTTACTTTAAATTTGCATGTGATTCTGATCGTGGTACGGCTTACAATTGATCAAGTTACGCATAATTATAAAACTTGTATATTCTGTTTTATTACATGTACAACCTATCAACTAATATCCCGTTAGTACAGAAAACGGCAAACATAGAGGAGAGATTTCTTGAATTAGACGAGGAGAAATTGAAGTCTAGCTTGAAAAGATTACATCAAGAGATACTACAGAAGCAAATAAATATGAGATAAAATTTTACAGCTGTAAGTGAGCAAATTATGCAACGAAATTGACACGATTTTAATTGTTTATTACGAACTAAAGTGAAACTCTTACAAACAGCCGACATTTTGAAACATCCGTGGAGCCCGTAAACTGCGTCTTTGTCACTTGTCTGCTTACTTTTTCCTGTGAATTTTTTTAAAACAATTTCAGACTGGTTCGCTAACTCGAAAAAAATTGACAAGTACATGAGAGAGATGTTTAAGAACGAGCCGGACTTGAGTTTAAAACTTTGTTATACACTGGGCCGACTGAACATGTCGGCTCCACAAGAACGTTGTTCTGTTGACAAAACAACAAATAAGTCAATTCTTGTCGTGCAAACTAGTTCCAATTTCTCACAGTCGATTATTTAGAGATATAATGAAACAATTCTTCCACTCGATTTCTTCGTACCTCAACTATAGCTAACTCGGCGCTACGACTCGATTACGTGGAGTAATTGTTATAAGTGTGCATGTAGTTATTGCCAATACAAGTGTATTAAGTAAATAAAAGAAATTTTGCATGCATTACTAAATGTACTGTAGCCTAGATAAAGTTGTCCAAGGTAGCAATGAAAAGCGTATTAATATGAGGCGCTGTGTTATATTCTCATGTTCTTCAGCTGTTTAACAACTGTTGTTTTGATCAGTGATTGCGTTTATTTGTGCTACTTGCCCTTCTGTGGGGTTCTAATTTCGTTGAATTCATTGCAATATGTATTAAATGTAATTACAAATATGATCAATGATTATATATTACAGCTATCGATATGCATGAAATGAATTAGACATAGTTATATGCTTTGTGGAATGTGCCATACCATACAGCTTATGCTGCAGTTGTGTAGTCATAGCCACCAATGGAAAGCCTTTTCTGCGAGCAACTAACGTTAACCTGTTATCGTATCATCTCGTAACACAGTCATTGAGTTGTTACAAACACGGCATCCTGTTGTGTTGCATGTCCTTCTGTAAAGTTATTTTAATTCAATTCTGCTCACTGCGTGGAATGACTTCAGATACACCCATTGTTTTCATCATTGAGTTACAAGTTAATATACAAATGGTAAAGCATTGAGTTTTGAATGGTATGTAGGGTGTTGTCTCTAAGAAGCAGTTTTGTGATAAAAGGTATTAATGCGATGTCGGTATCCAGTGAATTTCAATAAGGACTCACGGAAAGCGAGAGTTGACAGGCAACATAAATATGCGAAAGTAAAGGGTAAGTGGAGGGACAGGGTGCTCCAAATTTTTGTCAGGTGCATTCAATCCAAGTATTGGCTTCTAAATATCCCCCTTTTGCTATCAAAAACCCTTAAATTCAATGTCTCTTATTCATTACTTGTAGTTGCTCCTTCTGTTGTGGAACATCCTGGCGATCTTGAGCTAAAAGAAGGTGACGATGTGACTCTTTACTGCAATGCATCTGGGATTCCTGAACCAAATATCACATGGACCAACCTGGTCAGCAGTGAGAGCACTAGCAACAAGACGTTGTTCATACAGAATATTAACCGCAGCCAGGCTGGCGATTACAAGTGTGAAGCAACCAATGAATGTGGCACTGACAGTTTAACATCGACCATTACCGTACTCTGTGAGTCCTTATGTACTTTCTCTTTTCATAATTTTTCCGTGCAGTGTTGCTAGTCTGGGTGGTTCAATTGTGATAAACATACTTATAGTTTTCGTTTCTTTCCATAAGGCGGATGGCGCTTTTGGATATGTAACTGAGTAAAGCAGTGAATAACAGCATATGTCAAAAGTCTCACTGGCAGAAGCCATGTATTCCTTGGAGAATCATAGGTCAAATTTTCAAAACGTACTTTAGGGCGTTTTCTGTTGATTGTAAAAGTCAGATGAATTACAACTGTCCGGAAAAATGTATGCTAGGAGTCTTGCTCTTAGTACAGCGTTCTAACCCCAATATGGGTCACGAGCAATGCCTCTCATTGCCTCACTTGCATTCTAGACGAATGGCTTATGGCACAACAGATTTTATTTGCAGTAGTCTGAATGAGCATATTGGATATCAAAGTGGTTCTTCTAGCACTCTTGTGTTCTCACAGCTCACACGCGATGTCTTGCCTGCCTTTCTTTCTAGACCGTAATTGCGAGAGACTGTTTGATAAAAAAGCCCAACTTATGTGGTCGGGAATAGTATTTTTTACTAAGCAATGTGCTTTTACTTACAGACCAGCCTGAAAATGTACAGTTGATGACCAATGTTGCAGCAAGTCTGAAAACCTGTCAGGATGCTACGGTGAACTTTACATGCACAGCAGATGGCAACCCAGCACCAACCTTTACGCTATATAAAGACAATGTCGTGGTGGCTGACGCACAGGCAACTCCTGAAGTCTGGATCCTGGCAATGTCGTCACCTGGGGACTTCCAGTACAGATGTGAAGCAAACAACTCTGTGGGGACCGCTGAAAGTGACAATGTCACCTTAACAGTTAATGGTACGCTAACAATCATGGCTGAAGACGTTGAGAAGAATTCTTGCTTGCTGTTATTACATGTACAGGGATTTCATTAATTTCGTTAATTTCGAAGTAGGCCTACATTAGGACATAAGTAGGCGGCTATGACTCATTCACGCAATTCGTAATGGCGGAAATTCACATGAAGTAATGTTGCCACGTAACCTGGCCTGCGAACGGACATCTTTAATATATATATATATATATATATATATATATATATACATATATATTATATATACATATATATATATATTACATATACATTACATATTATATATACATATATATATATATGTATATATATATATATATATACATATACATATATAAAAGCTCTCGGTTCGATTTACTCGGGCTTGCGAGCCACGTGGTCTGACATAAAGCGACACGATTAGTAACCTCGCTTCGCGAGGAATAAATATTCAAATTCATGCCAAACGCATATTGTAGCACAAATTGCAATCCACGTTACCCTTAAGAATTAATGAAATGGCCTCATGGGGAATTTTCATTAACTAATATATAGATTTAGCCAAGCCTAAAGGCGGGCTCCCGTTAGTACTTTCATTTCACTTTAAACTGTATAAAAGCATTCTAAAATACTGCGAAGGAATTCACAAACGTTTTTAACTATAGTTAAGTGTCGAGGTCGTTTAACTTGCTATGATTTTTGTCTAAACCTTCGTCTGCCATAAGTACGGTCTTTCTACCTACAAAGTCATGGAGTATATTCTACAAAAATCACAAATTATCAATGTACTGTATTCTATTCCTGATGAAATTAACCATTCTATTTGCGTAAATGTATTTAAAAGATTTGTACACGCTACTGGGAAATGCAGGACACAACTCTTGTCATTTTCGTGTTAAAACGAACACCTCGGTAAAATAAATGTTTACTCCAAGCAGGGTGCAAAGAAAATTAATTTTACAGATTGCCCTTCGGGCAAGCTGTAACCAACATCTACCAGCCCGAAAAACATTTTTCACGAGAATGAAAAAATAATCATTAATTATTCTTTTCTTAATTACATTGTAAGTTTAAAAAATTACTGCCTTCATTTATTCACTACAATCAACTGTAGTTACTTAACATAAGAAATAAATAACCGTAAAAGTGTGAACTATAATTAGACCTGGTCCAACGCAACACGTGAATGACTAACATACATTTGAGACATTTTACAATTTAGAAGAACATTTTTTACGAAAACAACGGCGTTGAAACCAAAGTTCTCAATCGACACACTAAATGACAACGTCGACAACGCGAAAAGCTGCCAGTGAAAGCGCTACATTCTGCAATTTGCCGCCAAGAGAAAATTCCCGCGGGAGTATTTCTTAGCCGTCGACAGGGGAGATGTTTATATGATTAAAGGATATAAAAATTTGAAATCTTTCATCAGTTTGCTTCTCATTCAAAAGTAGTGCATTCAGAAGATCATTTTTCTGAAGAAGGTTTGTTTAGAAGTCGGTTTTCCAAGTCAAGTGTCAAGTTTAAGGGAAAGTGGAAAGTGCGAGTGCTGAGTCACGCATCAGTTAGCAAATATTATGCAGACAAAACTTATGCAAATTTGTGGTCCATAGCACGGAGTCTTTCCACTTCTCGGCTTTCTTCGCTACAATTTTGTCTGTTTTCCACAGCACGGAGTCCTTCCGCTTCTCGGCTATCTTCGCTACAATTTTGTCTGTTTTCCACAGCACGGAGTCTTTCCGCTTCTCGGCTTTCTTCGCTAAATTTTTTTCTGTTTTCCACAGCACGAAGTCTTTCCGCTTCTCGGCATTCTTCGCTACAATTTTGTCTGTTTTCCACAGCACGGAATCTTTCCGCTTCTCGGCGTTCTTCGTTAACATTTTGTCCATTTTCTCGAGCCCGGACTCTTTCTGCTTGTCGGCGTTCTTCGCTATAATTTCGTCTCCTTTCTCTTTCCCGAGCGCGCCTTCTTTCGCGATCTACTTCGCTCATTCTTCCTCAGTTAATTCTTGCTCTCTTTCCTGTTGCTCCTCACCTGAACCCTGTGTTCTGCAAATTATATTTTCTCTGCTATTGTTTGTTGACATAGCAATAGAAATTGTTTCGTTTATCCTTTAGTAAAACTTTAAGAGTGTAGAGTAGTAATATTGTCTCAAAAAGACAATGAACTGAAAATTTCTTTTTCAGTCGTCAACGCAATTTCCCGCCAAAAATATGGGGGCTACGAGAACAGCTTCCAAATAAATCACGTCACCTCGATGAGTTGACACATGAGCCCACAATATGGTCATGTGATGCTGGTCAGTGGCTATCCCGTTTTGACAGCTGTCAATTGACCATATTGTGAATGTCCAATATAAAAGATGTCAGCTAATGGGCTCCTGAAGATGTGGATTTGCCAAGACAAGCCTGAGATACCCCTCCCTTCCTTTTTGATAGTCTCCCCTACCCTACCCGTACAATCTGTAGACGCGTACGTAAGTACGTACGCTCGGTCAGTCACGCGACAACCAAAAGAAAAGAGGTTGACCATATTCCATGAGTATGGGGCTCTGCTCCACGCGCGCTTCGCGCGCGGGATTCCCGCTATTATTACAAGACGATAAGTGTCTCAGTAGAGCTTGAAATCCTTTACCGCTGTGACATTAAGTAGTAACTTCTGATAAGGTATTATTTTGCTGGAACTATTCCACTCTTAGGCTTCAGAAATGACTTAAAATTGCATGTGGCGTTGATGGAATTTATCCCGAGTTTCACCTTCTCATTTCCACTTTACTGATAGTTCAGTTTTTTTCACCACTTCAATCACAGTTCCTTCTGCTATGGAACCTTTGGAGGTGAGCCACACGTTTACAGGAGGTGACAGTAGGACTTTGTACTGTAATGCTTCAGGAATGCCGTCTCCAATAGTAAGCTTGTCGAAAATTGATGGTGGTCCTGTTGGCATCAGACACATGTTGAACGTCCCAAGCATCAACAAAAGTGATGCTGGAATGTGGCAATGCCTCAGCAACCACATCGATAATTTTCTACTGTAAGTTCCTACTTTGCATGCATTTGTCAACTTACATGCATTTGTCAACTTGCATTTGTTTCTCCTCTGCAGTCTGGTCGGTAGCCAAGCATGGCACTTGAAGAATGCTATCGTTATATTCATGTCAGACAGTGCGGAGCTGCAGATTGACCAAATCTGTGATTCTATCAACACAAAACATGCATGTAAACAGTGCATTTTGTCTTGAAGGTCTTTGGTACTTGAATTTGAAGTTGTGGTGGTAATTCATCATAAATCTATAGGGAGGACGTTTTCATCTATTTTATCCTTTTTGTTTGCAAATATTGTGCATGCCGACTTTTTTGGAAGAAGATTTTACAATATCTCTCTCATGAACAGCTGTCCATAATGCCACATCAACTATCCCTTAGTTGAAGATGTATTCATTAACAGACAAACAAGAGGACATCAAGTTAACAACCGTTCTAACAGACCTTAAAACTTTCCGTGGGACAGTAGTAGCTATTAACTACACTGCACAGGCGAATCCGGCCGCAGCTGTAGTACTGTATCATAATGACATGCTTTTGAGTGAAGTAAGGCCAGGCTTCTGGATTGAAACATTGACAGTCGAGGGAGAGATTGCATTTAGATGCGTGGCCGACAAAACCGCCGGCACTGCAGCGAAAGCCTTCACTCTTATGGTCAATGGTGAGTGACAGAAGGAGCTAACACCATCTATGGAATGCATGGATTGAGTTTGACTCTGTAAAAAATCTAAAGATGAGTTAATGTTTTATTGAGATGATTTTTCTCCTTTGTATGTTGGATATTGATGTTAAATTCACTCTGTATTACTACACACACGAGGATACAATCGTATTATTGTTTTATTTGGCTCGACTTTAATGCAGCATCAACGTTCTCGATATGTCTTAGTAAAGCCTTATTTTGTGCTATATGGGTACATGAATGTACATTAAATATTTCTCAACAGCAGGTTACTTTAAATTTGCATGTGATTCTGATCGTGGTACGGCTTACAATTGATCAAGTTACGCATAATTATAAAACTTGTATATTCTGTTTTATTACATGTACAACCTATCAACTAATATCCCGTTAGTACAGAAAACGGCAAACATAGAGGAGAGATTTCTTGAATTAGACGAGGAGAAATTGAAGTCTAGCTTGAAAAGATTACATCAAGAGATACTACAGAAGCAAATAAATATGAGATAAAATTTTACAGCTGTAAGTGAGCAAATTATGCAACGAAATTGACACGATTTTAATTGTTTATTACGAACTAAAGTGAAACTCTTACAAACAGCCGACATTTTGAAACATCCGTGGAGCCCGTAAACTGCGTCTTTGTCACTTGTCTGCTTACTTTTTCCTGTGAATTTTTTTAAAACAATTTCAGACTGGTTCGCTAACTCGAAAAAAATTGACAAGTACATGAGAGAGATGTTTAAGAACGAGCCGGACTTGAGTTTAAAACTTTGTTATACACTGGGCCGACTGAACATGTCGGCTCCACAAGAACGTTGTTCTGTTGACAAAACAACAAATAAGTCAATTCTTGTCGTGCAAACTAGTTCCAATTTCTCACAGTCGATTATTTAGAGATATAATGAAACAATTCTTCCACTCGATTTCTTCGTACCTCAACTATAGCTAACTCGGCGCTACGACTCGATTACGTGGAGTAATTGTTATAAGTGTGCATGTAGTTATTGCCAATACAAGTGTATTAAGTAAATAAAAGAAATTTTGCATGCATTACTAAATGTACTGTAGCCTAGATAAAGTTGTCCAAGGTAGCAATGAAAAGCGTATTAATATGAGGCGCTGTGTTATATTCTCATGTTCTTCAGCTGTTTAACAACTGTTGTTTTGATCAGTGATTGCGTTTATTTGTGCTACTTGCCCTTCTGTGGGGTTCTAATTTCGTTGAATTCATTGCAATATGTATTAAATGTAATTACAAATATGATCAATGATTATATATTACAGCTATCGATATGCATGAAATGAATTAGACATAGTTATATGCTTTGTGGAATGTGCCATACCATACAGCTTATGCTGCAGTTGTGTAGTCATAGCCACCAATGGAAAGCCTTTTCTGCGAGCAACTAACGTTAACCTGTTATCGTATCATCTCGTAACACAGTCATTGAGTTGTTACAAACACGGCATCCTGTTGTGTTGCATGTCCTTCTGTAAAGTTATTTTAATTCAATTCTGCTCACTGCGTGGAATGACTTCAGATACACCCATTGTTTTCATCATTGAGTTACAAGTTAATATACAAATGGTAAAGCATTGAGTTTTGAATGGTATGTAGGGTGTTGTCTCTAAGAAGCAGTTTTGTGATAAAAGGTATTAATGCGATGTCGGTATCCAGTGAATTTCAATAAGGACTCACGGAAAGCGAGAGTTGACAGGCAACATAAATATGCGAAAGTAAAGGGTAAGTGGAGGGACAGGGTGCTCCAAATTTTTGTCAGGTGCATTCAATCCAAGTATTGGCTTCTAAATATCCCCCTTTTGCTATCAAAAACCCTTAAATTCAATGTCTCTTATTCATTACTTGTAGTTGCTCCTTCTGTTGTGGAACATCCTGGCGATCTTGAGCTAAAAGAAGGTGACGATGTGACTCTTTACTGCAATGCATCTGGGATTCCTGAACCAAATATCACATGGACCAACCTGGTCAGCAGTGAGAGCACTAGCAACAAGACGTTGTTCATACAGAATATTAACCGCAGCCAGGCTGGCGATTACAAGTGTGAAGCAACCAATGAATGTGGCACTGACAGTTTAACATCGACCATTACCGTACTCTGTGAGTCCTTATGTACTTTCTCTTTTCATAATTTTTCCGTGCAGTGTTGCTAGTCTGGGTGGTTCAATTGTGATAAACATACTTATAGTTTTCGTTTCTTTCCATAAGGCGGATGGCGCTTTTGGATATGTAACTGAGTAAAGCAGTGAATAACAGCATATGTCAAAAGTCTCACTGGCAGAAGCCATGTATTCCTTGGAGAATCATAGGTCAAATTTTCAAAACGTACTTTAGGGCGTTTTCTGTTGATTGTAAAAGTCAGATGAATTACAACTGTCCGGAAAAATGTATGCTAGGAGTCTTGCTCTTAGTACAGCGTTCTAACCCCAATATGGGTCACGAGCAATGCCTCTCATTGCCTCACTTGCATTCTAGACGAATGGCTTATGGCACAACAGATTTTATTTGCAGTAGTCTGAATGAGCATATTGGATATCAAAGTGGTTCTTCTAGCACTCTTGTGTTCTCACAGCTCACACGCGATGTCTTGCCTGCCTTTCTTTCTAGACCGTAATTGCGAGAGACTGTTTGATAAAAAAGCCCAACTTATGTGGTCGGGAATAGTATTTTTTACTAAGCAATGTGCTTTTACTTACAGACCAGCCTGAAAATGTACAGTTGATGACCAATGTTGCAGCAAGTCTGAAAACCTGTCAGGATGCTACGGTGAACTTTACATGCACAGCAGATGGCAACCCAGCACCAACCTTTACGCTATATAAAGACAATGTCGTGGTGGCTGACGCACAGGCAACTCCTGAAGTCTGGATCCTGGCAATGTCGTCACCTGGGGACTTCCAGTACAGATGTGAAGCAAACAACTCTGTGGGGACCGCTGAAAGTGACAATGTCACCTTAACAGTTAATGGTACGCTAACAATCATGGCTGAAGACGTTGAGAAGAATTCTTGCTTGCTGTTATTACATGTACAGGGATTTCATTAATTTCGTTAATTTCGAAGTAGGCCTACATTAGGACATAAGTAGGCGGCTATGACTCATTCACGCAATTCGTAATGGCGGAAATTCACATGAAGTAATGTTGCCACGTAACCTGGCCTGCGAACGGACATCTTTAATATATATATATATATATATATATATATATATATACATATATATTATATATACATATATATATATATTACATATACATTACATATTATATATACATATATATATATATATGTATATATATATATATATACATATACATATATAAAAGCTCTCGGTTCGATTTACTCGGGCTTGCGAGCCACGTGGTCTGACATAAAGCGACACGATTAGTAACCTCGCTTCGCGAGGAATAAATATTCAAATTCATGCCAAACGCATATTGTAGCACAAATTGCAATCCACGTTACCCTTAAGAATTAATGAAATGGCCTCATGGGGAATTTTCATTAACTAATATATAGATTTAGCCAAGCCTAAAGGCGGGCTCCCGTTAGTACTTTCATTTCACTTTAAACTGTATAAAAGCATTCTAAAATACTGCGAAGGAATTCACAAACGTTTTTAACTATAGTTAAGTGTCGAGGTCGTTTAACTTGCTATGATTTTTGTCTAAACCTTCGTCTGCCATAAGTACGGTCTTTCTACCTACAAAGTCATGGAGTATATTCTACAAAAATCACAAATTATCAATGTACTGTATTCTATTCCTGATGAAATTAACCATTCTATTTGCGTAAATGTATTTAAAAGATTTGTACACGCTACTGGGAAATGCAGGACACAACTCTTGTCATTTTCGTGTTAAAACGAACACCTCGGTAAAATAAATGTTTACTCCAAGCAGGGTGCAAAGAAAATTAATTTTACAGATTGCCCTTCGGGCAAGCTGTAACCAACATCTACCAGCCCGAAAAACATTTTTCACGAGAATGAAAAAATAATCATTAATTATTCTTTTCTTAATTACATTGTAAGTTTAAAAAATTACTGCCTTCATTTATTCACTACAATCAACTGTAGTTACTTAACATAAGAAATAAATAACCGTAAAAGTGTGAACTATAATTAGACCTGGTCCAACGCAACACGTGAATGACTAACATACATTTGAGACATTTTACAATTTAGAAGAACATTTTTTACGAAAACAACGGCGTTGAAACCAAAGTTCTCAATCGACACACTAAATGACAACGTCGACAACGCGAAAAGCTGCCAGTGAAAGCGCTACATTCTGCAATTTGCCGCCAAGAGAAAATTCCCGCGGGAGTATTTCTTAGCCGTCGACAGGGGAGATGTTTATATGATTAAAGGATATAAAAATTTGAAATCTTTCATCAGTTTGCTTCTCATTCAAAAGTAGTGCATTCAGAAGATCATTTTTCTGAAGAAGGTTTGTTTAGAAGTCGGTTTTCCAAGTCAAGTGTCAAGTTTAAGGGAAAGTGGAAAGTGCGAGTGCTGAGTCACGCATCAGTTAGCAAATATTATGCAGACAAAACTTATGCAAATTTGTGGTCCATAGCACGGAGTCTTTCCACTTCTCGGCTTTCTTCGCTACAATTTTGTCTGTTTTCCACAGCACGGAGTCCTTCCGCTTCTCGGCTATCTTCGCTACAATTTTGTCTGTTTTCCACAGCACGGAGTCTTTCCGCTTCTCGGCTTTCTTCGCTAAATTTTTTTCTGTTTTCCACAGCACGAAGTCTTTCCGCTTCTCGGCATTCTTCGCTACAATTTTGTCTGTTTTCCACAGCACGGAATCTTTCCGCTTCTCGGCGTTCTTCGTTAACATTTTGTCCATTTTCTCGAGCCCGGACTCTTTCTGCTTGTCGGCGTTCTTCGCTATAATTTCGTCTCCTTTCTCTTTCCCGAGCGCGCCTTCTTTCGCGATCTACTTCGCTCATTCTTCCTCAGTTAATTCTTGCTCTCTTTCCTGTTGCTCCTCACCTGAACCCTGTGTTCTGCAAATTATATTTTCTCTGCTATTGTTTGTTGACATAGCAATAGAAATTGTTTCGTTTATCCTTTAGTAAAACTTTAAGAGTGTAGAGTAGTAATATTGTCTCAAAAAGACAATGAACTGAAAATTTCTTTTTCAGTCGTCAACGCAATTTCCCGCCAAAAATATGGGGGCTACGAGAACAGCTTCCAAATAAATCACGTCACCTCGATGAGTTGACACATGAGCCCACAATATGGTCATGTGATGCTGGTCAGTGGCTATCCCGTTTTGACAGCTGTCAATTGACCATATTGTGAATGTCCAATATAAAAGATGTCAGCTAATGGGCTCCTGAAGATGTGGATTTGCCAAGACAAGCCTGAGATACCCCTCCCTTCCTTTTTGATAGTCTCCCCTACCCTACCCGTACAATCTGTAGACGCGTACGTAAGTACGTACGCTCGGTCAGTCACGCGACAACCAAAAGAAAAGAGGTTGACCATATTCCATGAGTATGGGGCTCTGCTCCACGCGCGCTTCGCGCGCGGGATTCCCGCTATTATTACAAGACGATAAGTGTCTCAGTAGAGCTTGAAATCCTTTACCGCTGTGACATTAAGTAGTAACTTCTGATAAGGTATTATTTTGCTGGAACTATTCCACTCTTAGGCTTCAGAAATGACTTAAAATTGCATGTGGCGTTGATGGAATTTATCCCGAGTTTCACCTTCTCATTTCCACTTTACTGATAGTTCAGTTTTTTTCACCACTTCAATCACAGTTCCTTCTGCTATGGAACCTTTGGAGGTGAGCCACACGTTTACAGGAGGTGACAGTAGGACTTTGTACTGTAATGCTTCAGGAATGCCGTCTCCAATAGTAAGCTTGTCGAAAATTGATGGTGGTCCTGTTGGCATCAGACACATGTTGAACGTCCCAAGCATCAACAAAAGTGATGCTGGAATGTGGCAATGCCTCAGCAACCACATCGATAATTTTCTACTGTAAGTTCCTACTTTGCATGCATTTGTCAACTTACATGCATTTGTCAACTTGCATTTGTTTCTCCTCTGCAGTCTGGTCGGTAGCCAAGCATGGCACTTGAAGAATGCTATCGTTATATTCATGTCAGACAGTGCGGAGCTGCAGATTGACCAAATCTGTGATTCTATCAACACAAAACATGCATGTAAACAGTGCATTTTGTCTTGAAGGTCTTTGGTACTTGAATTTGAAGTTGTGGTGGTAATTCATCATAAATCTATAGGGAGGACGTTTTCATCTATTTTATCCTTTTTGTTTGCAAATATTGTGCATGCCGACTTTTTTGGAAGAAGATTTTACAATATCTCTCTCATGAACAGCTGTCCATAATGCCACATCAACTATCCCTTAGTTGAAGATGTATTCATTAACAGACAAACAAGAGGACATCAAGTTAACAACCGTTCTAACAGACCTTAAAACTTTCCGTGGGACAGTAGTAGCTATTAACTACACTGCACAGGCGAATCCGGCCGCAGCTGTAGTACTGTATCATAATGACATGCTTTTGAGTGAAGTAAGGCCAGGCTTCTGGATTGAAACATTGACAGTCGAGGGAGAGATTGCATTTAGATGCGTGGCCGACAAAACCGCCGGCACTGCAGCGAAAGCCTTCACTCTTATGGTCAATGGTGAGTGACAGAAGGAGCTAACACCATCTATGGAATGCATGGATTGAGTTTGACTCTGTAAAAAATCTAAAGATGAGTTAATGTTTTATTGAGATGATTTTTCTCCTTTGTATGTTGGATATTGATGTTAAATTCACTCTGTATTACTACACACACGAGGATACAATCGTATTATTGTTTTATTTGGCTCGACTTTAATGCAGCATCAACGTTCTCGATATGTCTTAGTAAAGCCTTATTTTGTGCTATATGGGTACATGAATGTACATTAAATATTTCTCAACAGCAGGTTACTTTAAATTTGCATGTGATTCTGATCGTGGTACGGCTTACAATTGATCAAGTTACGCATAATTATAAAACTTGTATATTCTGTTTTATTACATGTACAACCTATCAACTAATATCCCGTTAGTACAGAAAACGGCAAACATAGAGGAGAGATTTCTTGAATTAGACGAGGAGAAATTGAAGTCTAGCTTGAAAAGATTACATCAAGAGATACTACAGAAGCAAATAAATATGAGATAAAATTTTACAGCTGTAAGTGAGCAAATTATGCAACGAAATTGACACGATTTTAATTGTTTATTACGAACTAAAGTGAAACTCTTACAAACAGCCGACATTTTGAAACATCCGTGGAGCCCGTAAACTGCGTCTTTGTCACTTGTCTGCTTACTTTTTCCTGTGAATTTTTTTAAAACAATTTCAGACTGGTTCGCTAACTCGAAAAAAATTGACAAGTACATGAGAGAGATGTTTAAGAACGAGCCGGACTTGAGTTTAAAACTTTGTTATACACTGGGCCGACTGAACATGTCGGCTCCACAAGAACGTTGTTCTGTTGACAAAACAACAAATAAGTCAATTCTTGTCGTGCAAACTAGTTCCAATTTCTCACAGTCGATTATTTAGAGATATAATGAAACAATTCTTCCACTCGATTTCTTCGTACCTCAACTATAGCTAACTCGGCGCTACGACTCGATTACGTGGAGTAATTGTTATAAGTGTGCATGTAGTTATTGCCAATACAAGTGTATTAAGTAAATAAAAGAAATTTTGCATGCATTACTAAATGTACTGTAGCCTAGATAAAGTTGTCCAAGGTAGCAATGAAAAGCGTATTAATATGAGGCGCTGTGTTATATTCTCATGTTCTTCAGCTGTTTAACAACTGTTGTTTTGATCAGTGATTGCGTTTATTTGTGCTACTTGCCCTTCTGTGGGGTTCTAATTTCGTTGAATTCATTGCAATATGTATTAAATGTAATTACAAATATGATCAATGATTATATATTACAGCTATCGATATGCATGAAATGAATTAGACATAGTTATATGCTTTGTGGAATGTGCCATACCATACAGCTTATGCTGCAGTTGTGTAGTCATAGCCACCAATGGAAAGCCTTTTCTGCGAGCAACTAACGTTAACCTGTTATCGTATCATCTCGTAACACAGTCATTGAGTTGTTACAAACACGGCATCCTGTTGTGTTGCATGTCCTTCTGTAAAGTTATTTTAATTCAATTCTGCTCACTGCGTGGAATGACTTCAGATACACCCATTGTTTTCATCATTGAGTTACAAGTTAATATACAAATGGTAAAGCATTGAGTTTTGAATGGTATGTAGGGTGTTGTCTCTAAGAAGCAGTTTTGTGATAAAAGGTATTAATGCGATGTCGGTATCCAGTGAATTTCAATAAGGACTCACGGAAAGCGAGAGTTGACAGGCAACATAAATATGCGAAAGTAAAGGGTAAGTGGAGGGACAGGGTGCTCCAAATTTTTGTCAGGTGCATTCAATCCAAGTATTGGCTTCTAAATATCCCCCTTTTGCTATCAAAAACCCTTAAATTCAATGTCTCTTATTCATTACTTGTAGTTGCTCCTTCTGTTGTGGAACATCCTGGCGATCTTGAGCTAAAAGAAGGTGACGATGTGACTCTTTACTGCAATGCATCTGGGATTCCTGAACCAAATATCACATGGACCAACCTGGTCAGCAGTGAGAGCACTAGCAACAAGACGTTGTTCATACAGAATATTAACCGCAGCCAGGCTGGCGATTACAAGTGTGAAGCAACCAATGAATGTGGCACTGACAGTTTAACATCGACCATTACCGTACTCTGTGAGTCCTTATGTACTTTCTCTTTTCATAATTTTTCCGTGCAGTGTTGCTAGTCTGGGTGGTTCAATTGTGATAAACATACTTATAGTTTTCGTTTCTTTCCATAAGGCGGATGGCGCTTTTGGATATGTAACTGAGTAAAGCAGTGAATAACAGCATATGTCAAAAGTCTCACTGGCAGAAGCCATGTATTCCTTGGAGAATCATAGGTCAAATTTTCAAAACGTACTTTAGGGCGTTTTCTGTTGATTGTAAAAGTCAGATGAATTACAACTGTCCGGAAAAATGTATGCTAGGAGTCTTGCTCTTAGTACAGCGTTCTAACCCCAATATGGGTCACGAGCAATGCCTCTCATTGCCTCACTTGCATTCTAGACGAATGGCTTATGGCACAACAGATTTTATTTGCAGTAGTCTGAATGAGCATATTGGATATCAAAGTGGTTCTTCTAGCACTCTTGTGTTCTCACAGCTCACACGCGATGTCTTGCCTGCCTTTCTTTCTAGACCGTAATTGCGAGAGACTGTTTGATAAAAAAGCCCAACTTATGTGGTCGGGAATAGTATTTTTTACTAAGCAATGTGCTTTTACTTACAGACCAGCCTGAAAATGTACAGTTGATGACCAATGTTGCAGCAAGTCTGAAAACCTGTCAGGATGCTACGGTGAACTTTACATGCACAGCAGATGGCAACCCAGCACCAACCTTTACGCTATATAAAGACAATGTCGTGGTGGCTGACGCACAGGCAACTCCTGAAGTCTGGATCCTGGCAATGTCGTCACCTGGGGACTTCCAGTACAGATGTGAAGCAAACAACTCTGTGGGGACCGCTGAAAGTGACAATGTCACCTTAACAGTTAATGGTACGCTAACAATCATGGCTGAAGACGTTGAGAAGAATTCTTGCTTGCTGTTATTACATGTACAGGGATTTCATTAATTTCGTTAATTTCGAAGTAGGCCTACATTAGGACATAAGTAGGCGGCTATGACTCATTCACGCAATTCGTAATGGCGGAAATTCACATGAAGTAATGTTGCCACGTAACCTGGCCTGCGAACGGACATCTTTAATATATATATATATATATATATATATATATATATACATATATATTATATATACATATATATATATATTACATATACATTACATATTATATATACATATATATATATATGTATATATATATATATATATACATATACATATATAAAAGCTCTCGGTTCGATTTACTCGGGCTTGCGAGCCACGTGGTCTGACATAAAGCGACACGATTAGTAACCTCGCTTCGCGAGGAATAAATATTCAAATTCATGCCAAACGCATATTGTAGCACAAATTGCAATCCACGTTACCCTTAAGAATTAATGAAATGGCCTCATGGGGAATTTTCATTAACTAATATATAGATTTAGCCAAGCCTAAAGGCGGGCTCCCGTTAGTACTTTCATTTCACTTTAAACTGTATAAAAGCATTCTAAAATACTGCGAAGGAATTCACAAACGTTTTTAACTATAGTTAAGTGTCGAGGTCGTTTAACTTGCTATGATTTTTGTCTAAACCTTCGTCTGCCATAAGTACGGTCTTTCTACCTACAAAGTCATGGAGTATATTCTACAAAAATCACAAATTATCAATGTACTGTATTCTATTCCTGATGAAATTAACCATTCTATTTGCGTAAATGTATTTAAAAGATTTGTACACGCTACTGGGAAATGCAGGACACAACTCTTGTCATTTTCGTGTTAAAACGAACACCTCGGTAAAATAAATGTTTACTCCAAGCAGGGTGCAAAGAAAATTAATTTTACAGATTGCCCTTCGGGCAAGCTGTAACCAACATCTACCAGCCCGAAAAACATTTTTCACGAGAATGAAAAAATAATCATTAATTATTCTTTTCTTAATTACATTGTAAGTTTAAAAAATTACTGCCTTCATTTATTCACTACAATCAACTGTAGTTACTTAACATAAGAAATAAATAACCGTAAAAGTGTGAACTATAATTAGACCTGGTCCAACGCAACACGTGAATGACTAACATACATTTGAGACATTTTACAATTTAGAAGAACATTTTTTACGAAAACAACGGCGTTGAAACCAAAGTTCTCAATCGACACACTAAATGACAACGTCGACAACGCGAAAAGCTGCCAGTGAAAGCGCTACATTCTGCAATTTGCCGCCAAGAGAAAATTCCCGCGGGAGTATTTCTTAGCCGTCGACAGGGGAGATGTTTATATGATTAAAGGATATAAAAATTTGAAATCTTTCATCAGTTTGCTTCTCATTCAAAAGTAGTGCATTCAGAAGATCATTTTTCTGAAGAAGGTTTGTTTAGAAGTCGGTTTTCCAAGTCAAGTGTCAAGTTTAAGGGAAAGTGGAAAGTGCGAGTGCTGAGTCACGCATCAGTTAGCAAATATTATGCAGACAAAACTTATGCAAATTTGTGGTCCATAGCACGGAGTCTTTCCACTTCTCGGCTTTCTTCGCTACAATTTTGTCTGTTTTCCACAGCACGGAGTCCTTCCGCTTCTCGGCTATCTTCGCTACAATTTTGTCTGTTTTCCACAGCACGGAGTCTTTCCGCTTCTCGGCTTTCTTCGCTAAATTTTTTTCTGTTTTCCACAGCACGAAGTCTTTCCGCTTCTCGGCATTCTTCGCTACAATTTTGTCTGTTTTCCACAGCACGGAATCTTTCCGCTTCTCGGCGTTCTTCGTTAACATTTTGTCCATTTTCTCGAGCCCGGACTCTTTCTGCTTGTCGGCGTTCTTCGCTATAATTTCGTCTCCTTTCTCTTTCCCGAGCGCGCCTTCTTTCGCGATCTACTTCGCTCATTCTTCCTCAGTTAATTCTTGCTCTCTTTCCTGTTGCTCCTCACCTGAACCCTGTGTTCTGCAAATTATATTTTCTCTGCTATTGTTTGTTGACATAGCAATAGAAATTGTTTCGTTTATCCTTTAGTAAAACTTTAAGAGTGTAGAGTAGTAATATTGTCTCAAAAAGACAATGAACTGAAAATTTCTTTTTCAGTCGTCAACGCAATTTCCCGCCAAAAATATGGGGGCTACGAGAACAGCTTCCAAATAAATCACGTCACCTCGATGAGTTGACACATGAGCCCACAATATGGTCATGTGATGCTGGTCAGTGGCTATCCCGTTTTGACAGCTGTCAATTGACCATATTGTGAATGTCCAATATAAAAGATGTCAGCTAATGGGCTCCTGAAGATGTGGATTTGCCAAGACAAGCCTGAGATACCCCTCCCTTCCTTTTTGATAGTCTCCCCTACCCTACCCGTACAATCTGTAGACGCGTACGTAAGTACGTACGCTCGGTCAGTCACGCGACAACCAAAAGAAAAGAGGTTGACCATATTCCATGAGTATGGGGCTCTGCTCCACGCGCGCTTCGCGCGCGGGATTCCCGCTATTATTACAAGACGATAAGTGTCTCAGTAGAGCTTGAAATCCTTTACCGCTGTGACATTAAGTAGTAACTTCTGATAAGGTATTATTTTGCTGGAACTATTCCACTCTTAGGCTTCAGAAATGACTTAAAATTGCATGTGGCGTTGATGGAATTTATCCCGAGTTTCACCTTCTCATTTCCACTTTACTGATAGTTCAGTTTTTTTCACCACTTCAATCACAGTTCCTTCTGCTATGGAACCTTTGGAGGTGAGCCACACGTTTACAGGAGGTGACAGTAGGACTTTGTACTGTAATGCTTCAGGAATGCCGTCTCCAATAGTAAGCTTGTCGAAAATTGATGGTGGTCCTGTTGGCATCAGACACATGTTGAACGTCCCAAGCATCAACAAAAGTGATGCTGGAATGTGGCAATGCCTCAGCAACCACATCGATAATTTTCTACTGTAAGTTCCTACTTTGCATGCATTTGTCAACTTACATGCATTTGTCAACTTGCATTTGTTTCTCCTCTGCAGTCTGGTCGGTAGCCAAGCATGGCACTTGAAGAATGCTATCGTTATATTCATGTCAGACAGTGCGGAGCTGCAGATTGACCAAATCTGTGATTCTATCAACACAAAACATGCATGTAAACAGTGCATTTTGTCTTGAAGGTCTTTGGTACTTGAATTTGAAGTTGTGGTGGTAATTCATCATAAATCTATAGGGAGGACGTTTTCATCTATTTTATCCTTTTTGTTTGCAAATATTGTGCATGCCGACTTTTTTGGAAGAAGATTTTACAATATCTCTCTCATGAACAGCTGTCCATAATTACTGATCGTCGTCCAAACCCATTGTTTTCTGTCTGCATTATATCATCGAATGCCGAGAGAAAAAAAATGCAAACCAAGTGTGTGAGAAAAACGGGTGCGGTCTTTTTTGGTAGCAGGGAAATTATCAGGGGTAATCTTACACGTGCTAAATCGACACGCAGCATTATTAAAACACGCAGCATTATTAAACCTATAACAAGCTGCATTATTAAAAATAATGCTGCGTGTTTTGGTTTTAATAATGCAGCATGCTTTACATCCGTATATCCACTGCTGAAGCACTTCCTCGTCTCTCGCCATTCTTTAAAGATATTCAGCGCCCAATTCTACTTCCTTCGACTAGCATCGGAACTGTCTTCAAACCTCCGACATTCGTCAGATGAGATTGGCGCACGAAATCTTTCACTCCCTAGTAACAACAAGAGAAAATGAGGTAACAACCAATACTCCTCGTTACACAAACAATTAGGACTGAAAATATTTAGAAAAGTACATGACTATCTGTCTCACTAGAAAACGAACTAACCAAAGTCAAGAACATTTGTGTCCATATCCGCTTCTAATACTTTAATGAATAAAATTATTATCCTCTGATCATTTTCTGTGCCCTTCACTCGTCGACACACCCATTCCCGAACAACAATTACAACATCGGGTTACACACAACTAAGGAAAACCAAAAGAACTGTAACGACTGAGAAAGTACTTACCATCTCATTCATCCGACTTAATAGTAAACGTTGACTGCGTAAGACACAATTCTTCTTCAGAACTGCTTTCGCAGAAGTTTTCCGCCATCATTCCAAACAACGAGTTGACTTTCAGAAAGAACTGTGTTTGTCGAGCAATATGCAAATTGAATCTACCTTGACAAACAAACAGCCAATAACTCGTTTCTGGTTGCATTTTTCACACGTACATGTCAAGTTATGCTCATGAAAACAATAGCTAATGTGGCAGTTACGTTGAATAAAAAGTATCGATTGAACGCCATGAATTGTTTAACTTATTGTTTTCCACAGAAATACAAAAGGAGGGTGACATTCGATGATATAATTGCAGACAGAAAACAATGGGTTTGGACGACGATCAGTAATTATAATAGATAATTACTTCGGCTCGCAGCATTATTGGATATAATGCAGACAGCTTCGGCCTGCGGCCTCAGCTGCCTGCATTATATCCAATAATGCTGCTCGCCTCAGTAATTATCTATTACATAATGCCACATCAACTATCCCTTAGTTGAAGATGTATTCATTAACAGACAAACAAGAGGACATCAAGTTAACAACCGTTCTAACAGACCTTAAAACTTTCCGTGGGACAGTAGTAGCTATTAACTGCACTGCACAGGCGAATCCGGCCGCAGCTGTAGTACTGTATCATAATGACATGCTTTTGAGTGAAGTAAGGCCAGGCTTCTGGATTGAAACATTGACAGTCGAGGGAGAGATTGCATTTAGATGCGTGGCCGACAAAACCGCCGGCACTGCAGCGAAAGCCTTCACTCTTATGGTCAATGGTGAGTGACAGAAGGAGCTAACACCATCTATGGAATGCATGGATTGAGTTTGACTCTGTAAAAAATCTAAAGATGAGTTAATGTTTTATTGAGATGATTTTTCTCCTTTGTATGTTGGATATTGATGTTAAATTCACTCTGTATTACTACACACACGAGGATACAATCGTATTATTGTTTTATTTGGCTCGACTTTAATGCAGCATCAACGTTCTCGATATGTCTTAGTAAAGCCTTATTTTGTGCTATATGGGTACATGAATGTACATTAAATATTTCTCAACAGCAGGTTACTTTAAATTTGCATGTGATTCTGATCGTGGTACGGCTTACAATTGATCAAGTTACGCATAATTATAAAACTTGTATATTCTGTTTTATTACATGTACAACCTATCAACTAATATCCCGTTAGTACAGAAAACGGCAAACATAGAGGAGAGATTTCTTGAATTAGACGAGGAGAAATTGAAGTCTAGCTTGAAAAGATTACATCAAGAGATACTACAGAAGCAAATAAATATGAGATAAAATTTTACAGCTGTAAGTGAGCAAATTATGCAACGAAATTGACACGATTTTAATTGTTTATTACGAACTAAAGTGAAACTCTTACAAACAGCCGACATTTTGAAACATCCGTGGAGCCCGTAAACTGCGTCTTTGTCACTTGTCTGCTTACTTTTTCCTGTGAATTTTTTTAAAACAATTTCAGACTGGTTCGCTAACTCGAAAAAAATTGACAAGTACATGAGAGAGATGTTTAAGAACGAGCCGGACTTGAGTTTAAAACTTTGTTATACACTGGGCCGACTGAACATGTCGGCTCCACAAGAACGTTGTTCTGTTGACAAAACAACAAATAAGTCAATTCTTGTCGTGCAAACTAGTTCCAATTTCTCACAGTCGATTATTTAGAGATATAATGAAACAATTCTTCCACTCGATTTCTTCGTACCTCAACTATAGCTAACTCGGCGCTACGACTCGATTACGTGGAGTAATTGTTATAAGTGTGCATGTAGTTATTGCCAATACAAGTGTATTAAGTAAATAAAAGAAATTTTGCATGCATTACTAAATGTACTGTAGCCTAGATAAAGTTGTCCAAGGTAGCAATGAAAAGCGTATTAATATGAGGCGCTGTGTTATATTCTCATGTTCTTCAGCTGTTTAACAACTGTTGTTTTGATCAGTGATTGCGTTTATTTGTGCTACTTGCCCTTCTGTGGGGTTCTAATTTCGTTGAATTCATTGCAATATGTATTAAATGTAATTACAAATATGATCAATGATTATATATTACAGCTATCGATATGCATGAAATGAATTAGACATAGTTATATGCTTTGTGGAATGTGCCATACCATACAGCTTATGCTGCAGTTGTGTAGTCATAGCCACCAATGGAAAGCCTTTTCTGCGAGCAACTAACGTTAACCTGTTATCGTATCATCTCGTAACACAGTCATTGAGTTGTTACAAACACGGCATCCTGTTGTGTTGCATGTCCTTCTGTAAAGTTATTTTAATTCAATTCTGCTCACTGCGTGGAATGACTTCAGATACACCCATTGTTTTCATCATTGAGTTACAAGTTAATATACAAATGGTAAAGCATTGAGTTTTGAATGGTATGTAGGGTGTTGTCTCTAAGAAGCAGTTTTGTGATAAAAGGTATTAATGCGATGTCGGTATCCAGTGAATTTCAATAAGGACTCACGGAAAGCGAGAGTTGACAGGCAACATAAATATGCGAAAGTAAAGGGTAAGTGGAGGGACAGGGTGCTCCAAATTTTTGTCAGATGCATTCAATCCAAGTATTGGCTTCTAAATATCCCCCTTTTGCTATCAAAAACCCTTAAATTCAATGTCTCTTATTCATTACTTGTAGTTGCTCCTTCTGTTGTGGAACATCCTGGCGATCTTGAGCTAAAAGAAGGTGACGATGTGACTCTTTACTGCAATGCATCTGGGATTCCTGAACCAAATATCACATGGACCAACCTGGTCAGCAGTGAGAGCACTAGCAACAAGACGTTGTTCATACAGAATATTAACCGCAGCCAGGCTGGCGATTACAAGTGTGAAGCAACCAATGAATGTGGCACTGACAGTTTAACATCGACCATTACCGTACTCTGTGAGTCCTTATGTACTTTCTCTTTTCATAATTTTTCCGTGCAGTGTTGCTAGTCTGGGTGGTTCAATTGTGATAAACATAGTTTTCGTTTCTTTCCATAAGGCGGATGGCGCTTTTGGATATGTAACTGAGTAAAGCAGTGAATAACAGCATATGTCAAAAGTCTCACTGGCAGAAGCCATGTATTCCTTGGAGAATCATAGGTCAAATTTTCAAAACGTACTTTAGGGCGTTTTCTGTTGATTGTAAAAGTCAGATGAATTACAACTGTCCGGAAAAATGTATGCTAGGAGTCTTGCTCTTAGTACAGCGTTCTAACCCCAATATGGGTCACGAGCAATGCCTCTCATTGCCTCACTTGCATTCTAGACGAATGGCTTATGGCACAACAGATTTTATTTGCAGTAGTCTGAATGAGCATATTGGATATCAAAGTGGTTCTTCTAGCACTCTTGTGTTCTCACAGCTCACACGCGATGTCTTGCCTGCCTTTCTTTCTAGACCGTAATTGCGAGAGACTGTTTGATAAAAAAGCCCAACTTATGTGGTCGGGAATAGTATTTTTTACTAAGCAATGTGCTTTTACTTACAGACCAGCCTGAAAATGTACAGTTGATGACCAATGTTGCAGCAAGTCTGAAAACCTGTCAGGATGCTACGGTGAACTTTACATGCACAGCAGATGGCAACCCAGCACCAACCTTTACGCTATATAAAGACAATGTCGTGGTGGCTGACGCACAGGCAACTCCTGAAGTCTGGATCCTGGCAATGTCGTCACCTGGGGACTTCCAGTACAGATGTGAAGCAAACAACTCTGTGGGGACCGCTGAAAGTGACAATGTCACCTTAACAGTTAATGGTACGCTAACAATCATGGCTGAAGACGTTGAGAAGAATTCTTGCTTGCTGTTATTACATGTACAGGGATTTCATTAATTTCGTTAATTTCGAAGTAGGCCTACATTAGGACATAAGTAGGCGGCTATGACTTTCAGGGGACTCTGGTCCCCTCTTCAAGTGGGGTCTGGGGGCATGCTTTCCTAGAAACGTCTGACATCTGGAAGCGCGAAAATGCGATTTCAAGCATTTTCTCTATTTATCAACTTTTTTTACCAGGTTACGGATATCACAAGTAACAAATAACCTCTTATTAAATGAAGATTCTATTTTGCCCGCGATGTGCTTTCTTTCAGCCATCGTACAAGAGAAAATGATTTCAAGTCAACCATGTGGAAAACCCGAAGAAAGTTCGGCGGTAATCGACGCAGATTTTTCACCAGTCTTTCTCTTCTGTCCATTCAACATGGCGGAAAGCGAACCTATCCCGTTGTTGATCGGATTGTTAGAACGCATTACCAAAATCACCCAACAACCAAAAAGGAGACATAATGTCAACAAAAAACCTATATTGATGACTGCCTATGGAATATATTGAATGTCTTGCTTCTTTCTTACTTTTTTCCTCCTACCAAGTGGGACCGACCTTTAACACCCCCCTTCTTGACCAGGATGTTGTTGAAGGTGCTAATATATCACTGACCTGTGATGTATCTGGAACTCCCCTACCTTCCGTGACCTGGACCACTGCAGGCAATGAAGTAAAGGACGAAAATCCCTTGTTCATCCCAAACATCCTACGAAATCAGACTGGGCAATACAGATGCCATGCAAGCAATGAGTGTGGAAGTATCACTGACACTTTGAACATTACTGTTAAGTGTAAGTGTATAAAATCGAAGACTTCAACCTTGCAGTGTACTTTAAATCCTGGAAGTGGTCAGTATAGTACCGTTTCTCACAATGTTTAATTCCAGTTTAAAAGAAAAAAAGTTGATTAGAATTGCGGCAGTTATTACCTCAAGGACACTGTATTGTTTTGCCGTTTTCGGAAGGGTGTGGCACACGCCACGGAAAACGTCTGCATAGGCGGAGTTCAGAGGAAGGGAGAGAAAGAGAGTTCGAGTGGAAGAAGTTAGAACCTGAAACCCGCGGACAGGAAGCAGAAGGGCGGGGAGAAAGAGGGTTCCCTTTTCCCTGGCCTCGAACTAAACGCTCAAGCTCCTTGCACTCAAACCCTCTTCTCCTTCCCCTTAAACGTCGGTTGTACAGGATATACATGTCTGGGGGAATACTATGGAATAGACAAACTGTAAAAGAAATTCTCTCTGATGCTTACATTTGACATTGTCTTGATCGTGGTGTTTGCAGATGCCTCATTCATTGCTGAACTAACAAACAAAAGTTTGACCAAGGGAGACAATGTGACTCTACTCTGTGATGCTTCTGGTAATCCTGAACCAACCGTCCGGTGGACCAAAGTCGACAGCGGTGAAACAGGAGATGAAAAGACATGGTACATTAAAGATGTCAATGGAACTGATGCTGGCGAATACAAGTGTGAGGCATTCAACAGTGTTGGCAATGCTAGTGGCACTCTCTTCGTTATTGTACAATGTAGGTGTTGTTAGTAATTAGTAAGCTGGTTTCTTCACTTATCTCTCTTCGTATTACACTCAGTAGTTAATTATTGTGATTTGAAAGGTGACGGATCGTTCGCATAATGCCTGAGAAGTGATTTACGCTAGTATTTCGGAGATTGTAACGAGATTTGAGGTTCATTTTGTTGGTCTAAGGTATGTATTTCTGGATCATAACGGATATTTTAACGCTTTCAAATGCCATATTTTATTTCCACTACACAACAAATAACACGGTAGTGTAAAGCAAACATGTTTGCTTTTAGATGCTTTTAGATGTCTGCCGAGAACCAACCCGACACATTTTGACATATGCCGTGAACAAACATACGTACATTCAGGACTTTCTTTTACGCCATATGTAACCCTCATATAAAGTAAACATATTTCACCTTCACGTCCACCTTCAGAAGGAAAAGATGCAAGAAACCAGCAATTACGTTTTGTTGCAAATCCGGGACTTGCAGAGCTGGCAAGAGTCAGGAAGGCCAGTAACACCTCTTAGGCCAAAAACATGAAATGAAATAAATAAACAAATAGATAAATTAAATGAATTAAAAAAAATACAAATGAAAAACATTATGAAAAAAATGACTGAAAATCGGGGTAAAACCCATGGCCCATCTCAGGGGGCTTCACAGTGTTAACACAATTAGGATTTTAAAACCAAAAAGGTTATTTTATAACAGCTAAATGCACATGGTTGGTTCTCAAACCCAAGTGAATTCCACGTGCCAAAATCTTCTTTATAATTACACCACTTCATCATTACCCATGATGCCCGGCACCAAAACCCTCATCGTATTACCTCTACTTAAAGGCTTCAATTGTCAGAACACACACACAGATATATATATATATATATATATATATATATATAAAAAGTTATGATGCTTCGAGCCAACAGGGATGCCACACGCCAGAAGGATCCAAAAGGATTCGTAGTCCAAACCTCGAGTAATGAAATTTGTAGGCAATTGTGGAACACGAGGACGGACAACTTCGAGCGAAAAAAAAAAAAATATATATATATACAGTAAAAAATCTAAAAAAAGTTTAAAAATTTAATAAAAATAGACGTTTCGGTCAATGACCTTCATCAGTTGCAGTGCAAGTGAATAAGAAATTACAATGTCCTTAAATAGGTTTACAGTATAAAAGATGACATAATATAACAAAGATGATTACATAACAGGGCGTGGTAACACATGAAAATGAAAAAATTAACCAATGATAAACAATCGGTGATTACTAAGCGAGAAACTATGACAATGCGATACAAAACTCAAGAAACGCAAACCAAATATGAATAAATAATCGGATATAAAACAAAAAGATTAATGTTAAAAAACTATAACATGATTCGTCAAGTCAGCCAAAAGTGTGAAGGGACCCGCATGTAAAATATTCACAGTATTCATAAAAGGCCATCCTAGGAAAAGCTTGTAATAAAAACCCCAAACAAAGCCCTTGAAGCTATGCCGCGGCAAGGCACAACAGGCGCCCTGAACAGGGCCCTTAAACAACAATAATGTAATAAATTCCCCGATGGGGGCCCCTGAGAAAACCTTGCACTAACAAAGCTAACAAGATCCAAGGTCAGGGCCTTTGAACACCTGAACTAAGATAACCGCCAAATTAGCAAGTTATTTTTATGCTAGTTGTAGTTTATTCTTTTTTTCGAGTGGAATTCCTGACGTTTATTCAAGCCAAAAGGTGCCAGAGAGAACAACTGTGCGCTCCAATATGCTTCTTTAGTGATTAAAAGCTTTTCGATGTTACTTGTATTGTTAGCATTTATCTGCACTTGATCAATACACTGGAAAGAAAAATCGTTTAAGTCGTGCGGTGTTCTGTTGAAATGAACCGCTACCTCACAAGTCTTTTTCTTGGTCAGCATGGCAGACTTGTGGTTGCGAAATCTAACTCTAAAATCTGTTGTTGTAGAACCAATGTATTGTAAGTTACATTTCTTACACGAAGCCAAATAAATGACATTTTTTGAATCACAAGAAAGTTTCGATCGTATCTTATAGCTCTTGCCTGTTTGAAAACTTTGGAAAGAATTTGATTCGACAAAGTAATTGCAACAGAGATCACATCTTGTTCTTTTGCATTTGAAGCAATCCCTAACCTCAATAGCCTCTTCAACTTTAATGTTAGAGCCATAACGAGATGGCGCTAACAATTCCTTAAGGTTTTTAGATCTTCGAAAAGAGGCTATGATGGAATTTGGCGGGAAAAATTCTTTTAATTTGGGGTTGGATTCCAAAATACCTAGGTGTTTTCTGATGATGCGACCAACATCAGGTAAATTTGGATTAAATGTTGTTACAAATGGAAACAATTTCTTCTTAGCTTTGGCACGAGTTCTAAGTAAGTCAGTTCTAGATGTAGTTAAGGCTTTAGAAAATTGATCTTCCACTAGTTTTGTGGGATAACCCTGATTGACTAGATAACCCTTGTATTCAGTTGTTCTCTCGGCAAGAAATACTTGTTCAGAGCAGTTTCTCTGTAACCTAGTTGCTACGCCATAAGGGATAGCCTTGAAAACGTGTTTGGGGTGAGCACTTGATGGTGGAAGATACAAGTGGCTATCAGTTGGCTTTGAATAAACGTCTGTCTGAATGAAACCCCCGACGAGATGTAGAGTTAAATCTAGCACGTGAAGCTCGCTTTCAGAAAAAACTAATTCAAATTGAATGGTAGGATATAGAGAATTTATAAAGTCAGTAAACTCATGCAGTGCAGGGAGGCCTTGTTGCCAGAGATCAAAAACATCGTCACGGTATCGCCACCATAAGGCCGGCTTTATGGGGCCAGAAAATTTAGCTTGATAATCTATTTCCCCCATGGCAAGATCCGCGTAACTACAGGCGTTCTTTGGGCCCATGGCTGTGCCATGAATTTGTAGGAAAAAGTTTTCCTTAAAAACCGAGTGATTGCTCTTCAAACAAATTTCTACTGCTTCTAAAATGCAATTAGTGGATGGAAGCTGGTTTTCTCTAGCATTCAGTGCCTTCTTGACTGCAGTAAGACCGAGTTGATTATCTATGTTGGGGAACATTGACACAACATCCCAAGAAACTAAAAGGGTGCCTTCGGGGAAAGGGCCACTCCTATTAAGATCCTCAATTCTGTTAAGTAAATCGGTCGTATCCTTGATGAAAGATGGCAACTTACGAGCCAACGGTTGCAAGTAAAATTCACTGAAGGCTGAAAGATTTTCTATAGCCGTACCACAACACGATGTGATGAGCCTGAGTGGGTTCCCTGCTTTGTGGGTTTTAATATTACCGAAGGCGACCCCTGGTTTGGCTTTTTTGTTAATTATCCAATTAGCTAATTGGTCTGAAATTTCACCTTTTCTGACCCATTTGTTGCACCAACTCTGAACTACAGCTAAATGCCTATATGTAGGATCTTCCTGTAAGGATTTATAATGGAGCTGGTTATGAAGCTGGCCAAACATTTTATCTTCGTATTCCCCTTTATCAATTAAGACGAAACGAGAACCCTTATCTTGTATACGAATTACTACATCAGAATTTCTAAATTGCTTTAACGCTACCCGTTCCCCTTTGGTTAAATTATCTCTAGCTGATTTAATGTTACGAGGGTTTATCAAATCACGCCTAACGCTAGCTAGAAAAAGTTCAAGTTCTGGATACCTTGATGGCGGTGGCTTCCATTTCTTTTCCTTTGGAACTTGAGGAAGGTGACTAGGTGGTTCTTGGCTATCCTCATGATTGCCTTCAATGAAAAATACTGCTGTCCGCAAGCGGGCTTCAAAAGCTTCCAAATCATCATATACACGCTGCCAATCAACATCTTTTGGCATGGGGCAGAAAGATGGTCCTTTCTTGAGTAGATTGGTTTGGTCATGATTGATGGACTGGCTTGAAAGGTTGATGGGATCCAACTGATGTGAATCGTTAGCAGTCGTTGTAACAGGCCTCCTGCGCTTTCGACGAAAAAGTTTACGTTTCCTCAGTAGCCTGTGTAACCCGTGGAAACGACGGTTTTGTGTGGCAGTTATAGTGGGTGGATCTATGGTGTTACTGGATGAAAGTAATTCCTGATCTAACGGAATTGTTTTTAACAACTTTCTTTGCTCGCGTTCTTTCAAAATGCGAAGTAGGTTGAAATTTTCCGTTTTCAGACCATTCCAGATATAGTTCGCAGAGCCAGAATTAATGGATGAAAAGATTTGTTCCCTACAGGATTGGAGCTCTCGTTGTAGACAATCGACTTTGTTCCGCGAGGCTAGTAAGACAGCAACGCAATTACTTAATTCCACGGTAGCACAAGCAGCACGTGTCTGGGACAAACTGTCCAGATACCAACACCATTGTACTTTTCTTAAGAACTGCTTGGATAACAATGTTATCCCGGCTGGTTTTAGTTTGAATTTTAATTTGGCACTCAACGTCGATGATGTTGACCTCGTGAAGCTTTGTAAGCTTTCACTCCAACGAACGTCAAGGGAACTTTGCGTTGCTGTCTTTGCGTTGTTTGTCCCAGACACGTGCTGCTTGTGCTACCGTGGAATTAAGTAATTGCGTTGCTGTCTTACTAGCCTCGCGGAACAAAGTCGATTGTCTACAACGAGAGCTCCAATCCTGTAGGGAACAAATCTTTTCATCCATTAATTCTGGCTCTGCGAACTATATCTGGAATGGTCTGAAAACGGAAAATTTCAACCTACTTCGCATTTTGAAAGAACGCGAGCAAAGAAAGTTGTTAAAAACAATTCCGTTAG